>BLBF01000022.1:26471347-26518032 GCA_015471245.1 Laticauda colubrina | reverse complement strand
CCAGCCAATCAAAGCCACAAAACAGACAGAAGAAACCAGAAACACCAATCAATCAAACTCCAAGTCCAATTAACACAGATCCAGGCTCCCAGCCAATCAGAATGGACCAGCCTCAAATTTGAAACCAAGAACTAACTCTATGCAGAAGCCTGAGGATGGCAGATGAGATTCTGCTGAAACGTTGCTACAACTTTAACAGAACTACAATGACGTGGGATAATACCCGAAGGAAGCTGAACAGCACACATGTACGTACCCGCGAAAGCCTAAAAAAACAAATTTGTATAAATTTGAAGAAATTTATAGGAGGACCTGCTCAGCAGTCTGATAGTTATCAATCTTTACATTAATTTGCCCTAAATCAAAAACTTGTTTAGTCATTCCTACCAAAATAAATGTATTAAGTGTTGTCGATCTTTAGCAGCCTAGTTCCACAGCATAAGTACTGCACTGATATCCTGTTTATATAAACAACTTATGGTATTTATGAAGAGAATTATTTACAAGAGGGGATAAAACACTTTTTTCAAGTAATGGATAGCAATAGCCTGGCCGGTATGCCAATTATTGTTCCAATTACTTTAGATAATCTTTCTCAGCAAATAACATCTCAGTGGATTTTCTTACAAATTAGATTTCCTTAATATTCTTCTTTAGCTGAATCTCATGTAGTCCACAAAGATGCTGGATGCATCAATCTCTTTTTGCTTTCTTCCTCTTTTCTTACTTTTGGTTTCCAAGACAATTGTGTTTCTAGGTCTCTTTTTGCCAAAATTGCTTTATGCTACTGATTTGAAGATCACTACTATGCCCTTGTTTCTATCTACACTGCATCTTTTTCCAGTAGGCTTCCCCAAGCGTAGAATATTCCCTCCCAACGGAGGATTATTGGCTGTGGTGCTGGCATCTTCCACTGGGGCCAGTGTCAGCTCTCTCCCCTGGGTGGCCTCTGCGGGTAGCTGGACGGTTTCGCTGGGCAGCAGGAAAGCCTCGTGAATGGTGGTGCATCTGGTTCTGATAAATCCCTCACGAGTGACTGCTGTTCAGTTGTCAGCCTGTAGTACTCGTTGGGTCTTCGTTTTCCTCGATCTCTGTGGCCTTGGCATCATCTTGGGGTGGAGAACTCCAACAGTTCCTTAGCTAGTCCATGTATTGGCACCATTGTCTCCCATTGGCCATCTGCACCCTATAGGACTTGGAGCCTGTTATTTTCTCCACCCAGCCTGGCAACCATAGGCAGTTCCCTGCATAGTTGCGGCCATAGACCAAGTCCCTTAGTCTGAATTTCCGTGTTTTGCTATTGGAATCCAGAGGTGTGCTAGAAGCATAGGCTGGGTAGAGTCTGTCCAGGGTCATTCTCAACCTCCTGCCCATTAGTAGTTCATCTGGGGATTGGTTAATCTCGGCATTTGGGTGGTGTGCTGCATTATGTGGTATAGGACAATCTTAGAAAGCCAATCTCCCCAGTCATCCTCCCCAGGGCTTCCTTGGCTGATCTCATAGTTCTTTCAGCCCTTCCACTAGCTGTGTGGTGGAAAGGGGAGATTAGGGCATGCCTCATGCCCCTTTGGGCCAGGAATAGTTCAAAGGAAGAGGAGGTAAACTGGGCCATTGTCTGATACCAGGATGTAAGGATAAACATGGGTCCCAAACAGAGCATCCAGAATGCCAGACACTCCCTCAGTGGTGATGGATTTTAGGAGGGCTAGCTCGACCCATTTTGAGTAGAAGTCCACTACCACTAGAAAGGTTTTTCTCTGCTTTCTCTGCTTTTCTCTGGGCCTGCTATGTCAATGTGGATGCTGGACCATGGAGTCTTCGTGTCCTCCCATTCACTGGTGGCAGCAGCTAGAGGTGCAGGTCTTGATAACTGACATGCCTGACAGCCCTGCACCTTCCTGGCAACTGCCTCATCAAGACCTGGCCACCAGACATAAATTCTTGCTAGGGCCTTCATCCTAGCGATGCCCAGGTGCCCTTCATGTAATACAGATATAATACGGGGACTCAGGTCTCGAGGATTGACCATCCTGTTTCCCCACAACAAACAGCCTTTAAGTACACTCAATTCCAGGTGGTGTGCTTTGAAAGGGCAGAGATCCACTGGAACAGGGTCCCTGGGTCACCCCCTCCTGACCCAGTCCAAAACTTTATTCAATTGAGGGTTTTTGGAGGAGAAATGGGCAATGTCATTGGCATTCAAAGGTAATTGCAGATCTTCAATCAGAAAGGTTGTCGTTGTAGGTGCAGGGTCATCAACCAAAATAGGTAAGGGGCATCTGCTTAAAGCATCCGCATAGGGAACTTGCTTCCTGGGCCTGTAAAGCAATTTGTAATCATAAGCAGACAGAAAAATTGTCCATCTTATCATTCTGGGCAACATAATTTGAGGGCTGGGTTTGTCACCAGCCAGTATATATAGGAGAGGCTGGTGGTCAGTAATGAGTTCGAAATGGTGGCCATATAAGTATTTGTGAAACTTTTTGACCAAAGCCACAGCAGCAAGGGCCTCTTTGTCAATTTGTGCATAATTTCGTTCTGTTTTTGAAAGCATTCTGGAAAAATAAGCAATAGGGGCTTCTTGACCGTTAGGCAGCCTGTGGCCTAAGACTGCCCCAATGCTGAAAGGAGAGGCTTCACAAACAAGTACAAAAGGAAGGGCTTTGTTAAATTGCATTAATACACAATCTGAAATGAGCAGGGCTTTAACAGCCTTGAAAGAGGCATGTTTATTTGGTCCCCAAGTCCAAATAGCAGTAGGAGGAGCCAGTGTCCACCTCCATGTGGCATGGCTTTCCTTCTAAAAGAAGATCAACATTAATCTTATTAATATTAAAGCATTGCAGTGGTGACTCAGCTCTGGGATATGCTTTGGTAACTGCAAAGCAATCTGCTTTGAGTCTGAAAGTTTTTGTCTGTTTGGTTGGGAGGTGGTTGATTCAGATTTCTGGCAGCTTGGCAGATTCTTGCCAAGTGCCCCTTCCTCTGGCACTTCAAGCAGATCATGTTTCTGAAGCGACAGGTGGCTCTTGGATGGTTTCCCTCACAGCTGAGGCAGATGATTTGTGGCGTGCTTGGTCTTTTCTCAGCTGGGTTGCTTTTTTGGGGGGGTATCAGAGGCATTCTTAGACAGTTCACTTCTTCTTCCCCCTTGAAGTACTTTGAACGTGCCTTTGTAGTGACTGCTGTGCTTGCCTTGACACCTGGAAGGCTGCCTGAGTTTTGGAGTTCAGCCGCGGATAGATTTGACAGTTCTGCGGCTTGAGCTTCTTCGATTGCTTGCTTCAGGTTAAGGTCTGCTTTTTCTAAGAGGCGCCTCTGTAATGAGAGGTCTCTTACCCCATAGACCAGTTGATCCAGTAGCATGTTGTCGAGTTGGTCTCTGAATCCGCAGTGAAAGGTGGCCAATCTGAGTGCCACCATGTACTCACTGACGGATTCTCCCTCTGCTTGGGCTCTTCTCCAGAAAGCATGGCGGCAGGCAATGCAGGATGGTCTGGGAGCATAGTGATTGCTGAGGACCTCCTGCAGCTCTTCCCAGGTTATAGCTTTTACCACCTGTGGAGCCAGTAGGGCAGTGGCGGTGTCCAAGACTGTAGCTCTGCAGAAGCTTAAGAAATAAGCTTTTGTTCTGTTCACGGGGATATCTGTCAGGTTGGTGGCATCCATCATGCACTCGAAATGATTGATATATGATGTCCATGTTTCTGTAGCTAGATGGAAGTTGGGAGGTGCTGCCGCAATCTGGGGTTAGCTTAGTGGCAGCCTTGTTAACCTTGTTAGCGCTTCAGCTCTGTGACTTTTCAGTTCTCTTTGTTGCCTAAGAAATGCCTCACTTCATTAACATCCCACCTTCATCACCAATTTTAAGTTTGGCACACAAGGAATGAGGCAAGGCAGAGGCTGGCGAAAGGTTAACAGGTGTTATTGACCACAAAGTAACCCAGCATACCCAGCACGTACCATCGCTAATTTGGTAGCCGGCTGACAGAGAACAGCTGAGCCTGTTTGACAGTTCCCTTTTATAGTGAACTGTCAAAACCAATCAACAATGGCTCTGGTTCCCGCTTTAGCAGTGGACCAGAGTGAAGACTGTCACTGGATATAACAGTTACTGTCTGTAACTATCCTTGGACTGAATAAAAAAATAGTTCTCTGGTATGTTCAATTTATTATAACCTCACTTAAAGGTTATTCTCAAAGTACTGAAATATACAAATATAGCTTTTTTTATAGGATCAAAATTAAAAGTTCTTTTTGATTGCACTAGTTTACTAAATTGGAATACATGTGCCCTATGTAAAAAAGTCAGAGTCCTAGAACATTTAGAAATATTTATATATTTTGTACAGAAGTGTATGTCTTCCTTTGTTGTAAAATTATATACAGTGATTTGAAATGAAGTGGACCACCAATAAAGAAAACAATTCTGTATTGTATCTTTGCTATTTCTAACTAAACCTTGCTGTAATTTTAGGGCAGGATTGATGAGGTAGGGGGAAGCAACTCATATTGTTTCAGAACTTTGTGAAAGTTTCAGTAATAATACTTTCTCCCCATTTATAATTTCCATTTATGATTCTTGGAAGATAGCAGAAAAAGCAATGCAACAGCCTCATTTGCCAACAAATTAAAAAAGGGAGCACTTTCTCCAGAGTCAGTGTAATATTTGCCCCCTCCTCATGCCCATGGCAATACTGTAATATAGATTTTATTTATATTACAGCTACAACTGATTTGGTAATAGATTGTTTGCTACAAAATATTAAAATTGAAATGCATTTTGTATCAATACAATTTATGATGTGTTCCTTCCAGAAGAAAGTGGTTAACTTCAGTAAAGGTGGTTAATAATTTATAAGTTAGTTTGAACACATTTCAAAAATGTAATTATATACATACATTGCACATACACCCACACCATGTACTTTTGGGATAAACAATGTTACAAAAGCCTAGAAGAGGACTATCAATATCATGTAAGAATCATATGTTTGAGAAAAAGGAAATACATTTAATCTACTTCACACAAATATCATTCACTAATTCTCTCCATACCTTTTCATTCATGCAAGCCCCACTTGCTTTTACCATGAGCATCTACCACTTTATATTTTTCTTTTTTTCTTTAAAGTTTTCATTTATCTGTTTTTGGCAATCTCCTCCACTGCAGAAAACTACAGATTTCCCTCTTTTCCTTCAAACAGTTCACTCTGCTTCATATAATTGCTTTGTGATTGAATTCTTATATATTTTTTTCTATGTAGCAAAATCACTTCAATAAACTTTTTCCCCAATATACTGGTTTTTTATTTTTGTATTCAATCCACAAGCATCCCTCGTCCAACTGTTATTTTACCGCATGCATTTTTAAAGTAACCTATTTTTATAGCATTCATCTTCTTTTTGTTTCTTCTCTCATACACAACTATT
The DNA here is from genome assembly GCA_015471245.1 of Laticauda colubrina. Taxonomy (NCBI): domain Eukaryota; kingdom Metazoa; phylum Chordata; class Lepidosauria; order Squamata; family Elapidae; genus Laticauda; species Laticauda colubrina. The sequence continues at coordinate 26,512,599 of BLBF01000022.1, read as the reverse complement.
ATTTCCTTATAGGTTTTATACATATCTATTTTAGCTTCTTTCAATAAACATTAATTCATCTCAGAAGATCCCATATATTCCCCTACCTTTCTACCAGTATTTATACATCTTAAAGCATCTTCACCCATTTACTCATATTTGTTTAATGTTTTATCAGCATACACAAATTCATCTACTACCTCTAGCTTCACAACATTTATGTGTAATTTATAATCTTTCTGTCTATTTCACTGTCAAATATAACTGCCTTGGTCTTTTATGTATTCACTTTCAAATCATTACATGTTGTACTTTACAAATTAACAATTACTTCAACACATTTTGGTACTTAGTTAAAAATGTGGCATCATCTGCAAATAAAAATTATGTATACATTTATTTTCCTAACCAATGCACATTTAAATCTCATCATAAGCATTATGTCAGCCTTCAAGATTTTCTTTCTTTGTTTTGCATCTTTCGGCTGTCATAAGTAACGGGGGGAGGTGGGGAACATGATTATGGGAAGCAAGCTGGAGGTGTTACAAAACAGAACTGTATAAGTGGGGGAGAAGTTCTTGCTTTGGCTTCTATCCTATGCTATGCACAGCCACAACTCTTTATCAAAATATGTCAAGGTCAATGGACAGAGGCCTCATCACCACCTGGAGATGCCCACATGATGCTATGCACAATTTTTAATTGGATGAGCCAACTGAACTATTGGGAGTGGGAATGTTGCCATCACTTTGTATATGTGATTTATGTGCTCATTTTCTCAGATTCAGAATTCTTTTGTTGCTACCACTTGACTTCCAGTAAAAGATATCTTTTCTCTAATTAATGGAGTCTAAGTATTTCTTTCTTGGATTTTAAATGGAGCACCATCTGACACATTAATTACATTTATCTATAACCACATTGAACTACTGGTTTATTCCTTGTTGATTGTTGTTAGGATCTAAGTGTTACATTTTTTTTAATTGTTGGAGTTTCTTTCTGATCCTTGATCATAAAAAATACATGTTTTAATCTGTATCTATTCCCAGTAATTCAACAAATTAATCTATCTTTAGGTTTTTTTGGTTCATTCGGGTACCTTTCTATCCCTTTTTAGCCCACATCCAAAACAAAGTTTTATTTTCACCAAAAAACTACTTGATATTTTCTCTACCTGTTTAATATTTAACATTTGCTGCTGTCTTTGACTTTGCATATATATTTTTCCATACACAATATATTATTTTCATCCTCATTTTTGCAACTGTAACTCTCATATGCATTTTTTTCTCTTTCCACAAGCTCTTTGAGTTCACCGTTCCACCAAGCATCCTCTTTTTATACTTCTTGCTCTTCTTCCCTTTCACTTCATCTCATTAGTTCATTTTCTTTTACATTTATATAGATCTTTGTCATCCATCATGATATTCCATTTTGAGTTTTACATTGTTAAGGAAAATAAAAGACTCTATAAAGTGTCATCTTAATTGCAACCATGCCATCTGCAGCTATCTTGCAAATGCTAAAGAGAGTACCGATCAAAATGGTCATACTTTGGCACAGCCTAGTTTATTCCTAGAACACTAAAAATAGTTCTAATGTAGGAACTACCTTGAAAGTGAATTTAATGTTGCTCAGATCCCACCAGTGTGTGTCTATGTGTAGGTACTGAAAAATATCTGAAGTGCCATTTTCTTGAGCTCTTACAAGTTGTGCAGTAAACAAAGAGTTCCTGAAGGATGTTGAAGATTGATGATGGCAGGCTAGCTCTATCCACCATATGTGCTGCATTACAAACCTTACAATTTTCAATTAGTAAGTTTTAGAATTGTAAATCAAAACATCTTGATAATAGTAGGGCTAATAGAATAGAACTATCATTTAGCATGGAAATGTCTGATACTAGTCATCCTGGAATTGTAAACTCCAGATAATAAAAGTTCAGCAGGGCAGGAAAAAATTCACAATTGTGGTATTTTTTTTTGAAACACTTAAAAAAAAAAACTTTTCCAATATTATCCTAAAACTAGATTTTTTCTTTGACAGCAATAAAACATTGGAAAGATATAACCAAACCAGCTCCAGATCTGTTCTCATTTTCTGACTATGTCAAAAATGAAGAAGAATTATGATGTCATCTACTTTGCATAGGGAAAGTCCATCATAATCTCTTTGCTACTTTCAGTTTTGGAACAGAAGAGAACAGACAAAGAAATTTGGATGGTAGCTTGAAAGAAGTATCTTAAGGCCCTGTTCCACTGCACTTATGGATGCAAAGAGGATGTAAAACATTAAAAAAAGCTTGCCATCCATTGGAAAACGCTATGCATCTGTTGTATACTCATTGCATATGTGTCTCATACGCTCTATCCATCGAGCATCTGTCCACTGCGATTTCATCCGCGCAAGAAGTTTTGAGCTGCACAAAACTTTGTGAACGGATGAACTTTCCGCCATGTACGATGTAAATCCATGACATATGAGCAACAAACGTTCTATGTCTGTTTATCATCCATTAAACGTCCGCTGTATCCTCTCTGCATCCTCTGGGCATCCTTGTAACTCACATCCACTGTAGCCGAAAACAGAAAGAGGGAGGAAACAAAAGGTACATGGAACGTCTACACAGCGTTAGTAGCACGGAAATAGAAAGGATGCGCAGTGAATGGTTTGCATCCAATATACATCCGCGCAGCATCCCTTTTCTTTTCTTTAGGCGTATGTGATGCATCCGCCCCTTCCGCTATGCGTCCGCTTCAAAATTCTCCCCCAGAACCCCTTCGGAGTTATCATCCGCTTCCATCCGCTTTCATCTGCTAGGCTTCCTATGAACATCCATTTAACATCCCCACTACATACTACCCACGTCCGTTCTTTTCCATTCTGTTTATGCAAATTTTCGCCACTTTTTGGAGTGGATGACAACGGATGGAGCCACCCCTGAAATTTTGCTCATCCGCTGTGTCCTTTATGCATACATTTTCTGTCCGTTGGCCAGTGGGACCGGGCCTTTAGTTTAGTTCTTTTCTACTCAGGAAAGATCTTTCTTTTGATCCCCAGAGGGAACCCCTTAAAATAGCCTGTCCCAAAGACATCTTCTCATAAGGCTGTAGGATATGCAATTCTGTGAAAACTTAAGGACTAAGAGTAATCATTCATAGAACACAAAGCAGCAAAAAATAAATAAAACTCACTGTATTCTGTCCTGATATACAGAAGCATTTCTATAACTATGGAATTATGCAGCCCAGAACTGTGTACCAAAAAATAAGTCTCACAAATGTTTGTTTTTCTGTTGTTAATCTAGCATATTTACCATATTTCCTACAACCTATTTAAGTTAGAAATTGAGCTTGAACCAGGGTTACCAGATCGCAGCTTGGCTCTGTGGCCAAACTCATGGCTACTCAAGTCAAAATAAGGCCAAATTCAGCCAAATTATTTTCTCTCACGGCCAAATTTTCCAGCTAATTTTTTTTATGCAATATAACACGATGATATATTGTTTTTTTGTTTTTTTAACTGTTTTTAAATAATAAAATCATAAAAAATAGTCTTTATTCGACAACTCGATGTGACGTCATGGGAATTTCTGCATTTCTTTACTCACATCCAGGCTAGGCAGCTCACTTCAAATAACCACTACTACCATTTGGAAAGCTCAGGGCCAAATGCAGCAATCCTGAGGAGGGGGGAGCTAGGGCATGAGGGTTTTTAAGGGGATTCCCCCCCCATGATTGAAAAAATATAATCACTAGACAAATAAAATGACACAAAAATTTGTCCCCCCTTCAAAAGAGGGGCATCTCGCCATTGCTATGGAGTCGTCCAGTTCCTCCAAGGGGTGCATGGACCAATTTACCAGCCTCATCCACTCCCAAAGGGGCATGTTACTCTTCGCAGAAATAGTAAGAGGGAAATGCAGAAGGGTGGGGAAGCGAACTGCGAGGGGCAAGAAGGATGGGGTGGGGGAGGGCAAAGTTGATGGCCAGCCACCCCTGAGTTGGGGGACTGAGTGGATTTTCACTCCCTTTGGGGAGGAGGACGGTGGCATTTCTTTGCCCTGAGCACATGAAAATAGCAGTTGCACTTTTATACTGCTTCACGGTACTTTACAGCCTTCTCTAAGTGGTTTAGAGTCAGCATATTCACACACACACACACAACACACACAACTGCAACAACCTTATGCCCTAAAGCATTTGGTCTTCCAGCCCTTTGTGAGAAATGGCGGGGCTTCTGTGGCAACTGAGGAAGAAGCGGTTAAAAATGGGGAAGGGACATGGAAGCCACCCCCAACTGAAAAAGGCCAGTTGTGTAGCCCCCTTCAGCTTCATCCGCCAATGTGGGAGGCAGGAAGTTTCTTCCAGGGGTCCAGAGAGAACCTCATTTAAAATGTCCCTCCGGGCTGGCCAGGAGCATTTGCGTTTTGCTTCCTTCTCCCACCCCTCACAAAAAAGCATTTTTTTCCACTAAGGTGGAAAAACCAAGCCACAGCAGCTGGCCAGACAGGCCTTTTTTGGGGGGGGTGTCAGGAACCGCTCTTGGGGGAAGTTCCCCATCGTGCGGGGCAGAAGAACTGAGGGGGGAAAGTGGTTGCTTTTTGGGCCGATCTTTCTCCCCCCCGAAGTCCCCAAACTTTTTTTTTTAAGCCGAGGGGAAGAGTTACAAAGAGGACAGTCATTTTCATGTGAATATATTGCATTGAAAACCGGTATTCAGCCAAAATTTCGATTTCACGGCCAAGCAACTTTCGTACGGCCAAATTTCCAGCCAATATATTTGGCCAGAGACATTATTTTTTTTCATGGCCAAACAGATTTCTATACGGCCAGATTTCTCGAATTTGGCCAGAAAAATGGCCAGATGGCAACCCTGGCTTGAAATACATATTTAAGTGACCCTCTTATTTTTCTCATTCTATCCTTGGCACTAGTCTATGGGTTTTCCCCCCCTCTTTCCGATTAAATATTTTGTGTTTTTATTTTATGTCAACTCAGAAAACAGGAGACTAATGCTTTTCCCCAATACATCTCATAGCATTGAACCAAGGTTCATGGTTCGCTTCACAGATAGAGGTTGATGATGGAGTAAGTAAACTTTTAAATACATTTAAAGAAGATAAAAAAGATTCAAAAAGTGTTTTAAATGATAAATGGCTGAACAAAAGAAAATATATTGGTTATGGAAGCTATCTAACACATCAGGAGGACATCAGAGTAAGATTACAGACTTGGAACCCCTCCCCCCTCCCATTTCCTTATGGAGGGTCAAATAAAAGTGTTATGTACGTGTTCCAAACATTTGAATAAAGGTCATAGTATAGCTCTCTCTGTGTGTGGATGTGTTTGTGTGTACATATGAATGATTCTCTTTGTTGAATATGATTCATAAATGAAAGATTAATAGTACTCTTGCATGTAATCTAATATCTTAGTTAACTTTTATTTTTAATATTATAAATAAAAGATATGTGTGCTAAACTAATGAATAGTCTATTCAATGGCTAATTTAGCTAATATGCATTTGTTTGAAATATATAATGAAGTGAACTGTACATGGGACACTGAGATTTCATTCAATCAAATGAATAATAATGTTCTAATTGCACTCTAGATTTGGTTTTGTACAGACGAACACAATACAGAAGCCTGAAGATGGCAGATGAGATTCTGCTGAAATGTTGCTACAACTTTAAAAGCACAACAATAATGACGTGGGAAAATACCCGAACAAAGCTGAATACCAAACATGTAAGTACCCACGAAAACTTAAGAAAACAAATCTATCTATCTATCTATCTATCTATCTATCTATCTGTCTGTCTGTCTGTCTGTCTGTCTGTCTGTCTGTCTATCTTTGTTTTCTGAGATTTTCGCCGGTATTTGTATGTGGATCTTTGCTTATTTGGGTTTTCTCCCGCATAAAATTGGAAGTATCATGGCGATGTTTTGACGAAGTCTCATTCATCATCCTCAGGCTTGAGGCCTACCAACCATTTGAAAATCTGCCCTCATTAATAAATGAGTAACTAACATGAAGAATGACACCAGAACCACACCCATGAGGGCCGCACAAGATGCTACCACCACACTTCCATGTAGAAAAAAGACTCACACCCACACAGAAGATGAGACACGACCATGGACCAGAAGCCATACTGCAGCTGCATCACTACTTGCTTCAAACCCCTCCGACCCATACATGAAGCGAACTGATACCCACCATGAAGATGTGGCATGACCATGAACGTGAAGCCAAACAACAGGATCACAGCTCACCAGCTCAAATCCCCCCTCAACTAAGACTAACCTGAGCACAACCAAGCCCCCACCTGAACAGAATACACCCCCAGCCAATCAGAACACAGCCAAACCCCCAACCATTGAGAACACACCCCCACCCAATCAGAACACAGCCAAGCCCCCACCCAATCAAATCACACCCCACTAGCAGTTAAAAGGAAGAAGCAGCTGCAAGCTCACATTACTCTGAGAAGCACAGAGCCGAAGAAACAAGCCTGAAGATGATGAATGAAACTTCATCGAAACGTTGCCTAAATACTTCCAATTTTATGCGGGAGAAAACCCGAATAACCAAAGATCCACATACAAATACCTGCGAAAACCTCAGAAAACAAATGTGTGTGTGTGTGTGTGTGTGTGTGTGTGTCGTCCTTGACTTGCATTTAGAGACCATTCAAAGCTACAATGGCACTGAAAAAAAGTGATTTATGACTTTTTTTTTTACACTTATGACTACTGTAGAATCTCCACAGTCATGTGTTCAAAATTTGGATGATTGGCAACTAATTCAGATTTAAGACAGTTGCAGTGTGTCCCAGGCTCATGTGATGACCTTTTGTGACCTTCTGACAAGCACATTCAATGGGGAATCCAGTTTCACTTAACAGCCATGTTACTAACATAACAACTACAGTGATTCACTTAGCAACTGTGACAAAAAAGGTCATAAAATCCACTTAACAGATGTTTCATTTACCAATAAAAATGTTGGGCTCAATTGTGGTCATAAATTGAGGACTGCCTATACTGATCATTCAGCTAAATGTAAATCTTATATAATGTAAAACTTCTTAAAAAAAACTCTCCACTGCCATAGCAGAACCCCTAAGCATAATATATGAGATATCATTCAGAACCATCTCTTTACCAAACCTATGGTCTTTAGTGATGGTCATCCCTATCTTCAAAAAAGGTGAGCCCAACCTGATTGAAAATTACAGACCAATCTCATTGGGTTGTGTCATTTGCAAAGTCATGGAATCAATCATTAACCAATGCTTTACCTTCCACCTAGAGTCAAATAACCTACTCTCCAATAAACAATTTGGTTTCAGAAAAATCTCAACCAACAAATGCTCTGTCCTATACATTGGTAAAAATGTAAAGGTTTGGTTTGACTTCTTGATAAACCTGATCTAGCTCCTGCCAAGCAATGTATTCTTCTCCAAATGCTTCCCAACTTAATAAACCGCTCCCAAGTGTTGTTAATCACAGCTTCAAGCTGACAACTTATTTTCTTTAACAAGAAATTTCGATGACACTCTTTCTGTCCATCAGACATATTCTTCTTTCCCAGATATCTTTAATGTCTTTATCATAAAGATTTCAGAAAAAGAAAGTGGTACCTTTTTTATCACCGAAATAAGAGAGAAGATGACTCAAGGAACTCAGATTTCTAGACTCATCTGCTTTTGTTAGCTTACTGTCCCCTCCAAGGAAGAAAGAAAGATGAAAAAATTTTTAGAGGAAATGAATATGCAATAGATGCAATTTCCCTGCAAAAGAATTTGAAATACGTAGATATAAAATGCATAGCATATTTAGGGAATATGCTAATGTGTGGTTTTAAAATGTAAGTTATGCAAAATCAAGATATCTGACTATTTTAATTATATTGAATTACTGTGAGTTAATCCAAGATTTTTCAGAGTTTAGCTGTGTTTTATCATAAATTTAAGTCTTCAGTTATTCTCAGAAAATGTTTCATTGAAATATAAATTAAAACTAAAATTTAAGACGAAGAATAATATAGGAAAATACAATACAATACATTTATAGAATTTGTTGAAGCTAGATATCCAATCTGCTAGTCAATAAAATTTCCCATTGGTGATTTATACTAAATTTTTTAAATCAGTAACAGTTTTCTTCTGTTTTTTTCTTGACAAAACTGATAAGATCTAGTTAACATTATTTTGCAGAGAAGGGAAGAAAAGAGAAAAGAAGATATCAAATAAATGAACGGTTACCATTTTTACTGATCTATACAGCTTATATAAACTAAGCATTTCATTATCTTTTCCTAACTTTTATATTATTTGTTTATTATAAAAATATATAGAAATTGGTACGACACCATCATACGATAAGAAAGTCTGGCACAATAAATCCAAATCTTACCCTGTTTTTTTACATCATTTTCCAACTCTTCCATTTTACGTTTCATTACTTTAAAAGATACATTTTTAATACTGTTCTATATAAGTATACTTTTATTTGTTAATTGGTAAACAAAATAAAGATAGGAAAGTTTGAATTGCTTCCATTGCATTTCAAATTCCCAGAGTTTGTGGAAAGAGCTGCTGGCTGCTTGTGAAGGAAGCAGAGGGTGAGTAGAAAGAAGAAAGATAGCAGCTATATATATTTATAACTATAAACCAAGAATACCAATAATACATTTAGGGTAAGTGTGCTTGAGATTGTGATTTTATTTTATTTCAAAGTGACTGGCTTAGTCTAGTGTAATACTTGTTTTACAGCTGTCTTTCACATTACTCTTGTCAAACTTGGATACTGTCCTCTTTGTAAAAAAAATACCAGTCTACATGGATAGATTACCTTCCTAGAATCTCTAGTCTGTGCTCTCTGAGCAGAAATTGGGTGCCCAATCCAGCCATCTATTGAGCTGCTGTGCTACCAGCCTCCACTACTACCACAAAGATTCTACAGGAAAAGGGCAGTATGGAACAACTATGGGATCTGGCAGGGTGAGAGCTGTGGACCATAAATGCAAAGCTTTTGCTATGTCCCAGCATAACAGATACAGTGCCCTTGCTGACTTTAATAGGGACACTAAAGTGACAAGTCAAGGTAGTTGTGATAAGTAAGTAAGCCGGGGATCATGGTCCCAGAAGAAGAACTTACTTTGGAAAGGAGAAAGTGTGAATCAGGTATTATGCACCAGTCACACAAGAACAGCAAGGCATCCAAAAAGAGAAGCCACCTTCTGGTTGGGGACTCAATTGTAAGGGATGTAAATTTAGGAAAGGTTACTGAGGTTTTGAAAGAGGTCAGGTGTCTACCAGGTGCTACTGCCAGCAGAAACAAGAAGCGTATTCTTAAGATAGTCAAGAATGCCAGCAAGTACTGTGATGTTGATGCTATTATACATCTTGGTACAAATGATCTGTCCCAGAAGGATGTACTTTCTGTTCAGAAAGACTTCCAGAACTTGCAGTATGAACTTGGTAATATGGATCATAGGGTTATCTTTTCAGAGATTCTACCAGTACACAAGGAACAAAAAGGGAAAGGGCAGCATGTAGCAGAGTTTAATGTGTGGCTAAAGAAGTGGTGTAAAAGGGAAGGCTTTGGTTTCATTAGTCATGATGTCTGCAGCTGGTCCAATGAAAAACTGTACAAAAGAGGTGGTGTGCATCCATCGAAGAAAGAGACTAAGTTACTTGGCATTAAATTCACGGATTTCCTGGATAAACATTTTAACTGAACAGCAGGGACAGATAATTAATGGATTCAGAACATTTCTCTCCCCAGAAATCTAAAATTAATAAAGATACCAGTGCATGCAAAATAGATGTTTGTGCAGGTAAGATTATCAACCTTGATGCCAACCAAACCAAGCATTTAATAGTGAGTGACATATCATGTGCACTAATCAAACAGGTGGTAAGAAAGTAGGGACAGGCAGGCACAACACAGGTTATGGAGACAGTAAACACAGTGTCAGACATAAAGATCTCAAGTGCCTATATCCAAATGCACAAAATCTGGGGAACAAACTCGAACTACAAATACATGAAGGTAAATATTATGTAGTTGGAATAACAGAAACTTGGTGGGATGAAACCCATGACTGGAATATACTGGAAGAAGGATACAAACTATTAAAAAAAAAAAAATCAGACCCCATAAAAGAGGAGGTGGAGTTGCACTGTATGTAAAGGACCACTATATTGCTACAGAAATGCACGAAACCAAAAATGAAAACCTCCTAGAATGCATACGGGTCAATATAAAAGAAAAAAAGAATGACATGGCCATAGGTGTATATTACAGGCCAGCCAATCAAGCAGAAAAAAATAGATTTCCTTTTTGCCAGCCAACTAACAAACATATGCAGGAAACACATAACAATAGTAATGGGAGACTTCAATTATCCTGATATCAAATTGGAAAACTCATTCTGCACCAAGTGAGAAATCAAATAAGTTCCTAACCAACCTAGCTGACAACTTTGTTGTCCAAAAGGTAGAGGGTGAAACTAGGGGGACAGCCATACTGGACTTAATTCTTACAAACAGAGAAGAAGTGATAGAGGGAATTGAAACTGCAGGAACCTTGGGTGAGAGTGACTATGTCATACTAGAATTCAACATAACACAAACACAAGCAGCAGAACATAATGACAACAGAGTCTTGGATTTTAAAAGAGCTGATTTCAATAAACTCAGAGAGAATTTGGAAAAGATTCCATGGATGAAAATCCTAAAGGGGAAAACAACTCAAGAATCTTGGGAAACTCTAAAAAGTATGATCATAGAAGCCCAGACCAGCACAATACCACTGAGAAAGAAAAACAAGAAATCCAAGAAGAAACTAGGATGGTTGCACAAAAATCTCTCTGGCAAATTGAAAGAAAAAAAGAACAAGTGCAAAAAATGGAAAGAAGGACATACAACTAAGGCAGAATATCAACAGATAGCCAGAATCTGCAAAGACGAAGTCAGGATAACAAAGGCTTATAATGAACAAAGACTTGCAACAAAAGTCAAAGATAATAAAAAAAAAGTTTCTTCCAACATATAAATAAGGAAAAAATCAAGGAAACATTCGGTCCACTAAAGAGAGAAGACAGCAAGGAAGTAACAGGCAACAGAGAGAAAGCAGAACTGCTTAACTCATTCTTTGCATCCATCTTCACAAAAAAAAAAACTGTAGCTCAACCCATCAAAAACATAACTGTAAAAGACAGACCAGAAATAAAAGTTAAAATAAGCAAAAGATAGTAAGAGAACACTTGCCTGATCTTGATGAAAACAAATCACCAGGGCCTAATGGATTACATCTCAGAGTTTTAAAAGAGCTGGCTGAGGTCATCTCAGAACCATTGTACCATATCTTTCAAAAATCCTGGAGCACCAGGGAACTACCAGAGGACTGGAAAAGAGCTGATGTGGTTCCCATCTTCAAAAAAGGAAAAAAAAAACAGGAAACTATAGACCAATCAGCCTAACATCAATACCTGGGAAGATATTGGAAAAGATAATAAACAGATCTGCAAACATCGAGAAACAAGTAAAGTAATAACTGGCAATCAGCATGGGTTTCTTAAGAACAGATCATGCCAAACCAATCTCATTTCATTCTTCAACACAGTGACTAAATTAGTAGACCAGCAAAATAGTGTGGACATAATATATTTAGATTTCAGCAAGGCATTCGACAAAGTAGACTACAACCTACTTTTTACTCAGCTAGAAAAAAGTGGAATAGATAGCGCCACCACTTGATGGACTCGCAATTGGCTGGCAAACTGTACTCAATGAGTAGTCCTTAATGGGTCTATGTCTACATGGAGGGAAGTAAACAGTGGGGTGCCACAAGGTTCCATCTTAGGCCAAGTACTCTTCAATATCTTCATAAATGACTTAGATGAGGGAATAGAAGGGGAACTTACCAATTTTGCAGGTGGTACTAATCTGGCAGGAATAGGTAACACCCAAGAAGATAAGCTCAAGATCCAGATGGATCTTGACAGACTAGAACACTGGGCCATATCAAACAAAATGAAATTCAATGTAGAGAAAAGTAAAGTCCTATACTTTGGCAAAGAAAACCAAAAATACACATATAGACTGGGTGAAACCAGGCTGAATAGCAGTAACCATGAGAGGGATCTTGGAGTCCTAGTGGACAGCCAGTTAAATATGAGCCAGCAGTGTGCAGCAGCAGCCCAAAAAACTAATGCAATCCTAAATTGTATTAACAGAGGGATACAATGAAGATCAAGGGAAGTACTAATACCACACTATAAAGTCTTAGTAAGACCATACCTAGAGTACTGCATCCAGTTTTGATCATCACACTATTAAAAAGATGTTGAGACTCTAGAAAAAGTACAGAAAAGAGCAACAAGGATGATTAGGGGACTGATGATTAGGCTAAAACATACAACAAACAGTTGCAAGAACTGGGCTTGGCTAGTCTGGTAAAGAGAAGGACCAGGGGAGACATGATTTTTGAGACATGATATATCTTCCAATATTTGAGGGGCTGCCACAGAGAGGAAAGGGTCAAGCTATTTTCTAAAGTGCCTGGAGGCCAGACAAGAAATAATGGATGGAAACTGAACAAGGAGAGATTTAACCTAGAAATAAGAAGAAACTTTCTGACAGTGAGAACAATCAACCAATGGAACAGCTTGTCCTCGGAAGTTGTAGGAGCACCATCATTTGAGATTTTCAAGAAGAGATTGGACTGCCATTTGTCAGAAATGGTGTAGGGTCTCCCGCTTTGGCGGGGGTTGGAGAAGAGGACCTACAAGGTCCCCTCCAACTCTGTTATATATTTTTAACTTTCTTCTGAGAATTGAAAACCTATTTTGATTTTATAAATCATACAGATTCTTAGGAATCTGTAAATATTATGTTAATATTAATATTATAATAAATATAATATAAATAAATATTATATGTAATGTAATATATCTATGTTTACATAGACTGTTGAGCTATTTAATAACTAATTAAATAGCTTGACATTCTATGTCAATAAAACTATTTCTGTGCAGTGTTTTTCTTTGATAATTTGGGCTTAAACATGCAATAACAAGGCAATTTCTTCTTACCTTCACAATCCTTGTAGACAAATTTTAAAAATGCATCCAATTGGTTTATTCAATTCATCATTTCAGACTGACTCATTAATTTTTTTTCTCATTGGAAAGAAAATCTGCATTTAGTGACTGTGTTATACAATCTACAGCAAATTAGAAAGAATTTCCCACTCTCAGAAGGGCAGCACTGTAGTTCATCACTTGATTTATCTGTGCATTGAGAACCGCATTTTTAAGATGCTAAAATTGTTTTCAAATATTAGTGTAGTAAAGCTTTTAGCATCATTTCCCTTTGTTCAGAATTAAAGATTTTTTAAAAAAGCAGTTCCACTTGCCAAGTTCTAAGGAGCAGACAGCCACAAAAAACTAAATAAGACTATAAATTAAGATTAAAAGGCACATGTAATATTTTCTTAACCAAAGCCATTTTTGACAATAACCACCTTCAGATGGTGCTATGAAATTAGATTGCCTCCCCAATCCACAAAAAAACATAAGCCAGACAAATAATGATATCCCAATCCTCATCAGAGAAACTGTTGAGCGTGAATGGAAATGTCCAAAAGCCATCTTATTTAGTCGAGATGACATCAATGATAATGATGACATCACAACTGTCCAAAACATCATCAGTGATTATCAAGCATCAACCATCTCCCCTGATGAAATGCTTGACATTTCCCGCATTGGCCGAGAGTTCAAAAACAGACGGCTCTGTGGCCCCATGCTTCTGCAGGGTCATTTGCAAAAATGAATCGAGCAAACGTAAATTCATTTACACTATATATTCGTAAATTCATTTACATTATATATTCACTCGCCAAAACCAACACTAACCATAAGAGCTTCCATTGTCGCCCTGACCTAACCATACAGCAACGTGCCCCCTCCTGTGTACTCCGTACTGAACTCAAAAAACATCTAGACAATGGAGAGAAGTATCTGTACATTGACTACCATGCTGACTGTATCAAAAATAAGTCACACAACCCGCAATTCAGCTTTAACCTTCAACCACAACCCTACCTCAACCAATCCACCATCACACAAGACTAGGCACGCACGCCCCTAACTACCTCAATTCCAACTACTGCTCACCTTAAATGCAAGCTACTCAATGCAATAAGCCTTGTTAATAAAATACCTGAATTACTCCTCTTACTAAATATGGCTAAATTCGACATTATATTCGTCTGTGAAACATGGCTCAATGCATCTCTTCCTGATTCCATTACCACAGTAAGAGACTATCATGTTTACCAAACAGATCATGAAATTCGCAGAGGAGGTGGTGTTGCTATCTTTTATAAAAAGTCCTTACATCTAAAAAATATCCAAGTTACCCAGGAGCTTGCTCTTCCTAAGACCATAATCTGTGAACTATCTTTAATATCTCATTTCAATTCTTACTATGTTACAGAGCACCTGATTATGACATTGAACATGTAAACAAGCTAAATACACTACTAACATGGGCAGCATCCTGCCCACACACTTTTATCTTTCTTGGTGTCTTCAATCTACCTTATATTGACTGGAGCCTAAATGAATGTACAACTGAACCCATACACGCAACCTTCTACAATGCTGTTCTAAATCTGGGACTGGAACAACTAGTAACCAACAACACTAGACTAAACAACTGCCTCGATCTCATCTTCTGCAATAATTTGAATTTAATTTACAGAACACAAACTAAAGAACCCTTTTCCAAGAGTGACCACAATATGATTGACTTTTGTCTCAACATACGCCCACACAAAAATCATCACAATGATGTAATCCCCAATTATAACTTCAAAAAAGGCAACTATGATCTTATAGACAACGATCTCTCATCCCTTGATTGGCAATCTCTATTCACTGGATGCAGTACTATTGAAGACCATTACAACATATTTTTACTTGAAGTCAAAAGAGTCATCAAACTATATGTACCAACAACAACTCCCAAAACAAACAAAAAAACAAAAAAACAGAATACCCATAACAATAAGAAAACTTCAATTCAAAAAGAGATCACTTTGGTGGAAAAACAAATCTGGTCACGTTGCCAATTTCAAAAGCCGATACAAAAATTTATGCCACCAGATAAAGACTGAATGCACCAATTATCACATTAAACAAGAGGAAAACCTTCTATGCATCAATTCCACCCACACTTTCTGCAATTTTAAACAACAAACTAAAAGACTCAAGGTCCATCCCACCCCTGAAAGTACTTAATGGTAAAGACTGCAACAATGACACCATTAAAGCCAACATCTTTAACATGTTCTTCGGCTCAGTATTTGTAAACAGCAATGGATCATGCCCAGTATTTTCTAGCCAAACCACAGACAACTACAATGATCTAATACATATTGATTTTACAGAAGACAATGTTGAAAAAGCACTATGCAATCTAAAACCATCTCTATCTATTGGACCGGATGGAATATGTGCCTATTTCTTTAAAAAGCTATCCACTGCCATAGCAGAACCTCTAAGCATAATCTTTGAAAAATCAGGACCAGCTCCTTACCGAACCTATGGTCACAAGCCACGGTCATCCCCATCTTCAAAAAGGGAGACCCCAGCCTAGTTGAAAATTACAGACCAATCTCCTTATGCTGTGTCACCTGTAAAGTCATGGAATCAATTATAAACCAATCCATTATCCTCCACTTAGAGGATATGTCTGGAATACTTCACCTGACTCTGTGGTTTCTTCCCCAAACCCCAAAAACTTTAACCTTAGACTGTCTACTTTTGACCTCACCCCTTTCCTAAGAGGTCTATAAGGGGAGTGCCTACCGTCCCTGTCCTATTGTTTCTTTTATTTTTCTTATATGTACCCATTTCATGTATTCATAACTATGTATATACTTATACCTATTATCTTGTAAACGATTGACAAATCAAATCAAATAAATCAAATAAAATAGATAAAATAAATAAATTTTTCTTTCTTGGCATGGTGTTACTTTTTTTTTTTTTAATTTGGGTTTTCATAAAAACAAAATACAAATAAAACATCTTTTTTTAAAATAGCATGGTCCCAGGTTATCACTTCTTCATACAGACACAAAACTCAATTTCATGCTCATTTTTATATTCTATTCCATATCTTATTATTTTCTTCATCGTTTTACCCCTTTTAATTTTATCAACTTTGTTTTAATTATCTCATCTCAATTCAAATCATTATATTTATACTTTTTTCTGTCCTGTTTCAATTTCACATTATCTTTTCTTATTAAGCAAATTTTTCCCTGTACTTACCAATTTGAGTATGACACCTTTATATCCTTTAATTTTGTCCATTCAAACTCTTATTTAAGCTTCAATGTATACCTTTAAGATTATAGCATTCAATATAGTACATAACTTCAAATCGAGTTCTGCTTGGTACATTCTTAAAATAGAGACTATCTTCTTAAAAAGAAAAAATTATGTACATATGTAAATAAACACACATTCCATTTCAATTCTATTCTATCATTAATATGCATTAAAATCTTAACATCTTTAACATTTCTTTTCAATTAAAATCATACTTCCTTGGGAACACTTGTAAACTTTCCATAGTTAATTCTTTTTTTTTTCCATATTTCACACTTATATTTTTATAAATCATTACTAATAATTAAAAATTTTCCCTTTTAATTCTCTCAACATTTTAATTCATTTTATTTATGAACAAACATTCCACTACATTACAGTAAACATTTTATCCATCATCATATTTTCTAAAATTATTTCTATTTGTAATATAACAATGCTATCTTATGTACCTTTGCAGAATCCCTTTTACAATTAAATTTTCACCCATTATCTCTAAACAAGCTTATGGTTACAATCCTTATATCTTTTCTCTGTTTCTCCATTTCTTGTTTCTGTTTTTTACAACTTCTTTTCCTTGTCTCATTCCCCCTCTTCTTCTCCCTCCCTTTTTACCCCCTCGTCTCTCTACTTCTAACTCTCTCATCTGTAATCCCTTCTTCTGTTGCTTTCTAATATTATACTTATCTTTAAAATTGTTCTTCTTTTTGGGCGTTTTTTCTAGTCTTAAACCTTTCACTCTCTTTCCCCCCTTTTCTTTTTTCCCCCCACTTAAAAATATTTGATCATTAAAGATGGCTTCTTCTTTGTCCCAATCTTATTGTTCTGCAAGCGTTTCTTGTTGCTTCTCATAGTTCCAGATCTCCATTTCTAAGAATTGAAACACAAAGCCAAAAGAACTTTTCCCTTCTTGTGCATCTTCTTTCCATTTTTTAAGTTCCATTTTCAGTTCTTCAAAGAGTGATAACATTTTAAAAACTTTTAAACAACCACCCAGTTAATTTTAGTCAGTCTAGTTGCAAAAACCAAAAATCACCAAATAATCCAAATAATCCAAAGCTGTTTCTGCTTACTTCTTTTTTCCACTTTCTCTTCCTGGGGTTCTATTATTTTGTGACCAAGTTTCAATTAAAATATATCTTTGAGGAATCTTGTTAAAATTTCACTGTAAGTTCCTTTTAATTACAGTTCCATTCTTTAATTCCAGGCAGTCTCCTCCATTTTTCCAGATCCTGCCCTTTTATTCTTTTTTTTTCTCCTTTCCTGCTTTTAAAAACTTTTAAATGTCCAGAAATCTTTATTATGCCTTTGATTTTTATTTTCAGCTTAGATGCCTATTAATCATTATTAATTATCAAAGTGGATTTTTTTTCAATTTCCTGCTTAAGTCTTTTAGCTATCAGTATAAAGAAGGGAAAGAAAAAAAACTAATCCTTTCCCTTCTCTCTCTCCTTCGCAGCTTCAAAATCTTCTTTGGGAACAATGTTGCTAAGTTTAAATTCCAGGGTACCTTATTTGTTGCTTTTGCTGTTTGACCTGGTCAACCAAAATTTTCTCTTCTTATCTTCCTCCTGCACATTCTTTTCCGGTCGAGTTCTTTGTGGTGGCCATTTCTGACCACTGCTACAACCGCCTTCAGGAAAGGGAGTAATGGCCAGCTGGGGAGGAGATATGCGGCTCTCCTCAACCCTGTAGGCTATCTCCCCCCTCTTCACCACCTCTACAGGGTGGCTTAGCCCCAAAACCAGCCAGCTCGGGGCGCTCCAACGGCGAGCATGGATCAAAGCCTCAGAGAGACTACGTTTCGGTCTGTTGCCAAAGAAGATCAAACCGGAAGTCCTTCTCATGGTGTTATTTAAAGGTAGTTGAAGAGAGAACAAGTCTGCTTTTGATGTACATTCAGTGTTTGCCAAGTTTAGCCAATAAATGTTAAAGACATTATAAATACTCAGAAGACTATTACTAGACTATGTCCTTCTTTATTTATTGCAACCTAGGTTTATGCTGCCAGCCCATGTAGTATACTTAATTACCACTTCTCCAGAGTTCCTGGTCCAAAGTGGGTGAGAGATAGATATTTTTCAACTAGGGCCTAGTCTAGGCCAAGAAAGGATGGCTGGTCCAAAGTCATCCAGCTGGCTTTGGTGCCTAAGGAAAGACAAAAATCTGGGACATTCTGCTCTCACTGCATGATCTTAATGTCAGCTCTGGAATTCATCTCTGTCATAGAGTTGAAAACTATGGGAGGGAGTGATGTAATTTAAGAGCTTTTAGTAAACAAAAAGTGACTTTTCTGACCTCTGACACTTCACCACTTCACCACAGTAGTGGCAGCATGGCCATTCATAGTGAACTGTCAAAATGAATAAGATGGAGATTTTGGGGTGATGATTCAAGCCCAATTTCTTCTATACTTATCATATTTTGATACCCTTGTCCCATGGATGCCAGTGCCCATTAATATTTATGTACTTTGATATATGAAGTTATGAAGATAATACAATTTGCTGACTGATAGCTTATTTCTCTACCAGAAACCCACATCTTTCAACTTCTCTTTTGATGAACAGAAAAAAGTTGCAATAAGGTTTCAGATTCTGCAAAGCCAGAAAGTCCATTGTGAAATGTTTTTGAATCTCTCTGTTAAGATTTTCATTGTCAAGATTAAGTTGAAGCCAATTAAATCAACACACAAGAATTTAGGAACATCTAATAAGTTATTATTGCAGGAAAAGAAGCCATTTTGAAAGAATTCCACTGATTGAAGTGAATAAAAAAGTCCTATTTGCAATTAAATCAACAGGTTCAACAACTGTCTCTTTTAACTAGGAAGTTGATTTTCACCCATCTCGTTGTTCTGGCAACAGGTAGGTTTGATATTGGGTTATTTTCTTCAGATCATGTCAGAAAATTTCCCAATTTCTATAGTTTTAGCAACATTAGAGTAGCCAGTTCAATATATAAATGGTTGGCAATCTACAGCTATGCCTTTTGAATTTCCAAGAGGCTGAGGTATGCCATTTGACGATATTACTGTAAGGATAGGAATTTTCTAGCCCCTTTTCCAGAAGTTTAAAGGTGGGAATAGGAATGGAACTAGGAATGGATAGCTCTGGAAGTTTAATCACTCTGATTATTTTGTCCCTTACATATAGATTGTAAGGCTGTTTTGTGGGGTCTTGAATTTGAGGGAAAAGAAGGAAGTGATAATGAAGATGGCCCAAGACAGATTTGTGGAACTTGTATACTAGTTTAAACATTATTTGCCAAATCTTATCTTGCAATTTTATTTATGATTTCTTAAATGATTGGATAGTATTGCTCAATTTGCACATTTAAGAAAAGTTCAGTTCATTATTGCAAATAAATAAATCATGTTTGATTTTATTGACTTAAACATGGAACAGTAAGTTAACTGTCCCATGATTTTAGAATTTGACAAATTTATTTGGGAGAGCTTTTAATTGGTAACCACAGGTGTTAATTATTAATTATCTGTAATTATACAAGTGAGGATTAGTGAAGAAAAGCTCTTGTTGATTTCAGCTTCAGCTTTTTCATAATCTTATCATGATAATTAAAATAATCTAAGAAGTGAATTAAAAAAGTTGAATTATGGAAGCAGATAAATGAAAATCACTTTTTGTTGTATTGGATTGAACCCAAATGGGTGAATCAAAGTCTGATTTTTTTAAATATAACAAAGTGTGCTCGTATATTCATGGGCATCTTTCTTTGTGAAGTAAGTCCTTTCATTATATTAAATAAAGCTGTGTCAAAATTTTCTTGCTAGAATCAACATACAGCGAATAACTAAACACTCAACACTAGGAGTATTGCACCAAATGAAATAAAAAATACTATAATGTGCATTAGATAATGCAATGATTTCTTATATATTTCACATTGTCCGCTTTTCTTTCTTTCTTAATATTTTTACAATACATTGATAAAATGATTACAATGGAGGAGTAATTTTTATGAAAAGGCACTTTAATTTTTCAAAGCTTTTCTATTTACAGTGGCAGAGCAGGACTAGAAGCCTTCACTTTTAATGTTTATGTACATCAGTGATAAACATACTTCATATATACCATGTTGTGTAGTGGTATATGACATTGCACATATTTATTCTGTAGAATAGCGGATGCCATGTACTGCCACTGATATGCTATATTCTCACAAAAGCCTTCTAAACCAGAAAAGTTGAAAGATCATAGATGTTGGAAATTGATTGGAACTGTCTGAAGGCTGCACTATACAAAAGGAAATGTTAATTTCTAATCTCTCTGGTTAAAAGTGCCAGCAGATGATGGAGAAGATATATGGAATAATTAAACAGACTGATTGGGTATAACAGTTTCTCTATAACTGGAATGTATTTGAGCTAGTGATTTGGTTTGGTGATGTAGGGCATAGAGGTTCAAAAGTAGCTTTTCAACTGATAAGAAATATTATTATCTGAAACAGAGAAGTTCTTCTTGGTAACCATTCTGGATCTTTGTTTTCAAGGGAGAACAAACTTTGATAATCACTATAGCCAGATTCTACTTTTGGAGTCATCATAGACAATCTAATTTACATATTATCTAAACCAGGAGGCTTTGCAGGAAGTTAACATCATTCTCTGGTCTAAAATTCTAATTCCAATGGTTCCATTTAATAAAAATAAGTTTCAGATCAGCAGCCCACCTCTAACATAGGTGTTTGGATTTTTGATCACTGCATGCTAATGCAGGATTCTAACAAAAGAAGTATTAACTATGATCAGCTTCTTATTCATGAGATGAAATCATGAATATTTTTATACAATACAATATTTTTGTATACAATATTTTTAACAACAATTCCATTGCATTCACTGAAGCTTATTCTCTAGTATGTTTAGGCTTCCAGCTTAAAATAAGACAAGACCACAGAACAATTCATAAAAAGGATCTGGGATTGGAAATATATTGTTCCATGAAGCCTTTTTTTCCAGATCATCATAGAACTTCAATACTTTTTTCATTGGGGAAATATTTCTTTAACTGGAAAGATTTTAGTTTTCTGAGACTATAGGTAAATGTAATATTAAGTAGGTGCTTTCATATTAAGAACATCTAAAAAAACCCTGCAATACAAATTATATAAATAAATATAATTTATCACAGAAAAATCTAACACGAGAAGAAACCCTGCTCTGTTTTTAACAGTTTTTTTTATGGTGCATTCATTTGGAATTATTACAGTATTTTTAATAAAAATGAAATAATCAAATTGGAGTGTTATTTATCATGGATTTGTCTCAATATATCAGAAAATTAAGACAATGGTGTACTGTACAAAATTTTATTATTAGAGACAAAATTCAAATTTTAGTTAAAATACAGAGAGTAGTTTCTCATTCAGGAAAAAAAATAGTAAATCCTTGATTAGTATGGAATAAAAATACATACAGGTTCAATATTTATGAAATAGGTTTAAAGGCATATCATAGAAAAATATTTGCAATAAACAGTAATACAAACTCATATTTTATTTGGTCAATGCTTTGAATTGCTTGCTGAATCTTTTCCCAGTAATATTAACTACAAATGTATTTATTCTTATCCCAAGTTAAGAATGCTAAAGAAGTAAATGAACAGAACCAAGTGATTTAAAAAGAAATATGAAGTTTTGAGAAATAAGAAAGCCCTAATCTAAACTATTAAATAATAAAGCTGCAGATATGCCTTTGGACGGATCATTGAAAAGAGATATTTTTTTGTGGATCATATTCAACAACTAAAATTAGGTTAAATCAGCACAACATTTAAACATACGCTGCCATTAGAATATCTATGCTATGTATGTGCTTATCTTCTGCAGTGTTTGTCAAAATATAACTGAAATTGATTTCCCAGGAAGGATGGATTTCTTCAACAAAAGCATTGAACAATTGTTTGGCAGCAAAACCTTGTTAGCCATGATGTTTGCAAAGAATTGCAGAGTCTTATTAGGCAGAATCACAAGACAAATAGAAGAAGAAATGAGTGATGCAACTCATATGAAAATATCAGATGAAAATATATGTACTAGGAACTGGATAAAAATGCTCTAAAAAGTTCATTAGACACATTGGGTTTTTGTTAAATTTCTTTTTAGCATCTCCTGTTTGCAGAGGGTTCTGAATCACACATCAGAATTTCTGAATCAGAGCATCTACATAAGTATAATCTGAACTATTCTGAGCATGCAACATTTCTTAATATTATAAGACTTTCTAATAAGTTTAGTACTGGGGAAAAATCTCATTACTGCATAGTTATCTAATCAGTATTCATCTGGATGAAGCTTCTTAGATAAACCATATATAAATACTTTAAAAATGTATGCAAAACAAACAAAATATATAGCAATTCAAATATGTACAGAATTTCCAGCTCTTTCATTAAGCTAATTTATGTAAAATACTTATTGTGGCCTTTGTATTTCTTAGATACAATATATTTTATTATCAATTTCTTAATGTTACTGCCCTATGTAGACCATCTCAATCTAAATCTTACTCATAGAGGTCAGAAAATCAGATTTATGAATAATATGGCACCTATCAGTATCTGGCTTCTTACTGACCATTCATTCAGCAACCATTCAAAATTACAATAGTGCTGGAAAAGGAAAACTACAATTGGTTCTTAAAGTTGGGGCCATTGTGGCATATCATCACAATCACAATTGCAATTCATGCACATGATAAGCAGTGTGCATTTACAATAGTTGCAGTATCCCGTTGTCATGGAACCACTATTTGTAATTTTCCAGGCCAGCTTCCAACAAGACCAATGGGCAAGCAGCCCGAAAGTTGTAAGTCGTGGTCACATTACATCATGTCTAAAGATGGTGGGTGATACACTTAACAACTGTAACTAAGTTGGTGGCCATGTGATGTTTTACTTTATGATGATGTCATTTGGCAATGTTATTGCTGGTCCCAGCTGTGGTTGATAAGTAAGGTTATGAATAGAAGTACATGAAAAGAAAAAAGTAAAAACTTATATACACAATTTTGGATTCCACATTGCTATGATGCTATTGTCCACTTAAATATTTGCTGATCATAAGAATACACAAAAAGTATATTTCATATGTAATTTAGTCAATATCATTATGTGGAACATACAGAATGGATTGTTACTGGCAGTGGTAACATTTGTTTCTTCCCCAAGTTCTGCTATATTGCCTCGTGCCCCATGCTTGTGTTTATGTTCCTGGAAGGGATAACAAAAGAGTATGTAATCCCAGCAGTCACCCAAGGCAGAAAGATCATCCCAGCTGTTCAATTAAAGCAAGCAGGAATCTTCATCAAACAGGACTGGCATAGGAAGAGGCTGGAGGTGAATGTGAGAAAGGTATTATTTCATACTGCATGGGAGAAAGCAGTAGAAAACCAGTGCGGCAGTTTACCAAGCAAATTACATACATAGACAAAATAAGTGATTATGGGCCACTCAGGTTGGATGGTAAGTGTGCATTTGAGGAATACCTGAGTATGTTTCAGAGTAGCAATGGTATTTATCATACAACTAGATTATAAAGCAGCAGATATCTAGTAGCTGATACTCCATGCAGAAAAAGAACATTTGAAACTGCAAAGATGAAATTATAGTGGGTGCGTGGAATCTAAGAATCATGAACATGGCTCAACACAGTAAAAAAAGATTATTTTTAATGATTCATTGATATACTTTACATATCAGTGAAATGAAATGGACTGGAATTGTATACTTTCAGTTAGAAGACTGAGCTATTTATAACTAGGATATGAAAAACAGAAAGAATAGCATTCTTTTTGTAATTAGGAAGGAAATAGCAAAGACATTACTTGGATCCAATCCAGTCAATGATCCAATCAGATGTAAGGATATTAACATCCAAAGCACCCTAGAAAACATTTCCTAGATATACAAGGTGGTTTTAGAAAAGGTCAAGAAGAGATATTATTGTTAAAGCAAGGATAATTTAGAAAGATAAAAGAATAGCAAAACTATATCAGTATGAACATCATTGATTATATACATTATGTCAAGCAGTGGAATAGCCTTATAAAAATGGAAATCCCAGAACAAATTGTTATACAAAACATATACAAAAGGAAAAAAAACCCACAGTAAAGTGTAACATGATAAAACTGATTCACCCCAAGTTGGCAAAGGGTGAAACAAGACTATGGATTCATTCATTTATTAAAGATGTATGCTAACATATGCCGAGGAAAGCTAGACTGGAAGAATATCAGTGTGATTTAAAACTGGAGGAAAAACATCAAACACCAAGTACTCTGATAGTTCAAAATGAAAATGTAAGCTTTAGTAATAAGTCAAGAAATACAATAAAAATGTAACTGATGAAAAGAAGAAAAATACAGCAACCCAGATTAAAGTCGACAATGAAAACACTGAAGTGGTGGATATTTTCCTTACTGATCAACTATAAATACTGAAAATAAATAAATCAGCAGTTGAGAAATACCCCAGAGACTAGCAACTGGTAAAGCCCATATCACACTGAACCAATGGATGCAAAGAGGATGTAAAACGGACAAAAAACCTTGCCATCCGTTCGAAAACACGATGTACTCACTGCCTCCATTTGGCTTCCTCTCTATCCGTCCAGCATCCGTTTATGGACGTTTCATCCGCTCCGAAAATTTTGGGCTGCCTAAAACTTTTGCGTGGAAAATGTATCCAGTTCGTCCATTCTGCATCCACTACGCATCTGCTCCGCATCCGTTCTGCATCCGTTATGCATCCGCTATATCTGCTAGGCGTCCGCTAGCATCCGCGCAACTCCATTTGCCCAGACGTGGGGAGGAAGCAAAACGGACGCAGAATGGATGCAGAACGGATGCCTAGCGGATGCAGAACGGAAACAAAGCGTTTAAAATGGAAAAAACGTTCGCAGAGGGGACCTATCTCGGATATTAAGGATGTCTAGAGGATGCCTAGAGGATGCCTAGAGGATGCCTAGAGGATGCCTAGAGGATACCTAGAGGATGCCTAGCAGAAAACCTATACTGCCTATAAAAAGGGGGAGCAACTCGCCTGCATCTCACTTTCAGAACAGCAGCCCAGTGGTGCAGCCTTCTGCAGCCTTCATCTGCCTCTTCCTCTTCCACAGCATCCAGTCATGTCCACCATGGATTGTAACAAAGTCCTTTCGGCAGCCACCATCATTCTGCAACAGTGTGAAGCCATCTGCAGGCACTGTGAACACTACTGCAAGAAGAAAAGGAGCCACCCAAAAAGAGTCTGGATCTGAAGATGGTTCACCAGAAGAGCAGAGGACCGACTGTACAACAAGCTGATGGTCGAGCTCAGGAGCGAAGACACTCGGGCGTTCCAGAACTTCATGAGGATGCCTCCAGCCATGTTTGACGAAGTTGTGCAGCACCTGACACCCAGGTTGACCAAGCAAACACCAGCTTCAAGCCCAGCCTGGAACCTGGGCTCAAGGTGGCACACACTCTGCGCCACCTGGCCTCAGGGACCTCCTCCAGGAGCATGCAGTATGGCTGGAGGGTGCCATCCAACACCATCAGCATTGTGGTCAGAGAAGTGGTGCAGGCCATCATCGAAGAATACAAGGAGGAGCTCCTCGAGTACCCCTCCACTGAAGAAGGATGGAAGAAAGTTGCAGAGCAGTGGTATCAGAAGTGGAACTTACCCCACACTGTTGGAGCCATAGATGGCATGCACGTGGCCTGCAAATCTCCAGCCAAGTCGGGGTCCACTTATTTCAACTCCAAGGGCTTCTTCAGCATCATCCTCTTTGCCATGGTCGATGCTGACTACAAGTTCATGGACATTGATGCTTCAGGCAACGGCTCCTCTTCAGATGCCCAGGTATACAACGCCAGTCACCTCAAGGAGGGGCTGGAACGCAACCTCATAGTGGGCTTCCCAGATCCAGAACCCCTGCCCAACGACACACAAGATGTGCCCTACTTCATCGTGGGGATGACGAATTCTCCCTCACAACCTACCTCATGAAGCCCTACACCTCCAGACTCCTCACCCGTGAAGAGAGGATCTTCAACTACAGGCTGTCCAGGGCAAGGCGGGTGGTGGAGAACGCCTTTGGCATCCTGGCCAACAGGTTCCATGTACTTCTCACCACCATGCAGCATTGCCCAGAGACCGTGAGGAGGATCATGGAAGCTTGCTGCATCCTGCACAATCTCATGCGCACCCGCTACCCAGTCTTGCAGAACAGGCTCGTGGAACTCCAACAAGCCAATGGGGACATGGAGCCTGGGGAATGGAGGCAAGGTCGAAACCTGATTGACACCGAGGATGTGCAAGGCCCCAACAGAGCCTCACATGAAGCGAAGAAGCAGCGCAACCTCCTGAGACACTGGTGCAACTCCCCAGCTGGAGCAGTGGAGTGGCAAGACAGGATGGTAGATGCTTAATGGATGCTTCCTTCAGCCTGTCTCATCACACGGATGAGATTGGGCCATGTATGTTTGATTGGCCTACAATGAACAGGGCTTTTAATAAAGAGTTTTGTTTATGTTGACATGTGTGGATAATTATTACATTATTATTGATAATAAAGGGCCATAGGTGTGGCACATGGGAGGCTGGACCATACAGTCCCACTATGCTTGCACTGGAGGCTTATCTATCCCACTGCTATCCTTACCCACCCCACTGCTATCCTTACCCATCCCACAAGTATGCAAAGGCTTAAACCATTTCTAAAAGTTTCCAGCAAGACTTTATGAAAAAAAAGAAATGAATCAAGTGTTTGAATCATAAATAGACTTTATTAAAAACAAGCTATAAGACAAAAATGAGTCTCTGGCACTCCTCTTGGTCGCTCAGTCACAGGGGTGAAGGGTGCAGGTGCTGTGGAGGTGGCTGGTGCTGGAGTGCTTGTCATCAGCTCCTCCAGAAGCAGAAGCAGCAGAAGCGCCAGCCCCAGAAGAGCGAGCCCATGATGCAGAAGCCCCAGCGAACCAGAGTGAGGGCCAGGGGGCAGAATGGTAGCCCTGTCCCTCTTGCCAGGGCTGGCAGCAGATGGCTGAGGCTTGCTGTGCTTCCGCATGGTTGTGGGGATGCTGGCTGGCAGGGAGGCTGGCAGGAACCAAGGCTTGCAGGAAGGCTGGCACCAAGGCTGGCAGGCACGTAGGCACCAAGGCTGGCAGGCAGGTTTGCAGGAAGGCTGGCAGGAAGGCTGGCAGGAAGGCTTGCACCAAGGCTGGCAGGCATGCAGGCACCAAGGTTGGCAGGAAGGCTGGCAAGGAGGCTGGCACCAAGGCAGGCAGGAAGGCTGGCAGGGAGGCTTGCACCAAGGCTGGCAGGCAGACATGAACCAAGGCTGGCAGGAAGGCTGGCAGGCAGACATGAACCAAGGCTGGCAGGAAGGCAGGCAGGAAGGCTGGCAGGCAGACCGGCTGGCAGCAAGGCTTGCAGGCAGGCTGGCAGCAAGGCTGGCAGGTAGGCTGGCACCAAGGCTGGCAGGGAAGCTGGCAGGGAGGCTGGTAGCAAGGCTGGCAGCAAGGCTGGCAGGCAGACATCCAGGCAGGGCAGGCAAGGCAGTCGATGTGTCTGGCAGCAGGTCTTTCCTCTGAATGGCGACCTGCTTCTGAGCTGCTTCCGTTATATCTGCGGGGCTGGTGCAATGCATCCTCCCCGCATGCACAGTGAACACCAGGCATCCATTAGGCTTCCACTGTGCATCCGCTAGGCTTCCGCTCTGCATCCGCTTCATCCGTTCGGCATCCACTCTGCATCCACTCTTTCCGTTCCGCGTCTGCTTCGCTGAGGCCCCCCGGAAGCCCTGTGGATGTGCCACCCACTCCCATCCACTCCCATCCGCTTCCATCCGCTGGGCTTCCGTTCCGCATCCGCTTTGCATCCGCCCTGCGTCCTTCCCGCGTCTGTGTTATCTGCTCTGGTTATGCAAATTTTTGCCCCTTTTGAGAGCGGATAACAACAGATGGAACATTTTGCTCGTCCGCTGTGTCCTTTTTGCATCCGTTGGCCAGTGTGACATGGGCTTAAGAAAGCAATGAAGAACCTGGAAAAAATATTCAGGTATGGAGACATGTTCCCTACCTAGGAAAATGCAGAATCATGCAGGCAATGATTTTCCTGTGATACCTAATGAAAGTGAAATTTGAAATTTTATAATGAAGAACAACATTTGAATCTCTCTCTCTCTGAATATGTCCATATCTGCTTTGCTTCCATATCTGCATAATTTTATATATATATATATATTACCAGTTTTTTGAATGTGGTAAAAGGTAGGCTAGTTGATGGCTTAACAAGGGCCATCTAAGTAAAGTTGTGATGGAAAACAGATTTAAAATAAGGAATTTCTAACTATAAACAAGTATAGATCAGTTATCTTAATTGCAATGTCATATGAGAGAAATGAGGTCAAGCTTAATAAAAATATGAATCCTTTTATCATATGTATATTTTGAAATATAAACATTGTGCCAAACAGAATTAAGTGGTGTTTTAATTTGAACTGGTACTCAATAGAGGTATTTATTCTGATTATATTATTATTATTTCCTGCCAAACATTATCCACTCACAATGAAGGCAAGAAATATAGAAAAGCAAGTATACAAATAAAATATATTTTCAGATGAAATGGCTAGGTCTAGTTGAACATATAACATAAGATGAAAAGCTGGCATAATGACACAATATTTCCAGTTTAATGTATGGAGAGACTTCAATAAATCACTCTTATTTCTATCTAACACTACATTCTATTATGTGGGAAACTCTTTTGAGTGCAGCATAATTTTTAAAATATCTCCTGTCTTCACTCACATGTAAATGAAAAATTGAAACTTAAAACATACTAAAATGGTAGACAAATATGCTTACTGGTGATCTGAACTAGCAAAATATCAATTTGTGATGATTCACTATGCATAATAGGGGAGCAGTAGAGCACCACACATGCTATGACTTACAAATAGAATAAAATCATTATACACTGAGAATGTGTAACAAGGACGAAAATAGGCACTGTAAAGCAAGACATGATGGCTTGCCAGCTGCCTGGTTCTCTGAAGGAGACCTCTGAGACCATGTAAGAAAGAAATTAATCATACTGGCAAATATGTATATTTTCTGAAATATAGGAACAGCAATGATATCATTTTATGGACCTACAATTCAAGCAATCCACTAGTCTTTCCCAGTTGAAAGTCCTTTAGAGGGCTTGTATTTCAACCCTAACAATCCACAGCATTTTTGAAGTTCAACTAATTTGGAAGGCACCAAGTTGGGGGAAGATGCACTACATCAATCCAACATAAATGAAGACTTTCATGTTTTAAACTGTGCTTTACTTCTATTCCATGGCAACAAATAGTACAAAAATAGTTACTGCATTGTTTAATTTTGGAACATTTAGATAATGGTATTCTGTATCCATTAAAGTATTAAGAAATCTGTCAAGAAATACCAACATAAAACTTTAAAGAAACACACAGTGGAATGCTTGATTGTTAAAGAGTCCATAGAGAGCATTCAGGGTACACCTCAATCAATAAATAAAATAAAATTCAGGTTCAGGTTTGTCCTTATTTGATGATTTCATTTTTTCTGATTTTTGAAATGCTACTATTTTTATTTTTTACTTTTTTCTGCATTTAGTAAAATAGAGATTTAGAGTACGTTCCAGCTATAGATTTAAATATTAAATTAATAGTATTTAAAAATGAAAATGTTTACTTTCTAAAAATAAGTACAATGAAATACTTAAAATGGAACAAAAGCAAGCAGCAAATCATACACAGAAATCTGGATAAATGCTTCTAACATTTTTCATTCTCACTGGAAAAGTCAGAAGCTTGTGACAGATTACTTTCACAATGGGAAGATTAAAACAACATGCTGTCTTACAACAGCCCAACTAGCAAGAATTGTAAAAACTCAGAATATTTTAAGAATTCAAACTTCATCATTGCGCACCTAACATTTGACAGTATATTATCTTTTTCATAATCACTGATTTCTTCTAATAGCAAAATAGTACCAAATACATCTGCAAAGCAATGTTTGAGATTTGGCTTAGATTTATTGTAAAGGATATCAAAGCATTCTTCCACAATGAAATGTCCCAAAAGCATGGTGGCTGTAGGCTGCATTAACTAATCTTAGGAGGCATCGTTAAATAGCTTTCATACGATAAAACTTTGTCCTCCATAATAAACTCTTCTTTACCCTGCATTGGCCCTATACCATTTATTTTCTTTCAAAAAGAAAAAAAAAATTTTCTTCTTTCCCACTGTAGTTCTGTGGTTTCTCTTCTTGGATTTTAGAATGAAGATATTATAAGAACAAGCTTTTGTGAAATTGACACAAATCTTCTTAAATAAACTTTGAAATTAAGCCCAACAACCTGATATGTGTTAGATTCTTTGATTCTTCTCATCACAGAATGTATAAGTTAGATGCAAACTGACAAGTCTTATAGTCCAATCCTCCTTCATTTCAAGAATCCACTAATCATCCTTGATAAAAGGCTGGGAGATCACTATTTTTAAAGACAGACTGTTCCATTGCTTAACTGTTTTTACTCTCAGGAACTTGCTCCTAATACCTTCTGACAAGATGAAAACTTGTCTGGCTTTAGAGCAGCTCCTTAGAATCATAAAACCTCAAAAATGAAATATCTGTTTTAATTCTTGCCTGTTTAAAGCTGTGAATAGCTGTTGGAGAATGAAGAAAATGGTAAATTAAAAGATATGTTTAACTTAATATTTACTTGTTGATAAACTAAAGCAAAATGAGATGTTGCAGAACTATAACTTACAGATTTAATATAACAGAATAATCTTTCAATTTTTCATGAACATTTATAAACAATTCTTTAAATTTGATTTTTTTCCTGCCATGAGGATCTATCCAACAAAGAATGCAATTGTTTCAATTACTGGTTTATAGCAAACTCCCACATATGGTTTGTGTGTGTGTGTGTGTGTGTGTGTGTGTGTGTGTGTGTGTGTGTGTAATGAAAAACTGAAGTTTACTTTATCTTGACATTATAATGTGAGTCACATTGTTTTCCCACATGAATTACAAGATAAAATAGCTACCTATTTCTGTTATGAGTGGACTTTTTTTTAATTCCATGTTAGGGTTGGAGCACAAAGATCATAAACAACTAAACATAATGAAAAGCAGAAAAAACTTCTAAGTTGTAGGGTATAATCATTAATTTGTTATTTTCTTCCATTAAAAGATATTGTGATGAAGAATATGATAAATCATAAGAACTGCTGCATTCCACTTAGATTGTTATTTGGTAAATCTTTATAGAAATTCTAAATAAGGGGGAAAAACTGATGCAGTATATGCTACTCTCAAATAAGACCATTATATTAAATGGCGATAATTTTTAATAATTGTATTGATGCCTTTGAATTACATTGGAAAAAGCCTTAGCTAAATTTTAAAAAATAGTAAAATAGACAAAAGAATCTTTTTTCAAATTTTTCAAATCTGACAATTGCTCAAATGTCATCCATTTCATTGGATTTTAATTGAGTATCTATGAAGAAACAAGTCACTCTAACTGACAAGGATGGTAGTGAGGATTTGTTTCTTACAATTTAAACATTACCTAGGAAGTTCTTTTAGTTTACATAATTTTCCAGTTTTCCCCTGGTTTTCTTTTCTTTCTTTCAGTTAATTTTTCTATCATATATGCAACTATCAAAGAACAATGTAATGTCTACTGAATGCTTTTTCTGAAAATGCATGTTTTCACACAAAAAGATTTATTTTTTTTACTCTCCCCCCCCCACCAAACATATAAACTAGCTGTTGTAAACTCGCTTATCAGTACATCTATCAATACATGATGAGTAATGGATAAATGTATTTTTTTTTAAAATTATAATTTACTGTGAAAATATTCTGCCTCTAAATACATATGTATTCTTGTTTTAGAAAGAGGAATCTTTGGATTGTAATTTATATTACTGTTTACAATTCAAAAAAGAATTAGCATTGAAAGAGTAACTTAAAGGGAATTTTAATGTAGATTGAACTGGCCAGCACTATGGAAAGTGGAGATGTTATGGAGATGTTCATTTGTATGTTTAACGTCTTTTTTTCCATCCTACCTTGTTGTTACATCACTGATTGTCATAAGAGTCTTTGTGCTTTTGCATAATGCCCATCTTTGATGTAACAGAAATTCACATACAAAACATGGACATCTGAAGTAAGCATGCTGAAATACGGGCAGGAACTATAAAACCATGCACAAATATTCTCAGGGGTTTTCTCCAACAAAACTGACATTAACATTTACATGCACCACTTAATATCACACTTGGCCATGGAATAGTAGGGATGGAATTCATGACCATTCCTCTTTGTCAGTGTGCCCTAATCATTTAACAGTTCTGAGGAATTTGGTGCAAAAATATAATATATCTCTATTTAATTGTCCTTCCAACTTGAACTTGTCTTTGCTGGATTTCTGGTCAGTTTTTGAAAGTTCCCACTGGGCTTCTCCTCTTTTCAAAATTTGTACTAGGTCTTTGCCAGAAACACAGATTAGTGTGCAAGTGTTTTTCTCAGCCACTGAAATAATTCTTCTTTGTAAATCATCTGCCACCGGACATTTGCTTCCACTGTTTCCACAGCTCGAGAGAAAGAGGCAGCAGATCTCTCCTCATAATTCTTTACAAATTTCTTTAGCTGGAAATAGAATGTAATGGTTAATTAAGACAGAACTAAATAAAAAAAATGAAGTTCGTATAATTTACAAACTAAGGACAAAAGCTCTATGTTTGTTACTGGAGAACTACTGAAGTTCTTGCAATATTTTGCAGATTGAAAGTATAATAAAGAAACAAACTGTAACTGCCTGAGATGGGGTTGCAAAATACTGAAGTCCCAATGCCTGATTATATTAGCATCATTTCCTCTATCTCCCTTGTAATCCAGGTGCTTTATGGCAGAGGTCCCCAATCCCCAGATCGAAGCCCACTACCAGACCTTGAGACTTTTGGAACCAGATTATGGAAGAGGTGGGTGCATGCACAAATGCACATCCTCGCTTGTGCAAGCAGCAGGTGAGTGGTAGTCTATTTGCACAAGTGGCAGATGCGGATGCCTGCCACTCATGCAAATGGAGCTGCACATCTGCTTGCCCGCCACTTATACGAAACTATCGTAGCCTCCCACCAGTCTGCAAAACAAAAAGGTTGGGGGAAGTCTGTTTTATCTAACTATAGAAAAATTAAGAACACATCTAATGTAATTTTAATTCACATTAAGCTACAACATTTACATTCTTTCCTGAAAAGTTTTTCTTTATTGAATATGGTAAAATATATTAAATCAGTGTTAATTCGGATTGCTGAACTTTTAAAACATTTTATCATAAAATAATTAAGAGTTCATTTACATGTTCGAGGGGTTGTTCAAGCACTATAAAGACCTTAATGCTCTTGGATTTAATATTTTAAATTCACATTATTCTGTGAATAGTAGATTTATATTGAACTTAGTTAAATGTCATGAAATTTCACTGACACTTTCTCTCTCTTTCTCAATATAAAAAGATTGTCTTTTCTTCAAATGCATTTATTGAAGCTGAAATTCATACATGTTATATGGAAAATGAATAAGCCTATTTTTTTTTTTAGATAGCACACAATGAAGAAAATGAAAGAGTGAAAAAAATAACTGCAAGTACTGAACTTGCATAATGTTTACCTCATTCAGTTCACTCTCTGTATTAAGAAATTCTGTGACTCCACTTATCAGTTTTGAATTCATAAATAATGCTTCTCCATATCTTCATCACATAGATTAAAAATATAAATATAGAGCATTCTGAGTGGCAATGATTTTGAAATCATATATTATAAACAATATTCCACTTTCAATTGTGCAACCAGTTACAGTTTCTATTCCATCATGTCGGAAATATTACACCTTATGGTCTATGAGCAGTATCAATCATATTGCACTGAAGCTGTATTAATGGAGTAAAAATAATCATATTTTTCTTCGAATTAAAATTCAATTCTATATATTGCACCAGAAAAAAATAAGGAAAAGTAGATTTTGGGTAGGGTGAAATTACCCATCCCTTACATTAGTAAAACTATGGGAAGTTAGATCAAGGCTATTATTATCAAAATATTTACACAAAAAATATGTAAATGACTCTTGAAGCACACACACACACACACACACACACACACACACACACACACCCTTTCCTCACTTTTTATGACTATTTAACTATGAACACCCTTAAATCATTGGTATTGTAAAGATTAAATATATAGAACATAAAACATACAGTTTATCAAATATTTTACCTTGCATTCAATATTTTCCACTTTTCTCTAAAAAATTTCCAAGCAAGATCTCTTCCATGTGGATTTCTAGCTACATGGATTATGACATCAATTGCATCCTGATCCAGGACAACTTCTGAATTAAGAGACAGGTTAAGAAGCCTTGAATAATAGGAGAAAAGGAAAAATGTTTAGCTTTTACTAACATGAATATTTCAGCATCATGTCATTCAACATCTTGGGATCCCCAACGAAGGTCAGACATTGCTAGATGCTAATGGAAACCAATGTGGCACTTTCTATGTATGTATGAAAAATACAGAAAACAAATTAAATCTACATTTGGCAGATATTTGCTAAAAATAAAAATTAATTTATTATAGGCTTCATGAATGCTACTCTGAGGTTATATTTTTCTAAATCAAATTTTCAAGTTAATATAGAACAAATGAATTTGAATAACTTTCTCATAGATTTTTTTGGGGAGGAAACTGGACTTTCTTGTTTTTCTTTGAAAACAGTTTGCTTCTCATCTAAGAAGCTTCTTCAGCGCTGATTGTTTGGTGGGGAATGGAATAATTTATATTTCAGCTGTCTGCAAGGAATATTTATTTATCTATCTATCTATCTATCTATCTATCTATCTATCTATCTATCTATCTATTTATTTATTTGGTCAATTGCTTACAAGATAATAGGTATAAGTAAAACATAGTTATGAATTCATGGATACATATAAGAAAAATAAAAAATAAAAGAAACAATAGGACAGGGATGATAGGCACGTTGGTGCGCTTATGCATGCCCTACAGACCTCTCAGTGAGGTCAATAGTAGACAGTCTAAGGTTAAAGTTTTTGGGATTTGGAGAAGAAACCACAGAGTCAGATAGAGTCCGAGGCATTGACCACTCTGTTGCTGAAGCCGTATTTCCTGCAATCAAGTTTGGTGCAATTAACCTTGAATTTGTATCTATTGTTTGCTCTTGTGTTGTTATGGTTGAAGCTGAAGTATTCATTGACAGGTAGGACATTGCAATGTATGATTTTATATATTATACTTAAATTGGACCGAAGGCGGAGTAGTTCTAGATTTTCTAGGTCTAGAATTTAAAGTCTGGTGGCATAAGGTATTCTGCAATGAGTAGAGGAGTGGAGAACTCCTTGTGAAATATTTCTGGACTTTCTCAACTGTGTTAATATCAGATACGTAATGTGGGTTCCAGACTGATGAGATGTATTCGAATATTGGTCTAGCAAATGTTTGTATGCTTTAGTTAGTAGTGTGACATTACCAGAGAAAAAGCTATGTAAGATTAGGTTAATGCCTTTTTGGCTATGTAGTTACATTGGGCTCTAGCATTTAGATCATTAGAGATGAATACTCCAAGATCTTTGACAGAGTTTGGATCATCAACAAGGTCTTGACTATTCAGCCTGTATTTTATTTTCTGATTTTTTTTGCCAATATGTAAGACAGGGCATTTATTTGTTGAGATTTGAAGTTGCCATTTGTTTGACCATTCTGATACATAGTCAAGGTCTTTTTGAAGGGTAGCAGTATTGCCTGTGGTGCTGAATAGCTTTACATGATCAGCAAAGAGAACACAGTTGCTCTTAATATGATCACAGAGGCCATTTATGTAGAGTATGAAAAGAGTTGGTCCTAGAACACTGCCTTGGGGGACACACAGGTACAGAATTTGATAGGACGCTCCCAATTTTGACTATTTGTTGTCTGTTTGACAGGAATGCTTCTATCCAGTTATGCAGGTGTCCAGAGATACCATAAGATTATTTTATAAATCTTTCCATTTCCCACCATCTAGTCAGAGCTGAAGAAGCTCCTTGGATGAGTTCCTTGGATGAGAAGTAAAACGTCTTCAAAAAAAGTCCAATGTAGTCTAGTTGCCTCCTGAAAAAGCACATTTGAGACAAGCATGACCTGGATGAGTGATAATTACCATATTTCTCATAGATCTGATTTTCAGGAGAAAATGAGTAAGAAGATAAATTTTAAAAAGGACATACATAAGCTATTTGGGACAATATTCAGACCACCAATGCTACTACTTCTACTGATACAAGAATGAGTTTGAAAAAAATCAGGAAGTATAGATTAAATGAGCATACCTGTTTAACAAATTTCTGTCATCACTACAAGTTAAAGCTTCTAATAATATTTTCTTCTCTGATACTGCTGTAGTTGAGTGGAATTTCATCCAGATGAATTCCCATACATCTTCATCCATCAGTGAAACTCCTGTGCAGTAGACGATATCTCTTACATTTGGTGGTATTCTTCAAAAGAACATATAAAAACCACAACAATATTGTATTTGTAATATATTCATGAGATATAGCATGCAAGTTATAGTTCTGTATCACTGAAAATGAAGACAGTCTATATGTTATGCTGGAGTGCAATCTCTCAAGTGTAGTGTATTTAAAAAGGAAAAGAATAAATACAGAATGGTGGAATTATCCTGAATAAAATTTTATCCTCAAACTACCGGTATTATCTGCGTTAGTGAAAATTTAATACTCAATTTTTGTACTTTTTGTGAAATTGCTAGCAGCCTTGACAAGATAGGAAGGAGATGGCCTATGAAAGCAGATTTACTTTTTAAATAAAATATACATTAAATACATGATGACAACAACTGCAGGACCTCATCATGTAATGTCTAAAGTAGCCGAGAAGACCAAGCAGGCTAACTTATTATCATTTTCTCTTCCCGCAGAGGGTAGGGAGAACAAAATCTGTCTCTGCTACTGTGTTAGGATAATTATGGCAACTCATTTCTCAATTTTTCTTGTGATGGAAAAGAATAGCTATTTATTATTATTATTATGAATCTTTGGTGAGATTCACTGCCTTTGGGGCTGTAGGTAACTCAACAGCTTGAGTCCTAACCAAGGACCTAGGAACTGTTCAGGTAGTGTCAGAAGACATAAGCTGTTCCAAATACAGTGGTTTTTTTTGTAGAATCAGGATATTCAAGTCTGATAAATTCAGAATTTCCAAATAGCAAGGTAGCCCTTTAGGTATTGCTCCAAGGGCTCCAATTACAATTGGGATAACACACTATATTATTATTATTATTATTATTATTATTATTATTATTATTATTATTATTATTATTAATAATAATAATAATAATACACAAGAAACAACAGTGTACACAGCAAAAAAGATAACTCTGCTGGGTTTCGTATCACAAATCACTAGTTGAACACTTTCCAAGTGTTTAGGACTGCATGATGTATCAATGGATTATGCAAGCAGATCCCAGTAAGATGGCCTTCTGCAGCTGACCAATGGTGATTTTGTCAGTGCCAATTGTTTCTAAGTGTTTGCCTAGATCTTTAGGCACATCACCCAGTGTGCTGATTACCACTGGAACCACCTACGCTGGTTTATGCCAGAATCTCTGCAGTTTCAAGTCCTGATATGTGGTAATTTTTTCAAGTTGCTTCTTCTTGATTCTGCTGTCACCAGGTATGACAATGTCAATGATCCACACCTTTTTCTTCTCCACAATCATGTTATCCAGGGTACTGTGTTCCAAAACTTTGTCAGTCTGTATTCAGAAGTCCCACAGTTGTTTTGCATGCTCATTTTCGACCACTTTTTCAGGCTTATGATCCCACCAGTTCTTTGCTACAGGCAAATGATAGTTGTGACACAAGTTCCAGTGGACCATCTGAGCAACTGTGTTGTGATGTTGTTTGTAGTCAGTCTGAGCGATTGTCTTGCAACAGTTCAGTATGTGATCAATGGTTTTGTCTGCTTCTTTGCAGAGTCTTCATTTGGGGTCATCAGCAGATTTTTCTATTCTGGCATTTTTATTATTGTTGCTGTTGTTGTTGGTGGTGGTGGTGGTTAATTTATTATTAACCAATCTTTATAATGAAGGTATGTTTCTGTGTTCATTTCTGATTGTTGCAAGAGTTTGGGATGGCTTACAAGAATGTAGATAAATATTTACAATGTTAAAGCCATTAAAAATTCTAAAGGAACATTAAAACTCAGTGCCAAAAATATTAAGGCCCTAAAACTTGAGGAATGCCAAAAATAAAAAGATTTAAGGCCCATGTTGAACTATTATAAGGTTCAAACTTCAGTGACAAATTTTTCCATAAAATGGGCACAAATGTTTTGATGTTGAGCAAATTTGTATCAGAACCTTCAGAATCTGACTTTTTTGAGGACCTAAAAGTGTGAGAAGAATTATACATAAGTTGGTGGTCTTGCAATAATTTGGTTTAAACCAGTGGTTCCCAAACTTTTTCAGTCCACCGTCCCTTGGTGCTACAAACTCATCCTCGGTGCCCCCCCACCCAGGGGTGGGATTCAAATTTCTGTGGGTGGGGCCTAATTTGAAGGTGTGGCTTGCTCGTCACATGACTGAGTGGTTGTGGCTTGCTGGTCACGTGACTAGGTGGGTGTGGCTTGCTGATCATGTAACTGGCTGGTGTGGCTTGCTGGCTGGGCATGGCTTGCTGGTCACATGACTGGGTAGGTGTGATTTGGTGGTCATGTGACTGGTTGGGGATGGCCAGGTGACTGGCAAACCAAATACAAGTGGTCCTCACTTAATGACTGGTTGTTTAGCAAGTGTTCTAATTTATGACTGGCCTCCCCAGAGATACTTGACCTGTTTTTGTAGTTTTGAAAGCCATGCACACACACATTCCCTTCTAACCCTGCTAGAACAGGTCATTGCACTAGAATTGGCAAAGCATTTCTGATTAGATTCTAGTAGTGAATAAAATCTAATCAGGGATGCTTTGCGGATTCTTGTTGATTTATTTTATCTGTATCTCTTTATTTTATGTTGCTGAATTGCATTGACATGTGTGTCCCTTCTTGTGCACAACCCAGAAGCTTTTGTGATTCTTTGCAGAAAAAAATACCGACCTCTGGCTTCTCTCTATTTTCAAACATGTTGTCACTGCCGCGCTGTAGGTGCCAGCCCCACAGGTCCACCCCATTGAGCCCACTGTGCTGGAGGGACCTGCCCAAGCAAGTCAAGTCAATGGGGTGAGCCTGAGAGAGGGAAAGAGACAGAAAGAAAAGAGAGAGAGAGAAGGAAGAAAAGAAAGAGAAAAGGGAAAGAAAGAAAAAGGGACAAAGAAAGACTGGGGATGGAAGGAAGGGACAGAAAGAAAAAGAAATAAAGGAGGAGGCAGGGAGGAGAAAGATAATGAGATAACTATTCTCGTCCAATCACCTGTTCCAGCAGGGTTAGAAGGGAGTGTTTGTGTGTGTGTATTCTCCTTGTAATTTATCAGTACATTTTGGTTTTGTCTTCTTCAGAATTGGCACTGTAATACATTGGGGAAAAGTAATTTTAGAATGGAGATCTGGTCCAATGGATCCTGTTTAAAGCCTCAACAAAATGTGAGAGCTTCCTAATAGTCTTGACTATGTTTTGTCTGTAAAACCTTTGATAGAAGCCAAAGATGTTTCAATGTGTTGGCAAAGATGTTTCAATGTGAAAAAGGGCCTCAGTCTAAACTAGGCCACATTTCAATCTGATGCATCAAGTCAATTGCTCTCCCTCTCTCCCCCACCCACACACCCACAGACTGGCTTTGCTCTATTTTCCCAATGTTCCTGTGGGGCTGGGGCTTTGAACATGGATGGATGGACGGATAGAGAGAGACAGAGACAGAAAGAGACAGGTAGGTAGGTAGGCAGGCAGGCAGGCAGGCAGGCGGGTAGACCTTTTAGATGAATGTATGGATAGGCATGTAGGTAGGTAAATAGATTAGTAGATACGTATGTAGGTAGGTAGATCTATACTGGTAGGTCGGTAGACAAAAAGACAGGTAGGCAGGCAGATAGGTAGGTAGGCAGGAAGGCAGGCAGACAGACATTTTGGATGGATGTATGGATAGATAGATAGATGATAGATAGATAGATAGATAGATAGATAGATAGATAGATAGATAGACAGACAGATACATACATAGATCTATATTGGTAGATAGGTAGATAAGTAGGCAGGAAGGCAGGCAGGCAGACAGACATTTTGGATGGATGGATGGATAGATAGATAGATAGATAGATAGATAGATAGATAGATAGATAGATAGATAGATAGACAGACAGACAGATACATACATAGATCTATATTGGTAGATAGGTAGATAAGTAGGCAGGAAGGCAGGCAGGCAGGCAGACATTTTGGATGGATGGATGGATGGATGGATAGATAGATAGATAGATAGAT
This sequence comes from Laticauda colubrina, assembly GCA_015471245.1. NCBI lineage: Eukaryota > Metazoa > Chordata > Lepidosauria > Squamata > Elapidae > Laticauda > Laticauda colubrina. Next base: position 26,471,625 of record BLBF01000022.1, on the reverse strand, counting down.
AGATAGATAGATAGATAGATAGATAGATAGATAGACAGACAGATAGATAGATCTATATTGGTAGATAGGTAGGTAGGTAGGTAGACAGAAAGACAGGCAGGCAGATAGGTAAGTAGGTAGGCAGGTAGGCTGTATGGATGTATGGATGTATGGATGTATGGATGTATGGATGTATGTATTCATGTATGTATGTATGTATGTATGTATGTATGTATGTATGTATGTATAGACAGAAAGAAAGAAAGAAAGAAAGAAAGAAAGAAAGAAAGAAAGAAAGA
>BLBF01000022.1:26451373-26471337 GCA_015471245.1 Laticauda colubrina | reverse complement strand
AGAAAGAAAGAAAGAAAGAAAGAAAGAAAGAAAGAAAGAAAGAAAGAAAGAAAGAAAGAAAGAAAGAGACAGTGATGGCACTTTGAGAAAATAGAGCAAAGCCAGAGTGGGAATTGAAGTCCACACAAGTTGCCAAGGTTGAGAAACACGGGCTGAATATATCAACCCAGCCATTCTGGTTGAGAGTTTAGCATGCTGTTTGATTCCGGCTTAGTCAATGAATAAACTATGGCTAAGATCTTCCTGCTCTTTAATGCAGCTGCCCCTCTGCCCCTTTGGATGCCCCTTTGGCATCCAATTTTGCAATGCCAACCTTCCTGGGGCAGCGATGCAGCTGACTTCACCTCTTTGCTTCAACCCAAAGTCCACTTCCATTGAGCAAAGGGAGGTACTCTCCACAGGCTCAGAGACTCCAACTTCAGTGAAGCATTCCGCCCATCTTTGTGCTCCACTCGGGAGGAGGAAGGAGTGTGGAAGCAGCCCAGACCGGCGGAGGAGGAGGGAATGATCGCTTGGAAAGCAAGCAAGCAAGCACAGGGCTTTGCTTTCAGGTCTTCTGGTGCGCCTCTGCCACTTCCACCAGAGAGGGCAGTCTGCAAGCTAAGGTGCCCTCTTTCTGCCACCTCCCATCTCTCCCCCCAGGCTTGGCAAGGCTCACCACAGACGGTTTCCACATTCGAGATGCTGGCTACGGAGCAATGAAGCAGTCAATGGGCTGCATGGCTGGCAATCAGTGAGCCTTCTGGGTAAGCACCTTGAATGCCCCCCGCCACCTCTTAGCACCCCCTGCTAGCCCCCTTGCCTCTTACCGCCCCCTAAGGCATCCCCCCCCAGGGGCGGTATCAACCACTTTGGGAACCACTGGTTTAAACTATATAAAGTTTTAAAGTAAATATTTTGAGTTAAATATCAACTGGCAACCACAGTATCTAGGTCAAATCTGATTTGTCCAGAATCTTGAGTTTCAAACTTGCAGCCTATCAAATCATTTTTAGCTGCCCACAATAAAACATAAATATATTCTTGGATGACAAAGTTTTCCTGAAAGAAATCAGGATTGCATTATGCTTATTTTAATAAGTGTACAAAAGGACTAGCATTGATGATGACTAATTTGGGTAATGAAATGTCTGCAAGAAAACAACAAAGCTCAGAGAGACCAAGAACCCCTCATTTCAACCCTGAGCTGCAAATATTCTCCTTTATTAATAGAAATACCTCACTTACAATAGATACAGCAGAGTAACTGCCTGAACATAATGGACAGAAAGAAAAATTTGAAACAAGTGGCCTCACACATAACCAGACTATATAACATGAAGGGTTTTACAGGTGATGACCAGAACTTTGAATTTCACTCAAAAATCAATTGGTAGCCAATGTACTCATGCAGCAATAATGATATATGGGCGTCATTGAAAATTCTTGTTACTGCTTGTGCCATTGCATTTTAACCAGCTTTAGTTTTCAGATGATTTTTAAGGACAGATCCATAGAGTGTGCATATAGAGTCCATATAGAGAGGTCCATATTGCAATACTCCAGATGCCTGAGCTGCTATGACTATTATTTGTCCTGGAATCAGGGATGGGATGCTACTTGTTCAGCTCGGTTCTATAGAACCTGTAGCTATGAAGAGCAGCTGACACCAAACCGGGCCAGTGTTTGGCCCATCTGCCTGCCTGGGCTCTAGGCTGTCCTTTATTCCCTGCTTTTCCCTTCTCAGCTGCTTTGCTCAGCACAGTTGAGGTTGAAAAAGCAGGAAACAAGAGGATTTTCAAATGCTGCTCAGCCAAGCACAGTGCTTGTCAGCTGTCCAGGTGGCACAGCTTATGATTTCTTGCAAATGATGCACACACGATTGTCCCCAGTTCAGAGAACCAGCAAGTCGCTTCACTGACTGGCCCCTCCCCTCCCCACCGATTCACTCCTTACCTGGTATGCGAGCCATCCAACTTGCTTGGTTTGGTAAGTTGCTATTTTTCCTTTTTTTTCCCCTGACCATTAGTTGTTCAGCTCTGCCAGGAGATTTAGATAAGCTAGAAAGCAGGAAATCCTTGGATTTCTTGCTTTCTAGCTTATCTAAAAGCAGAGCCAAACCTTCCTTAGGACTGAAGCTTTTCAGTGCAGACACAGGTAGCCGGTTGCAGATAGATAGATCTCTACGTGAATCTGTGATTCTGTGAGCCTATCTGCCTGCTTTGCCTACTTTTGGGTAAAAGTTACTATTATTTAATAAAAAAATATTGACATAAATATTTATAATATTTACATACAAGCGATGCCCACCCAGTCTTATGACCACCAAGCAACACCCACAGAACTGGTTGTTAATAAATTAGAATCTCACCCCACCAAGAACCAATTAGGCAGTCAGGAATAAAGCAATGCCCCATGAAGCATAAAACTTGGTGAAGAGTATTGAATTTCGGGGACAAAGGGAACAGGGCACAATGAAATTGCCCATTCTGACCTACCTTCTCATGAAAATCTCTTTAAATCTCTATAAACATGTATATCCATACGGACAGCCATATGAAAAGATTATTTTATGTGTTTATCTGGCTGTAAGCTCATTATGAATACATTGATAATTCTTTCTGAGCAGTATGATTTAAGCCTTAATGCTACTCAGTTAAAGTATTTATGTTAAAATCTCCACTTCTATTTACTTTCATGCACTTTTTAAAATTATGATGAATGCTTCATAATTATTAACTTCTAAAAGCATGATTTGAAATAATTTTATTGAAACAGTGTTACGATTTGTTTGACCTTTTCTTATCTTGCTTAAGAATCATGGTAAAAAATAAAATTTGTTGGAAATGTGGCTGCTGATTAAAAATTAAATACTTGTAGAAAATATTAAAAATAGATAGAATAATAAAATCAAACTATGCTCTTGCAGTGAAATCTATGTGATTTATAATGCAGTTTTACAAAGTACAATGAATAATCTTTTAAGTTATAATTAATTAGTACAGTCTTGTTCTTTTAAGTTGAAAAGAATGGAAATGCATTTATAAAATAGCCCCTTAATTATTTATCCGCTAGGCAAATAGTGTTCTAATTTCTTAAAATGTAATTAGATGTAGTTTAGGCTGTTCTTTGATTTATTGATATGTTTCAAACTCTTTATGGAAACCTTTAAGAAAGAAAATTAATCAGATGTCCAGTTAATTTTAAAAATAGCTTATTTTTCTTGGTGTCTCAAGAAGAATGGGGATGGCAGAATGGCTAATAGCAGAATTGTTTCCTATCATATAATGCTCTTATATAAATAGTTATGGTTATTATGGTTGCTTTTAGAGTAAGAGGTTAATGTATTTTATGTCTAGATCAGTACCAAAGAAAACTGAATTCTCCCTCCTTTTCTTTCTTTTCCTTTCCTTTCGCACTCATGAGTCTGTCTTTTGCTTTTAACCTTTATTTTCTCTAACCACTCCATTCATTGTGTGTGTATATGTATGTGTTTGTATATATAAATGTGTGTGTGTGTGTGTGTGTGTGTGTGTAGGTCTAGGTATGTTTGGGTCTTTTCCCATGTAAGATTAAGAGTATCTTGGCGATGTTTCAGCGAGGTCCCACTCGCCATCCTCAGGCTGGTGCTTTCAGCTTCATGCCAGTGCAAGCAGTGTGTGATTGGAGCTGCCGTCTCTCTATATATACTGGGGGGGGGGGGAATGGTGTGCTGGGCTGGTTGACTGCACTGCTGCCTCTTGATTGGTTGATGGAGTTGATGTTGGTATAAAGGGCTGTGTGATGGCCTTGTGAGTTTTGTTGTGGAGATATCCTGGATCTTGTGTTGTAATCTCCTGGGTCATTTGTTTTGTAGTTATCTTTTTTCCATTAGCCTCTTGTGTTTTAACAGCTTGGGTAATGGGTTGTGTGATGGGCTTGCGAGTTCTTTTGTTGTTGTATCCTGGGTCCTGTGTTGTAATCTCCTGGGTTGTTTGTGTTTAAACACAACTCGCAAGCCCATCACACAACCTAGAATGTTTTTATATGGGTGCCTAATATAAGCCCTATCTTCAAAATAAGCCCTACTTTAGAGCTTCATGAAGTGGCATGAGATGTGGGTGGCCTAGCTGTGGGGGCTGAGGTAAGCCAGTGCAGGACAACTCCATTTCTCGCCTTTTGGCAGTGGTACTGGCATTTGGCAGTGGTACCTCCTACCTTGCCACAAGCAAGCAGAAGTGGCCTCCTGTACATGAAAAAAAACTAGACACCCCCCCCCCAAAAGAAAGTAGGATCCAGACTTATTTTCTGGGAAACATGGATATGTATGTATGTACCTGTATGTATGTATTGTATGTATTATGTATGACTTTAAGAAACAGGGTTTTATCACTGTATGCCATATTAAGAATGCAAGGTTGACTCCCAAAATTCATTTATGGTTGTCACTACAGGAAGCTTTTTTTTAGAAGAGAAATTATGTTTACATTTGGTGGTTGATATGGTAGTTAGTTAATTGACATGCTAATTTATTGATTTTTTTGGATTGAATTGAATCCCAAAAAATTGAAATCTAAATTGAAAATTGACTAAATTGAAATCAAGAGAAGATTTGGTGGGTCTTATTTGTTTTGCTACCACTTTTAACTGTTTGGTTACTTTTCCAAACTTTCTTTCTCTGATCATTAAGCCATTAGGAGTTTTTCCCTCTCTAATCTGATCATTCCTTTGGAAGAATCTCTTTCCCTCATTCCCTAAAGTCATCTACACATTCCATTACAGTATTCTTATTAAGACAAAAAACAATGAAATTATCAATGGTAATTTGTTGAAATGACATAAAGATCAATGGTATTTTTATAATACAGGTAGTCCTTAAGTTATGATCAATTTGTTCAGCAACCATTAGAGGTGATAAGATTCTGAAGGAGGGGATTTGTGACCAGTCTTTGAAGGTCAATATGACTTTCTAATTGGTGTTTTGGGTAATGAAAGAAAATGTTTTGGAAGCACTGATTTAGAGTATTAAGTACAATAAACTGTTCTGGGCAGAAGTGCAAATCAAAGCTTCTGTGACAGGTGGCAGTCCAGACTTTACTTGAATACATTCAGTGATGAGCATGCTGCTATCTTATGATTTGGTTCTACTTTCAAGTTGTGAGGTTTTTGGGGGGTAGGGGGTAGGGGGATAATGAACACAGATTAAATGATACCATAACTAAATGAAGTAGTGATTTTGAAAATGAAAGAAAGAACATTCCTTTGGATGTCATTGAAAATATTCATCCCTATTCCAATTTTCTCTTAATACCTCCTTATAATATTACATATGTATTTGTGAGACATTGCAATTATTGTACATTAAAAAAACCTGTTTATTGTTTTCATAGTTTATAAAAACTAGAAGAAGGATGAAGTGACTTTACCTTTAGAAGAAACTTTGCAAAAACTAGTGGATTTTAAAACAGCTTTTCTTTCACAACAGATGTACTGCAAAGGTTAAAGAAGTTCAATGAAATTGTTCCAATTTGTATTTGGGTGCTTTGATCTACTTCTAAACTTCCTGCCAACATCAAATTAATATGTAAAAAAGAAGATTACTTGAATTATATTCAGTGTCCTTCCATTTCCTCATATGTGATTGTTTATTTTAACAAGAGGAAAAGTAATATGGTGCAATGATTACAAATGTCCATCACAACTTTGTCCACAGAATAATTATTGAACTGATCCTATTAAAACATTATTCATGGCCACAATGCCATTGTTATGCATATTACACAATTGTAAAATAACCTGTAAACAGAAAAAGCCCTCTTTGATTATCTGAATTACCCAGAACACAACCTTTCCCAGAAGCCAAAAGAGAATAACAGAAGCAATACGCTATACAAACAAAATTACAGAAAATTTCATATGAAAAGACCAAAGATCATGCAACTGAACTATTGTATCATATGAAGAAGTACGAAAATATATTAATACAAAACAATATTTAACTTAATTAAGCCCCTGTCACACTGCACCAACGGATGCAAAGAGGATGTAAAACGGACAAAAAAGTTTGCCATCCGTTGGAAAACACGATGTACTCACTGCCTCCGTTTTGCTTCCTCTCTATCCGTCCAGCATTGCTTCCTCTCTATCTGTCCATTTATTGACGTTTCATCCGCTCAGAAAGTTTTGAGCTGCTCAAAACTTTTGCGCGGAAAATGTATCCAATTCGTCCGTTCTGCATCCGGTAGGCATCCGCTACGCATCCATTCTGCATCCGTTACGCATCCGCTATATCCACCAGGCATCCGTTCTGCATCTGCGCAACTCGCATCTGCTCGGACGCAGGGAGGAAGCGGAATGGACGCAGAATGGATGCAGAACGGATGCAGAACGGATGCAGCACGGAAACAAAGTATTTAAAATGGAAAAAACGTTCGCAGAGGGGACCTATCTTGGATATTAAGGATGTCTAGAGGATGCCTAGAGGATGCCAAGAGGATGCAAGGGGACACCTATACTGCCTATAAAAAGGGGGAGCAACTCACCTGCATCTCACTTTCAGGCCAGCAGCCCAGCTGTGCAGACCTCTGCAGCCTTCATCTGCCTCTTCCTCTTCCACAGCATCCAGTCATGTCAACCGTGGATCGTAACACAGTCCTTTTGGCAGCCACCATCGTTCTGCAACAGTGCGAAGCCATCTACAGGCTCTGTGAACTCTACTACGGGAAGAAAAGGAGGAGGCCAAGAAGTGTCTGGGTCCGAAGATGGATCGGGAGAAGAGCAGATTACAGACTGTACAACAAGCTGATAGTGGAAATCAGGAACGAAGACACTCAGGCATTCCAGAACTTCATGAGGATGCCTCCAGCCATGTTTGACGAAGTTGTACAGCGGCTGACACCCACGTTGACCAAAGCAAACACCAACTTCCAGCCCAGCCTGGAACCTGGGCTCAAGGTGGCACTCACTCTGTGCCATCTGGCCTCAGGGACCACCTACAGGAGCATGCAGTACGGCTGGAGGGTGCCACACAACACGATCAGCATTGTGGTCAGAGAAGTGGTGCAGGCCATCATCGAAGAATACCTGCAGGAGCTCCTCCAGTGCCCCTCCACTGATGAAGGATGGAAGAAAGTTGCAGAGCAGTGGTATCAGAGGTGGAACTTCCCACACACCATTGGAGCCATAGATGGCAAGCACGTGGCCTGCAAAGCACCACCCAAGTCGGGCTCCACTTATTTCAACTACAAGGGCTTCTTCAGCATCGTCCTCTTTGCCGTGGTCGATGCTGACTACAAGTTCATGTACATCGATTCTTCAGGCAGCGGCTCATGTTCAGATGCCCAGGTATACAACGCCAGTGACCTCAAGGAGGGGCTGGAAGGCAACCTCATCATGGGCTTCCCAGATCCAGACCCCCTGCCCAACGACACACAAGATGTGCCCTACTTCATCGTGGGGGATGACGCCTTCTCCCTCAGAACCAACCTCATGAAGTCCTACACCTCCAGATGCCTCACCCGTGAAGAGAGGATCTTCAACTACAGGCTGTCCAGGGCATGGCGGGTGGTGAAGAATGCCTTTGGCATCCTGGCCAACAGGTTCCAGGTACTTCTCATCACCATGCAGCATCACCCAGAGACCATGAGGAATATCGTGGAAGCTTGCTGCATCCTGCACAATCTCATGCGCACCCGCTACCCAGTCTTGCAGAACAGGCTCATGGACCTCCAGCAAGGCAATGGGGACATGGAGCCTGGGGAATGGAGGCAAGGGCGAAACCTGATAGACACTCAGGATGTGCAAGGCCCCAACAGAGCCTCACGTGAAGGGAAGAAGCAGCGCAACCTCCTGAGACACTGGTGCAACTCCCCAGCTGGAGTAGTGGAGTGGCAAGACAGGATGAGAGATGATTAATGGGTGCTTCCTTCAGCCTGTCTCATCACACGGATGAGATTGGGCCATGTATGTTGGGTGGGCCTACAATGAACAGGGCGTTTAATAAAGAGTTGTGTTTATGTTGACATGTGTGGATGATTATTACATTATTATTGATAATAAAGGGCCAAAGGTGTGGCACCAGGGAGGGTGGACCATACAGTCTCATTATGCTTGCACTGGAGGCTTATCTATCCCACTGCTATCCTTACCCATGCCACAGCTATTACCCATCCCACAGGTATCCCTACCCATCCCACTGCTATCTTAACCCATCCCACAAGCATGCAAAGGCTTAAACCAATTCTAAAAGTTTCCACCAAGACTTTATTAAAAAAAAAAGAAATGAAGCAAGTGTGTGAATCAAAGATAAACTTTATTGAACAACAAGATGTAAAAGAAAAATGACCCAAGTCAAGTGTCCAAATAAAGTCCACAGGTAGCCAGCTACCCAGTCTCTATCACTCTTATTGGTCAATCGGAGGTGTGCCCAGTCTCAGGGGTGAAGGGTCCAGGTGCTGTGGAGGTGGGTGCTGCTGCAGTGCTGGTCTGTATCATCATTGGGGTGCCTGGCCCTGAGAGGACAACAGGGGATGATGTGTTGAGAAAGCTCTCAGACAGCTGGCTCAGACCCGTGATGCTGAGAGGTCCTTCCTCCATGCCATGGGGTGTCAGCCCCAGTACTGATGACAGATGTACTGAGGCTGGGCTTGGCTGTGGGGTGGAGGAAGGAATAATGTAGTGGGGCTGTCTGGTCTGCAGCTGGGTGAGGACTGGCGTGGGTGGCATCACTGTCGTCGGTGGCATCATTGTCGTGGGTGGCATCGGTGGCATCAGTGGAACTGGTGGCAACGGTGTCGCCCGATGACTCTGTGCCTGGACTGGGAAGGGCTGCTGCCTGTGCTGCTGGATCTCCTGGTAGCCATAGCCTTGGTAGGTGTGGGGCTGTGGGAAGCCTTGGAATGGGAGAGACATCACCTGGGGTGGAGGTGGAGGAGCAGACCTGGACTGGGTGGGAGCAGGTTCCTCTGGATCTGGAGGGCTGTGAAGCAGCTCAGTGATCCGGTCCTTCACCACCTGGTACTGGGCTTCCTCCATGTTCCTGAGGGTATGGTTGACATAGGTGAGGAAGGGCTTGCAGTTGGAGGATGAGGAGTCGGTGTGGACCAGCTGAGAGAGGAGATCTATGCTGGTGCAGATGGTGTCCCTGATCTCCAGCAGTACAGTGTGGCTCTGCCCCTTCTGCTGTCTGGCTCTCTGCCTTTCTGTGGAGGTGGAGCTGGGTGTGTGTGGATGCACCGTGGAATGCTCGGAAACCTGCCTGGAGACAGGGACTGACTTTCGGCCGGAAGAGTACTGGGTCTCAGCAAGCTGCCGGAGAGAGAGGGTTGTGAGAGGAGCTCCTGGTGCTCCTCGGTGGCGGATCTCACCCTCCAGGAAGCTGCACCTGACCATGATGTAGGTCTCTCTGTCCGTCAGCTTAACCGTGGCCTGGCCAGATTTCTTCAGGTGCAGCTTCCCGTACCAGGTGTGCATGTGCTTCCACCAGCCAAGGAGCACCTCCGAAGTGTAACCCATACTCTCCACCCTCTCTCTCCAAGCAGCCTGCTTCCTTTTGGTGTCCCTGTACAGCCGGTGTCCCTTCCGCCACAGATAGTCATTCTCTCTCAGACACTCCAGCACCTCATCCTTGTGTTCCTCCTCAATGAAGTATTGCCTCCTCTCCCATCCCCGCATATGCCTCTTCCTCCCTTTGGCAGGACCAGATGGGCCCTCATCAGAGGGGCTCCCAGGTGGTAGGGGCTGCTCCTCCACACCACCAGCAGCAACAGCACCAGCAGGATCATCATCATCATCATCATCATCAACATCATCATCATCACCAGCAGGATCATAATCATCATCATCATCATTAGCAGCAGCAGCAGCAGCAGCAGGATCAGCAGCAGCAGCAGCAGAGTAAGCACCAGGAGCCCCAGCAGCACCACCAGCACCAGCAGGATCATCATCATCATCATCATCACCAGCAGGATCATAATCATCATCATCAGCAGCAGCAGCAGGATCATCATCATCATCATTGGCAGCAGCAGCAGCAGAGTAAGCACCAGGAGCCCCAGCAGCAGCACCAGCAGCACCAGCAGCAGCACCAGCAGGACCAGGAGCATGAGCAAGACCAGGAGCACGAGCAGTACGAGCAGTACGAGCAAGACCAGGAGCACGAGCAGTACGAGCAGTACGAGCAAGTCCAGGAGCACGAGCAGGACCAGCAGGACCAGCAGGACTAGCAGGATCAGCAGGACCAGGAGCAGCTTCAGCAGAGTACACAGCAGCAGAAGCACCACCGCCAGGAGCAGCTTCAGCAGAACCTCCAGCACCAGAAGAGTGAGCCCGAGCAGCAGAAGCTCCAGCAGAAGCAGAGTCAGGGACAGGGGGTGGGAGGGTGGCCCTGTCCCTCTTGCAGGGATGGCGGTAGGTTGCTGAGACTTTCGCTTCTTCTCCATGGTTGTTGGTTTGCTGGCTGGCAGGGAGGCTGGCAGGCACCAAGGCTGGCAGGAAGGCTGGCACCAAGGCTGGCAGGAAGGCTGGCAGGAAGGCAGGCAAGCAGGCAGGCACCAAGGCTAGCAGGCAGACTGGCTGGCAGGGAGGCTGGCAGGCAGACTGGCTGGCAGGGAGGCTGGAAGGCAGACTTGCAGCAAGGCTGGCAGGCAGGCAGAGAGCAAGGCTGGCAGGGAGGCTGGCCAGGAGGCTTAGAGGCAGGCTGGCAGGAAGGCTGGCAGCAAGGCTTGCAGCCAGGCATGCAGGCAGGGCAGGCAAGGACTCGATGTATCCTGCAGCAGGTCTTTCCTCCGAATGCTGGCCACGTGCGAGCTGCTTCCCTATATATCCACGTGGCTTACGCAATGCATCCCCCCCCCACATGCACAATTAATGCCAGGCATCCGTTAGGCTTCTGCTGTGCTTCCATTAGGCTTCCACTCTGCTTCCGCTTCATCCGCTGTGCATCCGCTTCATCTGCTCGGCGTCCGCTCTGCATCCGCTCTTTCCGTTCCACGTCCACTTTGCTGAGGCCCCCTGGAAGCCCAGCGGATGTGCCATCCGCTCTCATCCGCTTCCATCCGCTGGGCTTCCATTCTACATCTGCTTTCCATCCACCCTGCGTCCTCCCCCCGTCCGTGTTATCCGCTCCGGTTATGCAAATTTTTGCCCCTTTTGAGAGCGGATAACAACAGATGGAACATTTTGCTCGTCCGTTGTGTCCGTTTTGCATCCGTTGGGCAGTGTGACAGGGCCTTAACCTTGCATATATCAGTAGCAATGTGAAGAAATGAGGGAAAGAATTTTTTACTATTGTTAGTGTTAATTCTTAAGACAGAGATCATATTGTAACCTACACATTTTTGTTTTTCCAAAAAAAGTTATAGGGAGATGTATAGTTATGGTTTTCCTTTTCAGACAATTATCTTTGTGTCCTCACCTTGTTCATTTGTGTTCTGCCATATGGATACATTGTTATGGTATCTTTTGTCTTCAGTCACCATTTGCTACTTCCATTACCATAATCATTTTTTACAGCAAATAGATGCAATTTCTGGACTGCCACTGTTTTACCTCATCACATTTATTTACCTTTCCTATAAATTTAGTTACAGTGTCTTGTGTTATATGAACTGTATTGTAACCGATCATAGTATTTTTTACTATTGCGTATACAGTCCAATTTGATGTTGTTATGTGGTATTACTAAATAGTTGGGATATTAGTTGTGTGTTGGGGAGATGGACTGAAAAAGAGTTGTATACAGAGTATGCTGCGAAGGTTATTTCTAAGTCCTTTCAGGTTAGATCTTGAATCCGCAGAAGGAATATGTATTAAGGGACAATAAGGAACATACTATGCTTTTATGAGACCAAATTGAACATTAAATTCACTACTAAGCAATATTTGGCTGTGTTCTGAGTTCTAATTGGGTCTAACTGGGCCACCAAATTGCTGCAAATGGGTTAACTGTCAGAGTATATTCATGAACTGGAATAGAGCTTAGTCACAAGGTCAGCCAATAAGAGCTGAATTGAGGGTTGAAACTTAAAGAGAGAATCTGGGCATGGTTTACCTCTGTGCTGTGCTCAGCTCTAAAGTGAAAGATAAATTAGCTTGCTTGCCTGCTGAAGTTGAGTTGCTGCTCTCCTCTGAGTGTGTAACATGTCTGCTTCTGTTTGAATTTGCTCCATGTTGGAGAAATCTACAACTGGTATTGTAAAATTTACTTGTGTTTATAAAGAAGTTAAATGAAGCCTCAGCCATCTGTGTTTACTTTTCTGGCACTGAATTTACGCTGCAAAACTCTGAACATAAACACATATCTAGGGGTGATGGAAATCTAAAAGTAAATATAGATGAGCCAGCTTAGAGCACTTTAGAACAATTCTACTATGGCTTTGGAAGTGGATAAAAGAAATTTTTCCCTTTCATCATTGCAGCTGTTGGAAGGTCTCCCTGCACCCTGATTTTGTACCAGTATTAAATCCCATGGGAGGTGGTACTTTAACACTTGTGTTAAGATTTTCAGCAACAACTCTCACTCTCACTCACCCCTACACAAAGAAATGGCATTTTTCTTCCACAAAATATCTTCCTTCCGGGATCCAACTATTATTAATATGCATATATGAGCACACCACTCTGCAGTAAAATTAATTTTGGATAAAACAATCTTTATGGGAAAATCTGTATGAGTAATGTAGGATGTCATTTTTTACCTGTTTCTATTGCTGGAGATCCAGTCAGAGATTAGAGTTGCAGCCTGCTGGTGACAATGCTTGTTGCCAAAGCTGCATGCCAGCATAATCACTTCACGGCGGAACTCCCTGTGTACCCAAAGACAAAACTAGCATTAACCTGATGCTACTAAATATATTCACATTCTCAGGAGAAAATACACCACTGCTGCCAAGATTTAAACCAATGTTCCTCAAATTTGGCAACTTTAAGATTTGTGTACTTCAACTCCCTGAATTCTCCAGCCAACATGATTGGCTGAAGAATTCTGGGAGTTAAAACATACATGTCTAAAGTTGCCAAGTTTGAGAAACACTGATCTAAACTAATATTTAAGGAAGACTTGCATATGAACTAGGGGTGGGATGTAATTATTTTTACTACCAGTTCTGTGGGCATGGCTAGGTGGGAGTGGCTAGGTGGGCATGGCTTCTTTTTTTTGTGCAGCACCCCTGTGCTGCATTTTTTTTTTGCCTCCTGGACCTTAGGAAAGCCTCCTGGGTGAATCAGTAAGACAGCGAGGAGGATCCTGGCACAGCTGATTATCAAAACACCTGATCATCGGGAGTAAGAAAAAAAGAAACACTGGTTTGGCCGAACCAATAGGTGTTTTTTTACTACCGGTTTGGCTGAACGGTACATTTTTTACTATTGGTTTGCCTGAAGCAAGCTGAACTGGTAGAATCCCACCACTGATATGAACAATGTTACAACTTTGTTCAATAATTGTTAAACAACAATGATGAAACAGAAGTCATGGCCATGAAGCCCTCAACCTATCAAACGTTCTATTGTAAAAATGCAGCCAAAATTAAATTACTGTTAGAATCAATGATTCTTTGAAATTCTAGAAAAAAAGAGGCAACATCATAATGGGCAATACACAATGTGAATTTAGAAAATTTATTTAAGCCTTCCAATGAGCTCATGAGCCAAATGAACAGAAGATATAAAAGTTAAATCTGATTCCACTTTGAATTAAGTTTAGGAAATTCAGTTCATTAAAGCTATTTTGCAAAAATTAAAAAAAAAAAAGAATTACTCATGCTGGTAGGAAGCTTGAACCAAAGATTTCTCCAAATTATTCATTGGCCATCCCAGCTTTAGATACATTGAAGCAACTTGTCTTAAAATATACTCCTGAAATGAGAAAAAGTCTCTGCATTAAATATTTTCATAGTCAGTATGGATGTTTCATCTTGTCCAAAGCAAGCAAATGTATCTCAGACTGTCTCCTCTCCATTTTGAAAGAGTTATTTTAGTCTACATCAGGGCTGTTGTCATGCGCTGGCCATGGTTTAGCAAGAGGAAAACATCCCGATATGTCACATGTTGCTGCCATGATGATGTGAGTTTGGTACCCCTGGTCTACATTATGCATAAATTCGTTTCCTACATGTAAATTTTATGAATAAAAACACTGTGATTTGAATAGGTTTTTTTTTTTCCTGACCAAGACTACCTTAACTTTCTATTCCCAGTATCACAGCTAGCTTATAGGTCTTATTTTTTCCACAGTTGGTTTTTCTCAATTCCTGGTTATTGCCGCATTTAAAAACCACTCTTTTTAATGACAATTACAATTCAATATACATGGAGTGCTGTATTCTAGATATTGATAAGTTTGTACATCAACATCTCTTAAAATTTATAATCATTTTTAGTGTGTTGATTTTGTGTTCATATCACATTCAGGAAAGTCAGAAATTATAGTTTTTGCAGTGCTACCAATGCCTCATAGTGGCTACTCTTGTCATAATGTTTTTCATCATCAATTTTATATGTATGTATGTATATATGTATATCTTCATTCACTAATTATGTAATCCATGGCTTCATCTTTTTCTTTACAATGTCTGCATATAAAGCCCATGTCACACTGCCCAACGGATGCAAAAAGGACACAGCGGACGAGCAAAATGTTCCATCCGTTGTTATCCGCTCTCAAAAGGGGCAAAAATTTGCATAACCGGAGCAGATAACACGGACGCGGGGAGGACGCAGGGTGGATGCAAAATGGATGCAGAATGGAAGCCCAGCGGATGGAAGCAGATGGGAGCGGATGGCACAACCGCAGGGCTTCCGGGGGGCCTCAACGAAGCAGACACGGAACGGATACAGCGGATGCAGAACAGACGCCGAACGGATGAAGCGGATGCACAGCGGAAGCCTAGCAGATGCACAGCAGAAGCCTAATGGATGCCTGGTGTTAATTGCGCATGCGGGGAGGATGCATTGCATCAGCCCCATGGATATAACGGAAGCAGCTCGGAAGCAGGTCGCCATTCAGAGGAAAGAGCTGCTGCCAGACATATCGACTGCCTTGCCTGCCCTGCCTGTATGTCTACCTGCCAGCCTTGCTGCCAGCCTTGCTACCAGCCTTGCTGCCAGCCTCCGTGCCAGCCTTGGTGCCAGCCTGCCTGCAAGCCTTGGTTCCAGCTGGTATGCGTGCCAGCCTTGCTGCCTGCCTTCCTGCCAGCCTTGGTTCATATCTGCCTGCAAGCCTTGGTGCCAGACTTCCTGCCAACCTTGGTGCCTGCCTGCCTGCCTGCCTGCTTGCCAGCCTTCCTGCCAGCCTTGGTGCCTGCCTCCCTGCCAGCCTTTCTGTCAGCCTTGGTGCCAGCCTTGGTGCCAGCCTTCCTGCCAGCCTTGGTTCCTGCCAGCCTCCCTACCAGCCAGCAACCCCACAACCATACGGAAGCACAGCAAGCCTCAGCCATCTGCTGCCAGCCCTGTCAAGAGGGACAGGGCTACCATCCCGCCCCCTGGCCCTCACTCTGGTTCTGCTGGGGCTTCTGCAGCACAGGCTCACTCTTCTGGGGCTGGGGCTTCTGCTGCTACTGCTTCTGGAGGAGCTGATCACAAGCACTCCAGCACCAGCCACCTCCTCAGCACCTGCACCCTTCACCCCTGAGACTGAGCGACCAAGAGGAGTGCCAGAGTCTCATTTTTGTCTTATAGCTTGTTGTTAATAAAGTCTATTTTTGATTCACACACTTGCTTCATTTCTTTTTTTTCATAAAGTCTTGCTGGAAACTTTTAGAAATGGTTTAAGCCTTTGCATGCTTTTGGGATGGGTTAAGATAGCTGTGGGATGGGTTGAGATAGCTGTGGAATGGGCAGGGATACCTGTGGGATGGGTAATAGCTGTGGGATAGATAAACCTCCAGTGCAAGCATAGTCGAACTGTATGGTCCACCCTCCCAGGTGCCACACCTATGGCCCTTTATTATCAATAATAATGTAATAATTATCCAGACATGTCAACATAAACACAACTCTTTATTAAACGCCCTGTTCATTGTAGGCCAACCAAACATACATGGCCCAATCTCATCGTGTGATGAGACAGGCTGAAGGAAGCATCCATTAAGCATCTACCATCCTGTCTTGCCACTCCACTGCTCCACTGGGGAGTTGCACCATTGTCTCAGGAGGTTGCGCTGCTTCTTCGCTTCATGTGAGGTTCTGTTGGGGCCTTTCTGTTGTCCCCATTGCCTTGCTGGAGGTCCATGAGCCTGTTCTGCAAGACTGGGTAGCGGGTGCGCATGAGATTGTGCAGGATACAGCAAGCTTCCACGATCCTCCTCATGGTCTCTGGGCAATGCTGCATGGTGGTGAGTAGTACCTGGAATCTGTTGGCCAGGATGCCAAAGGCATTCTCCACCACCCGCCTTGCCCTGGACAGCCTGTAGTTGAAGATCCTCTCTTCACGGGTGAGGAGTCTGGAAGTGTAGGGCTTCATGAGGTAGGTTGTGAGGGAGAAGGCGTCATCCCCCACGATGAAGTAGGGCACATCTTGTGTGTCGTTGGGCAGGGGTTCTGGATCTGGGAAGCCCACGATGAGGTTGCCTTCCAGCTCCTCCTTGAAGTGACTGGCGTTGTATACCTGGGCATCTGAAGATGACCCGTTGCCTGAAGCATCGATGTACATGAACTTGTAGTCAGCATCGACCATGGTAAAGAGGATGTGCTGAAGAAGCCCTTGGAGTTGAAATAAGTGGAGCCCGACTTGGCTGGAGATTTGCAGGTCACGTGCTTGCCATCTATGGCTCCAACGGTGTGTGGTAAGTTCCACTTCTGATACCACTGCTCTGCAACTTTCTTCCATCCTTCTTCAGTGGAGGGGCACTGGAGGAGCTCCTGCAGGTATTCTTCGATGATGGCCTGCACCACTTCTCTGACCACAATGCTGATGGTGTTGGATGGCATCCTCCAGCCATACTGCATGCTCCTGTAGGAGGTCCCTGAGGCCAGGTGGTGCAGAGTGAGTGCCACCTTGAGCCCAGGTTCCAGGCTGGGCTGGAAGCTGGTGTTTGCCTTGGTCAACCTGGGTGTCAGCCGCTGCACAACTTCATCAAGCATGCCTGGAGGCATCCTCATGAAGTTCTGGAATGCTCGAGTGTCTTCGTTCCTGAGCTCCACCATCAGCTTGTTGTACAGTCCATCCTCTGCTCTTCTGGCGAACCATCTTCAGATCCAGACTCTTTTTGGGTGGCTCCTTTTCTTCTCGCAGTAGAGTTCACAGAGCCTGCAGAAGGCTTCGCACTGTTGCAGAACAATGGTGGCTGCCGAAAGGACTTTGTTACAATCCACGGTGGACATGACTGGATGCTGTGGAAGAGGAAGAGGCAGATGAAGGCTGCAGAGGTCTGCACCGCTGGGCTGCTGTTCTGAAAGTGAGATGCAGGCGAGCTGCTCCCCCTTTTTATAGGCAGTATAGGTTTTCCGCTAGGCATCCTCTAGGCATCCTGTAGGCATCCTCTAGACATTCTTAATATCCGAGATAGGTCCCCTCTGTGAATGTTTTTTCAATTTTAAATGCTTTGTTTCCGTTCTTCATCCGCTAGGCATCCGTTCTGCATCCGTTCTGCGTCCATTCCGCTTCCTCCCTACGTCCGCACGGATGGAGTTGCGTGGATGCGTAGCGGATGCCTAGTGGATATAGCGGATGCGTAATGGATGCATAACGGATGCATAGCGGAAGCGTCGCGGATGCAGAATGGACGAACTGGATACATTTTCCGCGCAAAAGTTTTAGGCAGCCCAAAACTTTCGGAGTGGATGAAACGTCCATAAATGGATGCTGGATGGATAGAGAGGAAGCCAAATGGAGGCAGTGAGTACATCGCGTTTTCAAACGGATCGCAAGGTTTTTTGTCCGTTTTACATCCTCTTTGCATCCGTTAGTTCAGTGTGACATGGGCTTAATATTGGAATTTGGGATTTTGTTTTCATTATTACTACTATAATTTTCTACAGAGAAACTAATGTTCCTGGTCAGACTGTGAAATCAATTGAGGATTTCAGAGGGTGTAAAATGCTGCAGAAAGAAAATTGAAAATGGAACAAATTTCTTGCTTCCTTTGACCTATAGAGTTTTTATAAATTTGAGTTCATTCTGAAATAACTAACTTTAGAAAGGGTTTAACATTGGATAAAGTTTTCTAATTTCAATATGAAAATACTTGAAAAGCTCCTGGTGC
This sequence comes from Laticauda colubrina, assembly GCA_015471245.1. Lineage (NCBI taxonomy): Eukaryota > Metazoa > Chordata > Lepidosauria > Squamata > Elapidae > Laticauda > Laticauda colubrina. The sequence continues at coordinate 26,453,179 of BLBF01000022.1, read as the reverse complement.
TTAAACATGTTAAATATTTGCTATTGCAGGTTATCCTTGACTTGCAAGTACATGTTTCAGTAAAGTCCATTATTAAATATTTACAAGCGACAGATTTAGGCCACATATTGTGATGAACTGATGGATTTCACTTTCTTTATAGGTGTAGCTTTATAGGTATGGTGGCAAAATTACTACAAAAGCACCTAATTGATATAATATTGAATAATATGAGCTGCATATCAGGATTGGACAATTTAATGAGGTCTGCCTTTCAGTGTCCTTTTAAATTGCTGGCATTTTTAAATCAATGACAATGTGACAATTTTCCAATTTTGATACTTTACTTTTTACACCATTATAACATATGACTTTGTCATCAATAAGTCATTCTATAACGTCATTATTATCAGACTAGCATGTTGAAAGCAAAATGTAACATTTTAAAAATATTTTGCATTATATTAATATAGTCTAAGAGTGGATAATCTTTATTTACAATTGTAAATGAAAAGACATAAGTAGACTTTGGCTCTAGACACTGAATGAAAGTGATTATCTGGAAAGTTTTGAGTCAGGTTTCAGACCAGGTTATAGTAGTGACATGGCATTGTTCACATGGGCTTTGCATGCAATTCACATCCACTTTTGATTCCATTGATCATAGTATCGCAAATGGTATCCTTCTGGGATGGCTTAGGGGATTCAAGTAGGGGACTAAGATTTGCAGTTGTTCTTTTGAGACTGGTTCCAGTTAGTGTTGATGAAAACCTCCTTCTCTAGACCTTGCATTATAGAGTGCTTCAGTGATCTATCCACTTCTGTTTAACATTCACATGAAATTACTTGTCTTAGGTCTTCTATTGACATTAAATTAAGTATCATGAGAACATTGATGTTATTTAGTTTACAATCCTGCCCTGAACTGTCCAGATAATGCTATCAAGATTCTTTCCCCAAATTTAGATTGTAGGAGTATGGATGAGGGAAGTGGGTAGAATAGTTTTCTGGCTTAATTTTAGAAAGACTGAGTGGTTATGGATTTGTAGGTCCCTTGGATCTGGAGAGTTCCTAACATTGACTCTATAAATTGAGGCATTTACCCAGTTAAAGTTGGTGTGCAAAATCAGAAGTCTCTGCTCATGATCATCATGCCTTAGTTAACTACCAATTCAGACTATTGCAATGTATTCTAAATAAAATTGCCCTTAAGAACATTCAGAAGTTGCAAATGGTCCAAAATGTAACAGCGCATGCAGTTTTATATATAGTATAATGCATTTCTATCTAATTTCTGTCTAAATAAATAGTTGTGAATGTCAACTTCTACCATCCATAGCTAGCACAATTAATTTCAAAGGAGAATAGGAGAATCCAAATTATTTAGGGGGTAGGGGTTGCCTACTTCTGAATACACTTGTATTGATACTGTATATAGTGTTCACCTTGATTAATCCTTTTATATAGTGTTCTTGTAGGGAGGACAACACTTTAGTGATTGATTGAAAAAGAGACAAATGTCTTTATATATACAAGAGATGTATATTTATCTTTACTTACATTAAACATGTTGTAGTTCTCAGTGCGGTCCAGCAACTTATCTAGAGGATAAAGAGCTCGGCTAGCAGCATGCCAAGGTAGAAATTCCTTTTCCTTTGACAGGTATCGAATAATCTCAAGTGGAATATTCTGGGGCAAATAGCCAGCCCTGTATAAAGACATTGTTATAATTATTGCTTGGGGGTAAGTGCCTGATGATATAGACTTGTTTGTCTCTCTTTATCTATCTATCTATCTATCTATCTATCTATCTATCTATCTATCTAT
>BLBF01000022.1:26426877-26451363 GCA_015471245.1 Laticauda colubrina | reverse complement strand
TATCTATCTATCTATCTATCTATCTATCTATCTATCTATCTATCTATCTATCCATCCATCCATCCATCCATCCATCCATCCATCCATCCATCTATCTATCTATCTATCTATCTATCTATCTATCATTTTTCATGTTATATAGTAATGTTAATATTATTTTTAATATTTTCAATTTTGTAAGTGTCCATTCTGTAAAGTAGTTTTGCTGTATTTATGTTATATGAGAAAAGGAAAATGGAATGTATCTAGTTATTATTTACAACTTCCTAATTATGTATCAAAATATGGTTGAATTCAATCTTGCTCTGTGATTTTCTGTAATAATCATATAGATGCCTTTTTAAAATACCTCATGTTAGGCATTGCTGAAAATAATATATTTAAAAAGCGTTAAGTAACTAAAAATATCAAGAAAGTTTTAAGTCATCTTCTGTATCAGAAGAAAAAGAACTTTTTAAAATTTGTACAATTAAAATAAATACTGAGAAAAATAAACTCTTAAAACTATAATATGATGTCCAATGTTTCAAGCTGGTCACTTGGAAAATAATGTTTATATCATTAAAAATGATTGTCCTTTTTTATAGATTTAAAAGAGGCAATCACAGTTGCATATTCTATGTTAAAGTGACATTTATGTGTTTTGCAGATGCATTCTCAGTTTGGTTTGCTTACATACACTCAGAAACTGAGCTCACAAATAGTTTCCAGAACATTAATTTTGCCCTACTCAGACAAAGTACCAAGTACCAGTGCAATTGCCCAGAGACAGTCTGAATTTAATCCATTCTAAATTATTTCCTCATAAATCTAACAGGAGAAGATCTGAAAAGCAAAATACTGGGAGAGAAAGTGGAGTACAGTCTTTGTCTATGCTACCAAGCACATATTCCATCCATCTGGGTAAACACTGATGTACATTTTCAGTGATATGAGCGTATGGATTTTCATGTGATTTGGAAGTTTCCACATTTGAGTTATATAATAGAATAATACAATAGATTAGAACAGAACAGAATAATTGAGGTGGAAGGGACTTTGGAGGTCTTCTAGTTCAGGGGTCACCAACTTTTTGGACCTCAGGGACCACCAAATTCATAATTTTAAATTCCATGGACCAGAGACAAAGCAGCAAAAGTCTTTCTCTCCCCCAAAGTCCACCAGAAATGAATCTTTGCTGGTGCAGCCTCTTGGAGCAGGATGCCTAGCAGGGTCCCAAAGACTCATTTCTGGCAGAGTTTGGGGGGGAGAAAGACTTTTGCTGCTTTCCTTGCGTGCAGCCAAAAGCAGAAGAAGATGAAGAAGAAGAAGCAGGAAGCAGAAAGAAGCAGCCTGGGGGCCAAGCCTGGTGCATGGGGGCACATGGGGCAAGTTCCCCCCTCCCCTCACTACCTTGTGTTGTTTACAATTGAAATGATGCAAGCCTTGTCTTCCCACGGGCCATGTGGCTGGCGCAGCCTTGTATTCCCACACAGCCAGGATTAATTGCTTTGGGGGATGCTTTGTGGGTGACATTTCTCTGCGGACCACCAACATTTTCTCAAGGACCACCAATGATTCCCGGCCCACTGGTTGGCAACCACTGTTCCAGTCCAACCCCTGCTTAGGCAGGAAACCCTAAACCATTTCAGAAAAATGGTTATCAACTTTCTTCTTAAAAACGTTCAGTGTTGGAGCATTTAGAACTTCTGGAAGCAAGTTGTTCCACTGATTAATTGTTCCAACTGTCAGGAAATTTCATCTTACTTCTAGGTTACTTCTCTCTTTGATTAGTTTCCATCCATTGCTTCTTATCCTGCCTTCAGATAGTTTGGATAATAGTTTGACTCCTCTTCTTTGTGGCATCCCCTGAGATATCAGAACACTCCTACCACATCAAGATCCTCCTATATCTTAAACCTATCTTCTGAAATGTGGGCTATTCCTGCTAGCTTGGTATCATCTGCATCTATTTTTTCCTCTTTTTTGAAGATGGGAACTACAGTTTCTCTGAAAACATGACCCACCCCAATAATAAGCCCAACCCTAATTTTTTGGGGGGTTGGCCAGTGGTATATTAACCATTAAGCAAACTAAGCACATGCTTAGGGCACCAGGCCCAAAGGGGACACCCAAAAAACTTATATGCAGCCTGAGAGGGCAGAGCTGGCATTGCGACAATACAGCGTGCGATCTTGAAGGTCTGAGATCGCCACCGATATCTTTGCTCCTGGATGGTCCAAACGGATCTAAACCATCCCAAAGAGATGGTGAATGTAAAGAGCGCATCCTGTCAATCCCTGGGATACCACAAAATCCCTGGTAGATCCAGGAGAAGCTCTTTTTGCCAGTGGCAAAGAGGCAGCCATTAAAGCTGCTGAAGTTGGGACAGCTCCGAAACGGAAGAGAATGGAAAGAGAAAGTGTGCCGGCTTAGTGAGAATTTTTTCTTTACTTAAGATTTGAAAGGACACCTGAAAGAAAAGAAAGAATCTGTAAAATCTTAGACAGAAGTGATTAAGTGGCAATTTTAAAAGGGAAGTTAAATTAATTTTTTCTCTTTTTTTGCTGGTCTCTTCATATATGATTTTTTACTTTGAACTGGACTGGTCTTTTTTTCTGCTTTATTTTTCTTTTTTGTCTCTTCTCCTTTTTGTCTGTATAATATTTGAGGCTAGATATTCCCTTTTAGCTTTATGTTCCAAATCCTTTTTCCTTTTTAAATAATTTTGATTATATTTTGTTTGGAAAAGGAGGGGGAAAGTAAAAGCAGATGAAACTTTGTAACACTGCCAACTAGAGGCTTAGAAATAGTTTTCTCTCTCTCTCTCGACCAGACAAAGCTGAGAAAGAATCCAGACTTCTTTTCAAGGACTTTGAGCCTGTCTGATAAGATAGAGGGAAGAGCATGAGAGAGTATTATTGCAGGTGCTCTTCTGGGTTTCTATCAGTAGTTGGGGTCTGGTGTTGAAGTTTACAAAAAAAAGATGACAAGACTCTGGAGAAGAGAGCTATAAAATATAGCAAAAGCCTTGGATAACCAAATAGATACAGTGTGTTCTTTTTTTTTTTTTTAAGCTGGGTATTCCTTACTTTAACAAACCCCCTCCTTATCAGCTTATTATTTGTAATAGTCATTTGGATCTTTGGCCTTTTGGAACTTGCTTTTGTCTTTCTTTTTGCTTTTGGAGCCTAATTTTTACTTTTGCATTTCATTTTAAAGGACAAGTTTTAGTATTAATGTTATCTTTTTTTCTTTTTTTAAGGGAGTAGTCTTTTCTCTTTTTTCACTCTCCCTCACCTGCATTTTTTATTTACTTTCCATATTGGTTTTCTTTTTATAGCTTCCTTTTTTTTGTATACCTATACATACCTGAGATTTTTTAATTGGAGTAAGGTGTTGAAGAACATGAAGAATTTCTTTTTCTTCTTCTTTACTTTTTTACTTTTTATTTTTCTGCCTCCTACAAGATTTAACATTTTTTTTCCTTTTTCTGTTTATGGTTTTTTTCTTCTTTTTTTGAGTTTTACCTCTATTTAACTAATCGATTGGATTAAGATATACAAGAACCTGAAGAATTTTTTTTAATCTTGCTTCTTTTTTTGCCACTATTTTTACTTGGAATTACAATTGGTTATTTCACGAGTGGATTAAGGTCTAGAAGAACCTGAAGATTTTGAATCGTCTGAAATGAGCAGGAAACAAACAGCAGCTGGTTCTTCAATTCCTACTTCTTCCTCTTCACCATCTGGAGGACAACGCTCAATACAGATGATGTTACAACAAGAAAAAGAACAGGAAAAGGTGACACTGAAGATGATAATGCAAGGAATTCAAAGCATACAAACAAGAACAGAGAATATTGAAAACAGAATAGAAAAAAACTGATGAAAAGGTGGAGAATATTCAACAAATGATGATGAAGTATGATGAGATATTCCCAAAAAATTAAAGAAGAAGATAAACAAAGAGAAAAGAAGATTGTAGATATTGATGGAAAATTAACTGTGGCTGAACAAGATAAAAGTGGAATGCTGAGATGGGAGGTGGACAGATCAGAATTTTATCTCGGATTCCAAAACATCAAGGAAGAAAAGGGACAAAACTTAGCTCAGATAATGATAGAAATCTTGGCTGAAGCTCTGGAAACAACCAAAGAGAAGTTGATGGATGGAATAGATGAGGTTTTTCGAGTCTTCACAAGATACACAATGAGAAATAGCCTACCAAGAGAAGTTTACATCAGATTTACAAAGAAAGCTATCAAAACACAAATAATGCAGGTGGCAAGAGAGAAAACATTGAAATATAAAGATAAGGAGAATGTGGTCCTGAAACAAGTACCCAGAAGAGTGAGAGAGATGAGAAGAGAATATCAATTCCTGACTAAAATTCTACTTTAAAAAGTGGTGAATTATAGATGATTGATTCCAGAAGGTTTAATGTTCACATGGCAAGAACAGAGACACAGAATTAACTCAATTGAGAAAGCTGAATTATTTTATACAGAATATTTTGGAGGGGAAGAGGAGGAGACAGAAAAAGAAATGTCACAAATTGAATTCCAAGAGGACTGCCAAATAGCGACTGCAAAAGAAGAAGGTGCAGTAGGTGGAAAGGTGGAACCTAAAGAACAACGTGAACCAAGATTTCCAAGAGCTGCCAAACCTACCTATAAAGTATCACCATGGAAGAGAAAAAACTGATTACAATTAACATAAACAGACTCAATTCAGCTCTTAAAAGAAGGAAAACTTTCCATGAATTAGAGAAATTAAAGTTTGATATAATCTGCCTACCAGAAGTACATATTAAAAAGCAACATGAACAACTGTTGATACAGCCAAAGTTAAGGAAAATATTTACTTCTTTGACACAATGCAAAAAAAGAGGAGTGGTTTTATACATTAAAGATATTATCCCAGCAAAATTGATCCATATGGATGACGATGGAAGATTATTAATGGTGGAAATAATGGACAATAATATGAAAACACTCCTGATTGCAATCTATGCCCCGAATGACAATGAAGAATTTTATAGAAAATTACATATGACAATAATTGAACTGGATATGCTAATATCGTTATGATGGAAGACTTTAATGGAATTGTAGACAATAAATTGGACTATACAACACAGAAAACAACAAAGCAAACCAGAAAGACTCTCCCTAAATCCTTTTTTAAAATGACAGATGAAATAAATCTAAAAGATGCATGAAGAAAAAGAAATGCTAAGACTAAACAATATACCTTCTATTCAAACAGACATTTATCATGGTCCAGAATAGATATGATATGGATGTCAACAGAATTGTTCGCTAATATCCAAGAAATAAATATTGAAACAAGTACTTGGGCAGATCATAGGACAAAGAAGAAGATCTAGATGGACATTAAATAATACTATGCTAAAAGAAAAAGACTTCATACAGAGGATGGAGAAAGAACTGGCTTTTTTTTAAAAAGAAAATAAAAAAGAAGACATATCAATCCAGAATGTATGGGATACAATGAAGGCATATGCCAGAGGCTTGATAATAGACTATACAAGGAAAAGAAAGACTCAAAAAGACTACACAAAAAGACATTAGAGGATGAGTATAAAGGACTTGAAAAAGAGTTACAGAAAATGCCACAGAAAAAGGATATTAAGTTAAAAATGGATATAAATAAACATAAAATGAGATTAATGGAAAAAGAAGAATTAGCGCAGAAAATCAGGTGTGAAACAGAACTATTTTGAAGATGCAAATAAACCAGGTAGATGATTAGCATAAAAACTGAGAAAGGAGAAAGAATCAAAGAAAATACTGCAATTAACAGATGATCAAGGCCAAGTTTGCTATGAAAGTAAAGAAAAGAAGAAAATTATCCGAGACTATTATGGGAAACTATATACACAAGAGAATATTGGCGATGAAAGAGTTAAACAGTACTTACAGAATACTAACCTACCCCAATGGAAAGGCATCAGGCCCAGATGGACTTCCGGTGGAATTTTACAAAACACTACAAGAATCATTGAATCTTCTATTGCTGGAAGTTATGAATGAAGTTATGTGAAAGAAGAAGATACCTAAATCATGGTCAGAAGCTGATATTACACTGGTTCCAAAAGAGGAGGCCGACCCATTACAAATTAAGAACTGTAGACCTATTTCCCTACTAAATGCAGATTATAAAATTTTTGCTTCAATATTGGCAGAAAGACTTTAAAAATACCTAAATAATTTTATTCACCCTGATCAAAATGGATTTCTGCCAAAGAGACAAATTAAAGACAATATGAAAGTAATCTTGGACACTTTGGAATACTACAAGGCACACCCTGAAAAACAAATGGGTTTGATATTTTTAGATGCACAGAAGGCATTTAACAATGTGAATTGGCGATTTATGTTTCTACATCTGGAACAGATGGGCTTTGGTAAAAAATTCATCCAAGCAATAGAAGCTATATATCATAAGCAAATGGCAAAGGTAATGATAGAGGGATATTTGATGGACTCAATTGATATAAGAAAAGGAACAAGGCAAGGGTGCCCACTGTCACCTTTGTTGTTTGTGTTAACCTTGGAAGTGCGAAACAGAAATATTAGAGAAGAAAAGGACATAAAAGGGATGAAAATTAAAAAGGAAGAATTTAAATTGCAAGCATTCGCAAATGATCTGGTTTTCATTTTAGAAGACACACTAGAAACAGTATTAAAATTTATAGAAAAGGTAGAGGTATATGGGAAGGTGGCTGGTTTGAAAATAAATAAAGACAAAACAAAGATTTTGACAAAGAATATGTTCTTAAGACAAAAGGAAAAACTGGTGGATGTTTTGAAAATCCAGGTCACAAATAAGATCAAGTACTTGGGGATACACTTGACAGCAAGATGTAGCACGCTAAAAGAGAATAACTTTTTCAAACTTTTAAGCAGCAGATAGCGCTAGATTTGGAGAAATGGGAAAAATTACAACTGTCATTCATAGGGAGAACATCAACAATCAAGATGAATATATTACCCAGAATTTTATATTTATTCCAAACAATTCCATTTCGGCTTGGAAAAGATTATTTTGAAAATGCTAAAATAAGAGGAGGATTTGGTTTGCCTAATTGGGAGTTGTACTACCAAGTACAAATTTGATGTGGGTTAAGGAATGGTAAAAATGAAGAAATGCTTCAACAATGGTTGTTGACATTAGAAGGACATGATCTGGTGTTGGGATGGTATGCTTTTTTATTGTAGAAAGGAACTAAAACACAGGGGTATTATTAGAAGACACCATATACCGGAGTCTCTGTGGTTAAACTGGGAGAAGACGAAAAGGCAATGTTATTCGAAAATACCAGTCTGGCTATCGACTATTGAAGCATTTTCTTATCCTATAATATACAAAAAGGAACAAACAGTTAGATATGGTGAAATATTGAACAAAAAGGGTGAACTTAAATCTATGCAAAAACTAGAGGAACAAGGAATAAAGATGAATTTGTTTTTATATGCGCAAATACATTCTCGGTATGATAAAGATTCTAAAACAGAAGGTTTCTATGATAAATTGACTGATTTAGATAAGATTTTGACAGGTACTGATGAAAAGGTGATTAAAAAAATGTATGGATATTTATCAGAAATTAAACTAGAAGAACAAGTCAAAGAAACAATGATTGCTTGGGGGAAGAATTTTGGATATGGGATTGATCTAGAGAAATGGCAAAAATTGTGGTCTCAAAATTATAAAATGACAATGTCAACAGCAAATAAAGAAAATGTGTGTAAGATGTTTTATAGGTGCCATTTCCCCCCAACAGGAATAGCAAGAATGTTCAAGAACAAATTTAAAAATGTTGGAAATGTCACCAGATACCTGGCTCCTATTACTATATGTGGTGGACATGCGTGGATGCCAAAAAATATTGGACTAAAATCCACACACGGTTGGAAAAAATGACAAAAAAGCATATAGACTTGAAACCAGAGATATTTTTATTGGGAATTTTACCTGAAATATAATATGAAATATAATACAGTAAAGAATTGAAATATTTGATTGTAAATGTATTAACAGGGGCTAGGATCGTATTTGCTAAAAACTGGAAAAATGAGAAAATACCAACACAGGAGGAAGTTATTAAGAAAATATTGGAATTTGCTGAAGTGAGTAGATTGACATTTGAAATTGGAGAACAAGAAGATAAACAATTTTATAAAATTTGGGATCTATTCTATCAATGGCTAGACAATAAAACATGGTTATGAAATATGTAGATTTTTTAGAACATTAATGAAAATATAAAGATGTATTTTTTATTATATCTACAAAATGATTATAGGATAGATTTGAGATGATAATATGAATTCTCATGAAACAAATTAAGTAAAATATGAATTATCTTGTAAAACATGAATAATAGTATTGTCAAATGATTGATTAACAATGATATTAATGTATTTAGGAATATTTGATTGACAATACAAGAATATATACAATGTAAGTGAAGACTATGAAGTGGAAGCACAAAACAATTTATAAACCAACTGACACACTGTATGTGTATATATGGAAGATGGCTTGATGTTTTTAGTTGTGTTTGTCTAAGTGTGCCTTAAAAACAATAAAACTTAAAAAAAAAAAAGCTTTTATGCAGCCTTAGTACAGTATGTACAAAGGAGGGGGGAACAAAGATTTGTCATTGCTTAGGGCATCAGTGAGCCTTAATCTGCCACTTGGTGGACCTAATATTACCCCTACCCTGAAAATGAGCCCCAGGGATGGTCTTGACCAGCACGAGTGGTGGCACGGACAGGGGGCAGACTGCTGGCTCCTTGGGACAGCACATATACCGCTTTTGCCCTTCTTTCTTTGGGCACATTGCTTCTGCTTGTTGGGCTGCTTCCCCAAAGCTGGCAGATCCATGGCCAGTTGCTTTCTTTTTCCCTCTTTTTGGGAGTTTTTTTGGCGAATGGAAGGAAAATGGGGAGGGGGAATTTTCCTGCCTGTCATCTCTTCCTCAAGCTCAGCACAGGCTGAGGGAAGGATGGCAGGCAGAAAAATCCCCCCTCCCCGTTTCCTCTCCAATTGATAATTGTTTTAGATATTTGTCTGGTATGCAAAATTATGGAAAAACATGTTGATTTTCCACAGATTGGAGGTAAGATATCCAAGTGGTCATCTCTATGAAAAGAGAACAGGTTGGAGTAATTAAGTTTTCAAAGTTTGATCCTGTTGTCTTCAAACAGCTGTATTATTTTAAAAATTATGAAGAAAAATTCTTGCTTTCCTTCATTCCCTTCCACCTTACTTTGCCTTATCTCAATCTAGTTGCTTTCTTCCTTATTTCCTCTTTCCTTTCCAATGCAAACACATTTCTTCCAACTTCTTCTTCTTTTGCTCTTGCTAGAAGAAGAGAGGAGTATATATTCTCTGAGTTTGCATTCTTGGGTCTTCATATGTGATAATGATTTGTTTGTGAACTAGCTTTACTACAGGCAAAGCTTGAGGCAAAAGACATAGGTCATTTAAGGCCCAATGGATTGTATTGCCTAATATTTTATTTAAGAATTTGCACTCCTAAGGATTAAAAGTGAAGCAATATTGTTGTATGTGTTATTGTCTATTTGTTCTCTAAAATCTTGCAAGTGCTTTAATAAAAAAAATGACCCTGAAGAGGAGTGGTGGGAGCAACCAAGTAAGAATAAAGATGGGTTGTATTAACAAATGTTTAATATAGTAAATAAATGAAGTTAAAATATGTTGCTGCTAGCAGTGACCATTCCTATGCTTTTATCCAGAGAACAAAATCATGAGCATGCAAGGTAAACAGATTCTTACTTTAATAACTCATCAAAATCAACCCCAAAGGTAAATTGTTCTGAAGCAATTAAACTCTTTTTTATACTATCTTTCTCTTTCTCTGTTTATTTCACTATCATACTTCAACTCCACCAGAATTTAAAAGAAAGGCCCTGCCACTTTCACAGTATAAATAATATACAGTAGTTAAAGCATTCACAGTACAATCTAAAAACTTGAAAAACCCATAGCCATAAAGCAGAGACAAAAGCAATAAGCAGTGTAAGCAAAACCACAATAATATCATAGGTATAAAAGCAAACATAATGCATTTTTCATATGATATACCCTACAAGGTCCATTCCAAATATTTCTGAAGTTTAATGTAATAGAACATTTATCTACAAAGCTAAAATTCCTGTATTTGACTATATCTTCCTCCTGGAAATAAATTTTAACTATGATATCGTGATTTTTGCAAATTTTTGGATGATATTTCGATAAACTGGAACTTTGCCACTTGTTTTTTAGCACTGAAAAAACATAAGCAGATGAAACCCATATAACCTTTTGTTTTTTTAAAATCAGAATAGGATTAAATTGCCAAGAACAATAGACAAGTGTGAAGAGGTAAGTTAATTTAAGTCTTTTTAAGTCTTTTTACAAGTAAAAAGACTATAAAAATCTGTGTGAAATATATAAAGAGAGAGAGCATCCTTAAACCAACAGCTGCCCCTTGGGCTGCATATCACTATTGAATCCCTATGCTAGTTCTAGAAGATGAGTGGAGGCCAACCTCACCTCCAGGAATAAGATCAGTGGTGGGATTCATCTGATTCGCATCAGTTCTGCTGAACCTGATGATAATTTTTTGCATAGTTTGGAGAACCGGTTGATCCCACCATAGGCTGGCCTCGCCCCACCCAACGGAGTTAACATTCAGGGTGGGAAGGCTGCAGGGTTATGACTGGGAGCCATGCTCATCAGCTAGGAGGCGGAGAATGGATGCCGATCAGCTGGGAGGCTTCCCCCCCGCCCGCCTGGGTGGCCTCCTACAAAAGACCATGTGACTACCAGTTTAAAAAAAGTTCAGTCAGACCTTCCAACTTCGCAAGATCTCCCAAGAGGTTGGAAGGTCTGACTGAACTTTTTTTCAACTGGTAGACACATGGACTTCTTCTGTTGCATTGCACGCAGAACAGAACTGGAAAGCAGGATAGTGAGGGAATGGTGGTTGCTCTGGGATGATGTGGGATTGAGGATTTTGCATTATGATGGCTGTCATGCCCCTGGTGGAGACTGACTCTGAGGAAGAGGAGGAACAGCCAACAGGGAGTGGAAGTGTGGCTCCAGAGGTGGTGGAGGAGGCTGGGGAAGGGCAGAGGCCAGATGAGCAATCAGAGGAGGATCCAGGCCCATCCCCTATCCATCCTAGGTCACACAGGGAAAAGCATGGTCTACTCAGGAGGAGAGAGCCATGATCCTCCTCATTGATTGCAGCTGTGAGCTCTGTATGAGTTTGGAACTGCGTGTTCACAGCCGCTGTAGTCAAATTAGTGCTTTCCTTGGATGAGGTTTATCTTTGTTGGTGCTCTTCCCATGGACTTTTGCAGTTATCTTCCTGGAATGTGTGATTAATTATCTTGGTTTGCCTTGGAACTCTTGTCAATGTGGTTTGTTTTTGGTTTCCTTTTGCTTCATTATCTACTTTTTAAATTTAAACTGTGACTAATAAAACAGTGAAGCTAAGTTGAAGGCATTACAAGACCTTGATTCATGTTTTAGTTTTTGTGTTATTTTTGAGACACTGCGAGTCATCACAATGGCTCTGGAGTGGGGTGGAAGTGAGGCTTTTGCATTATGATTACTCATATGTAAGTAAGAACCAGTAAAAGAGGAATGGAAAAATCCCGATCTGTAGATCAGCGTTTTTTAGTCTTGGCAAGTTTAAGATGTACAAATTTCATGCTGCCTTGGGAATTCTGGGAATTGAAGTCCATGCATCTTAAAGTTGCAAAAGTTGAGAAGCATGGGTCTACATTAGAGCCTAGGATTTTCCATTTCTGTTTTATTTAGAGTTTGGTGCAATTAAATAAATCAGTTGTGGTTTCCTTAACAAATAATGATTAAAGCGATATGAACTATTAGTGGACTTTTTGTGAGAAACTGAAATTAAAAGTTGATCTGGGCTTTGATGATTAGATATGGGATTATGGAAGTAATGTAGACAAATGTTAATCTTAGAGTAAGAGTTTGATTTTTTTTTACTTATATCTATACCAAAGAAAGTTGGAAGTCATTCTTTTTCAGTTTTCCTTCTTTTCCTCTTTCTTACACTACTCTTTTTCTTTCCTGAGCCTTTTCTTTCTTCAAATCTGTTTTTTATTTATTCATCCCTTAGCTTTGTAATTTTTGATAAATGAAGGATCAAATACTCATTCATTATAATTCTACATTCCTTATTTACAGAAACCATATCAAATTTTAGAGTGAAATCCACTGGGAGCCATCTCATATAAGGCAGGCTCTGAGTCCCTCTAACCCTTCTATTTATCGATGGAAGAGAATATTTATAGCTCAGGGTTGAACTGTGACATCCTTTTTGCTCTCTGAGCTTGATGGTTTTCTTGCAGATGTTTCATTACCAAACTAGGTAATATTATCAACACTAGTAGGGAGTGGAGTTTCCTCTTATTTTCATATACTAATGGCTTATCCTGTCAGTGTTGATCAGTTGCTTCACAAATAGTGTTTTGACTGGTGCCGGGTCTCTACAGCTGCAGGCAGAGAAGAGCTATTCTGCACCCCTCTCTCAAATGTTCTTTAAAATACAGAGTTTCCCAGCATTCCTTTGGAACCTCCAATATACAAACTGTGGTTACACATAAAATGAATCCTCTTTACCTGGAGCTTCAAAATGTGCTGTTTGCTGTGAAGATGAGTAGCTAAAAGTCAGTCTACATTTAGTGTACATCTGACTTTGGGGATATTTCTTCATAACCAAACAAAAGTATATTTTCTGTGTAGTTCACATACCTTGCTCGCTAGATCTGGATGTCACAGCAAAGCCCATATTTTGTAATTAATCCCTGCGCCCCATTTTGACTGGCAGAATGCTGCAGGAAACTGAGTGCTGTCATGCCTCCTGGCCATGCCCACCCAGCCATGTCCACCTAGCCAATCATTAGGACAGAGAACCAGTTGTTAAATTATTTGAATCCCACCACTGGATAAGATGTTCCATAGATTGGGGCAATAGTAGGAAGGTGAAATAAATCCCAGCTGAATATACTGATCTGCCTAAACCACAAGTGTCAAACTCGCAATGTCATATTTTCATCACATGATATATCGTGACTTTTTTCCCCCTTCACTAAACTGGGAATGATCATAGCCATCTGTTCTTGAACATGATTCAGTTATTCTTCTTAGTGCTATCAGAACCTCTGAACCACTTATCCCACTCCCATCTATCTACTCCACCTTAACTGGCTTCTCCCACTAACTGGTAAAGTGGTGACCAACCCACTTATTCCCTCTTCCCAAATCTCATTCAGAAACACACATCACACAACCCAAGATCCACTCTCAAGGCCTATCCTCCACTGGATCTCAACCAGTGACTGATTAATCTTACCAAAATTAAGAGAAATTGGAGCAGACTCCTTTTTAGTTATATATTTTATGATCAGAATATATAAAGTACCCATGCTCTTTTCATTTCATTAGACTGGAAATAAAACTTAGGGTATTGAATTCTTATGAAGATATAAATGACTCAAACTGTCATAAATATCAACCTGTGAATTTTCACATTGTACACTTTTCTGATCATAAACACCTAAACTTGAAGTACTATTGCTATGTTCCTCGGTCTTTGCCACTACAAGCTGAGTAAGATCTTCTTGCCTAGTTACACACTTTCCATTAATAAACTAAACATGATGTATACATTCCTTAAGAAACTAAACATTATGCACATATTCCTAAATAGTGCCAAACTGGGATACTACTTTCAAGATCAAAAGCCAGGAAAGCAGATAACAAATAATAAATTATATATAATTATCAAAACACTGAAAGAAATTCAGAACAAATGTTAGGTACTGAATTACCTGTAATAGAGAATAAAGAACTTAGAAGAAAGTTTAATTAAAAGCACTAATACAATTAAAAATAGATGGGATAAGTGGCTTCAAACACGTATATCCTCCACAATCTTGCCATCTATTCAAAATGCTATGATGAAAACAGCTAAAGTAAGGTTCATTCTGACTTAAGGATAGCTCCTATCAATCATTCCATATCCACCTAAAATGAGTGAAACTGAAAAATGCTATTAAAATCCCTACTTGGCAGGCAAAGCAATATGTTACCCTTTCCAATGAGCAAAGTTTCCAAAATACATTTTGAACTGAAGCCTGCACAAGCATTATTTATTTATTTAAATTTATTAGCTGCCCTACTTCAGTGGACTCCTACTCTGCCTTAAAAATCTCAACCAACAAAGCAGCATATTCCCCCCCCCCCCCCAATAATTGATTAGTCAGTGAGATGACATTCATCAGTCAAAGAAAGAACTGGAAAATAATGGGAAAAAAGAAAAATTGTGAGAAACCATACACATACATGTATGAAGGTATCTATCTAGATCCATATATTGTGGTATAATTTATCTTAACAATGACTCTCTCAGATAGAGATCACTCCATCATTTGCTATTTGATCCTAGAGATCCTAAGAAAGTAATATAGGAGCTAGAATATATTCCAGTGGCTCTCAGCCTGTTATCTGCAGATCCCTGGGACGCCTCAATGTCATCACAGGAGATCTGTGGAGGCTTAAAGAAATGTTATGATTTAAATTTTGAATTAAGTCTTGGTGGCCCTTGGCCATCATCTGTGGCCATAAAAGGTATGTAAAAGGGGTTTGTGGTAAAGAAAAGGTTGAGAATCACTGCTGTAAACAAACCATCCTTCCAGAGGAACGTTTCATTCACCTGCTTGTAAGAGAATGCATGAAGCATCTCATCTAAAATCTCCCCCCTATATTCAGCAAAATGGCAAACTGCCAAAAAGGGAACTGAAATATTGATGCAATTTAATTTTCATGTACCAATATGCAAATTAATATTATATCCTTATGAAAAGTTACATTACCAGTAATAAACTAAAATGTATTAAACTGACAAATCTGCAATATAAAAATCAACTGTTATCAAGTACACCATTTCCAATAATTGCAGAATAATTGAGTTCTATGTCTGCTGATTGCATTAGAAAGTCACTGAGAAACATTTTTTTCACATTTAATGGAAATAGCTATGAAATAACTGCTTACTAAATTAAGGCTATGTAGAACTTAAAAATATCCCTTAGGGTATATTTTTATTAATATACCATACATTTGGAAGAACATTAAGTTGCAAATTAAGAAGATAATGCATACTTTGTGATGTAGAAAAAGTATATGAATTTTAAAATAAATATTCTAAGCTTCAAAAGAAAAATAAAATAAAACTCCACATATCTTATCTTCTGGACAATATACAATAAGTTCAATTTTCTCTATCAAGAGAGCATAGCATTTAGTGTTCAAGTTGCATTGTAATGACAGTGAACTGTTTTTCTTAAAGTAGAAATTTGTAATAAAAAGCAGTATTAATTTCTGTTTCGATTAACTTTACCAGTATTCAAAGATCTGGAGGCTAAAGGAGTTAAAAAGTTACTATGTTTAGTTTTAATATATTAGAGCACAAAAAATGCTTTGTTCTCTTTTATTATTTTTAAGTATTCTGTGCAATATATTTCTGGATAGCATACTAAGCAGTATACAAATTAAATGAATTAAAATAATAACAGATTAACATTTATTAAAACATGTAAATCAAGGATCATGAGAAACAGACTATAATCATGAGATATCAAATGCTGTCATGAATCACATCCTTCAAGAATGTATCTAAATTAGACTTTGGTTAGCCAAACCAAGTACCAGTATAGCAAGCATCTTTTTTTTTTTTAGTAATGATCAATGAATATCTACAGAATGTAGTAATTATGTTCTTCAATGAAGTTTGGCAAAATAAACTAGGTGCTTATTAAAAAAATATATATTAAAAATATAATTGGTGTCTGTATATCTTAAGCATGGAATGCAAAAAGTAATCAAACATTTTTCCCTTTCTTCTAAAGCAGAGGTGTCAAATTTAAGGGCCGCAGGCCGGATCCAGCCCACGATGTGGTCATATCCAGCCAGCAGGTTCGTCCTAGTCTACCCAATGTGAAGAAGAAAGATTCGGCCAGCGTGGCTTCGGCATGGTCTCCCCAACATGAAGAAAAAATTCAGGTCAGCCTGGCTTCAGCCCAGTCTACCCAATGTGAAGAAATATTGGGCCAACCTGGCTTCAGCCTGGTCTACCCAATGCAAAGAGGAAACATGCCAGCAGTTTGGCATCAAACTAGCCACGCCCACCCAGTTGGCTGTGCCCACCCAGTTGAACACTCACGCCTGGCCTCCCGAGGTCAACCACATCCCTGATGTGGCCCTTAATGAAATTGAGTTTGACACCCCTGTCCTAAAGGTATGAGTCATCCCATAAAACTGATTGGCAGGAAATTTCATACAGATAAAAACATACTTTTATATAAAGTGTCTTATTCAGGGAAGAATCAACAACTACTGGATATAAAAACTAACACTCATAAGAAGCAAAATGTACTGAAATGCATTATTACTTTCAAGTCAGACTAGTTTGGTGTAGTGATTAAAGAATCAAGGCTAGAAGTCAAGATACTGTGATGCCATGAAAGCTGGCTGGGTGATTTTGGGCTCTCTCAGACCAATCTACCTGACAGGTTTTCCTGTGGGAAAATAAAAAGAGGATGGAGCTTTATGTACATTTGCCACTTTGACTTATTTATAAAATACCGGTAATAAAGATGGGATAAAAATCTCATAAGTCCTGCTTGCAGGCTTGTGCTTGAAAGAACTGGCTGGTTACCATGGGCAAGAAAATATTTAATTCAGCAAGATTCTTCTCCTGCTAAGATGAGTGCCCTTTATTGCCACAAATATGATAGTAGAGATCAAAGAAAGATGACCAATAATAGTTCTACTTACAATACATGTGCCCTCCCTTTCTAAAGTGGCTAGTAATCTTACTGCTTCTCCTAACATTTGTTGCCTATTTTTTGTTGTTCATGCTATTTCGATTTCTTTCTCCCCTACCCCCCCCCATATTGTTTCCTCTTCAGCTGGGAAGTTTCAAGTTCTTATTTACAGGTAACTGCAAACTTTGATCAGTAATATTATGACATCTATTTTCATAAATTATATTATTAATAATTGTTACATTGCAATTATTGTCATGCAAAACCTGCCACTTCTAAAATTGGTTTAGGTTCTAATTTACTGGTTAATACAAACTTTGATCACTAACATTACGATAGTTATTTTCATAAATTGCTAGCAGTTGTTACTTTGTAACTATAATTATGCAAAATCTGCCACATCTAAAATTGGTTTCAATATCTGCATTCCGGACTGGATGAGAATATATGCATGTATTTTACTGCAAAATAAGACATTTTATCTGGAATAGATGATTAAAATTCTGAAGCCCAAAGAGTTTTATTACTGAAACGATATGTTTTATTTATTTATTTATTTTATTTTGTTCATTTGATTTGTCAATTGCTTACAAGATAATAGGTATAAGTATATACATAGTTATGAATACATGAAATGGGTACATATAAGAAAAATAAAAAGAAACAATAGGACAGGGACGGTAAGCACATTGGTGCGCTTATGCACGCCCCCTACAGACCTCTTAGGAAAGGGGTGAGGTCAATAGTAGACAGTCTAAGATTAAAGTTTTTGGGGTTTGGGGAAGAAACTACAGAGTCAGGTAGATTATTCCAGACATTGACTACTCTGTTGCTGAAGTCGTTTTTCCTGCAATCAAGTTTGGTGCAGTTTTAAGATGTTGCTCAAGGATGACTTTGTTGCTCAAGGTTGAATTTGAAAAGTAAACAATTCATTAGTGAAATGGGAACAGATTATTAATCTCAAAAGTACTAAATTGACCTTTAAAAAAAATCAAGCATCTGCGTTCAGAAATACTCTCAGGTTTTACTACTCAGAAATAGAGAATGCAGTGCTGAGAATCTTTTTTGTGCTCTGTCATAAAAAGACAGAAACTTGAAAAAAAGAGATGAAAATTGGAAGACTTTTAAAGTATCTTCAACTTCAAACTGCACAGGCACACTATGAAGGGAAATATATGAGGGCTATACGTGATGCATGGGAATATGGATTAAACTAGATTATCTCTCAAAAAACATACCTGGCTAAATTGAATGCATCATCGATCAAACCTGCACGATTACTGACAGAGATTACCTATAAGGGTAGAGGAGAAAAATTGAAGACCTTAAGATGATAAGAAACTGGAAGCGTTTCATGTATTCAGGCAAGAAAGTGAAATAAGCTTACTTTATGGTTTCTCATTAGTTGGTCAATTATCAATCTCCAGTTTCTAATATCATAGTTAACCCTAAAGTAACCAGCTTGATTGATGTTTCCAAGCAGCCAAGTACCTCCATTAAGATATGCAATTCTGTGATGTTCTGAAAACAAAGTAGAGTGGTAAGAGAAATCAAGTTATTTTTCAGAATGTTTTATATTTTAAAATAACTGATCATAAGAAGAAAAAAACCTACAAGATATTCCATAACAAAAGAGATCATCCACTCTTTATAGGAGTAGTTGGTGTCACTATAATTTCCTATCTAACAAAGAATCTGTTAAATATACAATAGCTATACATTTCCTCAATTTACGGAGAAAATAAACAAGACAAGGTATATTGCTATAAAATGCAATTATCATGTGAATCCTTGATTTTAAAAAATGAAACCTGCTGTTATCTGCTTCATTTTTCTCATAAGGATGATATCAATATGGTTCTTAGGCAGATTAACCACTCGCACACCTGGATTTAGGATTGAATCTTAACATTCAGCCAAGATGCGATAAAGACTTTATAAGATAATTTGAATGAGTGAATATTATTTTACTAATGCATCCCCTCGTGGTGATGTGCAGCATTATCACACTATGGTGTTAGCCAGTTCTCAGAATTTTCCACAGAGGAGATTAAAAATGAAGTATTTTCATTGCACAGAACATGCACAAATAATATTTATCATCTCAAAATAGAACAGCCAAAGCTCATCTTATGATGGTTTTATTACATTAAATGGAATAAAGGCAGAGCCACCAATGCTTGTTCATTAGGAATCACAGTTTAGGCTGAAATATAACAGGGCTAGATTATAAACAAAAGGCAGTTATATTCATGATTTTTAAATTAAGACTATATTTTTATATATCACAAGTACTCCATATGCAAATACCATGAAATAAATACTTCTCTGAGCATTCACTGCATGTTTTCAAGCAGTTTTGAAAGTAAGAAGAAATTTTACAGGAGGATTTTGAACACATCCATTGATTCAGCTAATGTATAGCAATATATAACATTTTTCTCCCAAGTATTATTTTTAATGTTCAGCAAACAGTGATAAATTATTTCTCACTTTTAACATAACAGTCCAAAAGAATCTAGAAGAGTCTCAATTAAATATTTTGCCTGGGTAAAATAACTTAAATCCGAAATTGTACAAGTTACTTTATGTGGATGTATGTGGGAAGGTCAAGCATAACAGCTTTCTTGTGAAATGGTTCATTTTTTTATTTGTGATATTTTAAAATCACATATACATTCAGAGAAACAGTCAGAGAAGCATATAGTTTCTCTGACAGTAACACTTACAGCTATATGGTTCTGTTAGTGGCCTGTAGATAACTAAACTCCCCATAGGTCCTTTGGAAAAGAAATAACTGGCAAACCCTCTCACACAGCTAGCAAAATGATGATCACAGTCTTAGGTTTTTTTCCTCGGATTTCCCTCAAACCATAGTCCTTTTCCCATTTTGTTCATTCTTATTTACCCAGGATTCTTATCAACTTGAGTGATCTTCAAATCACCCAGGACTTGCATATCTTCAGCAATCTGAAACAGTCTGAATCCCACTTTACTCATTAACTATCTTCTCTCATTCAATTTCTCAGCCCAACAAGACTTCCTGCTAGCTCCTTAATCCATTGCAATTTACTCCAAACTGTTTCCATGACAGACTCTGTCTCCCTCCCTTGCTCTGTCCCTCATTCTCCCCCACATCTCGAGGAGATCACAAACACGATAACAGCCATTTTTCAAATCCTTAATTTTGTCACTTATTTCCAAGAACATCTTTAAGAGATAGGATTACCAAGGCGGTATAAATAATCTTCCTATTACAGTATAAATAATTATTGCATAATTCCATATGCATGAACTGTTAAAAGTAAACTATTGATTCTTAGCTATTTGAGAAAAACAAATGCTGCTGACATTTTATACAGCTTTTTTATTTCAGTCAATTGTTGATTGGCAAATAAGTACCATGGTAGCTACGGGGAAGGGGAAATCACATGATCACTATAATCTTACAAGTTCAACTCTGTAAAGTACAAAAAATGTGACCACAGGATGCTGGTCATAAATACACTTTAGTTGCAAAGCACAGAAATGATCATGTGACTGCAGGACTCTTGGCAATCATAAAAGCAAGGATTGGTCACAAAGCTTTTTTAAAAATACGGTCATAATTTTGAATGATTGCTAAATAAGGAGTCAGTAAACTAAGACTACCTTATAACATTTGTTTTCTTATTATAGTAAGATTTTTAATCAAAATGTGTAATTTATTATATTTAGGAAGTGTCATAAAATAAAACTAGCAGAACAGAAAATACAAGCATGCAACCTCATTTTTGCTTTGAATCAAACTTTATTTCATGAGCAATTTGGAACATGAAAGCCATCAAGAATACAAACAACAATTCAGTAAGATAATGCTTACATCAACAGCTCATTGCAATGAGGTCTAGAGATAATAGCTATAGGTCCAGCAAGGAGCAGCTATCATCAGTGGCCATGATCTGAGATAAAACCTCTTCTTATATAGTCTTTTCTATGTATCTCTTCTGTTCCTCTGGAAGATTACCAGGGCAACTTCCTCATTCACTGTGCCACCCTGTTGCTTGGCACTTATTTGAAAAACTCTTGTTATCTTCATTTTTTGATTCCATATTCTTGTCATGCAGAGAGTTATGTCAAAAATAGCCCCAAAACTGATTGAATTGCAACTATTAGTTTTACATAATTGCAGATTACATATTTCCCTTAGTTTGCATCTTTTACCAAATTAGTGCTTTAATATACTATCATATAAGAAGCAGTAAAATCCAGGTTTAAAGCTAGGAAGCATAGAGACAGGTAGAGAGTTAAAGGTCTCACCTCACAAAAGCAAGAAACCTAGTCATTTTGACCTCTCAATTTCAGTACAGCAGAGATTAAATCATGTGTTAAATCATTTTAAACATAACATTTTTTGAAACTCTTTAAGTAAGCTCGAAGCGTTATAAAGTATTCATTAATAGGAGTAAGTGTGGTGTTCTATTTCATCTCCACTAGATAGACCAGACCAGGACTCCACAGGAAGGCTAAAAGTACTTTAACTGAAATCATCTATAATAACAGAATCTTGAAAGTCTGATTCTTCTATATCTCTTCCACCTTATACTCCAGTGATTCAGGGTGGTATCTGTTTGAGACATTTCCAAATATTACCTCATTTCTTTGGACTTAAAATGTTTCAGCTCCATTTGCCTCTTCCATATTTTCATCAAGCTATATTGAATATTCTACTGAATGGTGTGGGAGCCTAGAGATGGAGCTCTTGCCTCATAATCAGGAGGCTGTGAGTTCAATCCTAGGCAGGGGCAGATATTTCTCTCTCTGGGCACACTGAGAATATATCTGCTGAACAAAACTCCACATTGGCGACAAGAAGGGCATCTGGCCAGAGGTGGGATTAAAAAAAATCTCAGCAACTGATTCTCTGCCTGGTTGCTGGATGTGGCCATGGTGGGTGTAGCCGACCAGAACTTCCGGTTTGGCAGTTTTTTTGCCTTCTCCAGAGTCCAGAGGCTTCCCTCAGGCCTCTGGGAGGGTGAAAATGGCATCCCCAGCTACCTGGAGGGCATCTGGAAGCCAGAAACAGGCCCATTTCCAGACTTCCAGAACAGCTGTTTTTTGCTTTCCCCAGAGTCCAGAGGCTTCTCTTGGGCCTCTGGGAGGGTGAAAACAGCCTCCCCCAGGCTCTGGACAGCCTCCAGAAGTCAGAAACAGGTCCATTTCTGGACTTCCAGTTTTTTGCCTTCCCCAGGGTCCAGAGGCTTCCCTTGGGCCTCTGGGAGGGCAAAAATGGCCTCCCCTGTGGTCCTGAGGGCCAAGACAGGCTCATTTCCAGACTTCCAGAAGGCCCATTTTTCACCCTCCCAGAGCCTCCACGCAGACTCTGCACTTACCTGCATTCAAAACGGGCTGCATGAAGAGTCTGGGAGGGGCGGGGTAGAATGAGCAGGGCCAGTTCGGCGAACCAGATATAAATTTAACATCTGGTTCTCCCGAATCGGTCCGAACCAGTGGAACCCCACTCCTGCATCTGGCCATTAAAACACTCTGCTAGCTCCATTCATTTGCCCAGACTCCACCTCTCAAGGGATTAAATGAAGATGATGATACTGAATATTCTACTAACACTGTGTGCACTTTCAAAATAATTCAGAATTCTTTGAACATTCTAATTTTTTATTTTTTTCTACTGAAAGTATTTCAGTTTGTTTTTCATTTGAATTGTACAGTTTATATGCTATATTAAAAGGTAGAAAAATTCTGAATTGATTTATATGCTTTTTTTTACATCTCACAAACCTAGCATTTTAACAGGGGAGTGAGTAGGTTTTTCTACATCCATTGTGTGTCTTTTTGCAATGTTCTGCAGTCAAGTGACCAGAATTTATGATTTTTGTTGTTGAAAACTCATTTACTTGTGGTTTCCAGTAAAAATGCCCACTGGGTAAAATGTGTTGCTTACTGATCACACATTTGTTTAACAACTATGGCATTAACCACTGCAAAAAAGATTTTGAAACAGGTTGTGGTCATGTGGTGATCCACTTAATGACCACCATGACTTACAACTATAATTGTGGGCTCAATTATGGTTGTAAGTTGAGGGCTACCTGTTTTTTACAATTAAGGACATGTTTTATTTTGACTTATGCCTACAAAGGAGAACAGGATTTTTCTCCTTATTATATTAGTTCAAATGGGTAGATAGCTATGATAAAGAATGTCTGATGAAATGTTTTTGTGAGTTTTTGTGAGATAAAATGTTTTTGATGTCTACAATTTCTTTCACCATGCAATTTCTATCATATTTAAAGCCCATGTCACACTCGCCAACGGATGCAAAAAGGACACAGCGGACGAGCAAAATGTTCCATCCGTTGTTATCCGCTCTTAAAAGGGGCAAAAATTTGCATAACCGGAGCGGATAACATGGATGTGGGGAGGACGCAGGGCGGATGCACAGTGGATGTGGAATGGAAGCCCAGTGGATGGAAGCGGATGGGAGTGGATTGCGCAACCACAGGGCTTCTGGGGGGCCTCAGCAAAGCAGACACAGAATGGATACAGCGAATGCAGAACGGATGCACAGCGGATAAAGCGGATGCACAGCGGAAGCCTAGCGGATGCACAGCAGAAGCGGAACGGATGCCGACTGTTAATTGCGCATGTGGGGGAAAAGTATTACGTAAGCCCCCCGGATATAAAGGGAAGCAGCTCGCACGTGGCCAGCATTCCAAGGAAAGACCTGCTGCTGGACACTTCGAGTTCCTTGCCTGCCCTTCCAGCCTGCCTTCCAGCCAGCCTTGGTGCCTGCCTGCCTGCCTGCCTTCCTGCCAGGCTTTCTGCCAGGCTTCCTGCCAGCCTTGGTGCCTGCCAGCCTCCCTGCCAGCCAGCAACCCCACAACCATGGGAAGGAAGCGAAAGCCTCAGCAACCTGCCGCCATTCCTGGCAAGAGGGACAGGGCCAACCTCCCACCCCTTGCCCCTGACTCTGCTTCTGCTGGGGCTTCTGCTGAAGCTGCTCCTGGCGGTGGTGCTTCTGCTGGTGCTGGGGCTTCTGCTGGTGCTTCTTGGCCGCCTCTTTTTCTTCCCGTAGTAGAGTTCACAGAGCCTGTAGATGGCTTCGTACTGTTGCAGAAGGATGGTGGCTGCCAAAAGGACTGTGGTACGATCCACGGTGGACATGACTGGATGCTGTGGAAGAGGAAGAGTCAGATGAAGGCTGCAGAGGTCTGCACAGGTGGGCTGCTGGTCTGAAAGTGAGATGCAGACGAGTTGCTCCCCCATTTTATAGGCAGTATAGGTGTCCCTTTGCATCCTCTAGGCAGCCTCTAGGCATCCTCTAGACATCCTTAATATCCGAGATAAGTCCCCTCTGCGAACGTTTTTTCCGCTTTAAACGCTTTGTTTCCGTGCTGCATCCGTTCTGCATCAGTTCTGCGTCCATTCCACTTCCTCCCTGCGTCCGGGCGGATGCGAGTTGCGCGGATGCGCAGCGGACACCAAGCGGATATAGCGGGTGCGTAACGGATGCGTAGTGGATGCAGAACGGACGAACTGGATACATTTTCTGTGCAAAAGTTTTAGGCAGCCCAAAACTTTTAGAGCGGATGAAACGTCAA
>BLBF01000022.1:26378373-26426867 GCA_015471245.1 Laticauda colubrina | reverse complement strand
CCAAGGTTGGAGACCCCTGACCTAGGTAACAATTCTCATTGATTCATTCATCCATCCATTTAGCAAGGATGTTTACTATTTACCTACTACTGAAGGATTTTTCCTCCTTGCAAAACTTGGGGTCAAATGTTTAATAAAAATATATCTCTTATATTTTTGTCTTAGAAATATGTGCTAATAATGAAAGAATTGGCTTCAGATATAATATTTAAATAACATACTTGTCTTTTACCTTTTTATCTCTGTAAGCATGAACTTGCGACTTCTGAACCAAATGCTGCTCTCCTGCGCAATTCTCATCCAAGAATCCTTCCATTCCCTAACATCTAGTCAGAGCTGCAGAAGCTTATTGGATGAGAAGTGAAATGTCTTCAAAGAAAAACAAGAAAGTCCAGTTTCCTCCTTTGGGACATGTTATGAGTACAATAAAATTAAGATGAAGTATATAAGCCATGGTGGCACAGTGCTGAGAATGCAGCATTTCAGATTAATTTTGCTGACTGTTGGCTGCCAGCTGTTTGACAGTTCATGTCTCTCTGGCTCAAAGTTGAATCAGCTTTTCATCCTTCTGAGGTTGGTAAAATGAGGACAGATTGTTGGGGGTGATTTGCTGACTCTGTTAACCACTTAGAGAGGGCTATAAAGCACGATGAAACAGTATATAAGTCTAAGTGCTATTGCTGTAAGGGACTATTAGCATTATGACCTCATGGGGTTGAATATCTGGGAAATCTATGGCTATTTTAGCACTGCTATGCTACCACCTGGAAGTTCATTAAGTCAGTCCCACCACTAGCTGCCAAAGATCAGGTAGACCAATACCTCTAGAGCCTGGGTAGAATGATCCTGCCCACCACGTTATGTTGAAAGAATAAGGTGGTGGCAGTGATGGGATTCGATTTTTTTTTACTACCAGTTCTATGGGCATGGTTTGATGGGTGTGGCCGGGGAAGGATACTGTAAAATCTCTAGTCAGAGGGGGTATTGGCAGGTTCTCCGAACTACTCAAAATTTCCACTACCAGTTCTCCAGAACTGGTCAGAACCTGATGAATACCACCTCTGTGTGGTTGTTTGAAAATCATTTCAGAGTCCCATCATTTCTACGACAGCTTTCAATAATATTTATCTCTCCTTTTGGAGGTGGTGGTTGGAATCATCAGTTCCAAATCACAAACCACAAGCAACTAATGGCTGTGTGTTGTTATACATATGAATACTGAATCATGGGAATGAGTTAATTAATATTCTAAGAGGAAGATGTCTGTTTGAACAATACATGGTTGACATGGCTGATAAGGTTGAAGCCAAAAGGCTGAGTTACATTCAAATGAATCAAACAATCTTGGATCAACAATATACAGACTGATGCACTGGATGATGATGTTGGTGGTGGTGGTGGTCATGACGATGCTGGTGATGATTTTGGAAATATCACAAGGCACATCATATTCAACATTTGTTGTGGACCAAAACATATGATGGAATGATGTTAAGATGTCATGTTGTACATATAGAATTATGGCAATGATTCACTTTTCACTACATTTATATGCAACCCAAACTAGCAATAAATATAACAGCATCTTTTTTTGAATTTGCAACTAAATGATTGTGCAGTTTTAATCACAGGTACTCAATTTGAAGAGAAAGTTGTTCATATACTGGTAGTACCTCAGTGGAACACACAACTTCTTTAGTAGGAAGATTGCTTATGTGCAAAGTTTGCCAGTGGGGTCTTCCTGATTTGCACTGTCTGCTGTGGCTTGATGAAGCATACAAGCCAAGATGATAAGTTTGTGATACATATCTGAAAGCTGAAATGCCAGACCCAATGAAGATCTAAAACTCTGTAAGTTAATATCAAAGTACATGATCCATGGTCCATATTTCAGCAGAAACTCAGAACTTACTACATGTACCATTTTTCCAACATTCTGAGTTTCCTCTGAAATATGGACCCAAGCCATTTAGTGAGCATACAATGTGTGGTGATAATTCATATCCAATCTGCAAGAAATAGTCTTCAGAAGTGGGAGCATTTGAAAGTCATTAAGTAGGACAAGAGTCAAACTTTAATCTCTCAATGGGTAGTACTGAAGGTTGTTGTCTTCTCAATGTAAAAAATATGCTAATTCATCAAATCCATCAAATATGTCAATTTTTGAAGGGAAGTATCAGGAAAGTTTGCATTTTAACAGTGAAGATGAAAGATCATGCATTCCTTGACAGGCAAATATATTGGGCCCTATGAAGCTGTTGTATTGATACTTGGATTTCAAATTAATGAGAGGGAATCAGCTGTTGGTTGTCTTCAAGTGTACCTTCCTCAACAATATCAAGTATTCTAACGAAGTAATGCTGCTATGCAACAAATAATGATGCAGGAAAAACTACTTTAACAGAATTCCTGGATCTTTGTGTGTATGATCCATTTACAAAAACAATGTACTATGTGGATAGTCCAAGATTCTACACTTGACAAATAAGAGTTGGAAAAGAAGGAAGATTGAAAAAAGAGTGAAGGAGTTTTCTAGAATTTTTAAAGCCAGGGTTCTTTGTCAAGAGTATATCATTTCTTCACCAAGTGACAACTTCTATTATTTGAGACGGCTTCTTCATCACATAAAGTAGCCAGTATCTTTTGAATCATTGAAGACGCTTAATAGACATAGTATTCCATCTTTCAAAGACATCCAATTAAAATACATAATTAGTTAAGACTCTACTTATTTTTCTTGACAGTGGAATTCAAGATGCCAATCTATAGCATTCTAGTTCTGTCAGTTGGGGTACCAGGAATATTGTCACTTTATTTCATAGAGGCATACAAATTAAGGCAGATGTAAGTATGATAAGGTTATTCATGCATCAAACAACTTTTCAAAAGAAAGAAATTTTCCCAAATATTATTTTGTTATGAACATTTTGAATGCAAAGGACCGTCCAGAAAAATGAACAAGATATCTTGCATATATCTAATATACATTGCTCTTAGAATTTTTCCTAGTGACATGTCTTCCAAAATTAATCCTTCAGTTACTAACAATCTGCTAAGCTTATCAAATTTCTTAGATCAGCTTGGCCATCATGACATTCATGCACATTAGCCAACCATTCATAGCTAATGTGCATACCATACATCCCTACACACTATTTGAAATATGCTGACTGGAATCTAATACCACTATTGCTACTGATTTTTTTTGTAAAAATTCTTGTGATTCCATGAACCTGGCACCATTCAATCCTCTCTCACTGTCTGCATATTGATTAGCATATAAATGAAATAAAATGGAATTGCTCATGAATAAAGACAGCTTTCAAAATGAATTAGCTTTATTCCCAAGCTGATAATTTTCAATATATTTCCATAGAAATATATGTAATAGTTTATCAGCGACTGCTACTTACTATTGGCTTACTTTTTGATGATAGGAACAGTGAATTTTAATACAAAGAATGCATATAAAGCATTAGTTTAAGCAAAGGAAAGTGCAGTCACATAGCTCTCCTCTTTTACATATACATACGCAGAACTAAAAAAAAACAATGGCTTCAGCATCTAGCTCTAAATCAGTAAGTTATCTGAATGGCTTGAAAATCTGAGCCAACTATATCTAAAGCCAAAAATCTGCCTTAATAATAATAATGCTTATTTAAAAGAACAAATACTCTGTGTATACCTTTCCCGGCACCATGTTCTAATATATTACAACTAATCAACTGTTAAAGAACAAAAGGGAAAGAAAACCACAAGTTTTTGATTGCTTCCTTTCATATAATTACAGCAAAGAATAACATTATAACTTCTCTATGAAATTGGTTCATTTTATCTTCTTTTCACAGGTAGGGCAAGACTCCTCTTTTCTTTTTTATGCCTTGCCATTCAAGCAGACCGTGCCAATTCAGGAATGATCTACAGCATGCTTAGGAGAACAAGTGAGAAAAACACCTAAGAGAAATATAACACTTGCAAGATAGGTTTCCTGTCTACTTCTTCAAATTCCAATTCCAAAGCAGTTTACTTAGATTCTAAGTGACTTGGAGGTAATTTCCTACTAAAATTGTTTGGGGAAAAAAAAAACTAAAAAAAAAAAGAATGATGGTGCCAAAACTAGAAACCCTCTTTGCTAACTTCAGAAAAGGATTTACAGAAGAATGAGAATTTATTTATAATGTTCTTAGGTTAATTATAGGATTAAATCAGAATTTAAATTTATACTTTACACTATCTGTAAACAAGATATATTTTATGAATTTATCACAACGATTTTATATATGAAGGTAAATCGATATTTCCAGACTACCATGTGTTATAAAGTACATATTTCATAATATTTTCACTTTTTTCTCATTTTTATTATGGGGAAAAATCATGAGATTTTTTTTACAACACGTTTTTCCAAAACAAAATCTTTGTTTAGCAATAGTAATCATTTTTCTAAGATCTATTATGAAGAAATAGTTCAGAAAAAGACATGGATGCTTTATGAGATTCAACTGGGAAGGAAATTTTATGTTTACCTGATTTGTTAGATACCCATATAATTGTCTCTGATGAGATGTGGCTTGTATTTCCTACTGCAATTGTTAATGGAATCTGCCACAAGTAGCTGCAAGACAAAGGAATGGGTTCTAAGAATAAAAATACTAAAATGATTCTTCTCACACAACAGCAATCAGGGATTATATCAAAAGTATCAAACAGTATTCAATTAGACAGCAAAAATTTTGAGTCAAACATGTTGCCCTGTTTCTAAAATCAATTTGTGAATAGCAACAAGGTGGTAAGACTGTCAATCATCTTCCTGATTCACTTAAAAACTGTGGAAAGAAAGGTCGTAAAATGGGGCAAAACTCAACAAATGTCTTACTGAACAACAGCAATTTTCAGCTCAATAGCAATTTTTGGATGTAAGTCAAGGACTACTTGTAATCAAGTGTTTTAAGTTTATACACATTTTTCACATTGGTAGCATACTGAAGACATCAAAGTGAACAATAAAATATAAACAAAGCAAAAATAAACTACATTTTTACAAAATTGTTGCAACAAAATACATTTTGATATAATTAACACTTGAACAGGTAATGCAAGTTGCACATTTTGATTTTATACTTAACTAAAATCTTTTGAAAAATAATTGATGTATGTGGATGGGCAAAATGCATTAAGATTGCAGAAGGATGGTTTACTTTTTCTTCAGGCCTGAATTTATCATTTGCAGAGGGTCAATATTTTCTTAAAGGTGTATGAAATAAAGCCAAGGATTACAGGTTATCTTAGAACTGCAGGTTGCATATTTCTTAAGAATCAACAACAGTTCCATAACTATATTGGTAGTTTATTATGTTTAAGTATAAGGATCAGTCAAAACGAAAGATAGGATGAATGTAACTCTCTCAAAGAATGACAAAGTTACTAAGTGTCAGCTGTGTCATATGAATAAAAATACTTCCTCTCCTCTCCCCCCCCCCCCCCCCAAACAAACAATTTGAGAAGCTATGAACCTTTAGTGGTTTGGCTTGCAATGGATACCTAAATGGAAATATTCTTTTTAAAATGTTATATACACAATAGCTACTAAATGTAGAGTAAATGAAAGAATGATAAAAGTGAAATATGCTGAAAGCTGAATTTTGCAGCATTATGCATGATGACTAAACTACGCAGCTGGACATATGCATGATGCTGATAGTTGGGGTAATTCATTTTAGGCTTTCATGTGTATTTGTATGTCATATCAGTAATTTATGGATAAGTTCCACTGACTAGTGAAGAAATAATAAACTTCACCACATTTTCTTGTCAAGTATTCAACATACCAATGAAATTGGCAGCAGCATTTTCTAAAGAATACTGCACAGTGCTGTAACAAATTAAATTAGTTCCCTTTTACTGTTTCCTCTTCTATTTTTTTTAAAAAATAACATTTGCATTTAATTCATTATTTTCATTTTTTACTAACAATTAAATGTTCTTGATATAATTGATCAGAACTTTTGCAGAAAGTTGTAAGCATTATATTTCAGCTGTACAAATAAGCAATTCAGATAAATACATCCTTATATATGTGAAAGACTTAATTAATTCTGTTAAGACTTAGATTATCAAAGCCACCTGTAATTCATCCAGAACTGCATTCCTAAAATGTTTTTGCTGTCAGAATTGTTTTTTCTTTTCAAACTGTTCCTCTCTGTACTTCTTCATTCCTCTCAACCTCCTTCTTACCTTTCCTTCAATTTCTATACTTATTAGAAACAACCCCCCCACAAATTTCACTATTTTTATTAACACAATAAGCCTATACAAAAATCAATAAGGTAAGCTTTTAGAATATACTGAAAAACAGAATCATAACTATTAAAATTCCCAAGTTTAAAACAATAACAGTTGCATTTTTATTTACTGCTTTTTTATTATAGCAGTGCACAACAGCAACAGAAGAATTAATTAAAACTTATTATAAAACTGTTTTTAAAGATCAATTATATTCTCTTGGAACCATAGGTCATATTTCCTCTTATTTCCTTGTTACCATTTTTTTCTTATCTATTCAGCCTATAAAAGCTGAAGAATTGCTGTAAAATGAAAGCAATGAAAGAAAAGCAAGAATCACTATCAAATTTAGTGTCTAAGTAAAAATGTTAGAACTGAATATTGACTTCTAGGAAACCAATAAACTTAAATGAATTGGAATGAG
The DNA here is from genome assembly GCA_015471245.1 of Laticauda colubrina. Taxonomy (NCBI): domain Eukaryota; kingdom Metazoa; phylum Chordata; class Lepidosauria; order Squamata; family Elapidae; genus Laticauda; species Laticauda colubrina. The sequence goes on along the minus strand of BLBF01000022.1, from coordinate 26,420,161 downwards.
TTATTTCATATTAGAGAAGTAGAGATGGAATAATCATCATTGCTAAAAAAGAATATTTATGTCCATTTATATACTTAGAACATAGAATAATAGGGTTGGAAGGGACCTTGGAGGTCTTTTAGTTCAACTCCCTGTCTGTCACAGGAGATCCTATATCATTCTGGACTTTCTTTGGAATTGGTGAGATGGGTACATATAATCGGGGGGGGGGGGGGAGAGACACATAATAATGTAACAGAATAACACAGTTGGAAGGAACCATGGAGATCCTCCAGTCCAAACCCCCACGCAAGCAGGAGACCATTTCAGATAAGTGGTTGCCCAGTCTCTTCTTAACAACCAACCTGTTCCACTGGTTAATTTATCTCATTGTCAGGAAATTTTCCCTTAGTTCTAGGTTGGTCCTCTCCTCCCATTGCTTCTTGTCCTGTCTTCAGGTGCTTTAACTCCCTCCTCTTTGTGACAGACCCTTGGATATTAGAACACTGCTATCATATCATCCCTAGTCACCCATTTTCATTAAACTAAACATACCCAATTCCTGCAACCATTCTTCATTTGTTTTAGCCTCCCATCCCCTAATCATCTTTGTTGCTCTTCTCTACACTCTTTCTAGAGACCCCTTTTGTATTGTGGTGACCAAAACTGGATGCAGTATCTCTAATATGGTCTTACCAAGGCATTATAAGCCTTGATTCACGTGAAGCAACTACAGCACATTGTGGACTGGGAAGACCTGGTCACCACAAACATGGAAAATGTATAATAATGATCTTGAACTAGTCTCAACTTTGGCATAATTTTTCAAGGCTCCAAAGCTTGGCAGGAAGAAATAGAGCCATTTTTGCCAAAGTCATCAATTGTGTCAAGGCATGTTTGTGCTTTATCCAGTCCAAAGAGGTCAGATGGATACCTGTCACTATCAAGACATTGTCATGGAATCCTAAAATATCTTATGTCAGAATATCAACCTTAGACTACATTGGCTTTTTGATGGCTGCAGCATACTGCTGGATCATATTTATGAGCTTCTCTACTAGGACTCCAAGATCTCTTTCATAGTTATTGCTATTGACCCAAATTCCACTTATTCTATATATATGCATTTGGTTTTTCTTCCCTAAGTGTAAAAACTTATTTTTCTCACCCTTAATTTACATTTTCTTAGATAGGACCCAGTGTTCAAGTCTGTTAAGACCCTTCTAGATCTTCAGCCTATCTTTTGAGGTGTTGGCTATTCTTGCCAGATTGGTGTTGTCTGAAGATTTGATGAGTTTCCCATCATATCTCCTCTTCTAAACCATTTATGAAGATGTTGAAGATTACTGAGCATAAAATAGAATCCTGGGGCAGACCACTGCTTCCTTCCTTCCATGTAGGTGCAATCATTAAGAACTATACTTGAATATGCTTTGTCAGACAGTTACAAATCCATTGGTGGTAATGCTGTCTATTCCACATTTTTCTAACTTACTAAGAACTAGGTTATGGTCTACTTTGTCAAATGCATTCCTGAAATCCAAGTATACTATGTCCATAGCATTTTACACGTATTGATCACTTTGTTGAAGAATGAAATATGATTTGTTGAGCATGATCTGTTTTTGACAAATCCATGTTGGCTTCTGGTTGCTTGGTTCTAGCTGTTCCCAGTTATGTTGCCTGATTATCTTTTCCAGGATCTTTCCAAGTATTGATGTAGGCTGATTGATCTGTAGTTTCCTGGATCCATTTCTCCCTTTTTTGTAGATAGAAATCATGTCAGAGTTTTACCAGTCCTCTGGTAGTTCCCTATTGTTTCAGGATCTTTGAAAGATATGGTTCAGTGATTCCAGCTCCTTCAAAACTCTGGGATATAATCCATCTGGTCCTGTGATTTGAACTTATCTAGGGTGGTGTGATGTCTCCTGTGGAGAATAACTCCTCCACTTCACTTCTTCTTCAGAGGCCATGAGGAAGAATGAGATCATTCATGGAATGTCAGGAATTATTGACCCTGCCAGCAAAATAGGCCTTGGCTGGGAAGAGCTTGTAGGCCAGTGAGGAAGAGGGGGAGGGGCTGCCTGCCATAGTGAATCCCAGACTATACAGGGCAGAGGGGGGAAGTTTGCCAGACTGTTCGGGGAAAAGGCCCCACCCCTCTTGATGGGCTGCACGGGGAGCTATTTAGCATGGCAGGCAGAGGGAGGCATTACTGAAAGAAATGTGTATGGGTTATGGTCAGATGTTTGTTCGTGTTTCCAAGATTCTGTAGTTTATGAGCTAGGTGGATTTAGTTTAAGTTGCCAGGAGGCTATATGTTCATGTTTTGGATCCTGTTTGAGCAACTGGTTATCAGTTTGATGGACTAATTGGCCATTGCCTGGAAGTTTCATCTGGGGCTTGTTTGTGGCTGGCTTCACTTGGAAACAACCCTCTGAACTCTTGTCCTGGGCTGTTTCAGTGATTTTTACCTTTAAACCCTGAAACACTGACCATTGGATTGGCTGACAAACCTAATTGGGGACTCAAAACCTCAGACTGGATTTTGGCTTCTCTTTTGAAACTGCCCAGCAAAGCCTTTATTTCTGAGATTTTTTTTAAGTTTGGCATATGTCCATTTTTCTTGTTATCTGCTTTGTCTCAAGCCAATTGCTGTTCTAATCTGTGGGTAAGCTGAAACTGTGGGTGAGCTGAAACCTGAAACAGAACTACTGGAGGAAAGACAAAACAAAGCTCTCTCTAAACCAACACTGACATGTGGGTGAGTGGGGCAACACAGGTGGACAGATATTGTATTGCCATTTTCTTGCCTATTTTAACTTGTCTTTTATGATTGTTTTTGGTAGGTTTGGCTATTCATTCATTTTGTGTGCAGACAGACAGAAAGAATGAATTAAGCTGCTCTACTTTCTTCCTGCTGCCCATCACTTCTTTGCCATCTTTCCCATTAGCTGACCAATTGTTTCCTTCACTTTTTTCTTGTTTTTCATATGTTGAAAGAAATTGTTTTATTATTTTTGACATTTGTTGCAAGCCTGAGTTCATTTTGGGTCTTAGTCTTCCTGACTTGATTTTGATCAGGTTTGAGCTATATGTTGGTATTTTGCCTTAATTTTGTTTCTCTTTTCATTGTTTATGCTTGTTCTTTTTGTCTTTTAGTTTATCAGATAATTCTTTGTGCAACTATGTTGATTTCTTCATTGATTTCTTATTTTTCTTTTTCATTGGTATTGCGGTCACTGGGCTTTTATAATAATAGTTTTAGAATTTCCCAACTTCTTGAGTTATTTTCTCCTTTAAGATTTTCATCAATTGAATTCTTCCCAGACTCTAAGTTTGTTGAAATTGGCTCTTTTAGCTTGATTTTGTCCTATTGCTTGAATCTGCATTATATTGAATTCCAATATGACACTGTTAGGGATAACATTGTTCACCCTAACTGTTTTAGGTGAAATACTAACTATGAATCATAGTTAGTGTATGCAGCTTTAAATGTAAAATGGCAATTGTGGGTGTGGTTATGAAAACCATATAAAAGTAGCAAGGCTACAGCTTGCTCGCTCTCTCTCTGGCTTTGATGATCACTGATTACTGCTTGGAAGCAAGACTGCATTGCTCGAACGGGAGAGACAACAACGGATTGATTTATGTGAACTGACAATAGGATATTCTACATGGACTTTGCTAACTGAATATCCCTGAATGGACAGACTACATGGTAAATGAATAATGGACTGTTTTTGACTATGCTATAAACTTATACTGGAATAAAATATATTCTTGATAGCACAAGCGTATCTGTTATTTTTACTGTATATTAATAAACATACAAGCTTAGCTCACTCATTTATCTGTGTGCCTATCTGACTAACGCTGCACATTCTGTTTAGCTTGTCTACCTAACCCTGGTTGGGGAACCCAGGCTTAACAGACACGATCACTCTCTCCAAAAGTTCCTGAAACTTCAATCCTTCTATAATTTCTTCTCTGTTGATAAGAATTAAATCCAGGACTTTTGGCTGACATTGCGGCAAGATTGGACATGAGGAGCGGGTCTCCATGCTCCCGCACTGAATTCTCCCCATTGGAGGGCTCCAAAAGAAACTAAAGCTACCCTGTAGGGGTGGTGAAGAAAAGAGGGGTGCCCTGGAGGTTGCAGAGAGCAGCAACTTTCTGGCTTGACACAGGGCTTCTTCCCTCTCATCCATAATAATAAGAAGAGGCAGCTATCATGGCTGCCACAAAGCTGGGACAACTGAGATAATAAAGAAATGTGCAGGAGCAGTGTAGATGAACAGTGACTGGAGCTGGGTGGGAAGATGCCTTTTTTATTTAGACCCTAACCTTAAAAGGGGAAAAAGAGGAAAATTCAGGAAGACAGACTCTTAGAACTATTTCTTTAAGCACCAAACAACCATAGAAAGAAGAATCCTACATAATGAAGGACTATGTCTTGATATAAACATGTGTATTAACACTAAGATTAGTAATGGTGGCCTGACTAGAAGTTAGAATAATAGTAGAAATAAGAAATAGGGGGAATATTAGCAGATACAATGTTTATATAATAGAATATAAGTAATAATTAGATGGAAAGATTAGAGGTTGAAAGAGAATATCACTATATATGTTTAATAATAGCACTGGCATTAAAATGGAACATTGAAATATTGAATAACTTCTCTAAAACAATCATGTATATCAATACTAGGTTTGATATACAATAAGTTTGATTAATGTAACAATTATTTTTATAATTGTTGTTGTTATTGTTATTATTATTGCTGTTTATATCAAAATGAATTATACCCAGAGGCCACACTGTTCATGTATTGATATTTATATATATTTAAAAATAAAAATCCAATAAAACCTGGGAGGAAAAAGAATTAAGTCAATTATCACTGACCCTCTAGTTTCCTTCTCTATCTTTTAGATGACAAAACTGTCTACTAGGCTCGTCAGGAACCTGTTTCATCTCCCATGATGCAGAGTTTGTTTTCCAATTGCTGTCAGGATAATTAAAGTCCTCCATTTCTACTGTAGTATGTTTTCTACATACATTAATTAACTGATTGGCAAAAAGTTCAGCAACTTCTTCTGTATGGTTGGGTGGCCTGTAGCATAAACCAATGGTTTCCTTTTATATTAATCCATATGCACTCAAGGAGGTTTTCATCCTTGGTTTTATGCATTTCTGTAGAGGTGTACTAATTTTTTTATATAATGCAACTATGACAGTGATTAGGCTTTTGCTAGACAAGCTATTTGCTAGACAAGCGAGACAAGCTTATTTGAACAACTATAAAGATTATTTAGCAATTAAAAAATGTATTCAGTACACTGAATAGAAAAGCTGGATTTAAAATAATGCTTCTTCAAAATTTACATAAATTATTTCAAAATATTCCTGTGGAAATGTCAGTTAATGTAATAACCAATTCATTTCATATAATCCAGAACAGAATCAACTTCAAAATTGTTATCAAAAAAGAAAAATAATGATTATAAGTTATTTTATAAAAAGACTATCTTGGTGTGGCAGCATTTACTGATAAGTACTGACGCACACATGTAACATCTTATTTTCTGAGATTAATATTATAGAAATTTTCTGGCAGGGCCAACCCTTCTAACTCACTTTGGCAGTATTCTCATCCATTTTCAATATTTTTTGAAAGAAATGACAAAAGAACTAGCTATAAATATGTATTTTTGTAATGGATGAATCAAAAGATTTTCTCACATGATATGGATGATTATAACTATATTAGTAATGTGGCTTGAAAACATACATTAAAAACACAGGCATATTTTCTAAACCTGACATTCACATGGTTATTTGCAATTCATATTGTTTACTTCCTTCTATTCCATCTAAAAATAAATCAGGGTGTTATATTTAGGTAATACTCTGATGACAGAAAACGAACACAATTAAAGCAGCATATTTTAGAGTAGGATTATTTCAAGGATCTTCAAAAAACAATTGTTAAAAAAACAGAATTCCTATTCTTACAATATTGTGCATCCCTTTAGGAACTGTATTGAATTTATAAATAATTTACAATACAACAGACCAGGGGTGGGATTCAAATTTCTTAACAACCGGTTCTGTGAGCGTGGCCTAATTTGTGGGTATGGCTTGGTGATCATATGACTGGATGGGCATGGCTTGCTGTTTACCTAACCTGGGGTCTGCAACCTCAGACACTCAAACAGCCATTTTTCTATTTTCTTTTAAACAGGTATCTCTCTCCCTTTGTCTCTCTTTCTCACTTTCTTTTTCTCATCTTTTTCTTTTTTTCTTTCTCTCTCTTTCCCTCCCTCCCTGTCTCTCTCTCTCTCTCTGGTGTGTCTTCTATGTATGTGTGTGTGTGTGTGTGTGTGTGTGTGTGTGTGTGTGTGTCCTCTCTCTCTCTTTTCCTCCCTCTCTGTGTGTCTCTCTCTCTTTCCCTCCCTTTCTCTGTCTTGTCTCTCTCTCTCTTCCCTCCCTCCCTCCTTCTCTCTCTCCACGGGGGGAGGGGGGAAGGAATATAAGTAACTTTTTTCAGTGCTGTTGTATCTTTAAATGGAGGCTAAACAAATAGTTGTAAGTCAAAGACTATCTGTATCTGCTGCTTTAACCTTCCAATTAGCATCAAACTAGATTTCAGCTGCATCTCTGCACCAGGCACAATAGGATAATTTCCTTATTACCAAAATGCAGGAAAATAACCCAGGCTCACAAGAAGTTGTATTTCTGAGTGTTTTTCAAACTTAGCAACTTTAAGACATGTGGACTTCAATTCCCAGAATTCCCCAGGCAGCATGAGACCTGATCCTTTGATTATTCCCAAGTCAGTAACATGAAAGAATTACCAACTTTAAAGATATTGAGCATTGTGTATCTGTATGAATTTATTTAATAAAATTCCATATTTACCATGCTCATGTCTCTGCTTGGACAGAACCATCAAGGCACTTCTACTGGATTGCCTCTTGTATTAAGGCTCTGGTTTAATATTTCCTCCTCCTCTTCCTCCTCCTCCTCCTCACTAAATGCATGAATTGACCTCAAATGAGTGCTAGCTATTTTCTACTGGTGGATTAATCTATAAAATGTATTATAAACTGCCCCTTCATCAAAAGGACACAGCTTTAAAGAGTAAAGTCCCCCCCCACCAAATATCTCATCCAAGATGGCTGTTCCTAGTCCATTAAAAAGTTCTAGGGTTAGTGCTGTCTTAAATTTAGAGTTAGGTATTTGGTTTAACTATATTAGTAGTGTAAAGCAGCAGAGACTATTGAAAATCATACCTAGAAAGGCCCAAAAATCTAATTGCCTTTCTACTTCCATAATTTTAAGGCTGATTATTACCTGTTTATAGCCCATCATAAGCATTACATCCCATGAAAAGCCATAACACAGCAATTTCCAGTTAATTAGTCAATTAAATAATTTCTCTCCAGCAATCTGGGCTGAAGCAGAATTAAACCATATCTCCTAACAAACCTCCTTTGTTTTCTGAATGGATTTTATAGGAAGGAGGCTTAATTTCCCCCCACACACACACACACACCAGCCACTTCACACTCAATCTACCTCATTTAGGAAGCATGGAGGAGGTAATCAGCAATAGCAAAACTAACTCAATATCTTCCAAATGGAATAGGGGGGGGGGGGCAGAGGAGAGAAAGGGATTCTTGCTCCTGGCTTAAAGCCTGGCATCTCCAGCAACATATCTTCAGTCTCATCAGAGGCGAGTGGCTGGGAGGGGAAGGGGTGGGGGACAATTTGCTGGGCTGGGCAGAATCTTAACATCCAGTTCTATCGAATCAGTGGGAACCAGTAGAATCCCTCCCCTGCAACAGACCAATGAAATAGAATAAAAATAGACAAAGCATTCCTTTTTTATCGTTTTGGGATTTGTCTGGTCTACATGTACATTCATATCAAAGGATTTCACATGGTCCATTCCCATGACACTATTTATGTAAATAGTGACATAAAGAAAAAGGAACCCAATGTATCAGGGAGGCTTCCATTCCACGTGGTCACGCTACTTAAGTTGCAATTATATTAACATTCACATAGTATGTACACACTTTGTTTAGACTGAGACAAATGCTTTCTACATTCTACAAACATTTTGCTAATGGCCAAATATGAATAAATAGTGGCATTGGATACCTCTGCACACACTGACATCTATTCTTCATAGGTGCCCTTGCTGATTTTGACAACACTAATGATACTGAGTCATTAGCTCCTGGGTTCGAAGAAGTAAGAAATTCAATATGATTCACTACTGATTCCCAATTCTGACTACAAAAAATTAATAAAGCTCAGGATTGAAATGATGGTTCCTGGGTTGCTCTCTGAGCTGGGTGCTCAGAATTATAGAATTGTGGCATAAACAAGCAAATATTTGTACAAAAGCAAATACTTTTTCTATAGTGCAATAATATTTCAGACAGAGAAACTTCAGACAGTTACTCATGTCCTGGTCACTTCTGTCACTACTCCTATGTTGGTGGTTGCCAGTTAGCTTCTAGGTACAATTCAAGATATTGTTTCCTATAAAGCCCTTGATAGCTCAGGAATCACTGATATCCAACCATTTATGCCTGGCAGTGGGAATGCTCCAGGTTTCTCTTGTTACATTTATTTTAGTTATTTAGTGTATGGCACATGTTAGCCAGGAATCACCAAGGTGGCTGACTGCCTCTGTGAAAAGAATTTTTTTCAGGTGGTGTTATCTTTGCCTGGACACCTGAATGCGGGTATGCATTCGGGTGAGGTTTCTTTCTTGTCTCTCTGCGGTTTTATTTGGAATCGAGCCGCCTAGCTGTCAACCTCAGTGGTGTGCAGGCCCAGCATCTTACCAAGTGAGCCATCACCACCCCACACCTTCTATTACATGATGTCATCTTATGGGACTAAGGAAGCTTGCCTTCTCTGTTGTGACCCCCATCCTCTGGGACAACATTTCCCCAGAGATGGGGACAGTACTTTCCCTCCTAGGGTTCTAAATTGTCCTTAAGACCTGGCTTTGGTCTCAGACCAGGAGTTATTGTAATGTGTTGGTAGAGCAAACCTGGTTTGTCATGACTGTTTTAGTTCAGAATGTCTGTGATGTTGTATGGTTTTAACTGCTTTTATTATTTGTGTATTTGTAAACTGCATTGAGTCTGATGGGTTTCTGGCTATAAGACATTTAAATAAATAATATTTGGCTTGTCTTGGCAATCTAATTCTTCACAGCTGTATTCCTTCCAGTTACACAGAGAAACTCTACTTTAGTGATGCTCAAAATAATTGAGCCAAAAAGAAAAGGAAGCTAGATCAGAAAAGGAAGTTTTCTAAAGTATATCAAAAGTCTCTGAAAGTGGAAGCCTTTGGGTATTTAAATACTTCTCTTTAGTGTTTCAGTTACAATATTTTATTGCTGACTTGATGCTTAATCTGAAAAGTTCTTTCTCAATTCCTCCCTTCTCATTTTTGTTTTCTGGAACCTAATTTCCTTCTAGAAGAACAAGAAAGAATGCAAAAAATAGACATAATTACATAAAGTAATTACAAATAATTTTTAAAGTTGAAGATAGAATTTTAAAAAATTCTACAAAACCATTTACCATTCAGAAGATAAGAAGCTCCATCATAAAATCAAGTCATAAAAATGTTGTCTTTTTAAAATAATTGTAAACTTTGGACATCTTAGAGGCAAAATACTTTCCAATAACAAAATTATGATAAAAATCCATAAATCTTCCCTGGGTAGTGACCCAGGTTGTTGGATGAGCCCAACTTGAATATTGTGATTGTATGTTTCTGAGTCATTCTGAATGCAATGTGCTGTTTATGGATTTTTCAATTGCCTAGTAGCCAACTGGAGTCATGTATCAAGAAGACAGGCATACATACATGCTTTTTAAAAAATGTTAATAAAATCTGAAATCAAATACTTGTTCTAGATAGTTGTTAATTCATCTAACTAAGAGATACTATACTGCAAAAAATTATTATATAACTAGTAGGCATTTAGCTTATTATCTATATATTTGTTTAATAGATTTAATAATTTGTGCTCATTAATTACTTGGATTTGTGAATTAGCCCAGAAACTCTGATTTTGGTTGCTGTCCTCTGAGCCAGTCTTGTTCCACTCCAGATAATTTTGGCAACATTATCTTGCCTTTTTTATTCCACAAAACATCCAATAATATCAATATACACTAGATTGCAAAGGGAATCAGGACAATGGATCATTATCTCTAGTGCTTCTGTTTATTAATGTAGCAACATCTATGCTACCCCAAATTATTGGTAAAGAAGAGCTCAGAAAATTATAGGTTTCAAAATCAGTCTGTGCTGAAATGGGCAATGAGTGTTGCATTTTGGAAACAGGTCCCAAAATTATATCCTATTTAATTTAAATTTGTTCATACCTCCTTCTCTAAGCAATAATAATTGCAAATGAATGTTTTAAAAATATTGTAGTCCTATTCTGTTTTGTATTTTACATTCATGTATAATATTCTGTGTATTTATGAAAATAAAGGTTAAAACATGGTTCATTTATTTTTAACTGCATTAGATTTCTCTGTTAAATTTAAGCGGATGATCATTGAGAGCCCAGCAGCATAGATGTTTAATAAATTAGCGAAGACTGAAATTGAGAACGGTCTTTTAAAATAATGGGAAGATTGGCAGTGATAAATTTAATTGGTTAATTTTTGATAAAATCACAATTCATAGCAGGATGAGACCAGTAGTTTGGAGATCTCTTATGTCAATCATTTAAAAATATCTACCACCCTCTTTCTTACATTAAATGGTGCTGTGACTAACCAAATAACAGTGTTAAATAAAACAAATGAAGTAGCATTGTCACTACCATGCTAACAACAACAAAGCTATCAGAACATATGTACTTGTGCAAAGAAATGGAAACAACTAACGACAACCCTATTTTCTTTCATTATAAGTAAGATGGCCAGCAAGCAATGGAAATGTACATGGAAAAATGAGGAAAGTGTTTGCATAATGGATTTCACTTTGGTTTTATGTTTGTTCTAATCTTGGAAAAATCACATATCTGTATGTATACAGCAATTTTACATCTTGCATGTAAACAGTAACTTCTGAGGCAATTGCCTACCTTACTACAAGCAAGAAAACAATTGCCCCTTCCATTAGTTATTTAGTGCAGTAATTAATAGGTATGCAAATTGGCCTAACAGAAAGATCAAGACTGATGGAATAGCTACTCTGGTCATTGAGGTATTAAAGGTTCATTAAAGGTTAGTTAAAGTATTGAACATTGAATTGCTTCCTCATTTTTATGCAATTCATAGAATAAATGGAATGGAGATTAAAGGTTGCAGAGTCCTTCTGCCTATTATCTTCCTTCCTTTCTCAAAACCCACTGCCAATATTCTGTATTATATTGAATGAATGCATTCATGGAGCTCTACAATTTTGGCAAAATTGTAAAATAAAACACAATTTCTCAGAAATTTGAATTCCATCACACCTTAAGTTCCAGTGTAAGTAATCAAATATAGATTTAAAAAAGCAATGAGGAAAGTAAACAGATTGAGGCAGTAGCAGATGGGAAGGAAAGTTTTAAGCATACTTTGCTCCTGCGGTCTCAGTGACTCCCCAGTTGCTATTAATATACCAAGGATGCCAACATTTAGACAATATACTTCCATTAATATCTCTAACTTCCAAGTTTATGTGTACCATATTAATATATAAGTTTTCTCATCATTAAGTCACCCTGTTTAATAGGTTTGGAGTTGTTTATCAGTTATATGCTTCTCCTAAATTAAATGTAATTTTTCTGATTTAGTTTTTAATTGTTCTTCCTCAGTGAAAGCCCACTGATGTAAAAAACATAAAAAATACCAAACACATTTAAACTATCTGTTACTGAAAATTTCCAGATATAAATTCAATGTCTTTATCTGCCATCTTTCTAAATGTGTAGATTCTGACAATATTATTTCAATATTTTAAGACAGTGGCTATAAATTATGTTTTTTTAAAAAAATAGCAAAAGCATACTGTGGTATTACTGTTATTATTCACAAATGTTTATATAACCATTTATGAAGATATTTCTCTTTCTCTAGCAGTGGTATTAAAATAATTATAAAATATAGTATATATACTGGAAAATGTAAATACCTGTTGTTTCTCAAACTGAGAACTTTATCAAGGTCATAAACAAAGTGATCTTGAGAGATTCCTATAATACTGTCTTTATTTTCATTTCTCTTGATTGTGATAACAGGGTAACCCATCTGGAGTGTCCACTGATCCATTACCTCTTGGATATTCACAAATTTCCCAATCTTCTTAAGTGCCTTCAAAACAAACAAAAAATACAGAATTCCTTTCTGAAATGATAATATTACCACATTGTCTCTTTTAGTAAAGGGATTCAGGGTGTATTCATTAATGTGTTCATAATTTTATATGATGGTTTTTTTAACTATACAGATATATTAAGTTTAAATTTTATCTAACAGAAGCACTACTGTCCACTTTAATATCACAGTTATATCACAGTTTAGAAATAGATTCTACTGTGTTCAGTGGGTTAGCACTCAATTCAGCATAGAATTCCATCCAAAGAATTCCAATCATAAAATGTAGCAGAAAAAAAGTATTATTCCCCTTGCTTTATCCCAGAAGTAGAGAGTCTGTGTCCTTACAGATGCTGTTAAACTACTTTTGACTCCAATCTACTTTGCCATTGGCTATGCTGACTGGGGCTGTTGGAAACTACACTTCACCAACATCTGGAGCATGTATCTTCATGAAGACCTGGTTATTAATTTTAATTGCATCACTAACTTTAGATAGAAAATTAAAACAGAATAACAATACTGACAATTTTAGCCACCACTTTAGTTTTATATTAAACTCGAAGTAAAATCATCTTAACTACAAGGTAAGTTAATGCTGATACAACTTTTAAGTTCAGTTAAAGCAGTTCACTTTCATTGAAAGAGCAAATTATTACAAAATAATCATTTCATAATACTTTCCTAATTCCTTTACCTGGTTTACTCTGCTTTTTGGAATTGATCCACATTATTACAAAAATGCCACTTATTTAAAGAAATGACTTCCCCATATGGAACCAATGATTTTTATGTATGATCCTATTGTGTGTACCATCTCAGAAGAAGCCTGCATGGAAAATACAATGACTTGGGTTTTCTTGGTCATGGCTCTATCACTGTAGCATTCCCTTTTTCTTTCAATTCTATCTGCCAATTCTTAAGATCTCAAAACCTTAAAAACTTATTTTTCGCATCCTGACTTTTCTTCCATAGTATTTGACACTATTAATGGAGATATGGACAGAAGAATATTTCAAACCTACCAATAGCCCTTGTTCCATTAGGCATTTGTCCTTTGCTTCAGTTTGATTGAATGGCACCTATAATATATAGTAGGTTTCTATTGTTTTTGTTTAAATATGTATGATTGTTAGTGCTCTCTTCTTGTATTGACTTTGCTGTACCCCACCAGAGTTTGGATTGGGAATATGTATACTTTCACTTTGATGGCTTTACAATCAGCCCTAAAAAGCACTCTGTAAAAGCAAGTATTTATGCATTTTATGGCCTTCTCATGGTCTTCAGAGATGAAGTTGAGACATGCCTACAGAAAACTGATACATTTCATGGAAGGTGGGACTCTGAACATGTGTTTTTAGACTAATTGGGTCAGATGGGCAGATTTTACCAGGAAGAAATCAAGGATCTCAGAGAACTAAGGTTATGCTCCCACCAATTCCACAGGACTTCCATGAAAGGAAATACAGAATACAGTTTCTGTCCCACACCCGAATCTGAATCTAGAGTTCCAGATCCAATTAATCAGTTTCCACCAATACCTGTATTTTCTCCATAATATTCCCCAAGAAGATAAGGTTGGAGAATGGATGAATTGTTAATTTTTGCTATATAACGACCTGGCTTTTTGAAGAATCAGTAGAGCAATACTGGTCTCAAGGTGCTTCCCCTTTCTCCGTGACTATATTCCTAATCTCCTCTCTGGCTGCTTTTATCTGCCATATGAGACTGTGGTCCAATAAACCAGTGGAAAGACTAGATCACAAAAAATCCGGTCCATTTGCAGCCCACAAATCCTTCCAAATAATCCTACAGGATATGATGTCTCTTGCTACAGTAGATTCTCATGCAGATTCCATTTCTTATTTATTTTACATCATTTGAAATATATCTTATAGGTTCTAGGTAAACTCCAATTTGCTGATGCTAATAAAATAATTTCTTTTAGGAGAAGACTAGCAGAAGAACAAGTGCTCCTCTTACAATATCCTTAACATGTATTTAAAATCTGCATAAGAAGATTGGGGAATTCAAGAAGCAAATTGCAAGGAGGAGAATTTTTCTTTCCAATCAGGAAAGAAGAGTTTCCATGAGCTTCTGCAGCGTATCTGACACTACGTTCTGCCTCTGTGTTATCAATATTTCCAATTAAGGGCCAAATTACTTGTGCACCTTCTGTGAACACTAAACCTGTGGACTGAACAAAAACTGCCTATTTTTCATGTTCTACATCTGAATCCATCACAATTTTTAAAATCAATGAAAGTTTTTTTTACTTCTATTTCTAAAGGTAAAGAGTAAAGAAATGTGCTAGCAAGATGAACAGATTTTGAGGTTCACTTTAAGTACTTTTTTAAGCACCATTTTAAAACTGTTCTTCAGTGGATCACTTTTTATACAATATTTACATATTTTATTTGTATTTATTTATTTATTTTATTTGTCAAGCATATATTAGATAATAGACATAAGTATAAACATGATAATTAATACATGAAATCGATAAGAATAAAGGGAACATTAGGACAGGGATGGTAGACACATTGGTGCACTTATGCTTGCCCCTTAAAGACCTCTTAGGAATGGGGTGAGGTCAACATAAGACAGTCTATATATAAGCCCCAAAATCAAGTAACAAACAGCCTTCAGAATAAATTACATTTGTTCATGAAATGAAATGTTTTTACCTCTGAAAGTGTATTCCATAGGTCTTTCCTTGCAGCATTGCCATACTTGTGAATAGTTAAATAATCCTAAAAATACATACATACATAAATATATAAAATGTAAACATATGCTGTATATCTTCTATATATTTTAGGCATAATAATTGTATTATACATCCTTGCTTAGTATAAATTTGAAACATTTTAAAGTTAGTTTTCAGTATGTAATAAAAGTGCCAATAATCAACATTCCAAATTATTATTCTATAAATCATAGATATACAGACTGAGGATGCAGGTTCATCTTTGGTGGTCTTTGCAAACCTGGACTGCAATCCCTAGAGATCTGTAAATGTTGTCACTTAGCTTTAATTTTTGATGTATTAAAATAGGAAAATTATTAAATACATAATGAGAGTAATACTAACATATTCAATTTTTAAAAATGAAAATAAGATCTGTCCATTTCATATAATGCAAGGCTGAATATGGTCCTCATCCCAGAAAAGTCCTACAACCCTGCTAATGAACTTTTATTTCCTTATATTCAAATACATTTTCCACTTTTTAATCTGTGTTTCTAGCAAATCTTACAACTGTCAGAAACATTTCCAAAATGTTATTTTAGCAGATCATTCTATGACTACTATTGAGAAATACAGACACTGCTGATACATAGGTTTATTATTAAATATTGGTCTTATTCTTTCAAACCAAAATTTTCAATCTAATGCAAATATATCATTTCCTTTTTGGATTAAAGACTAAAGAATGCTATCAAACTATATTGTACATATTTTAGTTTGAAGATTTACTTTAAGACTTGATCAAATATTTCCACACAAGAGCTAAGCTCCTTCTCTCTATTAAGAAACTTTACAGTGTAGTTATGTAGCATCATTTTGATATCAATCTCCATTTATTTATAGAGCTTTAATTCTCGCTGCCAATATAACCTCACAATATACTAGATTCTAGTCTAGTATAATGAATTAAATAATGAATTATTTAATTTAGCACTCTTGAATAGCATAGAGCAGAATATTTAATTTTCCAGGTGTTCTTGGGCTGTAATTACCCAAAGCTCCAGCCAGAATGGCCAAAGTCCAGGAACTGTAATTCAGTATAATTTGAAAAGCTACATGTTCGTTCACCTACAAACAGAATGCTAAATTAAATCACCAGAAAAGTAATAACTTTACAATCAAAATTATTAAAATGTATTACATTTTGAAGTAGGAAACAGAATTCTTTTGAACTATTTATCACCTTTATTTCAGGTAAAGGGCAGGCGATTAAGCTCTCATGTGCTGCAAAATAATAAAACTGAAACAATGTTCTGATAATATTGTGTTCAATATTATGCATGTTGCAAAGTAGGTACTTCAGTAATTAGGTGATTGTAAAACAGACTTTGTGATATACAAATTGTGAACTCTTATGACAATTTTAGCTTTAAGTGTACATCCTATATTACAAGAAGCAGCACACCCATACAAACACAGATCAGAAAAGCAATATCAAAATATTGAGTCATTTAAGTGCAATGCAGCTTTAACAATACAATGAAAATATATAGCATATATGTTCCTTCATAACACTGGCCTTTCCTTTATTTAAAAATAACAAATCATGTAATTTGATAAATAATAAATAGCATCTGAAGCAGCAGATTGGTTGCTTAATAAATCAAATTAAATACCATAATATTTACATAAGTTGGTCTTACATAAGATCAACCATACCCCTTGTGTAATATCCATGAATTCTGATAATGCTGGCTTTGATTAAAAGGAATACTTCTGATGGATTTTAAAAAATAAATTTAAAAAACTTGAAATGTCATATAAATATTCATTATTTCATTAAGAACTGTGGTTGATAAAAGATAATGATATCCTTGTAGGAACAGAATCTAAACTCAAATCCATAATAAATCATTTACCAAATTTATTTTATAATAATACACAGTATATGCTGAAGGAAAATGGTTACAAATGGGAATATAGGATCTATGTATGGAATTTGATAAGCTCGGATATCAGTTGTCAGCTGCAACCAAATTAGTGTGCAACTTCTATCTGTACATCACTCCTGAAGAGAAAAATATTGGTGGAATTACTTGATATTTGGCAGGTCCAAATATCACAACTATTCAGTATTGTGAGGGTTGAGACTAAGTCTGTCTCATCCTCCTATAGACCATATACATTACAGACACAAGGACAGCATCAACTGGCTGGCCAAAGGCTGAGATATATAACTTGCTATCCTCAGCATATTGATTATACTGGACTACACTCTGCAACCTCTTGCAGTTGCTAAAAAGGAGGGACAGGAGTTTCAAGCTTGAGGTATATCTCATAGGAAGGGATCTCAGGGCCCTATCAGCACAGCCTGTACTGTGTCTCAGAGAAAAGAGGAGAACCAGAAAAGCACCATGCCTCCCACTCCTAATCTCTGTAAGCAATCCAGAAGAATACCATTGAAAGGCACCAAGACATCAAGAACCAGAGGAGTTGAAATTATCTTGAAATTTTTTCAAGATTCATCAACAAGCACAACCAATGCTGCCTCAGAACTATGACTTGTTTGAAACTAAATTTTATGGAAATTAAGAAAGGAGCAAGAAAGAACCCTGAAAAGATAAAGAAATAAAAACCTGTTTAGGTTTCAAAAATTTCAAAAATCCATTTGGTAACAATTAGGGCCGATGAAGCAAGCTCGGATTTTGAAACAAAATGTAAAGTATGACATCACAGTGTTAAAGAGGTCATTTGAATCACAACTTTACAACACAATTTAATCTTTTTTGCACATAAACTCCTCCAGTCTCCACTGAGGATCCTTAGGACAAGTGGTCCCTCCAAAGCACCAGCTCATCCTTAAACTGATCTTTAAAGACATTTCAGCAGCCATGTTTGCAGCTCTTTTCATTTTTATCCACTTGTTTTCAACAGTATATCCTTATTTTTGGTAAATGTCAAACAATTCTTGTCCTGTGTCAGGTAATAATTTATGGAGGGAAATATTGCTATCGGAAAGAAGTTAATTTTCCCACCAAATCTGGACAGAGTATAATATCTCTCAGAGATTTATGAAGCTCTGTCTTAAAATCAAAGCGAGTTCTATGCTGCCAATTTACTTTCATGATTAGTGTATTACTAGTACTGATAGAATCTTTAGCTTCAGATTTATACTTTCTTATTGTTCAAAATAATAGCTGTGAAGCATCCCCAACATTTTGTCTTTCAAGGCAATAAATATTTAAAATTTGCACGAGAAATTCAGTTTTGGTTTATTTTTGCTAAAATAATACATATTTGTATTATTGTTTGATTCTTAGTTTTCAAAATCTGCAATTTTAGTAAAAATATGGGCTCTTCAAAGGAAAATAATAGAAGAATAGAGGCATGGTACTATACCACAACACAAGGACAAAAAAAAAACCTATTCAGTGAAAGATTTTCTTCTCCTTAACAGTTTATAGGGCTAGGTGGCTCATTCTACAGTCTGCTTTTGACAATAAGCAGCCTGAGAACTTAACAATTGTAAGAATGCCATCTCTTGCTCTAAGTATTGCTAAACAATGTACAGTAGAATATTTAAAAAGTAGCAGGAACTGTATACCTCTTCCAAACCATTACACATCAATTGTCTTGTTGTAGGAAAAGGTAAGCAAGGAAACTTAACGTATTTCTCAAAACCTAATTTATCCAAGCAAATATTATGTAGAAGAGTACTGCACTTTTTATTATGATATCTTATAAATTATTGTACCCTGTATTCAGCTCTGCTTTTAAATGTTCTATATATGAAATGCTGGAAGTGATGAAATAGGCCTGTTTTTTGGACTCCAAAGGCTGCAGAGGCTTCCCTTGAGCCCCCAGGAAGACAAAAATGGCTTCCACTGGGCTCCAGAGGCTCTCCAGAAGCTGAAAATGGGCACTTCCGGTATTTCCAGAAGGCCTGTTTTTCAAGCTCCCAAGGCTGCAGAGGCTTCCCTCGATCCTCAGGGAGGGCGAAAAAGGCCTCAAATGGGCTGAAAATCAGCTGAGAGGCATGCACATGCACAGTGAAGGTAAGGGGGCAGGGGGTGTTGCATGTGCATGCATGGGGGGTGGAGTGTATTGCATTGTGGGTGCCAGCACACATGCACGCATAATAGCATATTATAACAAAAAGGTTCTCCATCACTGATATTTATAATGAAATAAACAAATACTTTGGCCACCTCATCAGAAGTAAGGACTCACTGGAGGAGAGCCTAATGCTTGAAATGACTGAGGGCAAATGAAGAATGGGACGAGTGAGAATGAAGTTGCTGGAAGGAGTCACTGAAGTAGTCAGTGTGAGCTTAAATGGACTCTGGGGGATGGTAGAGGACAGGAAGGCCTGGAATAACATTGTCCATGGGGTCGCAATGGGTTGGACACGACTTTGCGATGAACAACAAAACAATGACATATGTATATTATATATAGCAACTTGAAATATTTTAAAAGTGCAGGGAAAGTATTTTATGAATGAAAATTAACTTAAAATGGGATAATATCATGCAAAATACCATTGTAAATGTGCTATCATAGTGAACACACCTCTGTTTAAAAGAATTCATGATATAATTAATTTTCGCCCAGAGTTTTGATTTGAAGAACATCAGAATGTTGGAGATTAGTTGTCTAATCTAGCTATATTACCTTATAATGCCATTTTAGGTTAGGGGGATCACAGACAATTTTTATTAGTTAAGATTTCATAGGATTAAACAAAAAATATGAGATTTCTACTCTAATTAAAAAAAATGTTTCTAGCAGATATAATTGTATTGAATGATTAACAAAACCAAACTAAATAATATAAAATATGAGAAATTATTCAGTGACTCTTGGTTTGAAAAAAAAAATCAATTATAGATTCTACTGTTCCTTAGTTCAAAACTGAATCAGTTGATTCACATATCTTAAAATCTATTATCCTGGAACTAATGAAACATAAAACAAATTGCAAATATATTTCAGAATGTGCTTCAGAATAATTTCAACATACAGAAATTCTTCAAGAGAGAAATGTTTGGGAAAACAATTGCTTTGCAATATAATTTGATACATCTTTATTCATAAAATCTATGGCAAACTACTTGGATAAGTGAACATGAAAATATAGAGTAGGGATTTTGAACATTATTTTTGTAATTAATATATAAAATTTTAATGATTAATAAAATTCAATACTCCAAATACTTTAAAATTTGATAGAACATTATGTCTTTGGTTTGCTCCTTCCAGCAGGGACAATGGGATTGGTACTGATGAATGAAATGAGAAGTGGAGAAGGGAGCTGCTGGGAAAGGAAGGTTTATTTCAGAAGTCAGAGACTGCAGCGACAACAGTGTTGAGTTCTGTATCAGCTGGAAATTTGGAAGGATGAGTAGGATGATTTTTATACCTTTCTGGAATTTTGTGATTGAGATGCCTGATGGGGTGTTTGATCAGTTTACCAGTATGACTTTTGGTATTTTGATTGTCCCTATCCAGTTTTCTGGGTGGTGGATGGGGTCAAATCTAGCCTTGAGGAAGAGAAGAGAATGTAAATCTAGTAGGGTTTTGTGTTTACCTAGATTAATCCTATCAATTTAGCTTGCCTCAGTCTGAAGTTTGGAAGCCGCTTTTTTTGCTGCATTCTTGTGTCAATGGATACCAATGGATATCCATCCATTTGTGGAATACCCTTATCAGGTTGCCTGAGGCTGTTTCGCTTGGCTGGGAGGCACAGGTTTTTTTTTCTCTCCTAGCCTTCAGAAATGGTTCTTTTCTTTTTCTTTTCCTCGGGCCATGGAAAGGGGGGAGGTCTTATGATATTTTCTACAGTTACCTTTATTGTGTATAGAACTTGGTAGACTCCAAATATCTTAAACTGATTGGCCGAATAGGCCGTTCTTGGATTGGTCAGTTAAGCACCATTCCGATTGGCCCACCTAATGGCGGGAACACTTGAACAACTGTCATTGGCCACAAGCTGCGAGCAAGCCACTATAAGAAGGGCTGATGTGGCTTGGGTAAATGTTCCGTTACAAGTCACTATACTGTTTTAACAAAGAGCTGTTTGTTGGAACCCAGTCTCGCACACCTTATTTCCAAATGGAACACTGGTGATGAGGGTGGGATCATCCTAGAGGAGTGAGACCGTGATCGCCCTAGCCTGCTGGGAATCGAATGGTTTGCGCCTCTGGGAATCAGAGTGACCGGGATCAACAGCATCGTTGCGGCCAAATGGGAAGAGAGCCTGCTGAAAGAGTTCCGGAATGTATTTGATGGGACACTAGGCAAGTACAAGGGGACCCCAATATCATTCAGCCTAGACCCAAAGGTAGCTCCCATCAGGCTCAAAGCCAGACGCGTTCCCTTTGCCTTAAAACCAAAAATAGATGAGCAGCTTAACAAACTCATCACACAAGGGATGTTAGAGCCAATCGACCATGCCAGTTGGAAAACACCCATCATGACTCCTGTCAAACCAGATGGGTCAGTGCGCATCTGTGGAGACCATAAGACAACCCTAAATCATGTATTCCAACAAAGCGCGTACCCAGTACTGGTAGTTCAACACCTATTGCACTCATTTGGGGGAGGAAAATTTTTTGCAAAACTTGATCTCACACAAGCATATCAACAGCTACCAGTTGACCCCAAGACTGCAGAAGCACAGACTATAGTCACGTACAGAGGGGCATTCAAGTGCAACTGACTTAAATTTGGTGTTAGCGTTGCCCCGGGCATCTTCCAAAGCCTCATGGAGCGCCTTCTAAATGGAATAAAAGGAGTCATACCCTATTTTGATTATGTATTAGTGTCAGCAAAAAATGCACAACAATTAGAAAACAAACTAAAAGAAGTTTTGCGAAGATTCAGAGAAGCAGGGCTTAAAGTCAAAAGAGAAAAATGGAAACTAGCCACCGATCAGGTCGAATTTTTAGGCTACCTTATAGATGAGCAAGGGATACACCCCACTGAAAAGAAGATAAAGGCAATCAAAGACGCACCCAGACCTAAGAACAAAACTGACTTACAAGCATTCTTAGGTTTCATTAATGTCTTCCTGCCCCAAAAAGCAACCATAGCAGAACCCTTACATCGACTGTTAGATAAAAAAAAACTGTCTGGAAATGGGGCCACCAGGAACAAGCAGCATTCCAGAACATTAAGGACTTATTAACTTCTAACACCGTTTTGATTCAGTACGGCAACACTTTGCCATTGACAGTCACCTGTGATGCATCGCCTTTTGGAATCGGCACCATCCTGGGTCACAAGCTACCAGATGGCAGAGAGGCACCAATCGCCTTCTATTCCAAAACACTGTCAAAATCTGAAAGCAACTACAGCCAACTCGACTGAGAAGCCCTCGCAATCATTGCAGGCGTCAAAAGATTCCATGAATACCTATATGATAGGACATTTTCAATTATCATTGACCACAAACCCCTGCTAGGGATTCTAGCAGGAAACAAACCAACCCCGAACATTCTGTCTCCAAGAATGATGAGGTGGTCAGAATTCCTCGCTGCATACAATTACACACCAATTCATCACCCAGGAAAAACCATCACCCATGCGGATGCCTTGAGCCGTTCCTCACTGCCCGACAAGGAAGGTGACCCAACTCGCACCATCTCCACTCTATAAAATCGAGTCATGGTTGAATCTGCCACTAACCGCAGCAGACATCACTAAAACTACTGTGAAAGATCCGCTGACAGCTTGAATCCTGCATTGGGTAGGTAAGGGCTGGCCAGATGAGAATCGAGGCGAGACTTTTAAACCTTTTTGCAACCGACAGACTGAACTGTCTATTGAAGAAGGCTGTATACTGTGGGGGGGCAGGATGGTAATCCCCAAAAAGTTACAGGAAGAAGTGTTGTGTATGTTGCACGACATGTTGTGCATGTTGCATGACACAACCCTGGCATAGTCAAAATGAAAGCCCTGGCCAGGAGTTACCTCTGGTGGCCAGGGCTGTACAAAGACATTGAACAATGGGTGGCAACATGCCATGACTGCCAAAAATCAAGGCCTACCCCCCCCCCCCACTGGCACCAGTTATGGTATGGGAAACTCCCAGAGGCCCATGGTCGAGACTGCATATTGACTTTGCTGGGCCAACGAAAGGGAACACCTGTTTTGTAATCATTGATGCCTACTCAAACTGGTTAGAGGTTATCCTTATGGTGTCCACTACTATGAAAGCAGTCATAAAACAGTTAAACAAACTTTTTGCTACACATGGACTGCCAGATGTAGTAGTCTCAGACAATGGGCCCCAGTTTACTGCTTTAGCTTTCGAGCAATACTTGGCTGCACAGGGCATCTGACATGCCCTGACAGCGCCGGCTCATCCGGCTTCTCATGGACAGGCTGAACACATGGTCCATTATACTAAGGAGGCCCTAGAAAAAATGGATACGGGGGACGTCCAAGATAATCTTTACAAACTATTAACTATTTAACATATCACCCCAAGTACAACCACTAAAAAAAGCCCAACAGAACTCTTCATGGGTAGAAAATTGCGTTCCTACCTTGATAGACTGCACCCCACCTATACGTGTGACAAACCCCCTGACTCCTCCAGTAAATACCGCTCCTTTGATATTGGCGGTTTAGTCTACGCTAAGAACCTTACTGGGGACCCATTATGGCTTGCAGCCACAGTTACCCAAATCACATGGCCCCGGTCATACTGACTTGCATTAGACAACGGCAGAACATGGAAGCAGCACATCGACCAGCTTCGCTCTCGAACAATGGAATGCAATACTACACCACCACCGCAGACACCAATAAACGAACCAAAAACAACTGAGGAAGGGAGGGAAACACAAAATAATAAAAAAGGGAGAGACGAACCTCCAATAACACAACAACAACCACTACACAAACCCAAACTAGAATCCCAAATGAAACAAAAAGAGCGCTTACTCATAGACGACCTCCAGAGAAAAAGTCCGGGAGCAGGAGAGCGAGGCGAGGCCTTCCTGGAAGAAGACATCCAGGCCAGCTCGACCAGCCTGGACAAACAAGGAGGGAGCGGCGGAGCCACCTCAACCAGCCCGAGAAACTCAGGCGGGAGCAGCAAGGCTGACTCACCCTTCCAGGAGGTTCCATGGAGAAGACACGGAGAGAAAGCAATCCTGTCTGAACCATTTGAGGACTACGCTGAGACTGGACTGTGCAGGTCAACTAGGACCCAAAAAAGCCCTACCTAGTCACCTACCTGCATGACGATGTTACGCACATTGGACGAAACCAAAGGGGGAGGGGCATTGTGTATAGAACTTGGTAGACTCCAAATATCTTAAACTGATTGGCCAAATAGGCCGTTCTCGGATTGGTCAGTTAAGCGCAATTCTGATTGGCCTGCCTGATGGTGGGAACACTTGAACAACTGTCACTGGCCACAAGCCGCGAGCAAACTGCTATAAGAAGGGCTTCCGCGGCTTGGATAAATGTTCCATTACAAATCACTATACTGTTTTAATAAAGAGCCGTTTGTTGGAACCCGGTTTTGCGCACCTTATTTTCAAACGGAACAACCTTCATGTGTTTCAAATTGATTTGGAAATAAATTATAAACACTAGAAAAATACAAGGAGAATTACATAAGTCTTTGACAAGAATTATTCCATTATCAATTTTAAAACAGAATAAATGCAATAATATTTTCATGTGTTCTATTGCTGCAATAAATTAAATATTGATCCTTTAAAGGCACAATACTTTAGTACTTTAAATCCCACTTTTTAACAAATTAAAGACCTTTTAGTTTACTTGGCACTTTCATTAGATGCCTTATTTAATTGGCAATAACAGGTTAAGTTTAATATTTTAAATGTGAAAAGCATGTAAACATACATTGTTACTATTTCTTTTTATTGTACCAGCCATGCCAATTTCTAGATGTTGTAAACAGATTGCATCGGGTAGATCTACCCACTTTAAAACCATGTTTGTACAATATTTACTAAAACATGATGCAATGGGGGAAAAATCATTTTATCTGATGCACTATGAAATTATTTGAGGGTATGAAAAAATACAAGTTTTTCTTGATGACTAACTCATCCATTTTAAAATTATGTGATTCTATCCAAAATAAGCATTTAGCAACAAGGAACTAAGACTTTCCCATTATTTTTAGGTTAAGAGTTGTTTTTATAATAGTTTAGAACCTTCTGTTGTGTGAAGAAAGATTGCCACAAGGTAGAATAAAGGAAGTATTTATAGAAATCTGTGATGTGGAATTTTAAAGGCATATTGTAAAAACTAGATGTCAGCGTGAGACAGCGTTCCATTTAAAAGTTGCCACAATGTGCCATTTTGAAGTTGCCACACACACACAAGGAGAGGGGAGAACATGAGGTACACAGGTGGGTGTCAGGTAATGGGATTCACTCTCGAAGAGAAGCCAGTTCAGAAGCCATCCAGGCCTGAAAAGTACTTGCTAGAGCCAACCAGGGAGCAACCGGGCTTGAAAAGTACTTGCTGGAGCTGGGTCAAAAGAGTACTTGCTGGAGCCAACTGGGAGCCACTAGGAACAGGAGGGCTGGGCAGGCTGAGTCTGTAGCCAGCTGGCTAGCAGAAACCAGTAAAAGTCTAGAAACCTTTTACTTGTATTCACCATGTGCCAAGCTGAGACTCCTTCTGCTCACAGTGTGGCTTTTTCTTTTGTTGGCTTGGCTTGGAACTGTGACACTAGAAATGTGCAAAATGGTTTAAGAGGGCAACAGTCTGATCAATCTTCTCAGATCTATTTCACAAACTAAACTACTTCTTTCAAGGTCAAAACACTTCAGGTGGAGTCTGAGCAAAATTAAAACTTCATCTTTTTTTTTTTTTTAACTGAAGTAAAGTGCTCGGGGTCATTTGAATTAAGAATTCTTTAAGTCTATGTAAATAAATAAATATTATATAAATCCAGCCTCTTCTGGAATCACAATAGGATATTTTTAGCAGCTAGAATATATTAGATTTGAACATTTCTGAAACAAACTTAAAATTTCTAGTTTCACTAATGAGGCATGAGAAATAATGAAGTGAATTGCAATTGAAATCACTAGCACCTTTCCTGTATCTATCAATTATTTACGTACAATCCACTTCATTATAGAAGAAGGAAAAATGCCTAAAGTTGGAACAATTAATTTTCCAGCTATGAGTTTGGGAAAGATTTTTATATTTCAGTATTGAATCATGGGGAAAATATAAAAAATATACAGTTGGCTAATGCCATCACTCTCAACAATCAAATTGGCACCTCCTCACAAACAAAACAGGAATTCCAAATATTCCCACTTGTGCTATTTGTGCTCAGTGGATCTCAAAAAAGACATTAATAATTTGAATGTTTGTATTTTTGGTTGTGATATGCAACTGGCAGTTGAAATGGCAGAATCAAGTGGTGAAAAATAAATTTGATCTTCCTATGAATTGGTTGTTTTCTGTGTATGAGTAACATAAAGAAATAGCCTCAGAGTATAACTGCAGAAATACTGCAGTGTTTTTTTCAATCAGCAAATTTCAGTACTATTAATATTATGCTATTAACTGTAATAATTAACTAATAACTATTCACTCTACATTACACAACATTGGTATGAAATATAGCTGTTTTTAGAAGGACAGTTAAAAGGAAGCACTCGTGCTCTGCCTTTCTCTTAACCTCCAGTATAAATATATCTTCAATTCCATCTTCCACATTTCTACATCTTTGATGAAAACCTGAATTGATTACTAATTAATGTTAATTGACAAATTAACATTACATGTGCAAGTGTTCCACATGACTGGAAGGTCTAATATAAGTGCTTCTGTCTGCATGTGAAAAGATTTCACTTCTTGGCCAAAGAGTTAAGAATGTGAAGGAGTTCGCAGTTCCCTTTTCTTGGAAGCAGTGCTATTATACAAAGCTTTGGCTCCTACTTAGTATAATTGTTTGTAAAAGAAAACTGCAAAGTAGTTGAAATATAACAATTATTATAAAAAAGTTGATCAAGTAAAACAAATAAACAAATGCATTCCCCAAAAGAGTTCTAACAATATGTGGCTGACTCATCAAATAAGCTATTATCCCTGGAGTTAAAAATACCTGTTATGAGTCATGGCATAATGGCAACTATAAACAGACAACACTAAAACATAATAATTATAGTTTTCTGAATCCATCATGACAGTGACCACCTCCCTTTACTGTTTTTTTCTGGACTAGCCCTTGATCAAATTGTCTAGTTAATGCCAAAAATAACACAGGCACTGTTGGAACTAGAATTAGCTAGAATTAGCCAGAGTTCAATGGATCACAAAGCAGACAAAAAGAATACAATTATCACTAACCTGAGATAAGACCTCCAGATTTTGGGAATGCCTACTATCAGCAGTATCCAGCAGAGGCAATAATCATGGCCACAACATCATCTAAACATTATTAATCCTTTCCTAATATATTACTAGAGAGAGCCAATTTGGTGTATCGATTATAAAGGCTAGCTTGGAAACTGGGAGATTTCTCCTGCCGTAAGCATGGAAAACAGTTGGATGATTTTCTCCCCAGCATTCTATCTTTGCCCTAGGAAAGAAGGCAAGGGCAAACCACTTCCAAAAACTTTGCCCCAAAACCTCAAAATTGACTTAAAAACTCACTCTCACACAAAAAATCCACTATCAAAAGATCTGTCTCTATCACTTGAAACTCTGGTTTCATCAGGATATCTGATAGGGTACATATTGAAAAGAGTGGGAAAGCTTTTAGCCAAGAAAATTGGAATGAAATAAAACAAAGATAAGACAACCTCCTTATTTGGGAAGCCAATTATTGCTCGTTGTGAAGGAAAACAATGCTTGAAGGCTAGAATTTCAGCTGCCAGACAGTTCCGTAGCGCACTTTTTAGTTCTCCTTTTTCTATTTGTCATATAGTCTTTTCATAATATTCCTACTTGGACACAGGTCTTCTGAATTGAAGAGATTCTTCAATTCATTAACCAACTGAAAAGTTGGAAAGTACCCAATGGTACCAGAGTTACTGAAGGGAAAAAGCTGATTGATGAGTTCCTGTCTTGACCTCTTTCTTTATACATATTCACAATAATTCCAAATTTCAGGTGACTGGATCCAACATATAATTGTTCCCATTTCTAAGCATAAGAACAGAACAAACTCCTTATCAAATACATTTAGCCTATTAATTATGCCTAAGAAATAATATGCCAACTTCTTGTATCACAACTTTTATTACTTATTTATTAAATTTTTATTATGCCCATCTCACTGATACAGATGTTCAGAGGGGCTTACAATGATAAAAAGTAAAAAAAAAAAAAAAGTTCCACAAGACAATTAAATCAGAAAAAATAAAATTGAAAAAATAAAAACCAAGACAATAGGCAATCTGGAAGTGGGAATCTTCTTACTTGATCAGCCAGTCGCAATGCAGCAGCCCCTGTATATATATATGTGTTGCCTTTATTGGCTTTAAATCAGCCTCTGATTTTATTATAAGGGACAGGTTTTGGCCAAAGTTGTCCCTCAGATATAATAATGGGCAGTTATTCTTTTTAATTATAATGCTGCATGAAGGTACAGTCACTCAGTTTACAAATGACAGAATTATTTACCTTAATGCAGACAATTTAACTGAATGTGTGAACCTGAGTTGTAACTCCCTTGTCATTTTGTATCTATAACAATCCAGTGGTTACTGCCTTAACCGTAAGGAATTCTATCCTCTTAAACTTTGTGGTGAGCATTTGCCAATACTATTTATGCTGCAGTTGCAGTAATTATTTCATTTACACAGCTAAGTCTCAGAAGAAGTCAGTGAACATTAGTGGACTTCTGTAAAGCACATGTCACACTGGCCAACGGATGCAAAAAGGATGCAGCGGATAAGCAAAATGTTCCATCAGTTGTTATCCGCTCTCAAAAGGGGCAAAAATGTGCATAACCGGAGCGGATAACACGGACGCGGGGAGGATGCAGGGCGGATGCAAAGTGGATGCGGAACGGAAGCCTAGCGGATGGAAGTGGATGGGAGTGGATGGGAGTGGGTGGCACATCCGCAGGGCTTCCGGGGGCCCTCAGCGAAGCGGACGCGGAACGGAAAGAGTGGATGCAGAGCGGACGCCGAATGGATGAAGCGGATGCAGAGCGGAAGCCTAGCGGATGCACAGTGGAAGCCTAATGGATGCCTGGCATTCACTGCGCATGCGGGGAGGATGCATTGCGTCAGCCCCGCGGATATAACGGAAGCAGCTCGGAAGCAGGTCGCCATTCAGAGGAAAGACCTGCTGCCGGACACATTGACTGCCTTGCCTGCACTGCCTGCATGTCTGCCTGCCAGCCTTGCTGCCAGCCTTGCTGCCAGCCTGCCTGCAAGCCTTGCTGCCAGCTGGTTTGCCTGCCAGCCTTGCTGCCAGCCGGTTTGCCTGCCAGCCTTGCTGCCTGCCTTCCTGCCAGCCTTGGTTCATGTCTGCCTGCCAGCCTTCCTGCCAGCCTTGGTTCATGTCTGCCTGCCAGCCTTGGTGCCTGCCTGCCTGCCTGCCTCCCTGCCAGCCTTCCTGCATGCCTTGGTGCCAGCCTTCCTGCCAGCCTTGGTTCCTGCCATCCTCCCTGCCAGCCAGCAATCCCACAATCATGCGGAAGCACAGCAAGCCTCAGCCATCTGCTGCCAGCCCTGGCAAGAGGGCTACCATCCTGCCCCCTGGCCCTCACTCTGGTTCTGCTGGGGCTTCTGCAGCACGGGCTCGCTCTTCTGGGGCTGGGGCTTCTGCTGCTTCTGCTTCTGGAGGAGCTGATGACAAGCACTCCAGCACCAGCCACCTCCACAGCACCTACACCCTTCACCCCTGAGACTGAGCGACCAAGAGGAGTGCCAGAGACTCATTTTTGTCTTATAGTTTGTTGTTAATAAAGTCTATTTTTGATTCACACACTTGCTTCATTTCTTTTTTTTAATAAAGTCTTGCTGGAAACTTTTAGGAATGGTTTAAGCCTTTGCATGCTTGTGGAATGGGTAAGGATAGCTATGGGATGGGTTAGGATACCTGTGGGATGGGTAATAGCTATGGGATGGGTTAGGATAGCAGTGGGATTGATAAACCTCCAATGCAAGCATAGTGGGACTGTATGGTCCACCCTCCCAGGTGCCACACCTACGGCCCTTTCTTATCAATAATGATGTAATAATTATCCACACATGTCAACATAAACACAACTCTTTATTAAACGCTCTGTTCATTGTAGGCTAACCAAACATACATGGCCCAATCTCATTTGTGTGATGAGACAGGCTGAAGGAAGCATCCATTAAGCATCTATCATCCTGTCTTGCCACTCCACTGCTCCAGCTGGGGAGTTTCACAAGTGTCTCGGGAGGTTGCGCTGCTTCTTCGCTTCGTGTGAGGCTCTGTTGGGGCCTTGCACATCCTCAGTGTCGATCAGGTTTTGCCCTAGCCTCCATTCCCCAGGCTCCATGTCCCCATTGCCTTGTTGGAGGTCCACGAGCCTGTTCTGCAACACTGGCTAGCGGGTGTGCATGAGATTGTGCAGGATGCAGCAACCTTCCATGAACCTCCTCACGGTCTCTGGGCAATGCTGCATGGTGGTGAGAAGTACCTGGAACCTGTTGGCCAGGATGCCAAAGGTTTCTCCACCACCCATCTTGCCCTGGACAGCCTGTAATTGAAGAGCCTCTCTTCACGGGTGAGGAGTCTGGAGGTGTAGGGCTTCATGAGGTAGGTTGTGAGGGAGAAGTCATCATCCCCCACGATGAAGTAGGGCACATCTTGTGTGTCGTTGGGCAGGGGGTCTGGATCTGGGAAGCCCACCATGAGGTTGCGTTCCAGCCCCTCCTTGAGGTGACTGGCGTTGTATACCTGGGCATCTGAAGAGGAGCCGTTGCCTGAAGCATCGATGTACATGAACTTGTTGTCAGCATCGACCATGGCGAAGAGGATGATGCTGAAGAAGCCCTTGGAGTTGAAATAAGTGGACCCCGAGTTGGCTGGAGCTTTGCAGGCCACGTGCTTGCCATCTATGGCTCCAACGGTGTGTGGTAAGTTCCACTTCTGATACCACTGCTCTGCAACTTTCTTCCAGCCTTCTTCAGTGGAGGGGCACTGGAGGAGCTCCTCCTTGTATTCTTCGATGATGGCCTGAACCACTTCTCTGACCACAATGCTGATGGTGTTGGATGGCACCCTCCAGCCATACTGCATGCTCCTCTAGGAGGTCCCTGAGACCAGGTGGCACAGAGTGAGTGCCACCTTGAGCCCAGGATCCAGGCTGGGCCGGAAGCTGGTGTTTGCCTTGGTCAACCTGGGTGTCAGCCGCTGCACAACTTTGTCAAACATGGCTGGAGGCATCCTCATGAAGTTCTGGAACGCCCGAGTGTCTTCGCTCCTGAGCTCCACCATCAGCTTGTTGTACAGTCCGTCCTCTGCTCTTCTGGTGAACCATCTTTGGATCCAGACTCTTTTTGGGTGGCTCCCGCAATAGAGTTCACAGAGCCTGCAGATGGCTTCCCACTGTTGCAGAACGATGGTGGCTGCCGAAAGGACTTTGTTACAATCCACGGTGGACATGACTGGATGCTGTGGAAGAGGAAGAGGCAGATGAAGGCTGCAGAGGTCTGCACCGCTGGGCTGCTGTTCTGAAAGTGCGATGCAGGCGAGTTGCTCCCCCTTTTTATAGGCAGTATAGGTTTTCCGCTAGGCATCCTCTAGGCATCCTGTAGGCATCCTCTAGACATCCTTAATATCTGAGATAGGTCCCCTCTGCGTACGTTTTTTCCGTTTTAAACGCTTTTTTTCCGTTCTGCATCCGTTCTGCATCCATTCTGCATCCATTCTGCGTCCGTTTCGCTTCCTCCCCATGTCTGGGCGGATGGAGTTTCGCGGATGCGTAGCGGATGCCTAGCGGATATCGCGGAACGGATATAGCGGATGCGTAACGGATGCAGAACGGATGCATAGCGGATGCAGAACGGATGAACTGGATACATTTTCCGCGCAAAAGTTTTAGGCAGCCCAAATCGCGTTTTTGAATGGATGGCAAGGTTTTTTGTCCATTTTACATCCTCTTTGCATCTGTTGGTTCAGTGTGACATGGGCTTAAGGAAGAATGGTATACAAGACCAAAATTATGGTTTTCTTGGGAATAACATAATAACAGAGTTGTAAGGGATCTTGAACATCTTTTAGTCCAACCCTGAGCTCAAGCAGGATTCCCTGCACCATTTTAGAGAAGTGGTTGTCCAATCTCTTCTTAAAAACCTTCAGTGATGGAGCACCCACAACTTCTAAAGGCAAGCCGTTCCAGTGATCAATTGTTCTGTCAGTTCTGTCAGTAAGTTTCTCTTATTTCTCACTTGGTCCTCTCCTTATTAGTTTCCATCCATTGCTTCTTGTTCTGCTTCAGGTGCTTTGGAGAATTGCCCCCCTCTTCTTTGCGGCAGCCCCTTAGACATTGCAATACTGCTATCATGTCACCCCAGTCTTTCTTTTCATTATTCTTGCAACTGTTTCTTCATCTAGATTCTCAACATCCTTTGTGGTGACCAAAACTGAATGTAGTATTCCAAGTGTGGTCTTACAATATCAAGGCATTATAAAGTGGTACTAACATTTCATATTATCTTGATTCTATCCCTCTGCTAATGCAGCCTAAAGGCTAGGTCACATCGGCCAACGGATGCAAAATGTATGTAAAAAGGACACAGCAGACGAGCAAATTTTCCATCCGTTGTTATCCTCTCTCAAAAGTGCCCCAAATTTGCATAAAGAGAACAGACAACAACGGAAAGGAACAGACGTGGGGAGGATGTTAAGCAGATGCTCAACGGAAACCTAGCAGATGGAAGAGGATGGAAGCAGATGGTATATCCACAGGGCTTCCGTGGGAGAACAGCGAAGCGGCCGTGCAGCAGAAGGGGCAGATGCATAGCGGATGCCTAGCAGGTGCAAAGCGTTCACTGCGTATGCTGGGAGGATGCATTGCATCAGCCCCGCGGATATAACGGGAAGCAGCTCACAAGCAGGTCACCATTCAGAGGAAAAACCTGCTGCCAGACACATCTTCAGCCAACAACCATGGGGAAGAAGAGGAAGCCTGTGCCTACTCCTGCCAGCCCTGGCAAGAAGGACAGGACCACCATTCCACCCCCTGGCACTGATTCTGCTTCTGCTGCTTCTTCTGCTGCTGGTGCTGACTCTGCTGGTGCTGGTGCTTCTGCTGGTGCTGCTCCTGGTGCTGGTGCTTCTGCTGGTGCTGAATCTGCTGGTGATGCTCCTGGTGCTGGTGCTTCTGCTGGTGCTGACACTGCTGGTGCTGCTGCTGGTCCTGCTGGTCCTGCTGGTGCTGCTGGTGGTGCTGGTGCTTGTGCTTCTGCTGGTGCTGACTCTGCTACTGCTGGTGCTGGTGCTGGTGTTGGTGCTGCTGCTGCTGCTGGTGTGGTGGACCAGCCTCTAGAACCTCAAAGCCCTGCTGATGAGGGCCGAGAAGGCCCTGCCAGAGAGAGGAAGAGGCAATTGCGAGAAAAGGGGGAGAGGAGATGGTACTCCATTGCAGAGGAACATGAGGAGGAGGTGCTCGAATGGCTGAGGGAGAACAAGTACCTCTGGAGGAAGGGACACAGGCTCTATCGAGACACCAAGCGGAAGCAGGCGGCTTGGAGAGAGAAGGCAGAGAGCCTAGGCTAAACTTCGGATGTCCTCCTGGGGTGGTGCACACCTGGTACGGGAAGCTGCACCTGAAGAAGTCTGGCCAGGCCGCGGTCAATCTCACCAACTGGGAGACCTATGTCATGGCAAAGTGCAGCTTCTTGGAGGGTGAGATCCGCCACCGAGGAGCAGCCCCTCTGTCAACCCTCTCTCTCAGGCAGCCCACAGACAGCCAGTCCTCCACTGGCCAAGAGTCACCTCCTGTGTCCAGGCAGGTATCTTTGGAGTGCCCCACGACGGAAAACCCCCCAACAGCTGCACTCCCCATGCTTGAGCACATGGAGGATCCCCTGACACAGATGGAGCAAGAAGAGGCCGCTGCCACCAGAGACCAACCCACACCCACACCCAGCTCCACCTCCACAGAAAGCAGGCAGAGAGGCAGACCGGAGGGGCAGAGCCATACTGTCGTCTTGGAGATCAGGGACACCATCAAGAGCAGCGTAGATCTCCTCTCTCAGCTGGTACACTTCTACATACCATCTTCTAACAGAAAGCCCTTCCTCACCTACGTCAACCAGACCCTCATGGACATATCTGAATCCCAGTACCAGGTGATCAAGGAGAGGATCACATGTCTTCTGCACCACCCTCCAGGCCCAGCTGAACCTGCTCTGACCCACTCCAGGTCTGCTCCTCCACCCCAGGCAATTTCACAGCCCTTCCAAGGCTTTCAACAGCCCCTCACCTACCAAGGCTATGGCTACCAGGAGTTCCAGCAGCACAGGCAGCCCTTCCCAGTCCAAGCACAGGTACATCGCACACCACAGGTGCCACCAATACCACCGATGCCACCCACACCACAGATGCCACCGACGTCTCACCTCGCTCAGCTGCAGACCAAACAGCCCCACTACACTCCTCCTTCCTCCACCCCACAGCCAAGCCCAACCTCAGAACATCTGTCATCAGTCTTGGGACTGACATCCCATGTCGTGGAGGAAGGGCCTCTCAACATCAGGGGACTGAGCCAGCTCTCTGAGAGCTTCCTGCACACACTATCCCCTGTTGTCCTCTCGGGGCCAGGCACCCCAATGGTGCCTCAGACCAGCACTCCAGCTACTGCCACCTCCACAGCCCCTGGACCCTTCACCCCTGAGACCATGGGCATGCCTCAGATGACTGAGAAGAGTGCCAGAGATTGGGTTGTTACCTGTTGACTTTATCTTTACTTGGGACACTTTTCCTGGTTCATTTTGCTTTTTTAATAAATTCCTACAGTTTGTTATTAATAAAGGTTATCTTTGCTTCACACACTTGGTTCAGTTCTTTTATTAAATAAAGTCTTGGTGGAAACTTTTAGAAATGGTTTAAACCTTTGCATGCTTGTGGGATGGATAAGGATAGCTGTGGGATGGGTAAGGATAGCTGTGGGATGGATAAGGATAGCTGTGGGATGGATAGCTGTGGGATGGGTAAGGATACCTGTGGTATGGGCAGGGATACC
Organism: Laticauda colubrina; assembly: GCA_015471245.1. Taxonomy (NCBI): domain Eukaryota; kingdom Metazoa; phylum Chordata; class Lepidosauria; order Squamata; family Elapidae; genus Laticauda; species Laticauda colubrina. Next base: position 26,384,936 of record BLBF01000022.1, on the reverse strand, counting down.
TGTGGGATGGGTAATAGCTGTGGGATGGGTAATAGCTGTGGGATGGGTAATAGCTGTGGGATAGATAAGCCTCCAGTGCAAGCATAGTGGGACTGTATGGTCCACTCTCCCAGGTGCCACACCTATGGCCCTTTATTATCAATAACAATTTAATCATTCATCAACACATTTCAACATAAACACAACTCTTTATTAAATGCCCTGTTCATTGTAGGGCCACTCAACATACATGGCACAATCTCATCAGTGTGATGAGACAGGCTGAAGGAAGCATCCATTAAGCATCTACCATCTGTCTTGCCACTCGAGTGCTCCATCTGGGGAGTTGCACCAGTGTCTCAGGAGGTTGCGCTGCTTCTTCCCTTCACGTGAAGCTCTGTTGGGGCCTTGCACATCCACAGTATCTATCAGGTTTACTCCTTGCCTCCATTCACCAGGTTCCATGTCCCCATTGCCTTGTTGGTGGTCCACAAACCTGTTCTGCAAGACTGGGTAGTGGGTGCGCATGAGATTGTGCAGGATACAGCAAGCTTCCACGATCCTCCTCATGGTCTCTGGGCAATGTTGCATGGTGGTGAGTAGTACCTGGAATCTGTTGGCCAGGATGCCAAAGGCATTCTCCACCACCCGCCTTGCCCTGGACAGCCTGTAGTTGAAGATCCTCTCTTCATGGGTGAGGAGTCTGGAAGTGTAGGGCTTCATGAGGTAGGTTGTGAGGGAGAAAGCGTCATCCCCCACGATGAAATAGGGCACATCTTGTGTGTCGTTGGGCAGGGGTTCTGGATCTGAGAAGCCCACGATGAGGTTGCCTTCCAGCTCCTCCTTGAGGTGACTGGCGTTGTATACCTGGTCATCTGAAGATGACCCGTTGCCTGAAGCATCGATGTACATGAACTTGTAGTCAGCATTGACCATGGCAAAGAGGATGATGCTGAAGAAGCCCTTGTAGTTGTGATAAGTGGACCCTGAGTTGGCTGGAGCTTTGCAGGCCACGTGCTTCCCATCTGTGGCTCTAACGGTATGGGGGAAGTTCCACTTCTGATACCACTGCTCTGTAACTTTCTTCCAGCCTTCTTCAGTGGTGGGGCACTGGAGGAGCTCCTCCAGGTATTCTTCGATGATGGCCTGCACCACTTTTCTGACCAAAATGCTGATGGTGTTGTGTGGCACCCTCCAGGCATACTACATGTTCCTGTATGTGGTCCTGGAGGCCAGGTGGTGCAGAGTCAGTTCCACCTTCAGTCCAGGGTCCAGGCTCGGCCAGAAGTTGGTGTTTGCCTTGGTCAACCTGGGTCTCAGCTGCTCCACAACTTCATCAAACATGGCTGGTGGCATCCTCATGAAGTGCTGGAATGCACGAGTGTCTTCATTCCTCAGCTCCACCATCAGCTTGTCATACAGTCCGTACTCGGTTCTCTCGCGATCCATCTTCGGACCCACACACTTCTTGGACGCCTCCTTTTCGCACTGTTGTAGAATGATGGTGGCTACCAAAAGGAGTGTGCGACGATCCATGGTGGAGATTACTGGATGCTGTTGAAGAGCAAGAGCAAGAGCAAGGCTGAAGAGGTCTGCACACCAGGGCTGCTGGACTGAAAGTGAGATCCAGGTGATTTCTCCCCCTTTTTATAGGAAATATAGGTTTTCTGCTAGGTGTTCTTTTGCATCCTCCAGGCATCCTGCAGACATCCTAAATATCTGAGATACGTCCCCTATACGAATGTTTTTTCCGTTTTAATGCTTTATATGCAAGCTGCATCTGCTTACATCCTTTCTATGTCCCTGCTACTAACGGTGCGCAGACATTCCGCATCTGTTTCGCTTCCTCCCTCTTTCTGTTTTCCACTGGAGCAGATGCAAGTTGGGCGGATGCGTAGCGGATGCCGAGCGGATACAGCAGACGTGTAACGGATGTAGAACGTTTGTTTCATGTATGTGTAGCGGATGTAGAATGGACGCGGCGGAAAGTTCATCCACTCAAAAAGTTTTGTGCAGCTCAAAACTTTTTGAGCAGATGAAATCTCAGTAAACGGATGCTGGACGGATAGAACATATGAATCACGCACGCATTGAGTACAGAACGGATACATCGCGTTAACCAACGGATGGCAAGCATTTTTCTCCATTTTACATCCTCTTTCCATCCATTGGTGCAGTGTGACATGGGCTTAAGACTCTGTTAGTGTTAAGGCAATTTTGTGCTTTTTCCAGTCCAAAGGGGGCAGATGTATACCTGTCACCATCAAGACATAGTCACAGACATCTTAAGTTATCTTTCATTTACTTAAAATGTTTCCAGGTACCTTGCTCTGAATGGCTTTAGATACTTGTTTTATTTTGGATTTATTGGCAACTTTTTTCTTTTTCTTTTTTAATTATGTATATATGTTTATTTGGTGTTTTTCTGCTGCTTTTATCATTTTTATTTTATTCTTCCTGTTGGTTATTGTGGTTTAATTTAATCTGAGTGATATAGAGTAAAACTCCAAATAAATAAGAACTTAAATTGATCCACTTGTACAAGAAAAAGTATGTTATGGATTCCAGTCACTTCTTGTGGGAGAAAATCCATCTGAAAGGCTTTTGTTCATTAGTTTGCATCAATTACATATTTCCCCAGCTACTAGGTTAACTGGAAAACAAATCCTAAATTGCTATACTAACAGGGAATATTTTGTTGGGTTATTTTATTGCCAGAACTTTAAATGTCTGAGTAATTCCAGAGATATAAAGTGCTTGGGATAATATGCATTTGATAACCTAAAATACAAAAGTTGTAAATTTATCAAAGAGACAAGAAGTCCCCAGTAAACGAATGTAAACTGCTGATGATGCGTTAAATCAAAATGAATGATGAACACAAATATAGCAGCAACTGCAATTTAAAATGATACACATATTTATGATCAATGAGCTGCTAAATGGCAAATGAAATATAATACCAAAAAGCTCACAGAAATATATATTGGCTTAAAAATAATAAAACCATAGAAAAGATAAATGCAAACAGATGTAAAGAACATTGCAGAAGCAAATATGACATAAGTTACCTCTTCAAGAAAGTCACTCAAAAATATATTTGGACTTTTATCTTAGTTCCCAATTTAACATGAAAATTTTGTTAGTGTGACAAAAATATCTTTCTAAAAATATACTTATTAAAGAATATAAAACTGCTCCTAGCATTATTTTCTTAAATATAATTCTGAATCGTTTACATGAAATATTTGTATTAAAATATTTCATTTCAAGTGGGGCATGAGTACTTTTTTTTTAAAAAAAGTATAATAAATGTTTACATTTGTGAATATAAGCAGAGAGAACAATTGCAAAAAATTCCTAATGATTTCTTTTGTTTCCTATTTTCTTTTATAATGACATATAAATGCTTTCAAGGAAAACGTATTAAGCAATTGATTGACTGACTGATTATGTTCCATCATGTTGACTTGCAGTGACCATAAAGATAGATTTTTCTCCATTATGATGTGTCCCCAACCTGCTCTTTCACATTTTGGTTTTTTTTTGCCTGTCCATGATATTCTGGGAATCTTCTCTAACACCAAGATTCAAAAGCATCAATGCTGTCCTGCTTGTTCAAAGTCTATCTTGTGTTTCCATAGAGTATTAGAGGAAATACTATGACTTGCATGATTCTGATCTTTGTAGGTATAGACACAATGGATATTTAAGTATATTTTCCATGCCCTACCCAATGCTTGTCTGCAGCACATTTCTTTACTGCTTGTTCCTTTACTGTTGATGGTTGAGCTTAAAAAGCAGAAGTTATCCACTATTGTGCTATTTTCATTTCCACTTCTAAGACTGCCTGTTCTACCTGTTGTCATTAATTTGGTCTTCTTTACTCCTATTTTTTATAATTTTACTCCTATTTTTTCACAGTACTATTTGACTTTTAATATTAAGGCTTGCAGATCCTTTGCATCAGGATAGTGTCATCAGAATAGTGTGGATAATAGGGTGTTTCTTTTTCCAGTTTTAAAAGTGTGATCACCTTTTTCTAATCCAGCTTCCCTTAATATATTTATCCTGTAGGTTGAATAAATCAAGGGAGAATATACAGTTTTGTTTCACTGCTTTGCGAACCTAGAACCAGTCTGTTTCACTAGACTGTGGTCTCCAGATATTTATATAAGTTTCTCATGAGGACCATGATATATTTTGGGATTCCTATTATCCTGGGCACTTTAAAGCTTGACACGATTAACATGATCAAAAATCTTTCTAAAATCAATGAAGTCCATCATGATTTTTTAACAAAAATCTACATCAACAATAATGTCTTGTTTTCTTCAAGTTTTTCTAATGTCCATTTGAACATCTGACATCTCTTTTTCCATGTAGGTTTCTAATCCCTGTTGAATAACCCTAAGCATTATTTTGCTAGCATGGGAACTTAAGGATATTGTATAATAGTTTGCACATCATGTTAAGTCTCCTTTTTTGATTTTGGAATGTACTGTATATTGACCTCTTCCAATTAGTTGGCCACTGCTTATATTCCAGATTTGCTAACACAGCTTTTCAGAATCATAACTGATTCTTCTTCGGTTGCATAACATATTTCAGTGGGTATTCATCAGTTCTTGTAACCTTCTGACTAATGACAAATGACCTATTCTAACATCATTTTCTTATATTAGAAATTCTTGTAAATAGAAAATAGCCTCTGAGGCATCTTGAATGTTGCCTTGTTAGTGTACAGTGTTCAGTAAATGCCTCCTATTTCTCTTTGATCTCCAATCTCTCCAATACAAACCTTTAACATATGAATTTAAGGCTGGAACTTCCCTTCTGAGATCTTTTGAAAGTCTTGCTAGCTTTTCTATATCTGTCTCCATCTTAAATGTCTTTACAGATGTTGTAATTTCATCTCTTTGAACAGAATTTATCTTTTGGGAAGGGGAGTTGGCTTTCTTTCAGTGGTGTGTTTCAAAATGTATTACCATTGTTTCAGTGGACATGGCTTGGTGGGTGCGCTTTGCACGCACATACACACTTTGTGTGCACCTGCATGCCAAATGTGCACTTTGCACAGGCACAGAGGCTTTCCAACTCACCCCCTGCAATCCTGCACTCTCCCTGTTGCTTCAACAGCTGACATGCTGCAATTACTGTGCCATGCAAAGCAGATGTACTTCAAAAGCAAGGAATAAAGGTTCATATGGGAAGACGGGTGGGTAGGCCGAACAGCAGAGCATCAGAGAGAATTGGTTCGGTCTCCACTGCTCATCAGTGCTACCAACTTGGCAGAACCAACCAGCAGTAAATCTCACTTGGATGCTGTCAATTTCGAATTCTATCTAAACATAAAACTCATCAGCCTCTTCCTATTCTAAATCAGTACTTGGAGCATAAACCTGAATGACCATCATATAAAGAACTGTCTATGAAGTCTAATTAACATTATTTGTTGATCGTTTTGTAGTCAAGTACTGTTCTTGCTACTTCCTTCCTAACTATAAAAGCAACTTTGTTCCTTGTTTTTCATGTCCTGAAGAATAACATTCTGACTTCTGACTGAAGGTTACTGAAGTTTATTATGAATGTTCTTTGTTCATAAATACTTTTGGTCATGTTGGAAAAAAAATGCTTTATTGAGAAAAAATATACAGAGGAAAATAAAAAAAATACAAAAAAACACAGATCACAGGGTTTTGTTTTTTTTGAAACTGGATCTATCTATCTGTAGGATATATATGTGTATATGTATATGAACTTGTATATGTATATGTGTATGCATATATTTGTTTTCTTAGGTTTTCAGGGGTATTCATATGTATGATATTCAGCTTTGTTCGGGCATTTTCCCACATCATTATAGTTGTACTTTTAAAGTTGTAACAACGTTTTGGCAGAATATCATCTGCCATCATCAGGCTTGTGTATTGCAGAAGCCTGATGATATAAATATATATATATATATATATATATATATATATATATGTATGTATGTATGTATGTATGTATGTATGTATGTATATGTATATGTATATGTATATGTATATGTATATGTATATGTATATGTATATGTGTTAAGCCTGGGTTCCCCAACCAGGGTTAGGTAGACAAGCTAAACAGAATGTGCAGCGTTAGTCAGATAGGCACACAGATAAATGAGTGAGCTAAGCTTGTATGTTTATTAACATACAGTAAAAATAACAGATACGCTTGTGCTATCAAGAATATATTTTATTCCAGTATAAGTTTATAGCATAGTCAAAAAACAGTCCTATATTCATTTACCATGTAGTCAGTCCATTCAGGGATATTCAGTTAGCAAAGTCCATGTAGAATATCCTATTGTCAGTTCATATAAATCAGTCCGTTGTTGTCTCTCCCGTTCGAGCAATGCAGTCTTGCTTCCAAGCAGTAATCAGGGATCATCAAAGCCAGAGAGAGAGCGAGAGCAAGCTGTAGCCTTGCTACTTTTATATGGTTTTCATAACCACACCCACAGTTGCTATTTTACAGTTAAAGCTGCATACACTAACTATGATTCATAGTTAGTATTTCACCTAAAACAGTTAGGGTGAACAATG
>BLBF01000022.1:26353280-26373373 GCA_015471245.1 Laticauda colubrina | reverse complement strand
GTGTGTTAGGAAATTGTTTAGGTTTTCTTTTCCATGGGGCCAAATCATTTAGGTTTTCTTTTCCAGGGGGCAATATATATTCTATGTTATTTATTAGTATCCCACCTTTACTGTTTTTACAAATAACTCAAGGTGGCCAACATACTCAATACAACTTCTTTCTCTGTTTTTCCCAACAATAGCCGTGTGAGGTGAGTTGGACTAACAGAGAGTGAATGGCCCAATAGTTATCCAGCTTGCTTTCATGGCGAAGGAGGGATGTGAACTCATGGTTTCTTGCTTTTTAGCCTGGTGCCCTAACCACTAGACCAAACTGACTGACTGACTCACTCTTTTTTTTTAATTTATCCATCCACCCAACCCATTTATTAGTTTTATAAGGCTGCCTATTATTTTGTAAAACTAAGAAAATTTTAACCTATATATTAAAAAGAAAAAAGAAAGACCATACAATGTGGCAGAATACATGTAGTTTGAATCGTATGTGTACCCTTATTAGCAGACAGAAAGAAAGGAATTGTTGGAAGAAGGAACATGAGTCCTAAGTGATAAAAAAAATATCTCTGTGAATAGCACTAAAAGGAATTTGAGGCAATTAGTTCATGTTAAACAGGAAATATAAAGAGGTCAAAAATAAAATCTACCTTAATCTATATTTCTATTGTCCTTAATGGTTGAAAAAGTGCAATGAAACAATACACAGAGAGGGAGATCTTCCAACATGATGTCATATTTTCTTTGAGCATGCCATAAGGCATATGCACATTTATTATTCATAATTGCATCTTATTTTCTCTTAAATAATTCAAAATGTCATTATTCAGTGATACCATAAAAACTGTTTTAGCCTCTATTTGTCTATATTAACTAATATAATTGATTGCTCTATCATAGAACATTTGGAGCTAAGTGAAAGTTTTAGCTTCTGCCTTATAATTGTCTGTATTCATTTCTTTGAAATACAGTCAGATAATCCTTAGCTTTCTATATTCTTTAGTAATTTTTAATTATAGGTACAATTTACCATCTTAAACTAGGTATTAGGTTAAATCAAATATGTACACTTCTGAATAGCCTATCTAGTGACTCTTTTAAGTTCTACATTAACCTCCCAAGAAACTATGTCAAGATATAGACATATTGCCGAATGTTAAAGAAAAAATGTTTTAATTATTTCAGATTCAACTCTGTTTCAAAACTAAATCAAACAACGAACGTTCCTCAAAATCTGAATGGAATATGGTTCCTGGAGATCATGTCTATCATTGCTTCACTAAATGCATCTTGATATAGTACATTTAATATGCTTATTTAACTTTTGCTTTTTGTTTTAACTCTCAGTTTATTGGGTGAAAAAAGACTGACCATATTAATATATGCCATGATCCCAGATGGAGTTTATTTAAATTTCAGATTGAAAGCTTACTAAGAACAGATAAGATTGATTGCCCTTTCCATCTAAACATAATTGTATTTCAGGTGAACATCAATTTATTTTAAAGGACACCTCTAAGTAACAGAATGCATCATGCATAATTCATCAATCACAGCTGTCTGTTATATTATTTACTTAAACACATTTCAAAGGAACAAAGTTGCATTGTTTTTTTGTTGTTGCTTGGCTTGTTTGCTTTAAAATTGTTTTAGAAACATTAATTTATTTGGAATTATTGCTGAAGTGTTTATCTTGACAGATAAAAAAATAAATTATTCTGCATCCACAATTTTCAACAGGTATGCCAGTTATGCTGATTATTAATTTTAAAAAAATATTAATTAATACAAATTAAGCATACAAATAAAAGTAAAACATTAAGTACTATTGTATTAATTTTATGACACTTTTCAAAGTGTGAGTTCTGTATTGATTTTTTTTGAGAAGGTTAAGTTTTGGGTTTGGTTTTTTGCAATATTTGTTGTGTATGGAAATTAGAAGACTTCAAATAACTAAAACTGATTGGCTGAACAGGCCGCTCTCAGATTGGTCAATTAAGCACCATTTTGATTGGCCCGCCTAATGGCGGGAATTCTTAAAGAGCTGTCATTGGCCACAAGCCACGAGCAGCCGCTATAAGAAGGGCTGCCGCGGCTTCAGCAAATGTTCCACTACAAGTGGACCATGATTGCCCTAGCCTGCTGGGAATCAAATGGTTCGCGCCCCTGGGAATTGGAGTAACTGGGATCAACAGCATCGCTAAGACCAATTGAGAGGAGAGCCTGATGGAAGAGTTCCGTAATGTATTCAACGGGACCCTAGGCAAGTACAAGGGGACCCCAATAACATTCAGCCTAGACCCTAAGATAGCTCCCATCAGGCTCAAAGCCAGACGTGTTCCCTTTGCCTTAAAACCAAAAATAGATGAGCAGCGTAACAAACTCATCGCACAAGGGGTGCTAGAGCATGCCAGGTGAGAAACTCCCATCGTGCCAGGTCAGAAACTCCCATCGTGACTCCTGTCAAACTAGATGGGTCAGTGCGCATCTGTGGTGACTATAAGGCCACCCAAAATCATGTACTCCAGCAAAGCACATACCCTGTTCCAGTAGTTCAACACCTGTTGCATTCATTAGGGGAAGGAAAAATTTTCATGAAGCTTGATCCTGCACAAGCATATCAACAGCTGCCAGTTGACCCCGAAACTGCAGAGGCACAGACTATAGTCACGCACAGAGGGGCATTCAAATGTAACAGACTTCAATTTGGTGTTAGCATTGCCCCAGGCGTTTTCCAAAGCCTCATGGAGCGTCTTCTAAATGGAATAAAAGGAGTCTTCCCTATTTTGATGTCGTATTAGTATCAGCAAAAAATAAACACCAATTAGGAAATAGACTGAGAGAAGTCTTGTGAAGATTCAGGGAAGCAGGGCTTAAGGTCAAAAGAGAAAAATGTAAACTAGCCACCAATCAAGTCGAATTCTTAGGCTACCTTACTGATGAGCAAGGGATACAACCCACTGAAAAGAAAATAAAGGCGATTAAAGACGCACCCAGGTCTAAGAACAAAGCAGACTTACAAGTGTTCTTAGGTCTCATTAACTTCTACAATGTCTACCTGCCCCAAAAGGTAACCATAGCAGAGCCATTACATCGACTATTAGATAAAAATCTGTCTGGAATTGGGCCACTGAGAACAAGCATTCCAAAACATTCAGGACTTATTAACATCCAACACCGTTTTGATTCAGTACAGCAACACTTTGCCACTGACGGTCACCTGTGATGCATCGCCTTTTGGAATCGGCACCATACTGAGCCACAAGCTACCAGATGGCAGAGAAGCACCAATTGCCTTCTATTCCAAAACGCTGTCAAAATCTGAAAGGAACTACAGCCAACTCGACCGAGAAGCCCTTGCAATCATAGCAGGCATCAAGAGATTCCATGAATACCTTTATGGTAAGACATTTTCTGTTATCACAGACTACAAACCCCCACTAGGGATCCTGGCAGGGAACAAACCAACCCCGAACATCCTATCGCCAAGAATGACGAGGTGATCAGAATTCATTGCTGCATACAATTACACATTCATTCATCACCCAGGAAAGACCATCACCCATGCGGATGCCTTGAGCCATTCCCCACTGCCTGACAAGGAAGGTGACCCAACTCCTACCATCTCCACTCTTCAGACTGAGACATCGCCAAATCTGCCACTAACCGCAGCAGACGTCGCTAAAGCTACTGCGAAAGACCTGCTGACAGCTCGAATCCTGCATTGGATAGGTAAGGGCTGGCTGGATGAGGATAGAGGCAAGACTTTTAAACCTTTTCGCCCCCGGCAGACTGAACTGTCCATTGAAAAGGGCTGCATACTGTGGAGAGACAGGGTGGTAATTCCAAAAAAGTTGCAGGAGGAAGTGTTGTGCATGTTGCATGAGGGACACCCGGGCATAGTAAAAATGAAAGCCCTGGCCAGGAGTTACGTCTGGTGGCCAGGGTGGGACAAAAACATTGAAAAATGGGTGGCAACATGCCATGACTGCCAAAAATCAAGGCCTACCCCCCCTCTTGCACCAGTCCTGGAATGGGAAATTCCCAGAGGCCCATGGTCGAGACTGCATATTGACTTTGCTGGGCCAATGAAAGGGAACACATATTTTATAATTGTTGATGCTTATTCAAACTGGTTAGAGGTTATTCTTATGGTGTCCAATACTACTGAAGCAGTCAGTAAATATTGCTCCTTTGCTATTGGCGACATAGTCTACGCAAAAAATCTTACCAGGGACCCATTATGGCTTCCAGTCACAGTTACTCAAATCACAAGGCCCCGGACATACCGACTCGCACTAGACAACGGCAGAACATGGAAGCAGCACATCGACCAGCTTCACTCCAGGACATTGGAATGCAATACTACAGCACCGCCGCAAACACCAATAAACAATCCAAAAACAACTGAGGAAGGGGGGAAAACACAAAATAATAAAAAAGGGAGAGATGAACCACCAATAACACGACAAAAGACACAACACAAACCCGAATTAGAAACTCAGATAAAACAAAAAGAGCGCTTACCCATAGACAACCTCCGGAGAAGAGAACCGGTAGCAGGCGAGGCCTTCCTGGAAGGAGACAGCCAGGCCAGCTCGACCAACCCGGACAAACCAGGAGGGAGCGGCAGAGCCACCTCAACCAGCCTGAGAAACCCAGGCGGGAGCAGCAAGGCTGACTCACCCTTCCAGGAGGATCCATGGAGAAGATGCGGAGAAAAGGCGATCCTGTCCGAACCGATGGAAGACCATGCTGAGACTGAGCTGCGCAGGTCAAGTAGGACCTGCAAAAGCCCCACCTACCTGCCTGACTGCGTTATGCACGTTGGACGAAACCAAGGGGGGAGGGGTGTTGTGTATGGAAATTAGAAGATTCCAAATAATTAAAACTGATTGGCTGAACAGGTCGCTCTCGGATTGGTCAATTAAGCACCAATTTGATTGGCCCGCCTGACAGTGGGAATTCTTAAAGAGCTGTCATTGGCCGCAAGCTGCAAGCAGCTGCAATAAGAAGGGCTGCCGCGGCTTCAGCAAATGTTCCGCTACAAGTCACTATACTGTTAAAATAAAGAGCTGTTTGTTGGAATACCGGTCTCGCGTACCTTATTATCCAAATGGAACTATATTGTGTTCTGTTTTTGCTTTATTTTGCAAAATAAAAATCCACAATCAAACTCTGCTTCCACAATTTTAAAAAAATGCTTTTACTGTTAGATGTATGAGTAATCGACAGTTAGATTCATAATCCAAGACTGATGGGAACTTAATAATTCAAGGCCTAACAAGGACCTAAGAATTATTAAGGTAGTGTCTAAGAATATAGGTATTGTTATAACAATAGCACAAGCACTTATATACTGCTTCACAGTGCTTTTACAGCTCTAAGTGGTTTATAGAGTCAGCATTTTGCCCCCAACAGTCTGGGTCCTCATTTTACCAATCTTGGAAGGAGGGAAGGCTGAGTCAACCTTGAGCCTGGTGAGATTTGAACTGTCAAATTGCAGGCAGCCAGCAGCCAGCAGAAGTAGCCAGCAGTACTGTATTCTAACCACTGTACCACCGTAGCTCATGGTTATTATTTGCTTTAAATTATTTTACAAGAATATACCTGAAATATGTCTGAAATTCACCAACCTGAATGTCTTGCATGGCCCAATAAAATCACTTCAGATGAGTAAGGTAGTTAAAATCCTGTTGTAGACCAACAGCAAAAGTTCTCGGAATGCACTATACATTCTTATTTACTACCACAAAATTCTGCACTTTGCTTTACAAATGCATACCAATTCTTTATTTAAAAAACATTAAAATGAAGTATATTTTGATTTCTAATCTTAACATTATACTTTCCCTATCAGGAAGATTTGAATTGGGGATACTCACTTTCCTAATAAGATAATGTCTGTACTATTTTCAACAGAAGTACCTTCTACTGATGGTGTTAGAAAAACTCCAAGTGTAATTGGATAGAGGTCAGAAATCATAGGATCCTTCAACCTGATATACTGTATTCATAGAATAAGACTAAACTATATTAAACCCATGACATATAATAAATGTTCTCACTACAGACAATATAATAACCATAAAATCCAAAATGGGATACATATAATAACACCCGCATCCCATCCCCACCAAAGCTCTCCTGGCTACAGAGAATTGGAAGAACTTTGGATGTAGTAGTTGTTCCATTAGAAAATCAATACACATCAAAACATCCCCTTACTGGATAAGCAGGTATCTTTGTCAAATTTGAGAATTCTAACATTTGAGTTAAGAATATACCAATCTATACCTTGCTTATTTACAGGTATTAACCTTGAATAAATTTTAAAATGTAAAATATTTTTTGTGCAATGTGAAACAAAACTGTAATTATCTACATATTTTCAGGGTTCCAAGTAATACGCCCAAACAGGACTCCTCAAATATCAATTTTATTGGATATATATTGGCAATGGCTGGTGAAAAACAGTTCTAAATGTCCCTGTGGGTTTCACCTAACTAAAAATAAAAGTCCCTCCCCTTTTCCAAACAGTCACATGGTCCAATCAAGGTCCTGTCCAGTAACTTACATCTATGGGAATGTTCTTGGTTCCCAGGAGAAATTATTTTGTTTTGGCTACAAATCCCAGCTATCTCTATTTTCCCTCTCTCTATTCATCAACTTCAGTGTGGTAACACTGAACCATCAAATTGGTTTCGGTCAGGTCAGCTTCAGGATTGACACATTGTCTACAGCTTCTTATCACATCATGCCAAGTAATATATGGGTATATACAACACCTATCTCCCTGAATTTATCTTTGTTTTGTTCTATTTTATTTTGTAAACAGTAATGAGCCATTGTATTGCTATTTTAAAACAATTTTCTTAAAATTAATTGCTACAGAACACAGAATGTTTTAAAGGACAATAGATTCCATAGACCTTCTATAATGTTTTACCTATTTCTATTTTTTTTGTTTGTTTTGTTTTCTTGCTTATGTTTTTTCTTCCTACTCTTGTAATAATGCTCTGAATTAAACCATATAATTTGAATATATTTTTTTTAATGGTAAACCAATTTTTGGAAACTCTTCAGTTATGCCTAAACCATTTAGTTTATTTTTGCTTAATAATTTTATGTTAGATTGCTATTACTGATAGGAAATTCTGCATTTTTATATACATTCTTCTGTTAAGGTAGAAATGTCACTGAACAAATCTTTTTTGTTTTTCCATTCCCTTAAACTGACATACTGTAAAAATGTTCATATAAATAATTTTAAAGCCACAAAATGTGCTTAAAAGATGGGAAAAAACTCACTCATTTGAAACTTGGAAAATTACACATAAACCTTCATTTTCTACAATGATACAACATTTATGTAACACAACTTTGTTTTTTCTCCATTAATCAAGTCTTTAAAATTGACAGAAACACAGACAATAAAAATACATTGGCATAAATGCAAAGATAAGCAAATAAGGAATGAAAAATAAATGTTTCTACATACTTGTAGGCCCATCTGAAATACTGAGTGACCCATAAAATTAGCCAGCATTCGAATTAAAGCTGCACCCTGCAAATACAATTTTTAAAAAATTGAGTTGTTATCCAAGCATTCATGGTAATAAATGAAATTTACAATTATTCCGGTATTTATTTCAGAATAATTATAGGTTTATTATTGATTACATGTAGAATTATCCCCCCAAAGTTTTTTTGTTTAACTTAAACATTTTAGAAGCTATATGCTTCATGATAAGCTTTGCTGGAGAAAAAAAACAGAAACAAAAATGAATTTAGGAACATACAGAAATAGGGTTATTTTCAAACAGAGCTATAAACTTATACTTTACTGGTATGAGTACAACAACATGAAACAATATGTTATAAAAGCACAATATATTTCTTCCCCACTATTGATTTTTCACAAGAATATCTTTGAATGAAGTAATTTAAGTAAAATACATCGAGATTTAATGCATAAGAAAGACAACTAGTTCTACAAGAGTAATCAGTATAAATGAAATACTATTGATTAGCAGTTCAGATTTAAAACACCATAAGTCCAGGGTTTTTTATGGAACAACAAGCACCCAGAAATTTAATTTTAGACAAACAGATATGTGTTTGGGCAAAATATATGTCCTCTTTTAGTGATTGCCAGCGATTCTAATTTAACAGAACACATACATACCTACAGCTTAGTTGGAGTTATGGCTAAAGATGTGGGTGAATAACCTTTGCTTTTGGTAGAATGAAGTTTCAAAATGAGTGAAGCAATTTCAGATAAGGTCTGTGTCAAGTCATTTTCTCTGGATTTTAAGATAAGATTCTTAAACAAAAAAAAACATGCTAAGTCTATATTATGGCTTATAGTTTTCATGTTTTTGCACTATAACCTTTCACCATGTTGATAAATATTGCATTTGGCATTTACTCTCCATATTTAATATATACCCAGAAATGTCAATATATATCCAAGGCTGCAATTCTAAGATCAGTTTTTGAGGAGAATTATAGTTAGAATTTTATTGAAACTTCAGAATGTATCAATGCAATTTACATGAGGCATAGGTAACCAGGAATAATGTTTTGGGTTATTGTACTTATGTGATATAATTTTTCTGTAGAGGACATTTACCAGCCTCTATGCTATCATTTTAAATGGCATGTTTATACATCTGCATGTTTCTAGAGGCCCAATAGCTCTCGGATGACTAGGCTATCCCTTAAGATTGACTTGCAACATGCAATAGAGATCATGGTTGATGGACCCTTCCAATGATGATGATGGCATATAGCAGATTCTAGGTCAGAATGAGAGAGATACAAATAATAAAGAATATGAAGTAATGAATGAAATAAATATGTGTATGTAAAGATAGAAGGAGGAAAGGATATCTCAGATCTGGAAACGACTGGTCTAATCTTTTGAAGTAATGTTGATTAACAAATTGAATAGTTAGACTTAATTGTTTAATTAAAGAACTCAAATATGTATCAAAAACTATAAATTGGTGTCACCTAAGCTATTAGGAGCTCATTTGACAGTAGGAATTCACAGAATGTGATAGTGCCACAATTTTAACTAAAAGTATACAAGAGGTTATAAAAATCAAAAATCTGAGAAATGCAATGCGGTATTATGCTGGAGACAAAATACATAGGCCTTTCTCCCTAGTTATGAGAAACATTTCAGCCATGTTTCCTTTTCTTCTTTCTTGTGCCTTTAATTTCTTTATCTTACTATTTCCTACTCCTCTTCACAGTCTGTATTTCAATGCTTTATTCCCAAAGGGAATAGCATGATGAATGCATTATATATGAAATATGTTGAAATTCTAAATATTTTTCCATATCAAACCCACTAAGTTTATAAACTTAATATCCTATAAATATCCTATATGTTTTATCACATTAAAACAATATTTGACTTATTTTATATCACAAAGCATCCTCCAAGTCCTGAAGATGGCTTGGGTTTGTAATTACTAACGTTCTCTTCCATAAAGTTTGGTGAAGTTACAATAGATACTCAGGCTACCATTTTATGGATCACAGAATAATACAGCCTGGAGTTGCTGAGCCATAGGTACAGTATATGTATAAGTATTTTTCTCTTTCTTATCCTAATCATAGCATTCTCTTGCATTTTTTGAACCTAGAGCAAAACAACACCAAAGCAATATGTGATTTTGTACTACAATTGTATAAGTAAACTATTAAGTAAAATTGGATGATTGTATCGTTTGGAATAAAAATAATTTAATTATTGGAAGTTCAAACTACCCTATGGTTGAAACCCATTTTAAAAAGGGGACACTATTTGCAAAAGACACATACAAGAACCTTTATGTTATGTTTGTCCTTCAAATAACAAGCAACAAACAAGACTCAAATCTCTTTACAAAGCAATCATTTTGTTGACATAGCCAGACACAGCTGGATGTCAGTATGAAATTTAGCTTATTAGGAAATTCACAGCATGAATTAACATTGAGAACAAACTATGTCAAGCTTGGATCATAAAATAACACTTAAAATACTCTCATAAAATGAGGAAAATAAATTTGAAGTGCTCTTGTGAATTGCCTTAAGATGTATTTTGGCTTATTTTAATTTTAAACAAATACACCAGGAAGCTTCAACAATGGCAATGTGAATTCTATGTAATATGTTCGAATTTTGATGTTTAAAGTTATAGTAGTTTGAAGCCACGATATTAAATATACTGCTTACTGAAGTGTGGACTTCAACTCCCAGAATTCTCAAGTTAGCATTATACAGTATTAGCATATACAGCTGAGGTTGAGAAACGTTTTGCTAAAACAAATTCCCATAAACTAGTGTCCTCTAGAAGTGCAAGACTACCTGCTAGAATTCTCAGCCAGTATGAATAGTAACTATAATAGAAAGAATCTCTGAGAATTACAGTCCCAGTTAATCTGAGATAATAATTAGGAAAAATAATTAGGAAAAGGCGGGAAACCCTGTAAGACTTGTATAGATAAAAATTAGCAGGGGAAATGAGATTAGAGCCACGTGCTGATATTCATGCAGCACATTGCAAACATTTTAGAGCAGCAATATCTTTTCCTGGGCTTGTGCAATTATTGTACAATGGTAGGAAATGGTTTCATAATGCCTTTGAAAACTGCTTTTGCCTTTTTAATTCTAATATTTTGCATAGCCCCAGTATCTAACTAAAATAGTATGACTGAAGCAAAACAAAAAAACAAAAACAAAAACCAACCCTTGGCTTTACCTATTAGTTTTGTGGTTTTACAATAAGCACTATTGGTAAATTCCTAGATAAGAAAGCATTAGCAAGCAGATAGTTTTTCTTTTAAGGGCAGTACTTTATGTTTACTTCCCTCAGTCTACATTAACTTTTTAACAAATGGAAATTTGGGCAATCATTGAAAACAAAAAAGGGAGAGTATTCCAAGTGCCAGTAGAATATTTCATTACATATAAATATAATAGCTTTTTGTAAGATTCCTTTATCAAGGGCACTGTGCTTATTAGCAAAAAATATTTTAGTTCAAAGTCTATGCAGTAATTTCCTACCGGTACAGTGAATATTAGCTCTTTAATAATCATACTTTATTATAACCCTAGAGTTGAGTTGCAAAGTCATTGATTTGATCTCTTATCTGCCTCAGCCGCATGCTAAAGATTTTAAGGAGTTTAAAAGAAGTCTGTAAAAATTTGTTCCTTCGGCACATGCCATAAATCTGAATTTCTCATATGTAGAATGAAGTTTTAAGCACAAGCCAGAAATGAAGATTTTAAAGAATATTATGCAGCCTCTTCTGACTCTGGGGAGAATGGAAAGGCTCATCAGTACAGTTTCCTAATCTGAAGAAGGCATTTACAAAGATAACTGGTCTTCCAGGTATGCTTACTGCTAACAAAAAGGCTCATTTCTTCACAATAGAGTACACTGATGAATTTATTATTACAGTAAATAAAATGTTTGCATGGTTTTCCTGAAATATATACTTATGACATTAGGAACTCTGACAATATTTCACAAAATGATAGAAGCTGCCTTTGCTGGAATAGTGAAAGAGAATGGTTTGTGATTTATCTGAGAAAATGTTGAGAAATCCATCATATAGAGAATGAAAAAAATGCAACTTTGCTTCTTGGTACAGTTTACAGCACTAAACAATTTTTCTCTGGGATAGATGCTGACATGCTAAAGAGAAAATAAATCTTTGAGGAAATGATCAGATGAGGAAACTTCATGAATACAATCTGACAATATATCTGGAGGAATCAGATATATTGAACAAGTCCATATTTTATATTCATATATCATGCTTGTAAAAGATAAACTCCTCTTAGACTTATTAAAGATACAAGCAATGAGTTCAGCAGTATATATTTTTGTAAGACCTTAGACAAAATTTCTTAGTTCTCAGTTGTAATATAGTTGACCATATCAGGTAAATACCTTATCTCTTTTAAGCTTATGGATAGTACAATCTACATCGTCATCACTACTAATTGCCCTTTTTCTAGACCTCAAACTCGCAGTGTCACAATGTCATCACATGACATAGCATGACTTTTTTCCTTTCACTAAAATGGGAGTGGGGGTGGTCAGTCCAGATGCATCCGGACCACAGGCTGAAATTTTGATGCCCCTGCTTCAGAATAATGAGACTGGAGAAGGGCCATAAGCCCATTAGTGTTGCACTGTAGACCAACATAGGAGAATACAAAAACTGTCAATTCCTCACCCCTGAATTATAGTACTTTCCTTAGTAATAAAATTCCTTTGCACCACTGCAATACAAAAAGGGTAAAATATGTAGTACTATTCTCTCCCACTTCCCCTCCCCATGATGTTTTCAGTTCATTCAATGTGCATTTCTCTATTTCATAGCAAATGTGTTGGTATGAGGGACAACTACCTAGTTATCAAGACATAATTCATCCAGCTGATAAATTCCCACTGAAAGCCACGGATAGCATGACGTAATAAATTTCCAGGCATTTTCCCCAAGCATTGCTGCAAAGGGAAAGTGAGAGCCACTATGTGTGGGAGTCAGTGGGGGGAAAATGACTCATTTGAGTCCAGAGTAGGAGTTAAACAAGTTTGGTATATACAAGTATGGGAATTCTGGGATAGAATATGGGGGATAGAGTAAGGAAAATAACTTTTGAAAATAAGAAAATAACTCATTCCTAAGTCTTGGTGAGCTCTAGCACTGTAGATTGCAAAATTGAACATTTTCCCAATGTGATGTGCTATGTCCAAAAGGGAAGGGAATTGGCTCAATTGTCCAGGAGAATAACAATCTATGAACATAGTAATGTAGCATCAATGCCAGAATAGTGTAAATGCCATGCATAGAGGGCATAAAAAGCTGAAAACTGCAGGGCATAAAATATTTCATATGTCAAATGCTATTTTCAGAGGTGACAAATTACACATTAACATATCTTTAACTGTATTTTAATATTATTAGCATTAATTGTATTATCTACAATAATAAAGTTTGTGATGGGAGATATGATGACATTATAAAGATAAATTTTCCCTCAGACATTTCCTCCTTCATCCTCAATTACTACAGTTCTGAAAGAAAAAAAATAGACGAATGAGAGAAATATACATATCCTGTATCTCTACATTCATGTGGACAAAAAAAATTCATATAAGTACCAGAGATTTATTTGAAGATTATTTATAGTAGGATATTACAATGAGAAAAAATTAGTTAAAATATTTATTAGTGGCATATTACTCCAATATTGATTATTAAAACTAATAATTCATTTTCTAAAAAACATTGGAAACATAAGAATCAGGTTGAATATTTGGTGGTAACATTGTAAAAATCCAATTCTACAAGTGATTAGTCTGAGGCCGTGTCACACTGCCCAACGGATGCAAAAAGGACACAACGGAAGAGAAAAATGTTACATCCGTTGTATCCGCGCTCAAAAGGGGTGAAAATTTGCATTATTGGAGCGGACAACACGGACGCGGGGAGGATGCAGGGCGGATGCAAAGCGGATGCGGAACAGAAGCCCAGCGGATGGAAGCGGATGGCGAATCCTCAGGGCTTCCGGGGGGGCTCAGCAAAGCGGATGCGGAACGGAAACAATGGATGCAGAATGGATGCACAGCGGATGAAGCGGATGCACAGCGGAAACCTAGCGGATGCACAGCGGAAGCCTAACGGATGTCTGGCATTAATTGCGCATGCGGGGGGGATGCATTGCACAAGCCCCCCGGATATAAAGGGAAGCAGCTCGCATGTAGCCAGCATTCCGAGGAAAGACCTGCTGCTGGATACCTCGAGTTCTTGCCTGCATGTCTGCCTGCAAGCCTTGCTGCCAGCCTGCCTCCAAGCCTGCCTCCCAGCCTCCTGGGCAGCCTCCCTTGATGCCAGCCTCCCTTCCAGCCTTGCTGGCAGCCTGCCTTCCAGCCTCCCTGCCAGCCTTGCTGCCAGCCTGCCTTCCAGTCTCCCTGCCAGCCTTGCTGCCAGCCTGCCTTCCAGCCTCCCTGCCAGCCAGTCTGTCTGCCAGCCTTGGTGCCTGCCTTCCTGCCAGCCTTCCTGCCAGCCTTCCTGCCAGGCTTCCTAACAGGCTTCCTGCCAGGCTTCCTGCCAGCCTTGGTGCCAGCCTTCCTGCCAGCCTTGGTGCCTGCCAGCCTTCCTGCCAGCCTTCCTGCCAGCCAGCAACCCCACAACCATGGGGAAGAAGCGAAAGTCTCAGCAGCCTGCCACCATCCCTGGCAAGACGGACAGGGCCACCCTCCCGCCCTATGTCCCTGACTCTGCTTCTGCTGGGGCTTCTGCTGCTTGGGCTCGCTCTTCTGTTGCTGGAGCTTCTGCTGGAGCTGCTCCTGGCAGTGGTGCTTCTGCTGTGTACTCTGCTGAAGCTGCTCCTGGTCCTGCTGGTCCTGCTGGTCCTGCTCGTTCTGCTCGTGCTCCTGGTCTTGCTGATCCTGCTGCTGGTGCTTACTCTGCTGCTGCTCATCCTGGTCTTGCTGCTGCTGCTGCTGCTGCTGCTGCTGATCCTGCTGCTGCTGCTGCTGCTTATGATCCTGCTGGTGATTATGCTGCTGCTGCTGCTGCTGATGCTGATTATGATCCTGCTGGTGATGCTGCTGCTGCTGCTGCTGATGATGATGATGATGATGATGCTGTTGGTGTGGAGGAGCAGCCCCGACAACCTGGAAGCCCCTCTGATGAGGGTCCATCTGGTCCTGCCAAAGGGAGGAAGAGGCGTATGCAACAACGGGAGAGGAGGCAGTATTACATCGAGGAAGCGCATGAGGATGAAGTGCTGGATTGGCTGAGAGAGAACGACTATCTGTGGCGGAAGGGACACCGGCTGTAAAGGGACACCAAGCGGAAGCAGGCTGCTTGGAGAGAGAGGGCAGAGAGTATGGGCTACACTTCGGAGGTGCTCCTTGGCTGGTGGAAGCACATGCACACCTGGTACAGGAAGCTGCACCACAAAAAATCTGGCCAGGCCAGGGTTAAGCTGACGGACAGAGAGAACTATGTCATGGCCAAGTGCAGCTTCCTGGAGGGTGAGGTCCGCCACTGAGGAACACCAGGAGCCCAAATCTCTACCCTCTCTCTCCGGCAGCCTGGGAGCCAGTCCTCTGGCGGCCAAGAGTCAGTCCCTGTCTCCATGCAGGTATCTTTGGAGCGTGCCATGGCGGAGAACCCCCGGGCAGGTGTTGAAAGCATGGTGGAGAGCAATGAGGACTCCCTGGTGCGGTGGGAGAAAGGAGACATCGAGTCCACCACTGCCAAAGCCGCATCCACCCACACCTCCTCCACCACAGTAAGGCAGAGAGCCGGACCGCAGGAGGGGCAGAGCCACAAGGTCCTGGTGGAGATCAGGGACACCATCCGCACCAGCATAGGTCTCCTCTCTCAGCTGGTCCCCATCGAATCCTCCTCCTCCAACCGCAAGCCCTTCCTCAATTATGTGAACCAGACCCTCAAGGGGATGGCGGATCCCCAGTACCAGGTGGTGAAGGAGAGGATCACCACACTGCTTAACAACCCTCCAGACCCAGAGGCACCTGCTCCCACCCAGTCCAGGTCTGCTCCTCCACCCCAGGTGATGTCCCTCCCATACCAAGGCTTCCCACAGCCTCTCACCTACCAGGGCTACAGCTACCCGGAGGTCCAGCAGCACAGACAGCAGCCCTTACAGATGCAGGCACAGAGTCATCAGGCGACACCGCTGCCACCGGTTCCAATGATGCCACCGATGCCAACCACGACAGTCCTCAACCCGCTGCAGAGCAGGCAGCCCCACTACACTGCTCCTTCCTCCATCCCACAGCCAAGCCCGGCCTCAGTACATCTGTCCTCAGTACTGGGGCTGACAACCCATGGCATGGAGGAAGGACCTCTCAGCATCACGGGGCTGAGCCAGCTGTCCGACACCTTTCTCAACACACCGTCCCTGTTGTCCTCTCGGAGCTAGGCACTTCAATAACACCTCAGACCAGCACTGCAGCAGCACCCACCTCCACAGCACCTGCTCCCTAACACCTTAGCCTGGGCACACACCTCCGAGTGACCAAGAGGAGTGCCAGAGACTGGCTGCCTGGATATTTGTGGACTTTATTTGGACACTTGACTTGGGTCATGTTTATTTTACAGCTTGTTATTAATAAAGTTTATCTTTGTTTCACACACTTGCTTCATTAATTTTTTTCTATAAAGTCTGGGTGGAAACTTTTAGAAATGGTTTAGCCTTTGCATGCTTGTGGGATGGGTTAAGATAGCAGTGGGATGGCAGGGATACCTGTGGGATGGGAAGGGATACCTGTGGGATGGGAAGGGATACCTGTGGGATGGGCAGGGATAACTATGGGATGGGTAATAGCTGTGGGATAGATAAACCTCCAGTGCAAGCATAGTGGGACTGTATGGTCCACCATCCCAGGTGCCACCCCTATGGTCCTTCATTATCAATTACAATGTAAGCATTGATCCACACATGTCAACATAAACACAACTCTTTATTAAACGCCCTTTTCATTGTAGGCCAACCAAACATACATGGCCCAATCTCATCAGTGTGATGAGACAGGCTGAAGGAAGCATCCATTAAGCATCTACCATCCAGTCTTGCCACTCCACCGCTCCAGCTGGGGAGTTGCACCAGTGTTTCAGGAGGTTGCGCTGCTTCTTCGCCTCACGTGAGGCTCTGTTGGGGCCTTGCACATTCTCATTGTCGATCAGGTTTCGCCTTTGCCTCCATTCCCCAGGCTCCATGTCCCCATTGCCTTGCTGGAGGTCCACAATCCTGTTCTGCAAGACTGGGTAGCGGGTGCGCATGAGATTGTGCAGGATGCAGCAAGCTTCCACGATCCTCCTCATGGTCTCTGGGCGATGCTGCATGTTGGTGAGAAGTACCTGGAACCTGTTGGCCAGGATGCCAAAGGCGTTCCCCACCACCCGCCTTGCCCTGGACAGCCTGTAGTTGAAGATCCTCTCTTCATGGGTGAGGCATCTGGAGGTGTAGGGCTTCATGAGGTAGGTTGTGAGGGAGAAGGCGTCATCCCCCGTGATGAAGTAGGGCACATCTTGCGTGTTGTTGGGCAGCAGGTCTGGATCTGGGAAGCCCACCATGAGGTTGCTTTCCAGCCCCTCCTTAAGGTGACTGTCGTTGTATACCTGGGCATCTGAAGATGACCCGTTGCCTGAAACATCGATGTACATGAACTTGTAGTCAGCATCGACCATGGCGAAGAGGATGATGCTGAAGAAATCCTTGTAGTTCTGATAAGTGGACCCCGACTTGGCTGGAGCTTTGCAAGCCACATGCTTGCCATCGATGGCTCCAACAGTGTGGGGGAAGTTCCACTTCTGATACCACTGCTCTGCAACTTTCTTCCATCCTTCTTCAGTGGAGGGGCACTGGAGGAGCTCCTCCTTGTATTCTTCGATGATGGCCTGCACCACTTCTCTGACAACAAAGCTGATGGTGCTGGGTGGCACCCTCCAGCCGTACTGCATGTGTCTGTAGGTGGTCCCTGAGACCAGGTGGCACAGAGTGAGTGCCACCTTGAGCCCAGGTTCCAGGCTGGGCGGGAAGTTGGTGTTTGTCTTGCTCAACCTGGGTGTCAGCCGGTGTCACAACTTCAAATATGGCTGGAAGCATCCTCATGAAGTTCTGGAACGCCCGAGTGTCTTCGCTCCTGAGCTCCACCATCAGCTTGTCGTAAAGTACATACTGCGCTCTTCTGGCGAACCATCTTCGGAGCCACACTTTTTTTGGGTGCCTCCTTTTCTTCCCGTAGTACTGTTCACAGAGACTGTAGATGGTTTCGCAGTGTTGCAGAAGGATGTTGGCTGCCGAAAAGATTTTGTCGCAATGCAAGGTGGACATGACTGGATGCTGTGGAAGAGGAAGAGCCAGATGAAGGCTGCAGAGGTCTGCACCGCTGGGCTGCTGGGCTGCAAGTGTGATGCAGACGAGTTGCTCCCCCTTTTTATAGGCAGTATAGGTTTTCCACTAGGCATCCTCTAGGCATCCTCTAGACATCCTTAATATCCGAGATAGGTCCCCTCTGCGAACGTTTTTTCCATTTTAAACGCTTTGTTTCCATTCTGCATCCATTCTGCATCCGTTCTGCTTCCGTTCTGTGTCCGTTCCGCTTCCTCCCTACGTCCGTTTACCACTGGAGCGGATGGAGTTGCGCGTATGCGCAGCGGACGCCTAGTGGATATAGCGGATGCATAGCAGATGCGTAGCGAATGCGTAGCGGATGCAGAACGGACAAACTGGATACATTTTCTGCGCAAAAGTTTTAAGCAGCCTAAAACTTTTGGAGCAGATGAAACGTCCATAAACGGATGCTGGACGGATAGAGAGGAAGCCAAACGGAGGCAGTGAGTACATCGCGTTTTCGAACGGATGGCAAGGTTTTTTGTCCGTTTTACATCCTCTTTCCATCCGTTGGTGCAGTGTGACAGGGGCTTTAGTCTGATGGTCATCTAGTTATCTGATACATTTCATAGGCAGCTGTGGCTGGCATCTTCAAAGGCAAAGTAATTTGATCTGTATAGCACTTCTCACTTCATAGGCAATTGAGGAGGTGCTC
The DNA here is from genome assembly GCA_015471245.1 of Laticauda colubrina. Lineage (NCBI taxonomy): Eukaryota > Metazoa > Chordata > Lepidosauria > Squamata > Elapidae > Laticauda > Laticauda colubrina. Next base: position 26,354,781 of record BLBF01000022.1, on the reverse strand, counting down.
ACAGGCAATTGACTCTCAGTTCTCATAGGCAATTGACAGGTCTCTTGTCATTTATCACAAAATTAAACTCTGATTGGAAAGCATCACCAGAATTCTGTAGTTTCTGTTTGGTTCTTTGCCTAGGTGAATTTGTAATTGGTCTGATTTGAACATGGTCCAAAGGAACTAATTCTTTACTGAACTGTCTTTAAAATACATCCTGCTTCTTATTCCTTCAAGTGAGACTGCTGAAGATTCATCATGTTAGTTAATTAGGAGCAGTTTTATCCCAGGGTGATCTAAAGCTCAAAGTCAGGCTTTGTTAACTTTTAGAATCTCTTCCTTCTTGTTAAAGGTGCCGGCATGTTTATAAATCTTAATAGTCATCTAAACATTATTTTACAAATATGCTAACATTTATGTCTCTGTAAATTTAAATTAAATTCCATACAGGACAGGGTAAGTGGATTGAATCCATAATATACATTGGCATAAAAGCATTGTAAAAATTCAGCAAGATATTTGAAAATATAATTTGTAGAAGGGCCAATGGTACTTAAAATCAGACATAAGAGGACATATCTTACACGGAACCTTGATAAGCCATCTAAAAGAAGAATATAAAAAACTTAAATAGGACCTAACAGTTATTATTATAAACTAATTTTCTCACCAAAATCATCATCATCATCATCATTTTTATCTGAGATTCACAAAAGTCTTTGCAGAAGAGAACTCCTGCCACTACATTTTGCATGGATTTCACTGGGGACTCAAAAAGGCAGTCCAGAAATAGGAAATGTAAACTATTTCCATACTATTCCAACTATTGCCAAGAAATGTTTATGACAATTCATGAAGTCATGAGGTATTAAGTATAATTTAAAGGAGACTTTCAATCAATTAGTAGCTTTTTTACAACTTCTTTTTCATGATGATCCACTTACAAATACATATAGTTTATCAACATAACTTATTCTTGTACATTTATACAGATAATGGTGACATCACTGGAAATACAGAATGCTACTTCTAAATTGGTTTAAACATACATATTCAAATGAAGTTTCAGACTGATGTACTCTGTTGTTGAACCTAAGATAAAATGCTCCCTCATGATGTTTTTTCACATGAATAGCCATGGAGAGCATAAAATGTAATGCAGCAGAACATTTATTCTCATGGATACTTTGGACAAAGAACATTCCTGTCTGTTCTCAAAATGCATGGAAAAATTGAAAATCAAAAGAATATGCTAAAGCAGCCATAATGGACTGTTTTATTCAGAATATTTTGCATGACCAAGTGTTCATTCATGATAAACAGCATGTATTTTATAAAAATAAGTACTGTAAAATGAATATTAGATTAAAAGAACTAGAACTATGAAAGATTCATATAAGCAGATACAGCAAAAAGAAAAAAAATCAGAATTATAGGAATTTATTTTTCACTGATGGTGTTATAAATAAGCATATATCTATATCTATATCTATATCTATATCTATATCTATATCTATAT
>BLBF01000022.1:26301705-26346840 GCA_015471245.1 Laticauda colubrina | reverse complement strand
CCATCCTTCAGCCAAGGCACTTAAGCTGCTACCAGTGGTATGGATCAATGGTGGTATTCAAACAAATTTACTGCCGGTTCAGTGGGCGTAGTTTGGTGGGCATGGCAAGGGAAGGATACTGTAAAATCTCCAGTCAGAGGTGGTATTTGCTGGTTCTCCAAACTACTCAAAATTTCTGCCACCAATTCTCCAGAACTGGTCAGAACCTGCTGAATACCACCTCTGGTATGCATAGCAGGAGCCACCTGAGCAGCCATGATTCCCCACTCCCCAACCAACCATTTTGCACCACCTGACCTGCTCCCTTGCCTGGCCAGTTATTCTGGGGTGAGAATATCATTATAGAGCAGTATGTCCTTGGTTTAGAAGTATCCTGAACTAAAATTGCAGCCAATTTTCATGGTAGAACAAGGCACTGAGTCACATTTGCTCTGTTTGAAAAACTAAATCATGGAGCCCATACAATAATGATATACTGAGATTTGCTACCCATTCATTACATTTTTAACTACCCAATATCTGGAGAACCCTGATATTTGCAGACATTATTTGGTAGTTACATGTATTTTATACCAAACTGTTATTATTTTACTGTTGTACTTCTTACATTTTAAAACAATTGATAAACAATATAAATTCAGATAAAGCACAAAGATATCATTATTCTTATATGCTACATCTTGCTAACAATTATGCACTGATATTTTCAAGAATAGTGTACAAGCTATTCTATTTAAAGCTTGAAAGTAAAACAGCAGCAATCAAAATGTATGTGGGCATAAGTTGTTCATTTATAATTAGCAATTAAATTAAAGGAACTATATATGAATAAAATGTATAAATGAAGAGTTCACTCAACTTATGTTCCTGTTTTCAGAAATATATACATTATCTTTTTCCTTATGATAGTTCATAAGTTTATTATATAAATATGAGAAAAAGGAAGTTACTTTTCCTGGATTTATAATACTGGTTGACATAAAAAGAACTACTTAAGATAATTAGTATGACAGTAATACAATATTGAGGCTGATATAACAAATAATGGTTCCAAAGTCTAATACTATCAGACATAAGCAATCTACCATCTCTGCATGTGGTCTGAGCTACTCTTGGTGCAGACATAGAATCCTAAGGACTCTTCCCCAGTTCTTTTCTTTTTTCCTTTTTTCCCCACAACCCAACCAATCAGCAATTAGCTAGTGTGTTTCCTCACTATCAGTTGAAGTTATTTTGAGGAATTGTCATGAAATACCTGCTTAGAGCAGTTTTCAATACAGGTAATTCTTGACTTACAACCACAATTGAGCCCAAAATTTATTTTGTTAAGTGAAACATTTGTTTTGCCCCTTTTTACAGCCTTTCTTGCCACAGCTGTTAAGTGAATCACTGAAGTTAGTAACATGATTCACTAAATTAGTAACATGATTAAGTGAATCTGGCTTCCCCATTGACTTTTTATTGTCAGAAGGTTGCAAAAGGGGAATCACATGACACCAGGATATTGCGACATCACTGCAACCATATGGCTCACTTGCCAAGTGTCTGGAATTTTATCACATGACCTTGGGGATGTGCAATGGTCGTAAGTGTGAAAATGGTCATATGTCATTTTTTTCAGTGCCACTGTAACTTCAAACAGTCACTAAATTAACTATTGTATGTCAAGGACTACCTGTATCTTAAATGATGATACATGAAAGTTCTTAAAATTAATCTTTATTGCTGCAGAAAGAAGGACCAGGGACAGTAAATTAAAACTGAAGGGTTAAAACTCAGATGTCAGGAAGAACTTCCTGATTGTATATGCTCTTAACCAGTAGAATAATTGCCATATGAAGTGGTGAGTTTTTCCCTGGATGTCTTTGATCAGAGGCTGAATGGTCAACTATCAAAGACATTCTAGTAAGTGCTACACTCATGGAGGTTACATTTGGTGAAATCTAAGATATTTTTTTCAAAGAACAATGAAGCACTATATGTATTACATATTCAGAACAGGTTACTATAAGTGGAAAATGAAACAAAAATAATACCAGAATTTTATTGGGTGTATTAATTAAAAGCTCGATATCTAGATCCTTAAACAAGAATAGTTACAGAAGGAATATTTCCTTTAAAAGATTGAAAATAAAGTCTCTACATTACTTGAAAGCATTAAATTTATGTTGAAGTAAAAATATATTTCCAAAATAATTCATTGAAATAATGAAATCAGTTGAGATAATCTTCAGTATTAATTGCAAACTTTATGTACTTTTATGATTTGAATTGTAAATTTCATGAAATGTTACAGCATTTTAATGAAGATGAACCTTGAATTTCAATCTATTGTTTGCTCTTGTGTTGTTATGGTTGAAGCTGAAGTATTCATTGACAGGTAGGACACTGCAATGTATGATTTTATATACCATATTTAGATCAGACCGAAGACGGCATAATTCAAGGTTTTCTAGGTCTAGAATTTCAAGTCTGGCGGCATAAGGTATTCTGCAATGAGTAGAGGAGTGGCAAACTCTTCTTGTGAAATATTTCTGGATTTTCTCAACTGTGTCAATAGCAGATACGTAATGTGGGTTCCAGACTGATGAGCTGTATTCGAGTATTGATCTAGCAAATGTTTTGTATGCTCTAGTTAGTGGTGTAATATCACCAGAGAAAAAGCTATGTAAGATTAGGTTAACAACTCTTAAAGCCTTTTTGGCTATGTAGTTACAGTGAGCTCTAGCACTTAGATCATTAGAGATGAGTACTCCAAGGTCCTTGACAAAGTTTGAATCATCAACAAGGTCTTGACTATTCAGCCTGTATCTTATTTTCTGATTTATTTTCTTTTTGCCAATATGTAGGACAAATCATTTATTTGATGAGATTTGAAGTTGCCATTTGTTTGACCATTCTGATACATTCTGATACAAGGTCTTTTTGAAGGGTAGCAGTATTGTCTGTGGTGTTGAATAGCTTTACATCATCAGCAAAGAGAACGCAGTTGCTCTTGATATGATCGCAGAGGTCATTTATGTAGAGTATGAAAAGAGTTGGTCCTAGAACACTGCCTTGGGGGACACCACTGTTGATAGGTACAGAATTTGATAGGACGCTCCCAATTTTGACCATTTGTTGTCTGTTTGACAGGAATGCTTCTATCCAGTTATGCAGGTGTCCAGAGATACCGTAAGATTTTAGTTTTAGGAGAAGTTTGTCGTGTACCACTGAATCAAAGGCTTTACAGAAGTCTATGTAGATTACATCTGTTTCTTTGCCCTGATCGAGTTGTGTAGTCCATATGTTTTTGCAGTGTAAGAGTTGCAGATTACAGGATAGCTTTTTCCTAAAATCAAATTGTTTATTAAACAGTAGGTTGTTTGTTTCTTAGTGGAGGATGATGGATTGGTTAATAATTGATTCCATGATGCGGAGTTGTGGATTGTGTGACTTTCTTTTGATGCAATCAGCTCTGTAGTGAACGTATAGGTCCTTTTCCCATTGTCTAGATGGTTTTTGAGTTCTGCGTGGAGTTCATGGGAGTGGACTTTTTGCAGTGTGGATAAGTCTGATCTTGAGCAAAGTTTTTTGTGGTTGGGATTGGTTTTTGCAATGGCGTTTATTGTATGAATGAATATGCATTTGTTGAACTCATTTTTTCAAACAACTCTACAAAATCTTGGGGCCACAGAGCCATCATTGTATTTGTACCCATGGCCATCTCTGGTTATTTCAATGATATCTTCAGGAGAGATGTTTGTTGTATCAGAGTTGCTTATAATATCATGAACTTTGGTCATGTCATCTGATTTGTTGGTGTCTTCGAGACCAAATAAGATGGCATTTGAACGTTTCTGTTCACGTTCCATGGTGTCTCTGATGAGTAAGGAGATATTATTTGTGGAGTTATTTGAAGGGATAGTAATTGTTCATGGCTGTGGTTTGGCGGTTATTTTTGGTTGTAGTTGTGATTGTAGTTGAGGTAGTGGTTGTGGTTGTTGTGGGATTTGATTTTCAGCTGACAGGTACTCACTTATCTGTCCTGTATTTTTTTTTTTCAAGAGAAATTAGCTTTGCTTGTATAGTCGTTTCAAAAGGTGTTGCTAAGCATTCTTCTATTGAATGAATGAGTGATTCTATGCTTTCAACTCTGCCAGGCAGGGTACTCAGTTTGTTTAGCTTAGGAGAACATGATGAAAATAAGAATGTATCTGAATTTTTAACCATATCAGTTAGGTTTTTGTTTGCACTTAAGCAGGCAGGGAGGGCTAGATTTTGTGATGGATTGCTTCAGTTCATTCCAGGGAAGATCAAAGAGATTGTATAAGTGCTGAAATTCAGAACTTAAATCTTTGATTAAAAGTTTGGTTTTTCCAGCAACCTTATTGGATAAATCAAGGCAGGATATTTCAAGGTGCTTGTTATGCTGAAATCTTTCCTCTTGATTCAATTTTTTTTCTTTTTCCTGAGAGAAGACTATGCTGGTAATCTGAAGTATAATAATAATTTTAGGACGTAAGCAGGTTAGATACATTTTATTACAATATATTATCTCCATAAACTATGAATATTTTTTAAATGACATAGTTAAGAAAAAGTTATAGTAGCCTTCTTAAAAAAGAAGATTGAGGGAGCAACAGGAGAATTCAATGCAACTGTCATCACTGATGTATTCTGTCTTGACTCATCCAATAAAGTTGTTAACAAAGCAAAACTTTTATGAGCGAAAGGGAGAAGGCCATTGAGTCCTTTTAAATGCTTTATCAGCACTGAGTGTGGTAGTGCTTACTAAAGCATTTGACACTTGGTATTTTATGGATAAAAAGGGAAATCATTCACGAGCAATTCCCTTTGTCATAGTCTTCTCCACTGCATTCTACTAGCACAGACATTCAAGGACAAAAATAATGCCACCCCCTTCTTAGTGAAAGCAGAAAAAATAAAGAGCTACAGATACTATCTAGATAGGACTACTTCCTATACTTATATGAAAACAATTTAAAGAATTCTAAAACAAAATACTCTGATTAAAAATGATGAAAAGAAAGACAATCTTCATATTTTATTTATCACAAGTTTGTTACTGTCTACAAATAAATCATTTAGGGCAATCATATATGAGGAAAATGTTTTAATTTCCCAGTGCAGGCCGAAAATAACCATAATCAGTTGAGCAAGACTAGGCAAGAAAAATGCAAAACAGTTTGTTATGTTATGTGAAAGGTAAAAGAAAGCTTTAAACTTAAGAGGATGTGACAACAAATTAACTATTTGAAGGGGTTTTAATCTTAGTGTGGAATAAAGGCTCTCTACAAACTGTCACACACTGAATATTTGGTAAATTTCGATGAAATTTAATCCAGCTAAGGAATAGTACAATGTATTCTTTATTATGAAAACTTTAGGGGAAAAGTTTTAGAAATCCTTGAAGCAATAATCAGTTATTTTAAAAAAACAAAACAAAACCCTGATGATATGAAAAAGGAGAGATTGTGAACTACACAATTATTTAAAGTGTCCGCTCCAGCTCAATTCTCATGTAAAAGCAAGCAAATTCTTGATTGCAAAATTGGCTTACTGTTATATCCAAATCTGTTCATTGCAATAAAGCAAAATTAAATTCTCTGGAGTATCATTTATCTTGCACAGATAGATACCAACTTCAAAATATGGCAGAAGTAATTTTAACATGTATATATTCATTGCAAATCTTACAGTATTTTCAAAGATCAGTGGCAATAATAAGTAACAGCTATTTCATTTTTAGATGTCAAAATATTCTTTTAACAACAAAAACTTTTACTCCCACTGAAATATTTCTAATCATAAAAATACACACAGATGATGCTTTCCATTTTATGATGTAAAATACAAAAAAAGTAGTAGTAATCACAAGAAATTGAAGGCCAGTTCATACACTGACTTTTGTTCTTTAATCTTCCTGCCTTCTTTGAATGTCTCATCATTTTTATCCAATTACAATATTCTCAATTTTTGACTTCCTCACTTTTAATTGATTTTGTTTCTTCATGCTCAGTTCTAGTCACTCCTTAATTACAGTATTTTTCTTAACAGTGTAAGAAAGAAATGCTTTATTAGTCATATATTACTCTTAGTGCACTCGCATTTATAGTGGCAAAAAAAATCCCATAACCAAACCCTATTCCCTATAACCTGGATATCTGAAGGGCCACTTGTCTCCATGAATTTCTGCCCACCCACTATGTTCCAGCAGAAAAGATGTGTCCATCTCCCCATTAAATATTGTCATCTTGTGGGACCAAGGAAATGTGCTTCTCTACTGCAGCTCCCACCCTCTGGAACAGCATCCTTCAGAGTTAAAAGTGGGGTCTTTCTTAGAATTCCAGAAAGTTTTGAAAACCTGGCTTTAGCCTCAAGCCTGCAGTTGATGTTTGTTTTATCTACAGCCCTTGTTTTGTTTTGTTGATTTTGTTATTTTAATCTGAGTTATCAGTCTGATTTAATGTTTTAACTTTTTGTGTTTTTTCTACTTTTGTATACTTCCTAGAGTCATTTGGAATGTGATGGCTAATAAATTGAATTAATTTTAAAAAATGGAAGCAGAGCTTTCCTTCAAGTCAAATAAAACAAAAGGATGGGTGATTACATAAAAGACAGCAAAGAACAAGCTCTGATGCAGGTTTAACTTGGAACTTATTGAATGTCCAGGAAACAAAACATGAATATTGAAATAATATAATAAAAACAAGAACAGAATTCTGGCAAGAAAAAACATTACAGGGTCAATTTCTATACAAGATTGAAAGTGGATAAAGATAAAACCTGGCAATAGCTTACAACTGGAACTTTACAGAAACTGAAAGCTTGATTTGGGCTGCTCAATAGCAAGCTATGTAATCTCAGGCACTCAAGATTTTAAAATTATTGATTTTTAATGATTCCAGATAGAGATTGTGCGAAAAGGCAGAGCAAACAGTAAATCTTACACTCAGCTTCTTCAAGATTCCACAAATTGACCATAAACAATGACATAATACAGCTGCTAAAATGATTCACTAGAACAGGGCTGTCAAACTCATGGCCTGCGGCCTGGATGCATCACGTGCTGGCCACACCCATGCCTTGTTTAGTGAAGGAGAAAAAAAATTGTATGTCACATGACAACACTATGACTATGCAAGTTTGACACCTCTGCACTAGAACATCTATAGAAATTAACATGTCCCAGTAATGAAAAATATGTAGGAATATAGAATTAAAAAATTAGTAAAAAATGAGCAGGATTTCTGCATACAAATTGATGGAGCCTTGGCTCATAAAACACCAAATTTAACTGTGTGAAAAAGAAAGTGTGAATAATTGATGTGACAACACCTGGGGATAGTAGAATAGAAGACAAAGAATTGGAAAAGATTCAAAATAAATAAAGTATAAGGATCTAAAAATTAAAATTGAAAGTTGATGATATAAACTGACTAAAATGGTCCCTATTATTGGCATGGAGAGTTAATAATAAAATCTTGGGTGGCATTTAGAAAATACACACAGTGACAAAATGTCCATATGTCATTATAAAAGGCCACACATTATTCTATAATATTTCCCTGTAATAAAATTATTACAATTTATTAGATTCCATTGCATCACATTTTGAAGATTTAAGAAGTTTCTTTTTCTGTTAGGGGATAGGAGAATACTTACTTTCATGCCTTTTTTTTTTTTTTCAAATAAATGTACATTTGTAAAAGAGTTGTCAGATATGATAGAGATTTAATTTGTATTTTTATAACAAAAGCATATCTGTAAAAATATAAAAAGGTAAGGATGTCAAACTGCACAAAATTGAATTTGAACATATCCTTCAAACAAGATAACATCTATGCACAAGTATTCTTAGGGAAATACAGTGAGATGTTTAAAGTATCTATTTTATTTATTGGTAATCTTAAGAATCACAGAAATTTGGTAGGACCTTTGCTTTACATTATTGTTTATAGGAGAAATGGTCTTGAGTGTAGAAGTAGTTAATGATGAATTATAAAATAATCTAGATTATAATTTAAATAAAAATAAGATTTATTTCTTTTACAATGAATGGGAAATTTCACTTATCATTTGTCTATGGAGATTCTTAGTTATATAGGTCAAGGTTGTCCCAAAGGTACTTTTTCAAGAGGCAACTGGTTTTTCTTTAAAGCCATTTTGTTTCTCATTCAAAAAACTTCTTCAGCTCTTCTTTTGAAACGAAAACCAGAAAGTCTAGTTGCCTCTTGAAAATGCACCTCTGGGACACATCATTTGGTATTTTCCCAGTGCTTTCAAATAACATGACAGACTTTCACAGTACCAGATATTTGATCTAGGTAGGTAGGTAGGTAGAGATAGATAGATAGATAGATAGATAGATAGATAGATAGATAGATAGATAGATAGATGATAGATAGATAGATAGATAGATAGATAGATAGATAGATAGATAGATAGATAGATAGATATGCACTCCACAAACACATCCAGATAGACACATAAACATACACACAAACTGAAAACTACAGCGACATACCCATCAGTCACCATGAGCAATGACTGGCTTGAAGTAGATTTTACTTTTTTTGTTATATTTTTCTATAATAGCTCCAGTCAAATTTTTCTTAATCTATTGAGATTAGACTTCCCAGAACTCGTAGGAAGCATAACCAATCGAAAACTATCAAAATTCATGCTCTAGTCTCACCATGTTGAAGTATATTAACTTAGAGAATGATAGCAATATATGCTGCTGCAGACGTATGTGTGTTATATGCTTGAATTACAACTTCCTGGTCAAGAGTATGAAAGGAAACTAACTTTTTGGGAGATTTTACATAATAAACCTTAAAAATCTTACCAAATTCCAGCCTGGATAGAGATAGTCAGTTCCAACAAATTCAAAATAGTGAGCAAAGCCTTCTTTTAGCCACACATCTTCCCACCATACTGGAGTTACAAGATCACCAAACCACTGAAAAATAAATTCAGCTTGATTAAATTGTTTTTGTTTATAGTATTCATTTCTGTACATTCTATTTCTATAATCAAGTGGAATAAATTCTTTGCAACAATACTGAAGAGTGATTGTACAAATTATGAATGCTTATTTTTGCTTATCTTACCTCATAAATGTTATAAAGAATTCAACATAAGCTGTCCCCATAAAAGGTTATCAGGATAACTGCATCCTATACAACTTTTAATTTATTTCCTTTACAACAGTGATAGGCATTTATGAGGGATTGGAATCATATATGAACTTTATGAAGAACCATAGGAGGCCATATGATAATACAGTGGTGATAACAGAATAGCTATACCTGAACTGATCTGGTTCATTTTGGGGGAGGTTTGGGGGGACAGCAAAGAGTAAGAATGGGAGCAGAGGTGTCTGTGAGATACATACAGGAGTGGGATTCAAATGTCTTAACAACCAGTTTTGTGGGTGTGGCCTAATTTGTGGGTGTGGCTTGGTAGTCATGTGACTGAGGTGGGCATGGCCATGTGGTCATGTGGCTGGCAAGCCGAATGTAAGTGGTCCTCGCTAAATCACCAGGTCCTCGCTTAATGGCCCATTGCTTAGCAAGTGTTCTAATTTACGACTGACCTCCACAGAGCTAGTTTTTGGCCTGTTTTTGATGTTTTGTCAGCCATACACACACACATACACACATACACACACATACACACACACACACTTGTGACCAGTTACAACATCCCACACAGTCTTGTGACTGAGGTTTTGTGTTTTTTGCCAATTTCCAACAATTCCTTTTGGTTTCTGCTTAAAAAAGCCCATTGGGGAAAATGGCCTTTTTAACAACTAGTGTTTGCTTAATGACCACAAGGTTCACTTAACGATCATGGTGTTTGCCTAACCCAGGGGTCTGCAACCTTAAACACTCAAAGAGTCATTTTTCTATTTTCTTTTAAACAGGTATCTCTGTCTTTCTTTCTTTCTCCCTCTTTCTCATCTCTCTCTCTGTCATCTCTTTCTCCTTCTCTTGTTTCTCATTTATTTTTCTCTCTCTCCTCTACAACTGCTAAGATTGGAAGCTGTTTTTTTATAATCCTATTTCTTGCAGTTTTTTCACACACATTTGTGTATATGTATCCAATATTCTTTCTTCCTTTCCACTATGTATTCAAAATGGGCAATGATTTTGTGTGTGTGTTTAGCATGTGTATATGTCGTGTGAAGGGATACTTTGCCTGGTCACTCCCCTCCCAGCCATTTCTTGTCACACCCAGCCTCAACTTATCTATAGTTCTATAAAAATGTTGCTCACCTTTTTTTGACTTTATTATCTACATACTATAGATGTACTTTCATGGACCACTGAAAGGAGGAAATGGCTCACATGCTTTGCCCAAGAGGGTGATAGGCAACAGGCTTTCAAGGGGCTACCAGAAAGAAGGGGGGGGCAACGTATTTTCCAAAGCACCAGAAGATAAACAAGAAGCAATGACTAAGACTAAGGAGAAACTTCCTGACGGTGAGAACAATTAACCAGCTTTCCACCAGAAATTCGGGTGCTCCAATGCTGGAGAATTTTAACCAGAGACCGGACAGCCATTTCTCTGAAATGGTAAAGGGTTCCCCTCAAGATCCCTTCTAAGTGTTATTCTGACATCTTTCCCAGGACCTCTATTCAGATTTTGGCATCCTCAGAGTTTTCCTGCCTGAGCAGGGGCTTGGACTAGAAGACCTCCCTTTCAACTCTGTTAAATGCACCTGTATTTATTCTCTGGACTATAGATATATAAATCCTGAAAAATACCTGGGTAAAAGAAAGACAGTAGAATCATTCTAGGTGTAAGGACAGTGTAAAATATTAATATATGATAAATAATGGAACAATTAAAAATAATATCACAGAGTTTTCTCTCCCCCCTTTCCTTCCTATTTCTTTTCTTTTCTTCCTTCTTTTTCTCTCATCTTTTTTCTTTCTTGCTCTCTTTCTTCTCTCTCTCACTTTCTAACTCTCTCTGTGTCTCTCTTTGTCTCTCTCTCTCTGTCTCTCTCTCTCTCCCCCCTCTCTGTGTATCTCTTTCTCTCTATGTCTCTCTTTCAAATCCAACTGGGCCAAGCCAGCAAGTTCAAACTGGCTGAACAACGATAATGGAAGCATCCTTTCAAGTGACCGACCCTCCTCCCCCCGACCCTCCTCCTCTCGCGACTGGTGGCTATGGTGAAACTGTGTGTGTGTGTGTGTGTGTGTGTGTGTGTGTGTATGTCCGCGCACACATGCATGGGAAGATGTTCGGGCGAGTGTCAAAGCACAGCAAAACTGGGCACGGGATGGGCAGCTGTGGCTGGTGATTGTTGTTCAGCCAGTCTGGATTCCAAAATGAAGAAATGAAAGAGATAGTGAAGAGCACCAAGAAAGGAGAGCTTGCTGGCTTGGCCCAGCTGCAGATTTAAGGGAGGGAGGGAGAGAGAGAGAAACACAGAGAGAGAGAGAGTTGGGGAGGTGTGTGTGTGTGTGTGCGTGCTTTACATTTTAAAATTCTTGATTTTCTTTATCTTTTAAAAATCCTGGTAATGTCCTTCATTTATGCCCTCTTTAAAATATCATAACGTGTTTTGAAGGTGAAGCATGTGATGAATGCTTCACTTGCATGTGATGACAATTATCCCAAGGGGAGGGGGAGGAGAACATTGGTTTGTTGCAGGGTTGCCAGATCGCAGCTTGGCTCTGCGGGCAAACTCAAGTCAAAATATGGCCAAATTCAGCCAAATTATTTTCTCTCACGGCCAAATTTTCCGGCCAAATTTTTTTATGCAATATAACATGAGCATATATTGTTTTTTTAACTGTTTTTAAATAATCAAATCATAAAAAATAGTCTTTATTTGACAACGTGACATGACGTTATGGGAATTTCTGTGTTTCTTTATTCACGTCCAGGCTAGGCAGCTCACTTCAAATAACCGCTTGGAAAGCTCAGGGCCAAATGCAGCGATCCTGAAGAGGGGGGAGCTAGGGCATGAGGGTTTTTAGGGGGATTCCCCCCTCCCAATTGAAAAAATATAATCACTAAACAAATAAAACGACACGGTGGGTTTCAAACCCATTCCCCCGAAGGGACCGGAGCCTTACTCCAGTGCCTTAGACCGCTCGGTCACGATAACTTCCTGTTATTTTGACTGTCTAATATTTCCCTCCAAAACAAACCGAAGGGTCTTCACATCAGTCCACATTGCTCAACTCTTTTTCAAGACAATTTTGAGTGGCTCTGAAAAGAGCCGTTGTATTGAAGCGAAGCCACGGGAGCTTCACGTCTTTTTAGGGACAGGCTTGACCTTGGTAGAAGCCTTAGGCTTAGCTTTTGTCTTCAGTGGTTTAGCGGGGCTTTTCAGCTTCTTGGCTGCCACTGAAGCAGGCTTTTTGACAGCTTTCTTCACCCCGGCGGCACCTGCAGCCCTTTTCACCTTCTTGTCTCTCACCGACTGCTGCTTATGGGTCGCCTTGTCCTTTGGGTCAGCTGGCTTCCTGTTGAGCTTGAAGGAGCCCGAGGCGCCCGTGCCCTTGATCTGTAGCAGTGTCCTCTTGGTCACCAGGCTCCTTAGGACTAACTTGAGGCAGCTGTTATTCTTCTCCATGTCGTAGCCCGAGGCCACCAGGGACTTCTTCAGTGCGGCCAAGGAGAATATATTGTATTGAAAACTGGTATTAGGCCAAAATTTCGATTTCATGGCCAAGCAACTTTCATACGGCCAAATTTCCAGCCAAATATAAATGTTGAATCCCGGCCCAGGGCTTCCATACCTGGGGGGGGGGGGTGAAGTAGCAGCGAGACAAGAATGGCGATAATGGTGCCTAAGGAATGCAATACCATCGATTCTGGTGGCATTGGGGCTTCCAGGACTAGTCCCCCACCTCGCTGTCCATCAGCTTTGTGTGGGCAAGGAGAGGCGAGGCTGACGGGGAGGGGCCAGCCAGGGGAGTGATTTGCCGGTTCTCCGAACTGCACAGAATCATAACATCTGGTTCTATAGAACCAGACAGAACTGGTAGAAACCCACCCCTGGGTACATAGGAAACACATACAGGGCACAGGTTGTCCTCTCTTCCTTTATAATATCAGGAAATGCTAAACCACTGTATGTTATTTCTGAAATAACAGACTATGTACTTTCTAAATAAAAGAATGGAATGAAACGATCATTCGACCAAATGTGTTCTTTAAATATTTAAATAATTGGAAAGAAAATACCATGATCATGTTTCATAAGGATATTTTTGGTCTCAATAGCAAGATACTTAAATACTGCTTCTTTCTAATTCCAGAACAATCTACTGCATAAGTCAAAGCACAGCATATCAAAAAAATATGAATATCACATTGAAAACTTACCTAATGTACTGAGATCTGACTTACGCATGTTTACAGTCATTGATTAATCAATACTAATTTGTTCACTGATATCATGGGATCTACCTCATCTGAGACAGGATTCAATTTATTATCAAATAATTATTCAAATATTAATTTCATTATGACTGCATTAAAATTCATGCTATTTTTTCTAAATAGTTTTGGATTTGGTGACTTTGGGACTTGACAGAGCTCATTTATGCCATTTAAATAATCTAGGGATATTTTCTGTAATCCTAAAACAGCTTCACCCTGTACAGAAGCAGTCGCCAACCGGTGGGCCGTGGCCTATTGGTGGGCTGTGAGAAAATTTTGGTGGGCCGCAGAGAAATCTCACCCCAGAGCACCTCCCCCAAAACAATTAATCCAGGCTGCGCAGGAACACATGGCCTGCGGGAACCCTCCCTGCCCACTCACTTCTTACCCAGTAAACTTGCCTGATAAATTGCTCTTTTTCCTTTTTCCGACCATCATCTGTTCTGCTGTGCCAAGAGATTTAGATTAGCTAGGAATCAGGAAATGGTTGGATTTCTTGCTTTCTAGCTAATCTTTAGATCTTCTGCTTAGCACAGCCAAATCTCCCTTAGGACTGAAGGTTTTCTTGCAAGCAAATTCAGTGCAAACTCATGGCAAGCAAATTTGAGAGACTGAGCTAGCCAATGGCAGATATATAGATCACTGAATGATTCTGTGTGATCAACTCACAGAGTTGAGAAATATTCTTTTATGAAATCCATTTAAGAATTTTTTTTATTGTCTTACAATTCTGAATATATGCACGAGTTCTTTTTATTTAGAATAGTTAAAACATAGTAAATTAGTGTACCTGGTAACTAAACATATCTCAGGTAGAATATATAACAATATATTAATATCTCAGGTAGAATATAATAACAATATAGAGTATTGATAACAAACCATCACAAAGCACCAGAGTTCAGGAAGCTGTTCTCTAAATTTCCAATTACAATAGGAATTTTAACACTTTGTAAGAGGATATCAGTAAGACAGTCAATCAGTAACCATTGTTCAGCATTTTCTAGTAACCTAAATATGCTATGATCACTTTTATCATTTGCCTGATGCAAATCTGAGAAATTGGTAGGTTGTCCTAAGAGAAGCTCCAGGATCTGAGATCAATGTTAGGAAGTTCAGGTTTAGGGAAGCTCCTTGCAGAGTTATTTGGAAGAGAGCTGGCAATAACTAATCAGAGCTATTGGAATATCATTTTGTATCTCTGTAGCAATACAAATCCTTTAAAATGTGACCATATTAACTCTATTTTAAGGGGGAAATGCTCCTGTTATTTTGTGTATCTGATTTAAAGAATTTGTATGAAACTGTTTATGTGTGAGCTTATTTATGAGTTCTCATTCAATGAAAGATAGGTTAAGATTTATTTCCAACTGATTTTAATAAGAGTCAAATACACCTTAAATTTATCTCAAGAAATAAACAAGATTTAAAAGTGCTCAGCTTAAGTTCATCACTATATGTTCACATTAAAAATCTTGGGAAATAGTTAAAATGTATTTCATTTATAAGATAGTTAAGATATTGTTTTTGTCCTACCTGATGGCATAGCTCATGCACAATAACCATGGTGACATCCAGTAAATATGATATGGAAGAAATGCTTGAATCCAGGAGTATCCTTTGCTCCACAAAAACATTTAATCCCCAGTTCTCCATTGCAGCATAAGGATGCTTAGGCACAGCTAACAGATCTAGAAACAGAATGAAATGTACTTTAACAAGATTGTGGTTTTAAAACGTTCATTAATTAAAAATGATGGGACATGAGAACAATTCTGAAATGCACAAATCAAAACATTAACATTCCTCAGAAATACAACTCTACTTGATTGTTTAGCATATACCATGTCCTAAGAATTGAAGTACATTACACTCATTTAAAATTCACTAGTGTTACCCATCATTGGAACAGATCAGAAACTCATACTTCAGCATTAATAACTATATTAAAAGACAATTTTATAGAACTTAAAATTTGGCATCTGAATACAAAGAAACAACCATTTATGTTTGTCTGTATCAAAAATTCAGTTTTATTCCAATTAAATTTGCTAATTTGAACAGAAGGTATTATTGTCACTTAGTTGTTCCAAATCCACGAAACTAAGCACCGAAAATCTTGAATTCGACCTGAAGATGTTTTGTGGATAACCACATATGGTCTCCTACAGCCAGCGGAGGTGTTGCCAGTTGAGAGCAATCTGCGAACCGCTTGTAATATTCCTTGGCCTGTATCAGTTGCTGCCGAACTAACTGCTGAACTGAGTGAAGTTACGAAAGGAATTCTCGGGTCTCGGTAACAGGGGAATCTAATAGTGTCAAAGGGAAGAACTGCGGATGGTACCCCACATTAGCATAAAATGGTGTTATTTGGGTGGAGGTGTGCTGAGAGTTTTTGAATGCAAACTCCACCAGAGGGAGATGATCAGCCCAGTTGTTCTGCCGTTGGTTTACAAAACAATGCAAATATTGCTTGAGAATGCCAATGACCTTCTCCATCCCCCCATCAGTCTCTGGATGGTGCACCAATGACAAGCATACCTGCACCTGTAACGCGGTCATCAGGCTTTTCCAAAATGGGGCTGTAAATTGTATACCATGGTCAGAAACTACCCTGTCTGGCAGACCATGGAGACGAAAAACATGCTACAAGAACAAACGGGCACTTGCACGGGCTGTTGGCAATTTATGACATGGAATGAAGTGGGTAATTTTTGTCAACACGTCGACCACCACCAGCACAGTTGTAAATCCAGAGGATGGTGGTAAATGAGTCAAGAAGTCCATGGAAATTGCTCCCCATGGTCTTTCTGGAGTCGGCAGAGGTTGGAGGAGACCAGGAGGCACACCTGTCGTGGTTTTTGTTTGCCTGCATGATACACAGGACGTGACATAGGCGTGGACATCATGCCATACTCAAGGCCACCAAAAAGTCTGCATTACAAGATGGAGGGTCTTAAAAAAAACCAAAATGGCAGGCTGCAGGGTTGTCATGACATTGAGTCATAATAAGGGCTCAAAGCGGCCCCATGGGTATGTACAACCAGCCCCGATGCTTGAGTAAACCCTCCTCCAAAGTCCATGGGGATTCAAGTCCAATCTCTCCCATCCTTTGCTGCGATGAAGCATCTAGGCACTGTGCCTCTCGCACCTGAGTGCCCAAGTACACCGGTTCCTGGACTGCGGTCCTCGGGGCAAAGGTACTCAGGTTTGTGGGACAGGGCATTTGCCTTCCGATTGTGACCACTGGGGATATAGGTCACAGAAAAATTGAACTGGGCAGAAAACAATGACCACCGGATCTGCTGCTGGTTCAACTTTTTCGCCGTTGACAAGTGTTCTAAATTCCGATGGTCTGCCTGGATCTGCACCTTGTGCCCCCTCGAGAGGATGTTGCCAAGTCTCAAATGCAGTCTTGATAGCCAGTAACTCTTTTTCCCAGATGGTGTTGTTGCATTCGGAAGGAGTGAGTTTCTGGGAAAAATAAGTGCAGGGAAAAAGAGTGGCACTATCCGGGGCTTGCAACCACCCCAATAGCCACGTTGGACGTGTCTGTCTCCACCACAAAAGGCCGATGCGGATCAGGGTGCCTCAGGATGGGTTCTGCGATGAAGGCATTCTTAAGGGCTTCAAAGGCTTGTTGCTGCGGGGGGACACACTGGAACAAGACCTTCTTTCGAAGGAGATGGGTAATTGGACCTGTCAGCTTGGCAAAACCCAGGATGAAGGTCTGGTAATAATTAGTGAACACCAATAGGCGTTGAATGTCCTTCATGCCACGAGGAAGTTCCCAACTACATAAGGCCTCCATCTTGCGTGGGTCCATGGCGATGCCTTTGGGAGAGATGATGTGCCCAAGGAACTCTATGGAAGTCTGAAAGAAGAGACATTTCTTCAGCTTCACATAAAATTGGTGCTCCCAAAGGTGTTGCAAGACTAGACAAACATGTTGAAGGTGGCTGTCCCTGGACCCGGGATAGATCAGAATATCGTTCAGGTACACCACCATGAACTGATCTAACATATCCCAAAACACATCATTCATCAGGTGCTGGAAGACTGTGGGGGCATTGGTCAACCCAAATGGCATCACAGTGTACTCAAAATGGCCGTATCAGGTGCCAAATGCCATCTTCCATTCATCCCCCTCTTGCATTTGCACCAGGTTGTAGGCCACTCAAAGATCAAGCTTGATGAAGATAGTGGTCTCCCTCAACCTCTCCAACAACTCCAGAATGAGCGGCAAGGGGTAGCTATTCCGTACCATGATGGTATTTAGTCAACGGTAATGACAGCACAAACATAAGTCTCCCGTCTTCTTCCTGACAAAGAGAACTGGGGCTGAGAGAGGGGACGACGAAGGCTGGATGAACCCTTGGGCCAAGTTTTTGTCCAGAAAGTCCCATAGTGCGGCCAGCTCAGGCTCGGACATGGAGTACAATTGTTGCTTTGGCAGTGGTACATTTGGCAGAAGGTCCACTGGGCAATCATAGGGCCGATGTGGGGGTAACCGGTCCACCTCCTTCTCACTGAACACATCCATGAAGCCTGGCAGTTCAGGAGGTATGGAGATGGCAGAGGTAGTGATGTCCTGGCCAGCACAGGTGTAGCAGAAGTGGTCCACACACTGCAGACTCGGAAAAGAAATGGCATTCCATGACCATGCCACCTGAGAATCATGAATCCTAAGCCAAGCCATGCCGAGGATGAATGGGAAATGGAGGTCCGCAGTGATATAAAAGTAGATTGACTCCTCATGTGCTCCAATGACTAGGCGCAAAGGCTAGGTGGTGAATTTAATGGATCCTGCAATAAGTTCCTGCCCATCAATAGTCTCGACCCTCATTGAAGGTTCTACTGGAACCAAGGGGACATCAAAATGGGCCACAAAGGCCTGGTCCATAAATTTTGTTGTGGCCCCTGAGTCCACCAGCGCATTTGCTGTAATCCCTTCTAACTGGTTAGCCAAGAAAACCTGACTGTCCAAAATCAGATGCCAAGGGGGCCCAGAGTCAACCTCCGCTAATTCAGGTGGGTGTTTGATATGTGCCCGGCCTAGGGTTTCCCCAGGTTGGGCCTTCCCCATTTCCTGACTGATCATGCCGAGATTCAGGCACAGGCTTGAGCACCCCACTTCACTTTAGAGGACAAGAAATATCTAAATGTCCTCCCCACCCCCACAATACAAGCACGAACCCCTTGGCATCTCCGCATTTGCTCCTGGGCCCTCTTGCAAAGTCTGACCAATCCTAACTCCATTGACTCCTCAGCCATTGCCATGACACATTGGGTGACCCAGGGCGTTGTTAGCACAGGGCGCTGCGATACCGATGCAGATGGCTGCTCCTGGACGGTGCAATGGTTCTTTCACCATTGGAGACGTGCATCAATGCGCAAGCATTGCACCACCAGAGCGTCAAGGTTCAGGGGCGCTTCCACTTGAACTAACTCATCCTGCAGCTCATCTGACAGGCCATCCTGGAAAGCATCCATTAACGCCGCATCATTCCAGTTGGAGTCCAGGCATAAAAGCCAAAAATCAGAAATAAACCCTTGCATGGGGCACCTCCCTTGGCAAAGATCCTTAAGACACCTGGCTGCCACCTGTACTTGTATGAGGTCTTCATCAGTGTGGCACATGTGTTGCCAAAAACCCTGGTAATTAGTTAATAAAGGCTGTTCTTGAGCAACAAAGGTATGGCCCATCTGGCGGCCGAGCCAGAAAGGAGGCTTATCACAAACCCTATCCGAGCCCAGTCATCTGGGAAATCCTCTGACCTCATAGCCATAAATAACTGGCACTGTCCCATGAAAGCTGGGAACATCTCAGGCTGCCCAGAAAACTTATCTGGCACAGCCACCGGGCATTTCTGATGGGGAGGGGGAGGAGGAGCTACATGAGACTGCAGCAAAGCAAGTTGGGCTGTTAATTGAACCACTTGCTGTTGTAGAGTTTGATTTTCATCTTGAAGCTGTTGAAACTGCTGCTGGTGGTCCATCTTAGGTAAAAGATGGTTTAAGTCAGGTACCGGACAAAAATGTTCTGTCTAACCTTCCTCTTTCCGAAAAGATGAAAGAGTACAAACTCACACAAACACAGGCAGGCAAGCTGGCTCGGACTTCAGAGCTAATTCTTTGGAACTGATAATATTCTTGGCATTCCAATAAGTCCTGCCTGCCAAGTCTGAACTGATAACAAATAAAATTTTATTCACAGAAAAATCACAAGGCAGTCCACAAAGAAAATCTGAAGTAAGGTTAAACTTTGTCCCTTACAAAGTTTCAGGAGAAAACACACCCACTTTTATCCCCTGTGGGGTGTGGCTCAATGACTCAGCTCACTCTCTGACCGTTCCACGCCTCCTACGTGCTGCTCACGTTTCTCCCTATGATGCTGCTTAGGATCGAGCCAACATTCTTCCTCTTTACTCCCTGTCAGGGGCTGCTCCGATATGCCTTCCTCGTGATTAATCTCAGGCTGTTCCTCTCGGTTGTCTGATGGAACCTGGGGCATTATCAGGGAGGAAGGTCCTGGGGAGGAAGGCATTGCCAGAGAGGAAGGTCCTGGGGAGGAAGGCATTCCGAGTTCCTCCTCCTCATCTTCCAGGTCCTCTTCCTCTGACAGCATAGGCTTGGGAATCTGGGCCACAACACTATCCCCCACCACAGGGCCCTTCCCACGAGTCTGACGGTCAGGATGTGGTCGCAAAGGGAAATGGTCATGGAACATCTGTATAAGGTCCGGGGCATGGATCGTGGAAGCATCAACCTAGGAGAGGACTTATTATAATACATATATACTGTATATACATATATGCATAAAAATATATACTTTTCTGTCAACAAGCAATGGGAAACCATGTTAAATTTCCCAGCATATTTTTGAATATGCTGGCTGTTTACTCAGTGCATTCTGGACTGCCAGTGTGATGACCCAGGGTGGGATACAAAACAAACACAGTCACAGAAAACAGGTGAAGCCCCTTTTATTCCTTCACTTTGCTTCCAAGCTCCGAATATCCTTGATGGAAGACAAAAAACTCCCACACAAACAGTTACAAGAAAGAGGGGGAAAAAAACACAAATCAGGCAAGATAAGGGCTGGAGGACGTCCACAGATAACAGAACACACACTGGGAAGGACACCAAACTCAGAGAGGAACCATAAAGTAGAAATATTTCCATGTTTTGTTTCCAGCGCTCGCCCGTATGCATATCCATCCTCTTATTCAGTTGTCACAGCTGCAGCCTGTTGAGGTAATTCCCCGTTAGGAGAATGAGCACATACAGGGAGACGTATTTGAGAGTAGTGTTTGAATAATATAGTACAAAGTACTATATTACAAAGTACAGATACACTGTGTACAGTACACAGATACACAGTAAATGTAGATTTTTACTTTCAGATAGTTTAAGCAAAGTTCAAGATAAGCAGTCCAAAGTAATTCATAGTTAGATCCGTCAGTTTTTTCAATCCAGGGACAATCCAAATATCAAAGTCCAGTGTCAAAAAACAGTTCAGTATCAGACTTATATTAAATCCAGAAATATCAGTCAATTAGGAAAAATGGAGCAACTGCAATACTTTCCAACAGAAGGAAACAGAGATATACTCACACTCTCTTCTGAGACTCAGACTAAAGACAACCCAGGTTTCTGGCTCCATCTTATGACCGTTTGAGAAACCACACCTAATTACAGTTTTGCATTTTCTTAAAGATACAGTTTTAAAATGTTTATCCTGGTTTATATATTTCTAACACAAATAGCTGTTAGGTGACTTATATTCCTAACACAGCCCATGAAGATCAAGGCCCTCTCTTCCCAAACAGACAACATCTCTCCCTTATCCTCTCCTCCTTGCATGGGCTAGGATGGAGAGGGGATGGGCCTAGGTCCTCCTCTGACTGCTCAGCTGCCTCTGCCCTTCCCCAGCCTCCTCCACAACCTCTGGAGCCACACTTCACTCCCTGTTGGCTGTTCTTCCTCTCCCTCAGAGTCAGTCTCCACCAGAGGCATGACAGCCAGTGTCATTGCATTTCTTTTAATATGAGTATAACCTATTGTGTGTCTGCTTACTCTCTTGTACTCCCTTCCTCTCCAGTGAATGTAAATGTAATGTAAATGCAAACATTAAAACCTTTTTTGCTAATTATCTCATCACTGGGCCGATCATTTTGAAGGCTGCAAGAGTGGTTGGGAGACAAACAAAAGCCAAAGACATGAAATTGATTACTCTTATTAGTTACAGAAAGCAGCTGTGAGCCAGCTATTCCAGTGAGTGAGCATTCTAAAGGGTAAGACAGTGGGGAAAAGGAAAATATAGTCAGTGTGATGTGATTTCCCACTGCTTTGCCAATTTCAAATGTAATTGCTAAATGAATACTATACTATTTGAATATTCATGGTTTATCTAACAAAATCCTTAATTGCATGTAATGTTCCAACCCCTTTTTTCTAAACAATTCAAGCACTGTAGTTACTTGACCTATGGAACAATGTCCTTGGTGGTTTTTTTTTCCATCAGCATTATCAAGCTGAGGACAAACAACAACTAAAATAGTGTAAATACTAACCATTTTAATGTGATAGACATAATAATCCTTTAAATCTTCTATTCACTTATGAATTTCACTTCATTTTCAAATAATTTTTAAAATGACGGTTTGTTTTACTAATTCAATAGAGCCCTGAAGTAGTCCTAACTTGAAACAATCAAATAGGCATAGTTGAAAAATCTTGTAAGACAGCCGTCTGCAGCAGTTGTGCCCTAGATTTGAGACTTTCTGCACATGACTATTGTTTGAGAAGCTGCTGTCAGAAATCACCTTATTACTTGGCAGAAAATGTATTTATTGCTTGGCTTAGCAAATAAATTTCCAACAAATGTATTCCTGGACTACCTTCTTTATACTCAATTGCTGCTCAAAACTGAGTATTTCATGGATTATTTTTCTATAATCCACTAAATTGTATTCTTTTCTTCCTCTCCTCAAGAAAATCCCTTCCTCAAAAAACTGTGTTAAAGTACAAGTTTTACATCTCTTACAGAGTTTTAGCCATTAGCTTCTGTGCAAGCAAACAGAACTAATTGATCTATATAAAATAGCCATATGTAGTCCTATTTTGCTAAATAAACCATAGGAATTCCTGCTGTTCCATGTATTTTATTGTGTGAAAGTATGCATCAGTCCATTTCCTCAGGCTGGGCTTCTTTAAAATATAACTCATTTCACAATCTCAGGACTTTTTCCCCCTCTAGATATTAGTATGTTCTTAGACCCAAAAATCATTTGGTATATGAATAATTTCCGCAAACATTGGTGCATTTGCTTAGTTCCATTTTAGGAGACTGACTGGGAATCTATAAAATATGCTTCGTATGTCATACTGCTAGATAGCCTTCAACTGCTACAATGTAATCTAGGCCTGGTTGTATGCACTGGCTCCATAAGGTGGAGAAAATTCCCAACTTCTGTTGCCTAATTTCCTTTTGTCGGGAGAGAAGGAGAGAGTTTGGTATGGTGATCAAGGCACTAGCCTAGAAACAAGGCGATTGTCAATTCTAGTCCCATTTTAGGCTGAAAGCTGTCTGGGTAGCTTTGGACTTTCACTTTCTCTCTATCCAACTCAAAAAGTAAAATGAGTAAAAATGAGTATGTTAACATTCTAAGAGGTAAAATGTATTCATATGCACTTTGCACATATTTAAAAGAAAGAAGCTGGACTTTTTTAGTCTTTGCTAACCAGTCATGTTATTGCACTTCCAAAAGTAATATATAAAACGAATAAATAAATGTGACTGGCACCAACATAAAATAAACAAAGGGGACAAAGTGGCACACATAAATGATTGTTTAATAAGAAACCTAGAATGTTTCAGATTAAATTTTCTTCACAAATTCTTATTTCCTCAAACTACTATACTATGTGAGGAAAAAATCTTTATTCCAATTCCAACGAAACTTGTTTGGCTTTATATTAAACCATTTTTCTTCTTGTACTAATTGAGACACGGTGAGCCCAGCAAATATAGATAGGTGACTATAGATTAGTGAACAAAGAAAATGAGAAGGATCTGCTTATCCTAAAATAAAATGTCCATGAGAAGAAATATATTTTATGAGTTGATATAGAGAAAAGAATAAAAATATTCAGAGTTCAATAATCTGGGCAATGTTAAAAGGAACAGTCATTTTCACAAAATTACATAGATAGCAATTTAGTTTACAGAATATCTTATCCACTGTTGCAAACAAAAGCTTGACACAGAGGGAAAAAATGGAATATATATTAAAACAAACATAATTAATGTCAGGGCCCCAATTTTAAAAAAAGAATGCAAAGAGATCTAGGCAAATATAGACATCTTGACCATGTAAACTTGGGAAAATAGTTGCCTTATAGGGAAGATAGGCAGCACAAATATTAATTTAATGTAAAGCACAAAAAATAAAATGATATATTAAAAAGAACAGCAAATTTTCATGCAGAAGAAGACTAGATTCTGAAAAGGTAAGTTCTGCATTATTTTTCTGATGCAAAAAAAAATTCAGAAAAGAACAGAGCTGCTGCCATCAGCATTGGAAAGAGCCTGACACATCTGACCTTGATAAGGAAAACTTGCAACTTGTTTCAAACATGTAATACAATGATTGTGGACAATCTATTATCTTCTGTAAGTGCAGATGCTGCACTAAACAACAGTGACCCAATCACAACCACTTTTTAACTAATTTAACTACTGTACTTGAATGAATGCAGAAGGATTCACCAAATGTCTATGGAGATTCTCAGTCACTCAGGTCAAACTTTGGGATTCACCAAATGTTAACATCCAGGTTTATGGTGCAGTTTAAAGCACCAGAAGAGTGGGACAATAACGGTCTTAATCTAGGTTGGATTCAACTACCTGACTAAAGAACCAGTCCTGAATTTTTTTAAAAAAGAATTTTATTATTTTTTAAAAAAAAAACATATACAAACAAAACACAAAACATAAAGAACATAAAACATCTTTTTGGAAAGCAGTTTGATCCCGGGTTACATCTTTTTGTACAGACATAAATTCAAGTTCATGATTACTTTTATTTTGCATTCCATATCTTATTTACCATTTTACATTTTCTATACAGCTTCTCCCCTCTTCACTCTCTTAATTCTATTTTATTTATTTCATCTCAATTTAAATCATTATACATTATACTTTGTCTGTCCTGTTTCAGTTGTCTATTATCTTTTCTCATTAACACAAAATTTCTTCTGTAATAACTGATTGGAGTATGACACCTTTATATCTTTCCCCTAAGTTTAACACTTAAAATAATACATAATTTTCATTCGGATTCTGCGTAGTACATTCTAAAACTACAATCAATATTTTAAAATAGGATTTTTAAAAAAAATATATTATATAATTAAAATAACAATCCATAGCAATTGAAATTATATTGTTAAAATTGATATTCATTTAAGTCTTAAACATTTTACACATTCCTTTCCAAATAAGTATCATGCTTCTATGGGAACACTTATAGATTTTGCTGAGTTACTTCCCCCCCATTTCACTTATATTTTAAAATATTATGTAATGACAATGTTCCCATTCCTTTTTAGTTCAATTCTTTCATATTTCATTTCATTTATTTTATTCAAAAAAATTTTTTTGCTAAATTACATTAAATATTTTATCCCATTTTATAATCATATGTTGTTCCAATTTTCTAACATTATTTCAGATACAAATACAACAATATAGTCTTATGTACCTTTGCAGAATCTCTTTTTCAGTTATATTTTTACCCATTATCTCTAAATAAATCCTGTTTCTTTACATCTTGTTTCAAACCTTTGTAGCTTCTCTTCCCTTCTTTCCTCCCTTGCTTCTCCCCTCTACCCTTTTTACCCCCTTGTCTCTTAATCTCCACCCTCTTCTGTATTCCTCTTTTCTGTTGCTTTCTGATGTTGTGCCCACTTTTCACTTTATTTTTCCCTTTTTTGGTTGTTTTTTTGTCTTAAATTCTCCATTCTCTTTCGCCCCTTTCCCCTTTCTTCCCCAGATAAAGTTGCTTGTTCATTAAAGATGGCTTCTTCTTTATCCCAATCTTCTTGTTCTTGTAGTTTCTCATATGTAGAAATCGCCATTTCTAAAAAATGAAAAACTGAGCCAAAAGAGCCCTTCCCTTCTTGATCCTCTTCTTTATATTTTATAAATTCCATTTTCAGTTCATCTGTAATGCCATTGTAAAAAAAAATTTAAACAACCCAAATGACTTTAATCATTCAAATAAGAATTTCCAACAGTCCCAAAGTCACCAAGCAATCCAAATGCACACAGTCTATTTCATTTAACACTTTCTTCTTTTTTTCACTTTCTCTTCCTGGGGTTGTAATTCAGTTACAAAGTTCCAATTAAAATGTATCTTTTAGAAGTCTTGTTATGATTTTGTTCTAGTCTTTTAAATTCCAAGAAATTTCCTCCAGCCAAATCTTAATCTTAATTCTAATCCTCTCCCTTCCCACTTACAGCATAAAAAAAGTTTTTTTCCAGTGTTTAGAAATCTTTCTTGTCCCCTTGGCTTTAATTTTCCAGTTTGATTACCTGCTGATGCCAAAGCAGGTTTTTCAAATTTCTCATTCATCTGCTGTCATCTGAGTGAGAAAAAACAAACTTTCCCTTTTCACTTTCATTTGCTGCTTCCAGAGCTTCTCAGGGAGCGATGTATCTTTTTCCAAAATTTAAATTCCAGGATATCTTGGATGTTGCTTCTCATCCCGGTCAGTCAAAACTTTCACTTCTCAGCTTTCTCCTGCACATTCTGTTCTGGATGAAAACTTCTTTGTGGCAGCCATTTCTGACCGTCGCTCTACCGCTTTCGGAAAAAGGAGTTAAGACAGCTGGGGGGGGTGCGAGTCCCCCCGACCCCTGCTAGATCTCCCCTGTCTTCAGCTACCTCTATGGGGTAGCTATAGCCCCGAAGCCCACTCCAGCAGCGAGCGCAGCAGAAACCACGCACGATCGCGGATTCCTACCGCTGCCGAGCCTTGCAAATCGGAAGTCCTCTGAATTTTTGGAGGTCTCTTTGTTTGAAGATTTGGGATTCATGATCCTCAGAAGTGGACCTGCCTCAATTAATATATATGGCACAACACATACTTTAGATTGTATTCTGAACAAGATTAAAGGATACTATGAAAATACTTTATTAGTACTACTGAATACGTTAGTTTTGACTGACAGACAAATAGAATATTTTTAAAACAAATTCTGCTAGTTTAGTTGAAAGCTCTGTTGAAGTTCTGACCTCTGACTAAATCATCAAGGATGACTTAAGCCATCACTAAAATCACTCCTAGAAACCTTACCCCATCTTATAGCACCCTGTCATCTTTTTGATATTGAGGTATGAAGGGAGCAGTGGAGTGGCAAGACAGGATGGTAGATGCTTTATGGATGCTTCCTTCAGCCTGTCTCATCACACGGATGAGATTGGGCCATGTATGTTTGGTTGGCCTACAATGAACAGGGCGTTTAATAAAGAGTTGCGTTTGTGTTGACATGTGTGGATAATTATTACATTATTATTGATAATAAAGGGCCATAGGTGTGGCACCTGGGAGGGTGGACCATACAGTCCCACTATGCTTGCACTGGAGGTTTATCTATCCCACTGCTATCCTAACCCATCCCATAGCTATTACCCATCCCACAGGTATCCTAACCCATCCCAAAGCTTAAACCATTTCTAAAAGTTTCCACCAAGACCTTATTAAAAAAAAGAAATGAAGCAAGTGTGTGAATCAAAACTAGACTTTATTGACAACAAGCTATAAGACAAAAATGAGTCTCTGGCACTCCTCTTGGTTG
The DNA here is from genome assembly GCA_015471245.1 of Laticauda colubrina. NCBI lineage: Eukaryota > Metazoa > Chordata > Lepidosauria > Squamata > Elapidae > Laticauda > Laticauda colubrina. The sequence continues at coordinate 26,319,557 of BLBF01000022.1, read as the reverse complement.
CTCAGTCTCAGGGGTGAAGAGTGCAGGTGCTGTGGAGGTGGCTGGTGCTGGAGTACTTGTCATCAGCTCCTCCAGAAGCAGAAGCAGCAGAAGCCCCAGCCCCAAAAGAGCGAGACCGTGCTGCAGAAGCCCCAGCAGAACCAGAGTGAGGGCCAGGGGGCGGGATGGTAGCCCTGTCCCTCTTGCCAAGGCTGGCAGCAGATGGCTGAGGCTTGTTGTGCTTCCGCATGGTTGTGGGGTTGCTGGCTGGCAGGGAGGCTGGCAGGAACCAAGGCTGGCAGGGAGGCTGGTAGGGAGGCTGGCACCAAGGCAGGCACCAAGGCTGGCAGGAAGGCTGGCAGGCATGAAGGCAGGCAAGCACCAAAGCTGGCAGGGAGGCAGGCACCAAGGCTGGCAGGAAGGCTGGCAGGGATGCAGGCAACAAGGCTGGCAGGCAGGCTGGCAGGCACCAAGGCTGGCTGGCAGACATGAACCAAGGCTGGCAGGAAGGCAGGCAGCAAGGCTGGCAGGCAGCAAGGCTGGCAGCAAGGCTGCTAGCAAGGCTGGAAGCAAGGCTGGCAGGCAGACATGCAGGCAGGGCAGGCAAGGCAGTCGATATGTCTGGCAGCAGGTCTTTCCTCTGAATGGCGACCTGCTTCTGAGCTGCTTCTGTTATATCCGCGGGGCTGACACAATGCAACACTCCCTGCATGCACAATTAACGCCAGGCATCCATTAGGCTTCCGCTGTGCATCCGCTCGGCGTCCGCTCTGCATCCGCTGTATCCGTTCTGCGTCCACTTTGCTGAGGCCCCCCGGAAGCCCTGTGGTTGCGACATCCGCTCCCATCCGCTTCCTTCCGCTGGGCTTCCATTCCACATCTGCTTTGCATCCGCCCTGCATCCTCCCCGCGTCCGTGTTATCCACTCCGGTTATGCAAATTTTTGCCCCTTTTAAGAGCAGATAACAACGGATGGAACATTTTTCTCGTCCGCTGTGTCCTTTTTGCATCCATTGGGCAGTGTGACATGGGCTTAAAGAACTTCAAGCTAGAATGATATATTCCCAATATTCATGAAAGATTTCAGTTTCTTATATTCTTTAATGTATGCACAAAAATATGAAAGCTTTATGTGATACCAGAAAAGTACAGTGGGACAATTAAGAAAGAAATGAATTGACTGGATTGCAGAGGAAGAAGAGGGGAAAACTGTCAGAGTTTGTAGGATCCAGCCAGCACACAAACAAATAATTCAGCAGGATTCATTATATAGAAGAAACTTCTTTATGTACAATAATATAAATCATGATGCACGTATACAATACCCATGCAGCTCTTGCAACGTGGTAGAGAGAAGAAGTAGCAACTACAAATACTCTCAAGTAAAGACTTATGAACTCACAGCACAGAACAGTTAAGCTAAGCCATGCCCAGGCTCCAAACTGGCTCACATGGCTCATACAGCAAATCCTGTGTCTTAGTCACCAAACAGTTACTAATAAGGTGTAATGCTGTGCCAAATCTCTACAATATTGTCTGCTAAAATATTGCGCTACTTAATCGGATAGATAAGAAATATAAGAATATATTCCCAAAGAGCAGATAGTCACTTCTGCAGAGCATATTGGAATAACTCATGTACTCATGAGGGCCAATCTATTCACAGAAGCATGAATATTTAGCCTTTTCTCCTCACAATTATGAAGTTACAAAACCGACTGAGTATTATGAAAAAAGTTATTACAGATACAATAAAATATTTATATAAATGGAACAAAATTCAGTTTGGTAAAATTTAATGCAGCTTTCTTACTGAATATTTCAGTTTAAATTAGGATAACGTGGGATTCCACTTTCCCTTGAACAATGAAAAGCTTGTCTGGACCACTATTAATAAATTTATTCTATTAAGAGCTGAAAACAATATATTTGTTAAACAAATGCTATTCTTACTTTGCCAATATTTTAGCTCACGCCCATTACCATTATCATATTTAAGAGCAGTACTGCAAGCACCGATAGACAAAAGTGTATATAATAGCATTTATTTATTATTCATCAAGTCTTGACCCACTAATTCCATAACCAGTTGCCCAAATGTGAAAAATAAGTATGAGGTTGAGTGCTAACAACCCATTTAAACCCTATTGTTTACTTTAGCCCAGTAAACAATAGGTAGCTGCTCCTTGAACAAAGCTTACTGAAGCAATAACATATTATTTTTCCACCATTATTTTTTATGTGCAAGTAGAGTCAAATATTTTAGGATTAGTACTGACTCCTGGTAGTAGCAAAAATATCAGAAATATGCACTTGAGGTGTGAAAATATTTTGTAGCAATGGTAATAAAACTAAGGATAACTTACAACAAAACTATCAGGATTGGAAGACTACGTCACTGAGACTTAATAAGCAATTAAGATAACCAGATTTTAAGCAAGTCCTAAAGATCAAGACCAATCCATTGTCATTTTGCTAAGCCAAGTGCCAGTATGACTCAATTTCATGCACTCTATTTTCCAACAACTTGTTTCCACCATTGCACTCAAGTACAATGAAGCAGTCGTCTCATTTAAATTGTGAAATGTCCAATCTTATCCACCATGGCTGCATCTTATTATGAACTACAAACTAAGTCTTCATTCATTCATCCCAAGAGTTGAGGTTAATGTTTAAAACAAATATAGTGCAATACATTATTCCTGCATAGAATATCTTCACGACTAGATTAAAATGAAATGTTTAAGGCAATATACCCAGCATAATATACTGTTCTATTTTGAATACTTAATGATATCCCAACATGAACCAATACACACACACACACACACACACACATAATTAACAGAATATCAAAATGATTTTACTAAGCGATGCTTCATTACCTAAGGTATAAATTTCATAATTTCTCTGATACTCTATATCTGATTGAAGAACAGTTATATAGTTGAAATTAGAAACCTTTTATTTTTTAGTTTTATCATGTTAAATATTTGTATTACATTTATATATTATGTTTAACAGATGATAACCTGATTCTGATTTAAAAAGTGTATAAGCTTAGCCTTACATATACATGGTTTATTAATAATGACAGATGGATTCTAATTTATCTGCTTTTAATATTAATATAGTTAAAGATATAATAAAAGCAGATCAGCATCAGCTTCAGTGGTGGAATTCAAATCTTTTTACTCTCGTTTCTGTGGGCATGGCTTGGTGGTGTGGCAGGGAAAGAATACTGTAAAAAAATTTGAAAAGTTTTTTTTTTCCCAAAAGCCATCACTCTGTTAAACAAATAATTTCCTCAACACTATTCAACTATTACAAAGTCTGCACGACTATTAATGTTAATCTTCTCATCACTCCTTATCACCCATCCCCTCCCACTTGTCACTGTATGACTGTAACTTTGTCACTTGTATCCTTATGATTTATATTGACTGCTTCCTAGTATGATTTGATTGCTTATTGTACCCTATGACTATCACTAAGTATTGTAGCTTATGACAAATGTCTCTTGAAAATGTATCTTTTCTTTTATGTATACTGAGAATATTTGCACCAAGACAAATTCCTTGTGTGTCCAACCACCCTTGGCCAATAAAGAATTCTAAAATCTCCAGTCAGAAGTGGTATTTGCCGGTTCTCCGAACTACTCAAAATTTCTGCTACTGGTTCTCCAGAACTGGTCAGAACTGGCTGAATATCACCTCTGATCAGCTTGTCTAATTTTGGTTTTACTCGATATTGTATCTATTAATTATAATCAAATAATAACCCCTAAATTGTTAACATAAACCCTGAAACAGCTGCAGTCAGAAAAATACAAAATATTAAACCATGAGAAATTGATTTAGAAATTAGAAAAGTCAATAGGAGAGAAAAATAGATTTTGTGCACCATATTTTTTTAGTGTTTTGCATTAAATTTCCTAACTAAAAAAGTATGAAGGTGTATAGTTATGTAATCCTGAAAGCCCTCCTAAATATCCACTAATCCAATTATACCACAGTCCATTGATATATACCAGTATCAGCATCAATTGCAGAACAAGTATGGAAGTGGCTACTAGAAGACACAGCAGACATGAAAGGGAAATTTACTCACTGGTAAAGGAGTACGTTAAAATCCTCTGTCTTCTCCCATCCTGCTTACGCACTGCAGGAAGAGCCAGGAAAATTAAAGCAACAATGGAAAGCCAGGGAAACAATGGGGCAGGCTGGAAGAGGAAGAGATGAGGACACAGAATCAATTAAAGGAAAAGGAGGAGAAATGGTATAATCTGCCAAGGTGCTGGCCTAGCAGCAAGTACAAAACAGGACACATTCCTCCATATGAATTCCAAGCAGAGAAAATAAACAGCCATGAAATTAGAAGTAGGAAAGAAAAATGGAGAAGTGATTAACCAAACTGAACACAAAGCCAGAAGGGCACTATTGCTGCCATTCTCTTGTTACTCGGAACTACCAAGTCCCAGTCCATCCCATAATATTTGAGCCTTAATCAGTTCAATGATGAGGGTCTTGCTGCTCTCTGAGTTTAGTTGTTTTCTTGCATATGCTTTATTATCCAAACTAGATAACATCATCAGTGCAAGTAGGGAGATGGTGTTACCTAGTTTAGGTAATGAAACATCTGCAAGAAAACAGCCAAGCTCAGAGAACAATAAGGAACAGTAAGGAACAGAGAACAATCCTGAGCTACAGATATTCGGCTTTATTGGTAATACAACAGTGTTTTCTGCATTTTCCTTAACAATGGAGTTCAGCCAGGCAAAGGTTATAAGACAGTTTAGATTGGTTAATGGATAATCAAATATCATGAGAATCAAGTGCTATAGCCCCCAGCTAACAAAATAGTAACCATCTGAAGTTGGGGAACATACGGTAGACAAAAATTTCTGTTTGCCTGTTTTCCAAAATCGCCACTTAATTTTCCTAGCCAGCCCTGAAGAAAGTTCAAAGTACAGAATAATTGATTTAACTTTGCAACAGGAAAGAACAGACACTCAACTCAAAATATAAAAAAAATAAAGGAATATAAATATAGAATTACTTTCCTAGTAGGTCCTCCACTTCTATATTATTTTTATTTTATTGAACGAAAGAAAGAAAAATCTGAGGTTTCAAGGGGCACATTTCTGGGCAAGGATGAGAAGAATAATAGTAATACAATCTTAGTTAATAATTTGACAGTGTTGTGGAAATTAATTGTTTAGCAGAGTGGTGGCATTCAGGAAAAATTGTCCTTGTGTCTAGTTGTTCTAGTGTGCTATGCCCTATTGCATCATTTTGAGGTAGAAGTTGAAACAATTTATGTCCCAGATGTGAGGCGTGTGTAGATATTTTCACAGTCCTCTTTTTGACTTGTGCTGTATACAGGTCTTCAATGGAAGGCAGGTTGATAGCTATTGTTTTTTCTGCAGTTCTAATTATCTGTTGAAGTTTGTGTCTGTCTTGTTTGGTTGCAGAGCCAAGCCAGACAGTTATAGAGGCTTTAACGGTAAAGAAAATTGAAAGAAAGAAATGATTGCCCATTGGATGATTGCCCATTGGAAATGCTGAAAGACCAGGTTAGGGGCAAGTAGAAAATCTATATAGTCACTAAAAGTCAACAGTGACTTGATAACAGGCAATCAAACACTGTGACTGAGCAGTTTTCTGAAGCACATGAAAGGGAATTTATGCAGGTGTTCACTTTTGCACCATGTCTGCCTGAACTTTTTAGTTATTGTACCATCTTTTTCCTATTCCATTGAGAGCTCTTTTTAAAATTTTATATGAAGTCATGAAAAAGTTTGGAAAAAATATAGGAAGCTGGTTTCAAGAAAAAATGTATTCAGAGGTAATATTTGTCTGTATTCTCAAGCAGTTGCAGAGACCAGTGGAGAGATTTATAATATGATACTTAAGCTTCTTCATCAGTTTAATGTTAAGAGGAATGGGAGAAACTTTAGTTGAGATGTATTTCTAATTCTATTATTAGAATCTACACCAATGCTACAGAAACCTAAATAACCAAAAGTAATACCAATTATATCATTCAACCGTAAGCAACCACATCATTGTTAACATGCTGTCCTTATCTTCTATTATGGCACTGGTTGCTCAGCATAGAAATTAGGATAAGAAGAACTGGGAATGTTGTGTATGGCACACCATAACAAAGAGAAAGAGAATGATTAAAAATGTTTTGGCTCCTACTTACTAAGTTTTTTTTTTTTTAAAGCATTTAATTTGCCTGTAACTTGCTTCTGTTTGGCATTATATTTAGAGTCTTTACTGCAAAACTGCACACCTCTCAATGTTCATTACAACTGGGCATCGATATATAATATACTGAAACCATAATGCTGCTTTTGGGTCAGTTTGCTAACCCATAGCCCAGTTTGGCTATGAACTCCTAAGAAATAAAATATTGTTTACAGAACAAAAAAAAAATCTTGGAAAGCAGGGTCCTTCTATCTTATATTGCATGGTAAATATAAATCTATATGATGAACCAAAGGACCATTTCATTTGCTTTTCATTAATTCCCTTCTGTTTGTTAATTTTGCATATCAGAAATAAGCTTAATTATAGGAGTCCAACTATATTTTGGAAACTTACGGTGTTGCCTGCCCATTATGCCTGTCCATTACCCAACCAACAGGTCCTCCCTTGTCCCAAGGAACAAGGAACTGTTCGTATATCAGCAGTCTGAGTGAAAACACCTCCCAGACTATCCTTCTTCTGAAGGAGACTACTGCAAAGTAAAAATGGACTTATTTTAACCTGATGCTTTCTTTCCCCCTCAGTTTTTGCATGTACTGATATACGAACATAGATCTGGCACAGATTTATGTATTGTACACATGGACCATGGTTGATGCTTTCTCTTCACTAGAATTGGGAAAAGAATTTCAAATTTTTCCTTTCTTCATTGTAAAATTCCTGGCTTTGACAAGACAGCAATTAAGTCCTCTTTCTATTCTTCCACTTTATTTTCTGTAGTACTTTATTAGTACTATGCTGACCTATACTTCCCAAAGATGTAACATTTATGATGGTAGATAAATATATGGTTTAATCTTGATACTCATATATTTAAATATTGTGAAAAAGAACTAAAGATTTTCTGTATAAAAGCAGTTATTGAGGGAAAGAAAAACAAAGAATGAAGAGTCCTATATTGTTGGATGTAAAACTGCAGTTCAAATATATAAAACATTCCTATTTCTTTCTTCAGAAAGATTTATCTTGACATGCTTGCAATGATTCATAAGGAAAGCAGCCCTGCAGTTTCCCAATCTTTTTAAATGTATGAAGTGGATGATTTAAGTATGAGCCCAAATTTACGTCCATTATGTCAAGAGCAAGTCAATGTTCATTTCATCAGGAAGGAACAGTTAAAACTGCCAACAGCTGGGAGCAATGCTGTTAGTTATATAAATATATATAAAATATATAAAATACTGAATATTTTATATTAATAATTCTACAAATAATGATACTAAATATCAGTTGAGGGTGTTGCAAAAGTTCTTTTCAAAAGGCAACTAGATTTTCTTGGGGATTTTTCCCTGTTCCTTTTCCTTCTCACCCAAGAAGCTTGTTCACTTCAATTCATTTTCAAAGAAAAAAAAAAAAATCCAATATCCTTTTGCAATGCACCTTTAAGACAACCATAACTTGGATGATTGAGAATCACCATAGACATTCAGCTGTTGATGTCTTTTCCAAAAAAAATCCTATGTATAGCAATAACACAATAAGACCACCTAACTGTAAGAATTATTAAATCTCCAAGATTAATTACTTCTACATACCAGTGTCTCTTAAAGTATGTATCACAGAGTACCATTACAAGGAATGATGTATTTTGCAAGTTCCTCTAAAATAATTCATAGAACCATAATACATAATAGTATAACTTGTAAGAGCCTATAAAAATAATTCAACCCCATTCGCTAAACTGCTATTATGAATATAGGATTATGTAGATCTTTGTCAAGTTGATTTGAGACATTTTAAATCATTGCTGTGCTTCAAGTGAGAAAATCAATGTCCTGACTAAACACTGCATACTATACTGGTGAATTACTCAATTGGTCAATCACTTTATTATGATGTCCTCTAAATCTATGCAGAATTCCCTTCTTAAAGTGCTGCAAAAGAACCTATCTATGTGTTATATACCATTCCAGTCAACGTTGAAACAGTGAAGAACATTATATAGCCAGTAAGATATCTGTAGCCAACTAATAACAAGAAGTGTCAGTAAACAATTATATGAATGCTTATCCCATATTCTTTTCGACAGAATCATCCTTAAGGCCCGGTCCCACTGGCCGATGGACGCAAAATATATGCATAAAGGACACAGCGGATGAGAAAAATTTCAGGGGTGGCTCCATCCGTTGTCATCCGCTCCAAAAAGTGGCAAACATTTGCATAAACAGAACGTAAAAGAACGGATATGGGTAGTATGTAGCAGGGATGTTAAATGGATGTTCATAGGAAGCCTAGTGGATGAAAGCGGATGGAAGTGGATGACACCTCTGAAGGGGTTCTGGGGGAGAATTTCAAAGCAGATGCATAGCAGAAGGGACGGATGTATAGCGGATGAAGTGGATGCATCACGGACGCCTATAGGAAACAGTTCCGTGGATATAAAAGGATGCAGCATGAATGCAGTCAGCATACAGGGGAAAGATGTGCTGCCACATACATCTTGCAGGAACACCATGGTTTGTCAGCCAGGCAAGAAGAGGAAGCCCGTGCCTACTTGTTCAAGCCCTGGCAAGGTGAAGAAGGCCAGAACCAGCATCCCATCCCCTGGCACTGAACCTGCTGCTGCTGCTACTGCTGCTGTGGTAGACCAGCCCCAAGGCCCTCAAAGCCCTGCTCTGAAGGCCCTGCTGCTCAAGCCCCTGAAGGCCCTGCTGAAGCCCCTGCCAGAGGGAGGAAGACGCAAGGGAAAGAGAAGGGAGAGAGGAATCAGTACACTGTTTCCGAGGAGCATGAGGATGAGGTGCTGGAATGGCTGAGGGAGAACGAGTACCTCTGGAGAAAGGGCCACAGACTGTATTGTGACACCAAGAAGAAGCAGGCAGCTTGGAGAGACAAGGCAGAGAGCCTGGCGTACACTGCAGAAGTACTCCTTGGATGGTGGAAGCACATGCACACCTGGTATGGCAAACTACACCTCAAGAAATCCGGGCAGGCCACTGTCAAGCTCACTGACTGGGAGATGTACGTCATGGCCAAGTGCAGTTTCCTGGAGGGTGAGATCTGCCACCGAGGAGCAGCCCCTCTGAGACTCCTCTCCCTCAGACAGCCACAGACAGCCAGTCCTCTTCCAGCCAGGAGCCAGATACCCTGTCCAGGAAGGTGTCTTCAGAGGGGCCCACAGCAGAGACCCCCCCGACAGCTGCACTCCCCATGCCGGCAGACTTGGAGGATCCTATGGAGGATGACGGCCTACTATCACAAATGGAGGAAGAAGCAGTAGCCACCAGAGGCCAACCCACCCCCACCCCCAGCTCCAGAAGATGCAGGCAGAGAGGCAAACTGGAGGGCCAGGACCACAGTGTGCTGTTGGAGATCAGGGACACAATGAAGACCAGCACAGAAATTCTCTCTCAGCTGGTCCACTTGGACAGAGCATCCTCGGGCCGGAACACCTTCATCACCTACGTGAGCCAGACCCTGAGGGACTTGCCTGAGGCCCAGTACCAGGTGATGAAGCAGAACATCACAGCACTTCTGAACAACCCTCAAGGCCCAGCTGAAGCTGCTCCTACCCAGTCCAGGTCTGCTCCTCCACCCCAGGGAATGTCACAGTCCTTCCACAGCTTTCAACAGCCCTTCACCTACCAAGGCTACGACTACAAGGACTTCCCACAGCAGAAGCAGAACTTCTCAGTCCAGGCCCAGGTTCATCGGACACCACAGACGCCAATCCTCACCCTGCTGCAGACCAGACAGCCCCACTACACTCCTCCTTCCTCCACCCCACAGCCAAGCCCGACAATGGACAATCTGTCATCAGTATTGGGCCTGATATCTCAAGTCCTTGATGAAGGGCCTCTCAACCTCACAGGACTGAGTCAGCTCTCGGATAGCTTCCTGAACACACCACCACCTGTTGTACCCTCGGGGCCAAGCACCTCAATAGTGCCTCAGACCAGCACTCAAGCCACAGCCACCTCCACAGTCCCTGCCCACTTAACAGCTGAGACCATGGACATGACTCAGAGTGACTGAGAATAGTGTCAGACACTGAGTTGTTTACTTGTTAAGTTTATCTTTCCTTAAGACACTTTACTTGATTCATTTTGCTTATTTTATACAGTCATAAAGTTTACCAAAGAAAGTTTATCTTTGCTTAACACACTTAATACAGTTTACTTGTTTCATTTTGCTTATTTAATACAGTCAAAAGTTTACCTAAGAAAGTTTATCTTTGCTTAAGACACTTAATACAGTTTTCTTGGTTCATTATGTTTATTTAATAAAGTCATAAAGTTTACCTAAGAAAGTTAATCAAGTTTATCTTTGCTTAAGACACTTAGTTTACTTGGTTCATTTTTTTTACTGAAGAAAGTGTTGGTGAAAACTTTGAAAAAATGGTTTAAGCCTTTGCATGCTTGTGGGATAGATAAGGATAGTTGTGAGATAAATAAACCTCCAGTGCAAGCATAGTGGGACTGTATGGTCTACCATCCCAGCTGCCACACATATGGACCTTTATTATCAATAACAATTTATTCATTGATCAACACATTTTAAAATAAACAAAGCTCTTTATTAATGCCCTATTCATTGTAGGACCACTCAACATACATGGCACAATCTCATCAGTGTTATGTGACAGCCTCAAGGAAGCATCCATTAATCATCTATCATCCTGTCTTGCCACTCCACTGCTCCAGCTGGGGAGTTGCACCAGTGTCTCAGTAGGTTGGGCTGCTTTTTCCCTTCACGTGAAGCTCTGTTGGGGCCTTGTACATCCACAGTGTCTATCAGGTTTCGCCCTTGCCTCCATTCACCAGACTCCATGTCCCCATTCCCTTGTTGACGGTCCACAAGTCTGTTCTGCAACACTGGGTAGTGGGTGCGCATGAGATTATGCAGGATGCAGCAAGCTTCCACGATGCTCCTCACAGTCTCTGGGTCATGCTGCATGGTGGTGAGAAGTACCTGGAACCTGTTGGCCAGGATGCCAAAGGCGTTCTCCACCAGCCGTCTTGCCCTGGACAGCCTGTAGTTGAAGATCCTCTCTTCACGGGTGAGGTATCTTGAAGTGTATGGCTTCATGAGGTAGGTTCTGAAGGAGAACGCATCATCACCAACGATGAAGTAGGACACATTTTGTGTGTCACTGGGTAGGGGTTCTGGATCTGGAAAACCCATGATGAGGTTGCATTCCAGCCCATCCTTGAGGTTACTTGCATTGTATACCTGGCCATCTGAAGCTGATACATTGCCTGAAGCATCGATGTAGATGAACTTGTAGTCAGCATCAACCATGGCAAAGAGAATGATACTGAAGAAGCCCTTGTAGTTGTAATAAGTGGACCCTGAGTTGGCTGGAGCTTTGCAGGCCTGCTTGCTTCCCATCTATGGCTCCAACGGTGTGGGGAAAGTTCCACCTCTGATACCACTCCTCTGCAAGTTTTCTCCAGCCTTGTTCAGTGGTGGGGCACCTGAGGAGCTCCTCCACATATTCTTCAATGATGGCCTGTACCACTTCTCTGACCACTTTGCTGATGCTTTTGTGTGGCACCCTCTATGCATTCTACATGTATACTGCATGTTTCTGTATGTGGTTCCAGAGGCCAGGTACCACAGAGTCAGTGCCACCTTCAGTCCAGGGTCCAGGTTGGGATGGAAGTTGATGCTAAGATTGGTCAACCTCAGTCTCAGATGCTGTACAAGTTCATCAAACATAGCTGGTGGAATCCTCATGAAGTGATGGAATGCACAAGGGTCTTCATTCCTCAGCTCCAACATCAACTGGTCATACAGTCCAAACTCCATTCTTCTCACAATCCATCCTCGGACCCACACAGCTCTTGGACGTCTCCTTCTTCTCCTTCTGTGTAAAACTTGATACAGTCTGAACAGGTTTTGGTTCTGGTGATGAATGAACGCAGTTATCATATGCACTGTGTCATCATCATCCATGGTGGAGAACAATTGATGATGTTGAAGACCAAGACCAAGGGTGAAGAGGTCTGTACACCAGGACTGCTAGACTCATACTGAGATCCAGATGATTTTCTCCCCCTTTTTATAGAAAATATCGGTTGTCTGCTCGTGTCCTTCTACATACTCTAGACATACTCAAGAAATCCTAAATATACGAGATACATCCCAGATACAAATGTTTTGTCCATTTTGAATACTTCATATGCGAGATGCATATGCTTACATCCTTTCTATTTCTGTGCTACTAACGCTGTGTAGACGTTCTGTGTACCTTTTGTTTCCTCCCTCTTTCCATTTTCAGCTGCAGTGGATGTGAGTTGAAGGGATGGCCAGAGGATGCAGAGAGGATGAAGCGGACGTTTAACTGATGATAACAGAAATAGAATGTTTGTTGCCCGAATATGTTGTGGATGTACATCGTACACGGCGGAAAGTTCATCCGTTCACAAAGTTTTGTGCAGCTCAAAACTTCTTGCGTGGATGAAATTGCAGTGGATGGATGCTCGATGGATAGAGTGTATGAAACACATATGCAGTGAGTACACAACAGATGCATAGTGTTTTCCAACGGATGGCAAGCTTTTTTTAACATTTTACATCCTCTTTGCATCCATAAGTGCAGTGGGACCGGGCCATAAGCCTTAGCTTATACTTATATGGACACACCTCTTGTGTGCTTATTTCAGCCAGTAACCATCTTGCCAACATCCTAGACAAGTCCAGCACCTGGCTTTGTGTCAATGACAAAAATACTCCTTTGGTCTTTTTACCTGCCAGCAGAAAGGGAGTGGGGGAAAACAGTGCATTCCTCAAGTGGAGACCTGACACTTTGATTGTCAATTACAATCACCTAGTGGTTAATCTATACCCAGATCACCTCCCCAAATATATGTTCATAATATATTTTTTTGATCATTAGAAAACAGGACCACATCATTTTGGTTTTTTCAGTTTCTCTTAAAGCTTCTGTTTGTAATATGCACTTGTATCTGTGTGTGTGTGTGTTTGAGATGCACATATTTAATGCACATATACATGGTCCCCCAATGGGACTAATCCACCCCACTTGCTCCACTGGAAGGGGGGCACTCATTGCTACTGAAGGTGGTTGACAGAGTAAGATTTCATCTCTGTACATTTTATCTCTTTGGTTCCAGATTTTGCATCGTTTTTAGAAGTTTAATTGTTTTTATATTTATATTTTCATTTTTGTAAGCTATCTAGAGTTGCCTTATTAGGGAGATGTGTGGCATATTAATATAATCAATAAATAAAATAAATAAATGTGTGGAGTGTGCGTGTGAATGAAGGAAACAGTTGAAGGTATTGCTCATAAAGCAGTTTTTTATTTATTTTTATTTATTTATTTTGTCAAAAGCTTACAATGTAATAGAAACTATTAGAATTCTATTAACAATATCGTGTTAATAGAAACAAGAATAAACATAAGTTTAAATACATGAAATAGGAACTAATAATTGGGGACAATAGGACAGGGATGGTAGGCATGATTGTGTGCTTATGCATGCCCCTTGGAGACCTCTTCGGAATGGGGTGGGGTCAATAGAGGTTAGTTTGAGGGTAAAGGAGCGGTGGCTTGAGCAAGTGACAACAGAATCAAGTCGTGAGTTCCAGCCATTGACCACTCTGTTGCTGATATTGTACTTCCTGCAGTAAAGTTGGGAGTGGTTTATATTAAAGGGCCTGTCACATAGGCCGATGGATGCAAAATGTATGTAAAAAGGACACAGCGGACAAGAAAATTTTCCATCTGCTGTTATCCGCTATCAAAAGTGCCCCGAATTTGCAAAAGCAGAGCGGACAACAACGGAAAGGAACGGACGGGGTAAGGATGTAGCCAGGATGTAAAGCAGATGCTCCATGGAAGCCTAGCAGATGGAAGTAGATGGAAGTGGATGGAAGCGGATGGCACATCGGCGGCGCTTCCAGGGGAGCACAGCGAAGCGGACGCGCAACGGAAGGAACGGATGCAGAGCGGATGCCGAGTGGATGAAGCGGTTGCAGAGCGGAAGCCGAGCAGATGCGTAGCGGATGCCTAGTGGATGCAAAGCATTCACTGTGCATGCGGGGAGGATGCATTGTGTCAGCCCCGTGGATATAAAGGGAAGCAGCTCACAAGCAGGTCACCATTCAGAGGAAAGACCTGCTACCAGACACAGCTCCAGCCAACAACCATGGGGAAGAAGAGGAAGTCTGTGCCATCTGCTGCCAGCCCTGGCAAGAAGGACAGTGCCACCATCCCACCCCCTGGCCCTGACTCTGCTTCTGCTGGGGCTTCTGCTGCTCGGGCTGACTCTTCTGGTGCTGGAGCTTCTGCTGGCGCTGCTCCTGGTGCTGGTGCTTCTGCTGGTGCTTACTCTGCTGGCGCTTCTCCTGGTGCTGGTGCTTCTGCTGGTGCTTACTCTGCTGGCGCTGCTCCTGGTGCTAGTGCTTCTGCTGATGCTTACTCTGCTGGCACTGCTCCTGGTCCTGCTGGTCCTGCTGGTGCTGCTGGTGCTCCTGGTGCTGGTGCTCCTGGTCCTGCTGGTGTTGCTGGTGCTGCTCGTGCTTATTCTGCTGCTGCTGATCATGGTCCGGCTGGTCCGGCTGGTGCTGCTGGTGCTTACTCTGCTGTTGCTGATCCTGGTCCTGCTGGCGCTCCTGGTGCTGCTGGTGCTGCTGGTGCTGCTGGTGCTGCTGGTGCTGCTGGTGCTGCTGGTGCTGCTGGTGTTGCTGGTGCTGCTGGTCCTGCTTTTGCTGCTACTGTTGTTGTTGCTGCTGCTGGTGGTGGTGGTGTGGTGGAGCAGCCCCTATAACCTCGAAGCCCCTCTGATGAGGGCCCAGATGGCCCTGCCAGAGGGAGGAAGAGGCATACGCGTGAATGGGAGAGGAGGCAATACTCCATCGAAGAGGAACATGAGGATGAGGTGCTGGAATGGCTGAGGGAGAATGAGTATCTATGGTGGAAGGGACACAGGCTCTATCGAGACACCAAGGGGAAGCAGGCGGCTTGGAGAGAGAAGGCGGAGAGCCTGGGCTACACTTCGGAGGTCCTCCCCAGGTGGTGGAAGCACATGCACATCTGGTACAGGAAGCTGCACCTCAAGAAATCTGGCCAGGCTGCGGTCAAGCTGATGGACCCGGAGACCTACATGATGGCCAAGTGCAGCTTCTTGGAGGGTGAGATCCACCACCGAGGAGCAGCCTCTCTAACAACCCTCTCTCTCAGGCAGCCCACAGAGAGCCAGTCCTCTTCTGGCCAAGAGTCAGCTCCTGTGTCCAGGCAGGTATCTGTGGAGCGTCCCACGATGGAGACCCCCCCAACAGCTGCACTTCCTGTAGCGGAGCGCGTAGAGGACCCCCTGACGCAGTTGGAGCAAGAAGAGGGTGCTGACACCAGAGACCAACCCACACCCACGCCCAGCTCTACCTCCACAGAAAGCAGGCAGAGAGGCAGACCGGAGGGGCAGAGCCACACTGTCCTGCTGGAGATCAGGGACACCATCAGAAGCAGTGTAGATCTCCTCTCTCAGCTGGTACACACCGACATACCATCCTCAAACCGAAAGCCTTTCCTCACCTATGTCAACCAGACCCTCATGGACATGTCCGAATCACAGTACCAAGTGATCAAGGACAGGATCACCGGTCTTCTTCACAACCCTCCAGACCCAGCTGAACCTGCTCCCACCCAGTCCAGGTCTGCTCCTCCACCCCAGGTGATGTCACAGCCCTTCCAAGGCTTTCCACAGGCCTTCATCTACCAAGACTATGGCTACCAGGAGCTTCAGCAGCACAGGCAGCCCTTCCCAGTCCAGGCACAGGTACATCATACACCACCAGTGCCACCGATGCCACTGATGCCACAGATGCCACCCACGCCACAGATGCCACCCACTCCTCACCTCACTCAGCTGCAGACCAGACAGCCCCACTACACTCCTCCTTCCTCCACCCCACAGCCAAGTCCGGCCTCAGAACATCTGTCATTGGTCTTGGGACTGACACCCCATGTCATGGAGGAAGGGGCTCTCAACTTTTTTTTTTTTTTTTTTTTTTTTGAGAGCTTCCTCCACACACCATCCCCTATTATCCTCTCAGGGCCAGGCACTCCAATGGCACCTCAGACCAGCATTCCAGCAGCAGCCAACTCCACAGCACCTGGACCCTTCACCCCTGAGACTATAGGCATGCCTCAGAGTGACTGAGAAGAGTGCCAGAGACTGGGTTGCTACCTGATGCCTTTATCTTTGCTTGGGACACTAGGGTCATTTTCTTTTACAGCTTGTTATTAATAAAGATTATCTTTGCTTCACACACTTGCTTCAGTTCTTTTAGTCAATAAAGTCTTGGTGGAAACTTTTAGAAATGGTTTAAGCCTTTGCATGCTTGTGGGATGGGTAAGGATAGCAGTGGGATGGGCAGGGATACCTTTGGCATGGGTAATAGCTGTGGGATAGATAAACCTCCAGTGCAAGCATAGTTGGACTGTATGGTCCACCCTCCCAGGGGCCACAACTTTGGCCCTTTATTATCAATAACAATTTAATCATTCATCCACACATTTCAACATAAACACAACTCTTTATTAAATGCCCTGTTCATTGTAGGGCCACTCAACACAATCTCATCAGTGTGATGAGACAGGCTGAAGGAAGCATCCATTAAGCATCTATCATCCTGTCTTGCCACTCCACCGCTCCAGCTGGGGAGTTGCACGAGTGTTTCAGGAGGTTGCGCTGCTTCTTCCCTTCACGTGAAGCTATGTAGGGGCCTTGCACATCCACAGTGTCTATCAGGTTTCAACCTTGCCTCCATTCACCAGGCTCCATGTCCCCATTGCCTTGGAGGTCCACGAGCCTGTTCTGCAACACTGGGTAGCAGGTGCGCATGAGATTGTGCAGGATGCAGCAAGCTTCCACGATCCTCCTCATGGTCTCTGGGCGATGCTGCATGGTGGTGAGAAGTATCTGGAACCTGTTGGCCAGCATGCCAAAGGCATGCTCCACCACCCGCCTTGCCCTGGACAGCCTGTACTTGAAGATCCTCTCTTCACTGGTGAGGCATCTGGAAGTGTAGGGCTTCATGAGGTAGGTTGTGAGGGAGAAGGCGTCATCCCCCACAATGAAGTAGGGCACATCTTGTGTGTCATTGGGCAGGGGGTCTGGATCTGGAAAGCCCATGATGAGGTTGCGTTCCAGCCCCTCCTTGAGGTGACTGGCGTTGTATACCTGGGCATCTGAAGATGACCCGTTGCCTGAAGCATCGATGTACATGAACTTGTAGTCAGCATTGACCATGGCAAAGAGGATGATGCTGAAGAAGCCCTTGTAGTTGTGATAAGTGGACCCTGACTTGGCTGGAGCTTTGCAGGCCATGTGCTTCCCATCTATGGCTCCAACGGTGTGGGGGAAGTTCCACCTCTGATACCACTGCTCTGCAACTTTCTTCCAGCCTTCTTCAGTGGAGGGGCACTGGTGGAGCTCCTCCAGGTATTCTTCGATGATGGCCTGCACCACTTCTCTGACCACAATGCTGATGGTGTTGTGTGGCACCCTCCAGCCATACTGCATGCTCCTGTGGGTGGTCCCTGAGGCCAGGTGGCGCAGAGTCAGTTCCACCTTCAGCTCAGGGTCCAGGCTGGGCCGGAAGTTGGTGCTCTGCTTGGTCAACCTG
>BLBF01000022.1:26133840-26276705 GCA_015471245.1 Laticauda colubrina | reverse complement strand
TGGAATAAAATATATTCTTGATAGCACAAGCGTATCTGTTATTTTTACTGTATGTTAATAAACATACAAGCTTAGCTCACTCATTTATCTGTGTGTCTATCTGACTAACGCTGCACATTCTGTTTAGCTTGTCTACCTAACCCTGGTTGGGGAACCCAGGCTTAACAACCATGTTTTACTGATACTAAGCATTTTTATTTTTCAGTATGCCATTTAAGATAATTTGCTGTTGAAAAAAATGGGACAATACTTGTTTATTAAACAATGGAAACATTTCAAATTTCTAAGCTGCTATTTTACTGACCTAAAAGGATAGGGTGTTGGTACCTACCTGATATGCCCGTTCTCTTTGAGCTGTTCAGAGTATCCAGTCATGAGAGGTGCTTGAGTCTCTGCACGTCTAGGCTGGGCTTAATTTCTGGAACACTCCTCCTCCTCCACAGAATTCCTCCCCAGCGTTCCCCAGTTTTGGCGAAGATGAGCGAACACCTTCACCCTCAACACCTTAACGATTCGTTGGCCAAAACAGGACTCCACCATATGGAAAAAGGGTGGGGCTGGATGCTCTTCATAGCTCAAAGAGAACGGGCATATCAGGTAAGTACCCACACCCTTTCTCCTATGAGATGTTCAGAGCATCCAGTCGTGGGACATACCAAAGCTTGGTCTGTCCTATAGGAGGGACTCCTTCTGACTTGGAATCCCATCCTGGTCCCTGTGGACCCATTGCAGAATGCTTCTGCCAAAGGAGGACTCAGCGGATGCAAACACATCTATTTTATAATGTCTAATGAAGGGCGATGGAGAGGCCTAGGTTGCAGCTTGACAAATTTCAGTTATTGGTGCCTGCATGGCCCACACTGCCAATGTTATAGCACTCATTGTTGAATGAGCTGTAATGCTCCTGGGGACCTGTAGTGATTGAATCTGATACATTTTTGCTATCACAGCCAATGGCCTATTGTAGAAGATGAGACCTTGGATCCCTGAGTGTTGGGCTGAAATGACACAAATAAAACTTCCATTTTTCTGCAAGTCACTGTGCAGTGAATATATATTCACAATGCTCGCCTCACATCAAGCCGATGCCATTGTAGTTCCAACCTTTGAGATGGCCTGAGACAAAAGTTAGGAAGTATCATCTCTTGTGCCCTGTGAAAAGCTGAATTAATTTTGGGTATAAACGTAGGATCAGGACGCAAAACCACCCATTCAGAATGGAAGACACAAAGTTCTTTTCTGATTAACAAAGCTGCCAGTTCTGAAATACAATGAGCGGAAGTGATCGCTACAAGGAAAACTAATTTATATGTCAGAAATTGGAGACTTGATGATTTCAAGGGTTCGAAGGGGTACTTAGGGAGTGCAACAAGTACCTTGTTAAGGTCACAAGTGGGATAACATTAACCACTGGCAGGTGTAAATTTGTGGCTTCTCGAAGGTGATGAGAAAGAGATAGTAAACCCTCACAAGTGACAACCAATGCCAAGACCGCCACCTGTCTTTTTAACATATTAGGTGATAATCCCTTGTCAAGCCCCACTTGTAGAAACTCTAGGATTTGAGCCACTGATGGATAGATGGGATCAGTCTGAGACTTAGTACACCATTTGCAGAAACTGGACCACATAGCATTGTAAATGCATGATGTTGAGTGGTATCTGGCAGCTTGGATGGTGGTGATAACTCTGTTGGAAAACTTTTTGCTCTTCAGATGTCTCCGCTCAACCTCTAGATGGTCAGGTGCAACCATTGAGGGTCCGGATGTTGAAGGGGTCCCTTGGTTAGCAAAACCTTGTCCAGGGGTATTCTCCATGGTGTTGATAAGGATAGACTGCAGATGTCTGCAAACCACAGTCGTCTGGGCCAGTAAGGTGCTATTAACAGCAGCTCCGCCTTCTTGTCCAGCAGCTTCTGGATGATCTTGGGGATCAGAGGAAGTGGTGGGAATGCATACAGAAGACCCTGGGGCCAACGGAAGCAGAGCACGTTGAAGTTCTCCACTCCTTGCGAGGGGTACCTGGAAATGAATCTGGGGAGCTGAGAGTTGAGGGGGGAAGTGAACAAGTCTACCACTGGCTGCCTGAATCTCCTGACCGCCTCTTGAAGCAGGATCAGATGGCGGAGCCACTCCAATTGATCAATCATGGCCCTGCTTAGCCAGTCTGCCTGTGTATTCGACAGTCCCGAAATGTGTTCTGCTCTAATGGAAAGTAGGTTGCTCTCTGCCCAACGACACAAGCGCTCTGCTTCCCACATGAGGTGTTTCGACTGTGTGCCCCCGTTTGTTTATGTGAGCTTTTGTTGTCAGTCAATATTAGTATGTGTTGATTGCGTACCTGTGGAAGGAAGCTGTGGAGAGCCAGGTGTACTGCTTGAAGCTCCAGCCAGTTTATGCTGCATGACTATTCTATGGTGGACCAGCGGCCTTGAGCTGTGAGCAATTGAAAGTGAGTTGCCCATCCAAACAGGCTGGCATCGGTGTTGATGGTAAGTCTGTGGGGCTCTTTGAAGAGGCAACCTCTGTTGATGACTGGTCTGGTCCATCAGAGAAGAGATATGAGGACCTTTGATGGTACCTTGATCTTGCATTTGGAGTTGCTTTGGCTGGATCACTGGTACGGGAGCAGGAACCACTGGAGGGATCTAGTATGGAGCTAGGCCCAAGGAATGATAGATATACATGAGATCATCTTGCCTAACAATTTTGATAGTTCAGCTAGGGACACCCTCTTAAGATCCTTGATCTCCTTAACTAATTGCTGAATGCTGTTTTGTCTATCTGGTGACAGGAAAACTTTGCCTTCCACCGTAGCTATGACTGCTCCCAGATGGATTAACCAAGTCAATGGTGTTCAATGACTCTTTTTCCAATTTATTGAGAACCCCTGTTGTTGTAGGGATTGTAATGTGTTCTGAGTATCTCTGACTGCTTGATGATTGGAAGATAACAAAATTAAGATGTCATCAAGGTAACACTGGAGTCATACAGGGATATCACAGATGAGTAGCTAGAGCTGCAAGAATCTTTGTGAAGGTCCTGGGGGCAGAAGCTAGTCCAAAAGGAAGGGCCACATATTCAAAATGGTGGTTATTATAATAGAATCTCAATAATTTAAAGTGGGAAGGCTGAATAGCAATATGTAGGTACGCCTCCATCACATGGAGGATAAGCCTCCGAGGGCTTCTCCTATAAGACTAAATAGCAGGGAAAGGTGGAAGGAACTACGCGTTTAAATCTTCCACCCCCAGGTAGCATTCAGAGAGGGGAAGGAGAGTGAGACAACTCTGTTGTGAGCCAAAAAGCTCACACCGCTGTTCAGATATAATAAACTCTGTGGCTGTCTATTGGAATGGCAGGGGTAGAAAGAACAATTGTGGTGAGGGGGCGTGGAGCAACGCCGAAGCCTCCCTCCCCCCTCAGGGCGCGAATCAGCACTTCCCTATAATGTAAGCAATCTCCGACTGCCTTATGTTAAAGAGCCAACGTCGAGAGATCATAATGTGATTAGGAGGCTAAAGAGTCCAAAAGACAAGCTGATCAGTTTTCAAACCTGCTAGTGAAGAAACGAATTTTCCTGTTTCAGCCAAGGAAGAATCACAAGCACTGCCTATCTCTCACAAGGCTGAGCTAAAACTGGGGAACGCTGGGGAGAAGTCTCGTGGAAAAGGAGCGTTCCACAAATTAAGCCCAGCCTAGACATGCATAGACTGAAGCACCTCCCACTACTGGATGCTCTGAACAGCTCATGGGAGAATCTGTCTTAATGTATTTCAAATATTTTTCTTATAATTAAATGAAAATATAATGTATTTTACTGACCAACAGTGTTCTCTTTCGTCCTATTAAACCCAACTGAACTGTTAAAATATTTTAATCCTGAGGAATAATTAGTTCAAATAAAGAATTCTTGTAAATCAAGAATAATTAGAAGAAACCCAATATTCATAATTCAGTCCATCCAAAATATGTTGTCCAGACAGATACTGTTGCTTATCATAGGAATAATTATTTTGGTGTTTACTTTTAGAATTGTTAGAAGGTAAACTGTTATCTTTAATCGGTAATATTTCTCATAATTATTGCAATCTTTATGAAGGAAAATGTATTGATTCAGTTTCATGATTAATAAAGTTTGGGAACTTCATAATAAAAATCCACATTTGTAATAAAGAGCATCATAAGGCCTTACTAGATATTTTTTTTTAAATTTCATTGATTTAACCATGTCATTAAATCTGTCTTGTTGAAATCAATGGCATTTAAAGGTGTTTTGCCTCCAACTTAACCATGTTTAATTTTAAAAAACCACAGTAAAAAGAAAAAGAAAAATGACAGCAGAGACTGCAATATTGCCCCATTTATGATGTGACTGAGAGAGGAAACTTACTTGATGCCCAGCTCGCAATTACAACATCACAGTGAGACATGGTCATGTGATCTCAATTCCCAGTGTTTCCTGCTAACCTCCCACAAGTAAAGTCAGGGAGAAGTTAGAAAGTTGAAGTATCAGTCCCCATTTCTATTTTCATCTTCTCAGTGCCAATTACATTGTCTCTGCTGAATTGTATTCAATCAGATTCAAAAACTTTATTCATTGATTCTTACACAATACAGTTATGAGATTCCTCGTATAATTAATAGAAAAGATGAAAAATCTATTAGGTAAGTTACATTGTACAGATAATGGGCATTTTGTATAAACCAGTTACATTCCCATTGTCTCTACAGGAAGTAACTTTTTAAAAAATAAATAAATATATGAATATCATTTGAAGTTTTGATACTCAACTTTTCAGTCATGAAAATTGCATAGTTGCTTTTGCAAAGTAAAGTAACAAAACTTTAATTAAAAATAAAAAATAAGCCAAGCTAAAATTCCTTTTAAAAAGGGAATAACTGAAAATATATACACATGGTCCTCATGTGAAATACAAATATCCAATTGCAATACTTCCATTCACAAAGGTATTTCTACAATTATGCTGGTCTATGACCATAATCAACATTTGACTTGATCCAAACAACAACAACAAAAAAAAAGCACTATTCATGCAGGTACAAAAGTAAATATTTACTCATTGTAGATTTTTTTAGACCTCTCTAATTCTTGTGTTATTTTTTCATTCAGATAAATTTTCATCCAAAAACTGCAATCTTGCATACACTTATTAACCAGAATATAAATTTCAGTTTCCCAGTGATTTTCAGTAATTTTTTTATATTATAGTGGAGAGGAGCAGCCTTCTCCACAAACAAATACCATCATACATTTTCAGAAGGA
Source organism: Laticauda colubrina (assembly GCA_015471245.1). Lineage (NCBI taxonomy): Eukaryota > Metazoa > Chordata > Lepidosauria > Squamata > Elapidae > Laticauda > Laticauda colubrina. The sequence goes on along the minus strand of BLBF01000022.1, from coordinate 26,271,420 downwards.
CATATAGACAACTCTTGTAAGTTTCATATCCATTTTTAGTTTAAAAAATAATAAAAAATATCACGATGCACTATCCAATGTATTACAACCATTGGGAAACACATACACCCTCACCCTATTTATAAAACTTCAACAAAACAGAAAGGACACAAACACACACACACACAAAGAGAGAGAGTATAGATGAAAACTCATTTAAAAAAACCTTTGAGAAATGCAAAGTATAAAGCTGGCTGGAAATCATGCTCAGTAACTTTATGCCACAAAAGAAATCTAATAGCTATAAAATCTCTTCTAAAGGGCAGATCCCCAATATGATACAGTTTTGTAGGACAGCAGGCCATTATTTAAATACCTTAATCCCAAAGCATCAATAACTTTAAAGTTTTTTAAAAAGCACTCAAAAGTCAAAGTTAAAAAAATTTGGATAGATCTTTAAACATTATTGAGAGATGATTACTCTACAGCAGTGGTTCCCAAAGTGGATGGTACTAACCCCTGGGGACAGTGGGATGACTTAGGGGCGTGCTGAGAGGCAAGGAGGGTGGCAGAGGAGTGCTGAAAAAGTTGGGAACCACTGCTCTACAGCAATGTCTTCTGGCCTGGTGACTCCCCATTTATACTGAATTTAATTCTCATATTTCCCAAGGAGAATGGCCAAATTAAGAAAAGAATAACGGCAAATGAAATGGGGGGAGCAGGAGATGATGGAGTGCAATTGAATAATCAAACTATTTTGAAAGAAATGAAAACTTATTTAAAAAAAAAACCTGAACCATAGCTCTCTAATCATGCTTAATTGGATTAATCTTTATTGGATTGAGTTTCAATTTGTTGGTATTTTAAAATCTGGATTTAGTTGTAAAAGACTAGAGTTTGCAATTCTGTTATTGCAAATAGCAGCCTTTCAGACATTTGAAGAAGACACAATCAGTCAAAAGGCTAATCCAAAGCCAGTTTAATGTGGTGCTTAAGATGCTGGCTTAGAAACCAGAAGATTGAGTGTTCTGGTCCCACCATGAGAAAAAATGTCCAGGTGACTTCGGTCCAGTCACTCTTCCTCACCCCAATTTACCTCACAGGTTGTTGTGGTGAAAATAAGAGCAGGAAGAAGTATTGGCATGTTCATGGCTTTGAGTTGTATGTTTAAAAAGTGGGATAAAAGTCTAAACATACAAAAATAAATTAGAGGAGTTTGTTGAAATTTTTAAAAAGATATAATGTGTCCAAAAATCATTTTTTGGAAAAGAATGGAATTTTGGACAAAATTTAAAATGGGCAATCACCATATTTTACTGATCTAACTTAATTTTGCCATTTCAAAAATATATAAAATGCAGCATCTTGTTTATTTTTATTTATTTGATTTGTCAATTGCTTACAAGATAATAGGTATAAACATGAGTAAGAATACAGGAAATAGGTACAAATAACTGGGGACAATAGGACAGGGACAGTAGACAAGATTGTGCATTTACGTACACCCCATACAGACCTCTTAGGAATGGGCGAAGTCAATATTTATTAATTTATTTATTTATTAATGCATTTATTTCACATTTATTAAATGTACATAGTGTTTGGTTGAATCATTACATTTAGTAACTGAATTTATTTTTGTTTTACAAATAGACAAAGTATAGAACTCTAAGAAACCTAAAACCTTTTACCTTTCTTAGTTATACAAGTCAAAAAAATAAAATTGAAGACGTTAAGACACGGCTGTGCCAATTAGCATGAAGGTCTGAATATGTTCCAGCCACAGGGACAGTTGTTGGCTTAAGGGCACTCCTCCACCTTGTTAATCTTTTAGCCTTCTGAATTTTTTAACTTTGATTCTCATTTTTAACTTGTAAATTTTAATGTTATTCTGAAATGTGCTTTTTAAGTCATGTTTTATGGTTTAATAAATATTTTACTAAATATGTTTATTAACTTAAAAAGTCATGTTTTATTATGTTGTTTGTAAACCACCCAGAGTTACTTAGGTGAAACTGGCAGTGTAAAATGTGATAAAGAAAATAAATATGAGAAACATAAATATATTTAGAAAACATACATTTTTTTCTTGCTCTAAAGATTTGGACCACACCGCTCTATAGTGGTAAAATATATTACATAAAGTCTTTGTGTTAGTCTAAAAAAGAAAGTTAGGTTCTGAGTGTTCAGAACATATCACAATGGTCAACAATCTAATAAGAGTAGGTGTGGGTATCTAAGCAGAATAGTTAATATACTTGTATTTATTGTGTATGGAATTGGTAAGCTCCAAGTTCCCTATTCTGATTGGCCGAAAAGGCCGTTCTTGGATTGGCTATTAGAGAACCAATCCGATTGGCCCACCAGATGGCAGGAACACTTAAAGTGGTGTAATTGGCCACAAGCCATGAGCAAGCCGATATAAAAAGGGCTGCCATGGCTTGGGCTGTTGTTCCATTACCATTGTTTTACTGAAGTAAATAAAAGAGTTGTTGTTGGAACCTGGTCTCGTGCAATTTATTTCCGAATGGAACACTGGTGATGAGGATGGGATCGTCGTAGAAGAGCAAGACCGAAGCACGCAGCGATCTGAACCAAGCAAGAGAGATGGCCGGTAACAACGCACCGCCCGCACCATTCAATCCTGATGAAGAGGATTGGGAGTCGTATCTCGATCGCTTTCTTATGTTTTTAGAAAGCAACGAACTGCAGAAAATATCTGACCAAAGGAAGAGGGCTGTCTTCCTTACACACTGCGGACCAGCCATCTTTAAAATGGCAAAGGTGCTAACCAAACCAAGACGTCAAACAGATGCCTTGGCCCGAGCTGAACAGAACGCTCCGAGCACATTACGCACCTGTGGTCTCCAACTTGATAAAAAGACACGAGTTCTACAAGAGAGACCAAAAAGAAGATGAAACCGTCAAAGATTTTGTAGCAGCTCTGAGACACACCGGAGGAGCCTGTGAGTTCCACAACATGGACAAGGCCATGAGGGAATGTGTGGTCCACAGTTTGAAGGACGCTACACTTCAGAGTAAGCTGCTGAATAGACCAAACACAACCGTAGCCGAGGCTATTGCAGAAACCACCACCGCTGAAGCAGCAAAGAAATCCGCAGCCACCATGCACCAAATGAATTTGATTCCAGATCTGCCAAACCAAGCCAGAGACAAGAAGGCAAAGGAAAGCAAGAAACAGCCCACAGTGACCGCCCATTATGAAGTTCTCGAATCCCAGAACGACACTGATGACAAAAATGAAGATGTCCATAGACTTCAATCAGACAAGAAATGGTGGGAAAAGAGAAGAAGCAGGGGGGAGTTTCAGTGTTCTGGATGCAGAGGCAACCACCCGTGATCTGAATGCAGGTTCCTAGATGCAATCTGTAGGGCTTGTAACAAAAGGGGGCACATCAAAAGGGTCTGCCGAAACAAAAAGAGCTATAGTCCTAAAAGACGTGGCAGCAACCTCACCCCAGACATGAAGAGAGACAAGCCAAAAACAGATGGAATTGAAGCAAAAGAACCAGTGACAGAGAGGAAATGCACCAGATGGTAACCATCGGAAATGCCAGGGCAGCAAACGGAAAATAGGTCCAGATAGAGGTGAACATCGAAGGGAAGCCCTGTGAGATGGAAGTTGACTCCTGATCCTTTTTATCTATGGTAACCTGGAATACCATCAGGCGCCTGATACCGGACATCAAACAAAAAGAACTACAAAAACAAACCCTGATTTTAAAAGACTACCAGGGGAATTGAATTCCGGTAGTGGGCCTTGGACATTTCCTTGTCGAATTTAAGAATCATGCCGAAATCTTGCCTCTGACCATCGTCGACCATGATAGCCCTAGCCTGCTAGAGATCGAATGGTTTGCGCCCCTGGGAATTGGGATGACCGGGATAAACCGCATTGTTGCAGCCAACTGGGAAAAGAGCCTATTACAAGAATTCCAAGATGTTTTTGACAGGACTCTAGGCAAGAACAAGGGGACCCCAATTTCGTTTAGCCTAGACCCGAAAATAGCCCCCATCCAGATAAAAGCCAGACGCGTCCCATTTGCCTTAAAACCAAAAATTGACGAACAACTAAACAAATTAATAGCACAAGGGGTGTTAGAGCCAATCGACCATACCAGGTGGGAAACACCCATCATGACTCCTGTAAAACCAGATGGGTCAGTGCGCATCTGCAGAGACTATAAGGCACCCTAAACCATGCGCTCCAACAAAGCGCATACCCAGTACCGGTAGTGCAACACTTATTGCATTCTCTAGGGGGAGGAAAAAATTTTGCGAAGCTTGATCTCGTTCAAGCATACCAACAGCTACCCGTTGACCCCACTACCGCAGAGGCACAGACTATTGTGACACATAGAGGGGCATTCAAGTGTAACCGTCTCCAGTTTGGCGTTAGCGTTGCCCCAGGCATGTTCCAAAGCCTCATGGAGCATCTGTTAAACGGAATCAAGGGAGTCATCCCTTATTTTGATGACGTTCTGGTGTCAACAAAAAACGCTAACTAACTAGAGAGCAGATTAAGAGAAGTCTTAAGAAGATTTAGAAACGCAGGCCTTAAGGTAAAGCGAGAGAAATGTAATTTAGCCACCAACCAGGTCGAGTTTCTGGGCTACCTGATAGATGAACAAGGGATACACCCCACTGAAAAAAAGATAAAGGCAATCAAAGACGCACCTAGACCTAGGAACAAAACTGACCTTCGAGCATTCCTAGGTCTCATAAACTTCTACATAGTGTTCCTGCCCCATAAGGCAACCATAGCAGAACCCTTACAAAGGTTGTTAGACAAAAAAACTATCTGGAAATGGGGCTACCAGGAACAAGCAGCATTTCAAGGTATCAAAGACCTATTAACGTCTAACACTGTTTTAATCCAGTTTAACAATACCCTGCCTTTGACAGTCATCTGTGATGCATCACCTTTTGGAATCGGTGCCATCCTGGGCCGCAAGCTACCAGACGGCAGAGAGGCACCGGTCACCTTCTATTCAAAAATGCTTTCCAAATCAGAACGCAATTACAGCCAACTCGACCGAGAAGCCCTCGCAATCATTGCTGGAGTCAAAAGATTCCATGAGTACCTTTACGGCAGAACTTTTTCAATCATCACTGATCACAAACCCCTGTTAGGGATCCTAGCAGGAAACAAGCCAACCCCAAACATTCTGTCACCTAGAATGATGAGGTGGTCTGAATTCCTCGCTGCCTATACCTACATGCTGATCCACCATGCAGGAAAGACCATCACCCATGCCAACGCTCTGAGCCATTCCTCGCTGCCCATCACAGAAGACGACCCACCTCCCACCGTCTCCACACTCCAACTCAAGGCCTGGCTGAACCTACCACTAACCACAGCGGACATCGCAAGAGCCACCGCGAAAGACCCTTTGACATATAAAAGAGTTGTTGTTGGAACCCGGTCTCATGCAACTTATTTCCAAACAGAACAGTATTCTATTTCAATGCTATTATGATCTGTCTGATGTAAAAATTGCATTATTCTAAGTAACAAGGATACAGCATGGAGCAGACTTTAAAATCTAAGTGATGTTTTGTATTGTAGTTGAACAAATTTTATATAGCAATAGCACTTAGACTTATATACCGCTTTATAGTATATATTTATGCTTATAAATAAATTTATTTTATTTATATATATAACTATATAACTGATGAATATATTGTGTTTAAACACAAACTGTTATGTACGTTCCACTACTTTTCTTTAAATGTAGACTTTAGAGAAAGGCAGCCCACCATAAATATTTTAAAACACTATTTTGCATTTTGTATCTTGAATATACTATTTGTTCCCATTAATGCTCAAAACATTTGCATGGCTCCATTACAACAAAACAGTCCTGATCTGCTGAGAAATTAAAGCATAGTCTTACGCAGGATATAAACTCTTGAGGAAAGAACAGCTACAATCTTCAATTTGCCAGTGACTTTTATTTTCTTGTATACTTTTCTTTTTAAAAAAAAAAAATCATGTATTATTAAGGAAACAAAGGATTACAACTGCAAACAATTCTGATGTAATAAAATCAAAAGTCTTTTTATTTTTAAATCCCATGCATAAAAATTCAGATTTATGGAAACAAACAAACAAACCAGAAGTAGAAGCAGAAAGAAGCTAAAATATTGCAGGCAAAGAGGGACTGTAAAAGCCCATGATAGTAGTAAAGAAGGTGAACATCTCATCTTATAAACAGGCAATAAATTTCCCCCTTTACTACCTTTTTGTCCTGGGAAGAAAAGTTCTGGAACATAAACAACAATAGGTAATCTCATTCAATAAATTGCTTCATATTTGAAATAGAAAGACGGGAAGCCATATCTTACAGAGCATACAAAATCTTGATTTCTGTAGATAAAGCCTAAATGAAACTTGCAGCATACTTAAACATCATTATTCTCCTTCAGGGAATTGATGAATGCAGCCTGTTCTCATGGTGCTTCAGAAGTTTCATTCTCCAAATCATGGGAGGCTTGCAATAGTGGCACAAGCCTGAAGCAACTATGAGCTGCCTTAAACAAGCAGTGAGGGCTTCTCAGCAGCATAAAGAAACCAGGTAAAAGGACAAATCTCATACTTTTTCCCCACTCTCCCATCTCCTTTGGAATACTCACCCCATGATGGGATAATTAGCAAGATGGTAATCTTTGTATTGCATGCGTTGTAGAGAAAAGTATTACAAGAGAGTAAGCAGCCACACAATGAGGAATACTCATCAAAAGGAATGAGCTAGTGCTAGCTGTTGACTTAGCACACTTTCCCTGAGTAACTTAGGAGGGGGAAAAAAAGCCTTCCACATAAAAATGATTAGGTCCTGTCAATTTCAGGCAGCATCTGTAGGTTGGGGGAGAGTTCTAATCAAGTAATTAACATCACAGAGTTCAGCTTGCTAAATTGCAGTTAGCACTTTCAGGAATGCACTGTGCTGTGGAGGAAAGTAGCTCAGGGATATAGCTTCTTAAAGCAATCTCCACTCTGAGAGGAGAGGGGAAGAAAAAAATCGATTAGGCTCATGACACAACTAATTATTTATGACAAACCTGATTGAGAAAGAAAGGGATGCAAAAGTCATATGTTATTTTTTAATCACTGTTATAACTGAATGATCCCTGTCTAAGGTAATTAATGAGAACTCAGTATATATCTCGTTTGCCATAATGAAGTTATATCCATTATAACTATTCTTAATACCTATACTTTCCATATGTTTCTGGTCTTACTAATCATTCCTCTTCCATTACATCTGTACTAAAATAGTTATTCATATATTGCCCTTTGTCTTTTAAACCTCTAGATTTATTTTTAAACATTTCATCATCATCATCCAATCATCTGGGCCAGCTCTAGACTAAGGCAGAATGAGCACCAACCTAAAAGTTGGTGGACATTATGGACATTATCACCATGACTCATCTTATACTTCAGCTCTATATTAATATGTATAGGAAACAGAAATATGATAAGTTAGGTTACTTTGATCAAGTAACATATTATATGTTGACATTTATACAAATGTTGGCAGGAAATGTAGCCTTCTGTTAGAGGTTGAAGAATTCTGTCAGGTAAAAGACAAGTTATTTTAAAAAATCAGAACTGTCTGGCATATTTGTTTTAAAAAGAAAGGATTTTTTCTTTGAGTCTATCAACAATATAGAGAATGCAAGAGGCCATCGTCGTATCTTCTCAATTGGACTCATTTTGTATGAACAGATGTATTCAGAAAATGGAATATTATAACCTTTTCCCTCAGGTAGGCTGATGGAAAAATGTTGATATGATTCATTATAAAGGCTGTTTGTTCTTTCAGGACAATGACATCAGAGTTATAATTTTCCAGTAGAAAAATCTAAATTAATTAGCTAACAGTGCTTATGAAATCCCACTGAAACTAAGAATTGAAAGACTTTTTCCCCCTTTCAGAGACATCTTCCATTTGCACTGAATGTCAATCAGTAGAATTAGTAACAAGATAGGCTAGATTAAAAATTAATTTGACCACATCATTAAATAAACAAATACAAGCTTGAGACAGGAGCCAAGCCCCCAGTGTGCTGTTCTATTTAGTACTTAATAATTTAATAATTATAAGTACTTCTGCTCCTGTAGCCTTCTGACTTGGTAATGGCCAGAAAGCTGCTCTAATGGCATCCTCTAATATTATAAATTCTTGTAAATAGGAAATATCTTCTCAGGTAAGTTCTAGAATGGTGACATCTCTAATGTATGAAATTTCAATTTATTCCTTCTTTTAAATGTTATATTTTCTTAATCAGATAATATCTATCCATCAGCATCTTTTAGCATACCAATCAGAGGAATCTTTTTCTGAATTCTAAAATCTTTTAAAAGATTTTCCTTGTTTTTCCATCTTCATTGTTATTGTAATATCACAATTTGTCTTGTCTCTTCTAAGAGGTCTCTGAAATTCCTTATTAAGTTCCTTAATGAGATATTTCTACATTTAGTTTTGGCTTTTCTTCTTTTCTTAGCAATTTCCACTATTTGTTCTAATCTTCATTTTGCTTTCTTTTGTTTCTAGGCCTTTTGAAGTCTTTTTTCACATTCCTACTTAACAATTTCATTTCCTGTAATTCACTATCAATAAAGTTCAGGATTTCTAAGTAATTTCTGATATACATCTTGGAAATGATGGATACTGTATATACTCAAGATCATATTATGGGAACTAGTAGCCTTTGGTCAATTGTTTCAGTTTGACTTGGAACTTGCATATGAACTGATTATGATCTTTTCATTACTCAGCCCCTGGTTACATTTTTTTTAATTAAAACTCAGCTCTTCCACCTGCTTATACCAATAATATGGTTAATTTGATTTCTTGGTGCTTAGTCTGGTAATGTCTCTATCTATCTATCTATCTATCTATCTATCTATCTATCTATCTATCTATCTATCTATCTATCTATCTATATGCCATTTTCATTATTTGATATGTTAAAAAGGCATAGGTTTGGCAGAAATTGCTAAACATTCTCCTGCTTTATTTTATATCCTAAGCATACAGGTCAACTAATATTTTTCTCCATACTATTTTCAACTTTGACACTGCTCGTTAACCACAAGCAGCACAATTTAAGATTGGCTTCAGATTGAAATCAACTAACTGAATTTGAGTCTGTGACTAGTGCGAAAGAAACATATTCCAGTTGTTTGATTATTCAGAGAAGATGCATAAAGATCCAGCCACAGAACAATTACCGTATATACTTGCATATAAGCCGACTTTAGAACGCTTTTTTTTTTTTTTTCAAATTTGGGGGTCGGCTTATACATGCATAAATCTGATTTTTTTTTATAACCACCGTTATATGGTGGTGAGGAGGGCCCGGAATCCCCTGGTTCAGCCAGCGGTTATTTCAGTCCGGTGGGTTCAATGACCGCTTGGAAGGAAAATCCCCACCTTCTCCCTCTCGGTGGCCGTGCCTCGATTTGCGTGGGAGCAACAACTTAGCGAGGCGGCTTCCCGCAATGAGAGTCTTGGCTCTCGCACTCCCTGTCAGCTGGCTCTTAGCAGCCCTCTCCTCAAGTAAAACGCGTGCGAAGTCGGGCGCCATTTTTCTCCCTGGATGGACGATGAGCCGCAACTTTTCCCTCGCCGCCTTTTCCCTCTGAGCTTCACTTCTGCTGTTCAGGGAAGTCGCGCCCAAAGACCTGTCCTCCCAGAATCTTTCTGACAGTGAGCCTTGGTCTTGGCCCATCTTCGCAGGGCATTGAGCTCGGCGGTTGATCGCCACCGTGTTGCTCAGAACAGGATAGCCTGACAGATCGAAGTTAATTGGGGGAGGGGTGTTTCTGTGCTGGGATCTACTCGAAAATAGTTATAATTTACCTGTTCCCAGCTCTTGGGGAAATGTCGGTAATTATGCCATCTCCAGATTTTTTTTCATGGGTCTCCAGATTTTCCTTTATCAGGGGTTGAACACCATGGTATTTGGGGGTTGGCTTATATGTGAGTTTTTGCAAAATTCCTCATTTTGGGGCAGTTTTTTAAGGGTCGGCTTATATGCGAGATCGGAGTATGAGAGTATATACGGTACATGAAGGAAGAGTGAATATTGTTGAAGAAAAGGGAAAGATTGAGAAAATTGTATTTGCATGGAGTTACTGTGATCCTCTTCTCATTCTTTTTCTGCACTCTTAAGTAACGTTGCTTTCTTCAGAAAAGAGTAATACAATGCTCTGATGAAAATGCAAAAGCAATAAGCTTCAGACTGGTATAATTATTCTATTAAAATCAGATATTAATAAACTACAAATTGTTTGAACAAAGACCAAATGATGATTTTGTACAAAATCATACCCACTGAGAATTATAGTGCATGCACCAAGATTTGTTATTCTGCTTTAAAGACAGAGCTTCATTTTGGATCATTTTTAGATATCTGGCTTTCTTTACCAAAAATAATAATAATAAAACCCAAAATCAAGTTATTACTTTTTCAGTATTTCATCAGAATGTGATGTTATGTTTAGGCTTCCAGATATGTAGACACTGAAACTACTTAGATGTGCTGGAGTAGTTTCTTTCCTACAATCATTTTAACCAAAGAGCCCAAATAAAACTGTGTCCTACTGAAAACTACTAGAGCATCAGTTTAAACTATACAGAATCCTTCCACTCTCCAAATTGGACTTTTCTGTTATAGGTGCCATCAATGAGTATCAAACAGGATTTATAGGTAAAAGTAAAAATCACCACATAACCCTCCCCCAAAGTTCTTGGACACCCACTCAATATTTTTTTCAGTTCAGGCTTTTATCCAAAACAATTAAGTGAATATTATTTCTTTATCTGAGTTATTTGTAAGCCAAATATCTTTTCAACTGAAAAGATGGATTGGTTTAAAAATATAGTACTAATTAATTTTGAAAGAAATACTCTCTGTGATCTCAGACTTCCATAACCTGAAAAACGGAATCCAAACAAAGAGAGGAAGAAATATGAAGAGAAGAAAAGTCAAGTAGTTGTTATGGTTCCTCTAATGAAGTCTGCTGGGGCAGAAATAGTTCAAAGATAAGAAAACCAAAGATACCAGGTCATTCAGCAATGGAATAGCCTAATATTTTATTGCTTCCCCTATTACAGTCTGAAGAAACTATTGATGCTTGCTATCTGTTAATGGCAGAAAGCTAGTCTGTATTGAGATAATGTGTTTTCTTCTTATACCTATTTTGCACCCTGAGAGAATCAACACTGAAAATTTGAAATCATACATTATGATGCAGTAGTCAGACACATTTTTGGCCCATGGTTCATACTTTTAATTTCAGTCCCGTTTCCATCATGAATATAATGTATGCAGTTATGACATCATGAGAGGTGGTGGGATAGATACTTCCCTCCATTTTTTAGGCTTTGGGAGGTTTAAGCAAAAAGGATGGGTTAAGCCTTGCAAACACTTCATTCATCTATTTTTCTTATTTGACTGCCAAATGCCTATGCTTTAATACTGAGTTTCTGAATGCAGATAATATTAATAGATTTATAGAATTTACTATGCTTAATTCTCACTCCACTCTTTTATACTTATTATATCACTACATATACAACTATGCTGTTGAAGACTGAGGTTTTAAAAGATGACTGATACACAAAATTAAAATACTTAATTTCCTCAGAATTTTTATTTGCATTAAAAATGAAAGAAAATTTTCACTTCATTTTCATTTATTACTGAGTGAAAACAATTCCTACATACCTTTATATATTGTATTGTTGTAGTATAACCATCCAAGTCACTGGGACACCACATTTAATGAATGTTTGTTTAGAATTATGAAATGGAAGCTCACCTTCACAACTCAAATTTAATATAACTTTGTAGTGTTTAATAAAAGACGTATTACATGCAATCTATAAAAATGCTTTGATTCATAACCTCAAACAATTATTAATATAAGCTATGGTTAAATTATGATCAAATGTTTGGACCAAATGCATTAGGCACACACATTATGCAAACTTTCAATTACTGTATTCACTTGCAACAATCACAAGAAATATTTGTAAAATTTGTTATATTTCTTTATTATCTCAAAAGTGCATTTAGTCTTTAATGAGTTTCCAGAGAAAGTGATACCAAGAGAGAACATACTTTGAATTTTGAAATTCCTGATAAAATTTCTAACAATGTACATATGGAACAAGTATGTGTGTGTGTGTGCGTTTGTTATTTGCTGTTTAGAAATATCACCTTGATAGTATAGTATGAATAAATTATAAAATATGTAAACTAATACAAATAGTACTCAATTAGAAACATTACACAACTCAAAATAATTTAAAATACTATACTTAAACAAAGCAGTTTAAACTATAATGCATATTAGTTCATAGAAATGAATAGACATAGAAATCTAAGCATGCTTAAATCTCATGAAATTGATTTGTCTCAAACCTATCTATACATAAAACAGAAATGAAAGAGATTATTTCTGTCTGTACTATTAACTACTGCCTTTAAAAGATTCCATGCTGGTATAAAGCAAAAGAAGTTGAAGCAAAGGAAAAAAAATATGACTGATTCACAATACCTTTCTTTCTTTCATAGTTCTATTTCCATTATATCTATGTTACTTTATACATGGTCCTTGTTCATCAATTCTATCCGATACTAACTTTTGCAGTCTTCCCCTTGGTGACAACATATCTGTTAGGAATTGATAGTCACCTAACAGTTGGGTTGGAAATATATAAACCAGGATAGACATCTTAATACTGTCTCTTTAAGGGAATGCTAAAATGCTTTAAGGGAATGCTAAAATTGTAATTGGGTGTGGTTTCCTCAAATGGCCATAAGATGGAGCCAGAAACCTCGGTTGTTAGTCCTGAGTGTTGCTAGTTGGTCAATGTTCTGATGTTCGCTGTTTTTGGTTCCTGCATTTCCTTATTGACTGTTTCTGATCGCCGTTATTCTTGTATTGATGTGAGTCTGTTACTGAACTGCTTATGATACTGGACTTTGTTATTTGGATTAAACGGACTGCTTTAACCGTGTATGACTTAGACTGCTTGTTGGACTTTGCTTAACCATTTACTGGAAGTAAAAACCTACATTTTACTAATGTTTCTGTGCTGGAGAACAGTTAGGCTGTGCACTATTGAGAAAAGTGAGAAATGAATAGAATATGTATTCCGAAGGAAGGTTAAAAATTCAAGACACATCAGATGTCAAGTTGACAGGCAACGTGGAGCATCAGAACAAATCATAACTGGCAATATACTGTGTGATAAGAGTGCAATAGGTCAAATTGCTGGTAAACCTCACCATAGCAATAGTCAGTAGCAAGACAGGAGGGGATTTGAAAGACACCCATAAGGAATTGAGATACAAAAAGAATACTTCTTGTGAGATAATCTGAAATTAACCAGAGCAGGAGAGATTCATTGATAGTAGGAAGAAACATGATATTTCTTCAGCTGAAACATGATATTTCTTCACATAACTTCAGCTGAGTAGGATCCTTTTCTCAGTAGAATGCAATATACAAATACATGAAACATAAAATCATGGCAATGGTAGGAAAGTTTAAACTCAAATAGAATCTATTATTGCTCTTTTGAATTGGAATGTTTCCTTATAACTTTTCTTTTTGCCTGACTTGCAGAATAGCAGATAGAAGCAATGTCTTCATACATAGTCTGAGAACTTATGAATAGAAAAACTTGTGAGCAAAGAAAGGAAATATTTGTATAATTCATCCAGGAGCCATGATACTAGGAGAGGGGATCTGAGTTCCTGCATATACTACTATGTTAGGCCAGGGCCCCTGACAAATTATTCTATAGGCCTAGAAGGTTAATGAAGCTCCGTGCAGGCTCACTACTCATGGTCTAAAAATCACAAGTCTGTAATAAAGCATTTTCTCCTAGAAAGGAAAAATAAAGGATAATATATCAAATACATACATTATTTAAAAATACAAATGTACTAATTTAAACTGCTAACTTGAATGAATAGAAGCAGATGATTAATGATTTATTCTTTATATCATTTGCATTCACTGGATAATTTTAATTTTCTCTAACTATTCTACAAAATGTCCAACTCCTATCCTTTTTTGGACCACCTTATAACCTCAAAAAACAATGTCTACTGATGAATAAAGTTGGATAATATATGCAGATGCATCTCCTGAAAAACAGTACATGTATTTGCTTGGTAAATTTCCATGAAATTATATATCTGTAAGAAGTAACATTAACATTTATGAATGATATTACTTCTACTAAAAATAACATCCCACTAGATTACATATCCAATATGAAACTTTAGATGTAGAAAGTATCATTGGCAGAGACCATTTTAAATCAACCTGATTAACAAGTGCTGATTGTCCACTAGGTTTGAAAGTAACAAAAGTGACCTTAATTTATTTTATTATATTTTATTGTCATTGCATCTTGTACAACAAAATTAAATGCCATCTTCATTGTACATTATAACTATAAAAATAAAACACAAAAAAACACATTGGTTTTTTTGCTTTGCCCCTCCCACCTATTTTTTGGGCCTTCTGGGCGTCAAAAGAGCCTCTAGGGGGACGTTTTTGCTCCCAGAAAGCTCTTCTGGGGCTCAGGAAGAAAAAAATGGAGCCTGGAGGGAGCACACAGCACCCTCCATGCTCCGTTTTGGGATCTTCCAGCCTCAGAAGCCTCTGGGGGACATTTTTGCTCCCAAAAGGCTCCTCTGGGGCACAGGAAGGCAAAAAGTGGAGGGGGGGCTGAGCCTCTCCCTCCATTTTTTCCCTACCTGGGCCTCAACAAGGGGAATCCCACACAGCTGATGATATGAACAGCTGATTGTCAGAAGGGGGAAAAAAGAATGCAATACCTTAAGAGATGAGTGTCAGATAGGTGGGGTGAGTGAGCATCGGGCAGGTGGGGCAAGTGAGCCAGCAGGGACTGGGTGACCGGATCGGGGGCATGGCCAGCCAGAACTTACTTCTGACTCAGTGACCCATGCCCAATCCTTGCTACCAGTTCACCTGATCCGATGCAAACCAGCTAAATACCACCGATACATAGGTACAGTAAGTTAAAATACTCTCTATGGTGCAGCGGTAGAAGGTCACCAGCAATTTTTCATTCAGTTGTTGTTTCCTGAGAAGTTTCATGTAGTATAATCTATGCTGGGCCCTTTGACCAGTGCTGCAATGTGATTACCCCAGGTCAGGTCCTATTTTATGATAATATCCAGAAATGTAAAACTGTTCCACTTGGAACAGTTCCACTTGTTTCACTCAACCTCCTTTATAAGCAAAGGCTGGATGTCTGATCTATTTCTTCTGTAGTCCACTATAAGCTTCTTGGTCATATTGGTGTTAAGGACCAAGTTATTGTCTTCACATCATGAAAGCAACTGGTCCACCTCATCTTGATGGGCAGACTCACCCTCCCCCGGAGATGAATCCCACCATTGTTGTATCATCTACAAATTTAACAATAATATTATTAACATGAGTGGGAATACAGTCATGCACATAACGAGTATAGAGTAAGGGACTCAACACTATGGTTTACCAGTGTTAAAAATAAGGACTGAAGAGATATGATTACCTAATCTGACCCTTCGAGAGTGGCCAGACAGGAACTCCATAATCCAAAGGCAGACTGAATAAGAAAGTCCAAGATCCATAAGTTTAGACACTAGTCTATGTGGAAGTATTGTGTTAAATTCAGAGCTAAAATCTACAAAAGCATCCTCACATAGCGCCCTCACTGTTCCAAATGAGTCAGAGCAGTGTGAAGAGTGATGGTTATAACATCCTCTGTAGATCTATTTCTTCTGTAATGCAAACTGATATTTATCAAATGTATGCGGAAGACCAGAAATGATGTGCCAGCAGACCAATTTCTCAAAGTACTTCATGATGATAGGAGTAAGTGCAACTGGTCTGCAATCATTGAGGTTATTGATAGATAACTTCTTTGGCAGTAGAACAATGGCGGAAGCCTTCAAACAAGATGGAATAGTGGACTGGGATAAAGACCAATTGAAGATCCTGGTAAAGACTCCAGCCAACTGATCAGCACAGTCTTTAAGCATTCAGCGAGAGATACTGTCAGGACCAGCAGCCTTTCTCGGGTCTACAGCCTTGCTTCCTGTTCCTCTACAATGAGATGGGGGTTACAATTAAGCAACGTATCTGGGATATTAATTTTTAAAACAATGTAAATCCCACCATTCATGGACTTTTCTCAAATGGCCATCTGTCATCAACTTATCTCTCTTCAATTCTAATTCTGAAATTGCATTGGGTCTTCATCTTGGCCAGATTATATGCATTGGGCACAATATAAAACCTTCCTCAGCAGCATTTATTCCCCCATGGAGGCGGCTATATTGGATCCCTAAGCCAAGACACTCCTTTGTTGCTCTCTTTATAAGGAATCTCAGAAGACTAGATCTTTCCTGTTGTAAAGAACAAGTCTGGAAGAGAACAAAATGCTTACCTTCCATTTTTTTACCTGTACAAAACATCAATAGTTTTTCTAGATTTGGGGCCATCATTTATGATATCTATCTTACCTACATTTGAAAATTAGTACAGATTTGCATACCCAAATAATTATGCTTTGGAATTTCACTTGAAATTTTCATCTCTATTATCCAATGCCATTTATCTATTCTGTAATTTCTGAATTTTACAAAAATGTACATAGGTAATTCATTCATGTGAGCAAATGAGCTATCTACTTGAATAAATAACATCTTTTATGTATTCCTCTATCTCATAAATCACAATGGATGATGGAAAATGCAATAACACATAATAGTTGAAGATATTACTGATGAAAGTACTTGCACAAAGAAAATATGTCAGATTACTAGAGCCTGGAGATGAGTCATCTTGGGTCCCATGGCACAATCTATGAGGCTACTCATTTGTGATTATTAAAGCTATAAACCAAAATGTTAAAACAAAAAGTTTGGGAGATGTTAAGGGCAACACACAAGATTGGTTCCCATAACTTGTTTGCATGAAAACATAGGTGGTAATATTTGAACAAAGGATATATGGTGGCACTAAACTCTTGGATGTGGTATATTTTTTTTTGTTTCCCTACTTGGTACAGGAAACAAAGGAATGGAATATATTTACAGGCAGAGCATAGTGTAGCAAACTAGCTATGCTATAATTTTCTACAGAAGAGGTACATAATCAAAAAAACCAGGCCCACATGTGGCTTGTTAAATCCTTGGAAGTACTAGAAAATACCAAAAATTGATATCAATATTAATGCGTTAGAAAGAGAAAATTGTTCTGGAAACTGAAGAGAAAATGTAGACATTTCAGTTAACACAAAATCTATATGAAATAAAATTTCATTTTCATCCTTGATCCAAAGTACTTGTTGAAGGATAGCCTCATCATGCCAAGAATAACTTAGAAAAATACAACCCCTTCAGTGCAGTATAATGATATCGCTGGTGAGCTATCAGACTGCCAGCTGCCAATCTCTTTGCCTAGCATGAAATAAAGCAGCAGTAGCTACCATTCTTACTATTTGAAACCACTGCAGATGTGGAAGGAAGTACTCAATCTTTCCCCATCTTACAGGACAGTATAATGTTCTGTACAAAAACAGGTGTGTTTATCAGCCTAGTTGACAATGCATTGGAATTGTTTTATATAAGGGACTATAGATACACAGTGACATTTCATTCTCGATCTATACATTTCACCTTTTCCTAAAAACTCGTACATAAAATCTCCCATCACTTCATCCAAACCATAGTTTAGAGAAAATTATATTAGAAATTCTTAAAAGTTCTACCTGACCTAAAGTAATAATCCTCAATACCAGGTTTTAGAGCTGTAGCCATTATTCCCCATCAGAATCTGACATCCAGAAGTCATAATAGTTTCTGCTCAAGAAGAGATGTTATTAAGTTAAAAAGGCAATCACTAGCAGCCTTACATGAAAGTGTTACTTTCCTAAATCAAGGGTGAGTGCTCAAATACTGAAGAATAAAAGAACTCTAATGAAGACTGTCTTTGGTTCAAATACTTTCAAAAGATTTGGTCAATTTTTACTTTAAGCACTTAACTCACTGAAAGTAGCTAAAGCATTTCCAGAATACTCTCAAGAGATCATAGACACTCTAAACAATATATGGTTTTAGTCATTCGTCAAAGCTGCACAGATTTCAGATTGAGCTTTTAACCATCACTTTGTTCACATGTCTGAATTTTCAGAACAGATACTTTTTAATCTAAATATACTTAAATAGTTAAATATATAAGCACATTTTTATTATTTCATATGTTGGGAGTATTCCATTCACGATGAGGTAGTTAAGGAATCACACACATGCTTTGTTCAGTTGAAAAAAACTGGTTAGCTGTGTTTCGTACACACAAAAGAATCATACATGCAGATAGTAATAGATAGGATGACTACAGAGCAAGAAGCCATAAAAGATGATTTGATAAGTACAATACTAGTACAATTTGCACTCGTCAAATTTTAAATAAACACTTTATGACAAGTATTATAACAAATTTATTTATTTGGAATAAATTATGCCCTGCCAGCTTTCACTACTGCACACATCAATTTTCAAAAAGTCCCATATTCATACTGCAAATAATGAAAATTCATGATAATATACTGATTTTCAACAAATAAATATAGAACAGTTACATTAAGTAATAATTTTATCATTAATTTACTGAGAGAGCTACTGTTTCCAAACTTTCCTTTTAACACTACCTAACTATCTCATTCATACAAAATTCAGAAGTGAATTACATCATTTCATTTTTGCTTACAGAGAAGTGCTGTGGTTCTTCTGGAAACATCATCGATTAAAATTCCTATTTTCAAATCATTACTTTCATATGATGTTCCTCAATTTGGAAAAAAAAGAAAAAATATTTTATTCTTCTTAGTTTTTATTTTAACTTCATTGAAATTACTCTGCCACAGAGGCAGAGAAATTAATCTGGAACTATAAACCTCACCACTGCTTCTTATGTATTTATTTTAAAAAATAGGAGGATACAAGAAAAAATATTGAAGAATTATAAATGACTAGGGAAAAATATACATCCAAAAAGTATCATTATTACAATTTCCAGACCAGAAATAAATCTTGTTTGCCATATATAGTCATGAAGAAAGTTTACTTTTTTCCCAAGCTGTGTCCTTGGTTTGTTTAAGATAACAAGTATATGTCAAATATCTAGATTACACAAGATTGCTATAAGAAGTTGTTCAAAGTCCTATTTTCCAGGCTGATGCTTTAAACTTTTGAAATGACACTTTGAATTCCTACTTAAATATTAATTACAAGACATTTTGAACTTTGTAAATTGTAATTGAGTTCAAGAAGTCATCTTCAGACTAATAAAATATGTTTTGATTGATAGTGCTAGACAATAATTTAAATGCAGAATCTTTGCACCAATTATATATACTGAACAACAAAATACATTTCTGCCGTAGTTTGGGATTAAAAGCAAGAGTCAGAAATCCTAACAGTCAATTTCAAACCATGCCTTAAATAAAAATCTATTTGTATAATTGTTATGCAGGAAATCTACAATGCAAAGTGCCTTGAAAAACACATTAAATAAATAATTAATATAACTTGATGCTAAATTAAAGCAATTTCAGTCATTATAATTTCTAGGTAGTATGCCTGAAAACCACAGTCCCAAAACAGCTGCAAGACCCTGGGGAAAGACTGTCTAGAGAATACACTGAACGATTACATTTAATTGAATCATAAAAAATGAAACCGTTGCAATTATTCTACTAGTCTTCCAATATTTTCAATTATCTAAAGTTGTAAATATAAGTTTCTTTCTGCAAATTACAAACATAATGTGTTTTCTTTTTAACTTTCTGACATTTCTAGATTTTTCTGCCTAAGATTCATAATTTTATGATAAATTACGCACAATATACACTGCTTAAAAAAATAAAGGGAACACTTAAACAACACAATGTAACTCCAACTCAATCACACTTCTGTAAAATCACTGTCCACTTAGATAGCAACACTGATTGAAAATCAATTTCACATGCTGTTGTGTAAATGGAATAGACAACAGATGGAAAGCATTGGCAGTTAGCATGACATCCCCAATAAAGGAGTGGTTCTGCAGGTGGTGACCACGGACCACTTCTCAGTTCGTATGCTTTCTGGCTGATGGTTTGGTCACTTTTGAATGCTGGCGGTGCTTTCACTCTCGTGGTAGCATGAGACGGAGTTTAAAACCCACACAAGTGGCTCAAGTAGTGCAGCTCATCCAGGATGGCACATCGATGCGAGCTGTGGCAAGAAGGTTTGCTGTGTCTGTCAGTGTAGTGTCCAGAACATGGAGGCACTTCCAGGAGACAGGCCAGTACATCAGGAGACATGGAGGAGGCCGTAGGAGGACAACAACCCAGCATCAGGACTGTTACCTCCACTTTTGTGCAATGAGGGACAGGAGGAGCACTGGCAGAGCCCTGCAAAATGACCTCCAGCGGGCCACAACTGTGCATGTGGCTGCTCAGTCAGAAACAGGCTCCATGAGGATGGTGTGAGGGCCTGACATCCACAGGTGGGGGTTGGGCTTACAGCCCAACATTGTGCAGGACATTTGGCATTTGCCACAGAACACCAAGATTGGCAAATTCGCCACTGGCGCCCTGTGCTCTTCACAGATGAAAGCGGGTTCATACTGAGCACGTGACAGACGTGACAGGGTCTGGAGACAACATGGAGAATGTTCTGCTGCCTTCAACATCCTCCAGCATGACCGGTTTGGCAGTGGGTCAGTAATGGTGTGGGGTGGCATTTCTTTAGGGGGCTGCACAGCCTTCCATGTGCTCTCCACAGGTAGCCTGACTGCCATTAGGTACCGAGATGAGATCCTCAGACCCCTTGTGAGACCATATGCTGGTGAGGTTGGACCTGGGTTCTTCCTAATGCAAGACAATGCTAGAACTCATGTGGCTGGAGTGTGTCAGCAGTCTCTGCAAAATGAAGACATTGATGCTATGGACTGGCCCGCCCGTTCCCCAGACCTGAATCTAATTGAGCACATCTGGGACATCATGTCTCGCTCCATCCACCAATGCCACATTGCACCACAGACTGTCTAGGAGATGGGGGATGCTTTAGTCCAGGTGTGGGAGATCCCTCAGGAGAACATCCACCACCTCATCAGGAGCATGCCCAGGCATTGTAGGGAGGTCATACAGGCACATGGAGGCCACACACACTACTGAGCCTCATTTTGACTTGTTTTAAAGACATTACATCAAAGTTGGATCAGTCTGTAGTGTTTTTTTCCACTTTAATTTTGAGTGTAACTCCAAATCCAGACCTCCGTGGGTTGCTAAATTTGATTTCCATTGATAATTTTTGTGTGATTTTGTTTTCATCACATTCAACTATGTAATGAACAAAGTATTTAATAAGAATATTTCACTCATTCAGATCTAGGATGTCTTATTTTTGTGTTCCCTTTATTTTTTTGAGCAGTGTATTTGACAAAGCAGTACACATCTTATAAAATGTTTAAACTGTCCATTTGCAATGTTACCAATCAGAGTAATGCCTGTCACATCATTACTCATAAGTCAAGAAAGGTAGTGCCTGGCAAATACATTATTTAAAGAAGGAAGTTCTGCATTCCAGAACTAAAACCCCCTAGGGTTGAACATTAGAAAATATTTGTGATCATGTAGGTCTGCTAAATAATACATTTCCAAGATCTTGGCCCCCATACACTGCAAAACAAGTGAAGATCCAGACATTATAATTTGGCTTTCTTCAATCTAGAACAATCGTAATCCATTTTATTCCTTTGAAAAGCTCAGTTTTAACAAGAAAAACTTACCTAATTTTGGCAAGGAATAGGGTACTTTGAAATAATCTTCATAGAACTCAATTAATCTCCGTGTAATGTTTAGAGCATAGTCCCCAGATCCTCTTCTAATGGCATCAGGTCTTGCGTACAATCGTACCTGTTGGAAACAAAAGAAAACAAAATAAAAGTCCTTGTATTTTCAGGGATGCTGAAGTAATCAAAGCGTTGGTTTTTGTGTGTGTATGTGTGTGTGTATGTGTGTATATGTATGTATGTATACACACACAAGTATCGAGTATATGTATGTGTGCTTTTTTTGTCATAATTCTATCATATCAGGATAGATGATTTAATTGTAATACATTTTCACAATTAAATATAAACAATGTTAAATTACCCATTGTAAGAACTGTAATAATAAATTATATATTGTAATATATCCTGGCATCAGATTTTATTTTATGAAATATGAATATTGATTTCAATATTTTTAAAGGCACCAATTTTTAGCTTAATAGGTTTTTGTCCTCTATAAGTAAGTCAAAATAGTTTAATAGGAGATAAGATCATGGTAAATTAAAAGCACCTATCAAGCTTTGATATTAATAAGATTTTCTGACAAAATGTTTTTCTTATAATCAAAGATTTATAAACAAATGTACTGTTCAAACTTTGTAAATAAATTAGTTTTAGTTTTATCACATTAAATAATATAGCAATTTACAAACTATGCTACAAATATTGAAATGAATATGCAAATTTGAAACTCATCTGCACTGGAGTGTTTTCACGTCTAATTCACATCTCTGAATAGAAAAATATTGGAAGGTCTATTTAATCAGGTCATGGGCCTTTCTCAGTCAGATCACAATTGACAACGAAGTGTCTCATGCAAGATAAGAAAGCAGTAGTTTTCTTGGACTGTTATGGCATCACCAGGCATTACCAGGAGTGTTAGAAATGCTGCCTTAGATTTAAGGGGTGGACACTATCACAAATTAGAAACTATTAATAGCTCCATTATCTATGAATTTATCTAATCAGCTGAACACAGTAGAATTAACACCATATCTGATGCAGTGAATTTCAGTTTTACCATGTGTTGAATTTAAAAAAATGCTACTTCTTGTTGGTTCTGAATCTCTATGCATTTCACTTCAAGGGATGATCTCAAATTCTAATTCTGTGACAGAGGGAGGTGATTTTTCATGGCATGCATAATTTTAAATATTTTTACAATGTTCACATGTTGCCCATTTTTTTCCTAAGAAAGAAATGCTAAAATATTTCTTCATAAGGGAACTACTTCTTCTTCTCTCCTACTAATTTTACTTCTCCTTTCTAGCTTTCTAATATTATTTCTTAATGATATTAGAAAATCGAGAAACTGCAGACACCCAGATTTTTATTTGGCAGCAACAGTGCATTTTCCCTTTCTGCAGTGATTGTCCTAGATTTTTGCAGCTCAGGTATGTGGACTTAAGGCAAACCACAGCAGAAAGATATATAAGGTCATTTTTATATCAGCATTATTACATTTATAATCTATTTACTAATTATTCCAAGCAAGAATTTGAGAGATTTTTTTTTTGTATTAGCTTTTTACTTTGTTGACATTTTATAGCATTATCTTCCATTATTCCTTATCCCTTTCCTGATCTACTGCCAACTCAAATCTTCTTTGTTTGAGAATTAAAGGATAATCAATGTGTATATAGCCAGTGTAAGTGACAGCCAAAGTCAAAAAACAGAACATGGATTCATACTTGGTTCTTTAAAAACTGTACACCAAAGTGTCTGTGTCACAAATCAAGTCTACAATTCTTGTTGCTCTATCTCAATGCCTACTGCTGCCCCTTTTTCTACAGCTTCCTTGACTCTACTGTAAGCCAAGGAACATGCCAAGGAACTTGAGATTTTGGCCTTCATGCCTACCAAACTCTGTAATCCTCCATTAAGTCACAACTGCACCGATAATGGATTTTTTTGAGAAGGGAGGCAAAAGCTGAAACCAATTATTATGTTTTGTGTAATTTACTTGTGTAATCTACAGAGCAACCATTCCTGATCAAACCAACATGTTGTAATGATTCAGATATCGGATGAGAATAGAAATACTCAAATTCAGTGTCAGCATTCCAAGTTACACATCAAGTAAATCAGAACCCCAAGGCAAGAACATTCCTCAGAAAATTTGTACATTGTATCGGCACAGCCAGTGAAAACCAACTCTAAAAGTTTACCACGGTTAGCATATAATTAAAAGAGCAAAAGTTTCTCTCTCCAGGTGTCACAGGTCACATTGTCCAATCAAAACAGATGGCAGACTTCCTCTATCACTTCTACTCCTCCTAATACACGCTGCATAATTATTGTTATTGTTATTATTTTTATTGTTGTTGTTGTTATTGTTGTAATAAGGTAACAAAAGAATCTTGAAAGACTATCCAAGTTTTTCTCTGCCCCATCTTGGACTAAACAAAGTCAGTGAGGTTACTTTGAGTTTCTTCTTCATGCTTTCTTCTTTTTTAGAACTGTATGGTCTTTTTTGACAAGCTCCCCTCAATAGTTTGTGCATTCCTTCACTACTTTGAAGGTTAAATCTATACTTTTTTATATTATGAGAATTGTCTACTCAGGATAGGGAGATGCAATCCAGATGGAATATAGAAAAACAAACCAACTCCAAATTATCAAAAGAGTAAAACGAGGCTGCATATTTATTTATTTATATTTCCTATGTATGCAACATACAATGAGAGAGACTGAATTAGAAGTATAGCAAAATGAAGCCACTATGAATTTCAGTGGCTACAAAAAAATCTGTCAAGTTATATAACTATAATCCAAAATTATTTTGTTGTCTCAAATGAAATTTATACACAAAAAACCATAGTCGAAGTAAAACATGGTGAAATAGATTGACTCCAAGTTGGCAAATAAATGATAAAGCTCTATATTTCTTATCCTATTCAATCCGTATGTTGAATATATACTAAGAAAATCTAAGTTGGAAGATGAGCATGGTTTTAAACTGGAGAAAGAAACATCAATAACCTGTACTATCAGGGCTGGGATTCAAATTTTTTAAGAACCAATTTTGTGGGCAAGGCTTAGTTGATGGGCATGGCTTGGTGGTCATGTGACTGGCTGGGCATGGCCAACTCAACATCACTCACATCGAGGCACGCATCTCCTCGCCAGGCCTCTCATGACTCTGGGGATGCTGCATCAGTCCTAAGTGTGACAAACAATCATAAGTCACTTTTTTCAATGCCATTTGTAACTTTGAATGGTCACTTTACACAACCAAAGTACCAGCAAATGAGGGAAAAAAACTCCATAGAAATTCCAGAGACACGAAGTCTAGTCCTGCCAAGAATGTAATAAGAGTTAATGAAGAGACAATTTCTGTAAGCAACATCAGAATGTTTCCTTCCTGCCTTCCTTACAGGATTAGGCCAGTAATTTCTTCTAACAACCAGTTCTCCAAACTGCTTAAAATGTTAACAACTGGTTTTAGCGAATAGGTGCGAACCTGTAGAATCCCACCCCTGTGTACTATGCTGATGACACTACTACAATAGACAAAATGCAAAAGCTTTCCAAACTTCAGTAATGAAAATCAACACCACAGGAAAGAAATTGGATTATGATTAAATAGGAAAAAAAATCAAAATGATGACAAAACAATAACCAACCAACCTAGTAATATACAGTGAAGATTTTGATTAATTGCAGATAGTTATTTTTGCCAAAATATAAAAAGTCACAGTAATAAATAGCATAAAAACAAAAAATACTATTCTTTAGTGAAGGGAGGATAAAAATGGCTCCTTCAGCAATGAAGTAATTGGGACAACTCTATGGTCTCTGTAAGCCTCAGGCCTGATAGCATAACGAGGACTTGGGGACTTTATGAAAAATAAAGAGATGGGAGCAGGGGTGTGATTCTACTGGTTCAGGCCGGTTCGGACAAACCGGTACCTCAGAGTATCATCTGTGACCAAACCGGTTCACCCTGACTATTAGCTGGTGCCTCCCCATTCTGACTTTTATTACCTGATTTCCAAGCTCAGCTGCTTCACGCAGCACAGCAGACTGTGCACATCAACTGCACAACACACAGGGAGAGAGACACAGAGAGAGAGAGAGAGAGAGAGAGAGTGAGAGAGAGACATAGAGAGAGATTCTACTGTATTCAATATATATATTTTTATTGGCATACATCTCCAGTGCCATTTTTGGGAGAATAAAAGCACCTATGACACACACACACACACACACACACACCTTAGTTGAGATCACCCATCAATCTCAACCACCTCTGATCTTCCAGCCAAGTCTCAAAATAGATATATAAAATCATTTAACATCTTAAGGCCCTGTCACATCGGCCGACGGATGCAAAAAGTATGTAAAAAGGACACAGCGGATGAGAAAATGTTCCGTTGTTATCCGCTATCAAAAGTGCCCCAAATTTGCATAAACAGAGTGGACAACAACGGAAAGGAACGGACGGGGAGAGGACGTAGCAAGGATGTTAAGCAGATGCTCCACGGAAGCCCAAAGGATGGAAGTGGATGGAAGCGGATGGCACATCCGCAGGGCTTCCGGGGGAGCACAGCGAAGCGGATGCGCAGCGGAAGGAGCGATGCAGAGTGGATGCCGAGCGGATACAGCGGATGCATCACGGATGCCTAGCGGATGCAAAGCGTTCACTGCGCATGTGGGGAGGATGTATTGCATCAGCCCCGCGGATATAAAGGATGCAGCTTGCAAGCAGGTCACCATTCAGAGGAAAGACCTGCTGCCAGACACATCTCCAGACAACAACCATGGGGAAAAAGAGGAAGCCTGTGCCTACTCCTGCCAGCCCTGGCAAGAAGGATAGGGCCACCATCCCACCCCCTGGCACTGACTCTGCTTCTGCTGGGGCTTCTGTTGCTCGGGCTGACTCTGCTGATGCTGGGGCTTCTGCTGGTGCTGCTCCTGGTGCTAGTGCTTCTGCTGGAGCTTACTCTGCTGGTGCTGCTCCTGGTGCTGGTGATTCTGCTGGTGCTCCTGGTGCTGCTGGTCCTGCTGGTGCTCCTGGTGTTGCTGGTGCTGCTGGTGCTGCTTTTGCTGCTGCTGTTGTTGCTGCTGCTGGTGGTGGTGGTGTGGTGGACCAGCCCCTAGAACCTCAAAGCCCTTCTGATGAGGGCCCAGAAGGCCCTGCCAGAGGGAGGAAGAGGCAATCGGGTGATAGGGAGAGGAGACAGTACTCCATCAAAGAGGAACATGAGGATGAGGTGCTCAAATGGCTGAGGGAGAACGAGTGCCTCTGGCGGAAGGGACACAGGCTCTATCGAGACACCAAGAAGAAGCAGGGGGCTTGGAGAGAGAAGGCAGAGAGCCTGGGCTACACTTCGGTGGTCCTCCTCGGGTGGTGGAAGCACATGCACATCTGGTACGGGAAGCTGCACCTCAAGAAGTCTGGCCAGGCTGTGGTCAAGCTCACCGACCGGGAGAACTACGTGATGGCCAAGTGCAGCTTCTTGGAGGGTGAGGTCCACCACCGAGGAGCAGACCCTCTCACAACCCTCTCTCTCAGGCAGCCCACAGAGAGCCAGTCCTCTTCTGGCCAAGAATCAGCTCCTGTGTCCAGGCAGGTATCTGTGGAGCGCCCCAAGACGGAGACCCTCCCAACAGCTGCACTCCCCATGGCAGAGTGCATAGAGGACCCCCTGACGCAGTTGGAGCAAGGAGAGGGCGCTGAAACCAGAGACCAACCCACACCCACACCCAGCTCCACCTCCACAGAAAGCAGGAAAGAGGCAGACCGGAGGGGCAGAGCCACACTGTCCTGCTGAAGATCAGGGACACCATCAAAAGCAGCATAGATCTCCTCTCTCAGCTGGTACACACTGACATACCATCCTCAAACCGAAAGCCCTTCCTCACCTACGTCAACCAGACCCTCATGGACATGTCCGAATCACAGTACCAGGTGATAAAGGAGAGGATCACAGGTCTTCTGCACAACCCTCCAGGCCCAGCTGAACCTGCTCTGACCCAGTCCAGGTCTGCTCCTACACCCCAGGTGATGTCACAGCCTTTCCAAGGCTTTCCACAGGCCCTCACCTACAAAGGCTATGGGTACCAGGAGCTTCAGCAGCACAGGCAGCCCTTCCCAGTCCAGGCACAGGTACATCATACACCACCGATGCCAGAGATGTCACCGACCCCACAGATGCCACCGACGCCACAGATGCCACTGACCCCACAGATGCCACCCACACCTCACCTCGCTCAACCAGACAGCCTCACTACACTCCTCCTTCCTCAACCCCACAGCAAAGTCCAGCCTCAGAACATCTGTCATCGGTCTTGGGACTGACACCCCATGCTTTGGAGGAAGGGGATCTCAACATCATGGGACTGAGCCAGCTCTCTGAGAGCTTCCTCCAAACACCATCCCCTGTTGTCCTCTCAGGGCCAGGCACCCCAATGGCGCCTCAGACCAGCACTCCAGCAGCAGCCACCTCCATAGCACCTGGACACTTCACCCCTGAGACTATGGGCATGCCTCAGAGTGACTGAGAAGAGTGCCAGAGACTGGGTTGCTACCTGTTGACTTTATCTTTGCTTGGGACATTTTACTTGGGTCATTTTGCTTTTACAGATTGTTATTAATACAGTTTATCTTTGCTTCACACACTTAGTTCAGTTAAATAAAGTCTTGGTGGAAACTTTTAGAAATGGTTTAAGCCTTTGCATGCTTGTGGGATGGGTAAGGATAGCAGTGGGATGGGCAGGGATACCTGTGGGATGGGTAATAGCTGTGTGTTGTAACTATGTATCATTTATGTGTTTGCAACTGTATATCAATGCAACTATGTATCATTCAAACATTGCAACATTGTATCATTTCACGTGTAATCATTAAGCTTCTGTCTTCTCAGTGACCTTTTACAGGGCACGTACACAGACAAGGAGTCAAACATTTGCAGAAATGGTTTATTCACTTGGGATTACATTGTCTGGCATGCAGCTTTGTGAAGAAGTAATATCCTGATCAAATATAATTCTTGCCATCCTGTCTGTCCTGATATCTTGCTGTTGTTTGAGCCATTGTTAAATCTGTACATTCCGTCTGACCTAGGCTTAACCTAGGTTCTGAATAAACAATCACCCCCTTTTGAATGAGCATAATAAAAGAGCGTGTACCCAGCCATTCTGGGCGCACTCATCGCGAGGAACTTCGCCTCCTGTCGTTTCTCTCTCCTTCGCTCCCTATCATGAGACGCCCATCTGATGCGGGATAGCAGATACCGCATTCTGGTGACCCCGACGTGATTCCCTAAGGGGGATATGCCACGATGCGCTCTTATCTTACTCGCTCGATTGGAGCTGTGCACATCATCGGATCTGAAACACGGTCTCGACTTTCGTAAGTATGGGCGGAAACTTTTCTCAACAACAGACAGAGCATCTGAAGGAATTGAGGGAGTTAGTTGCCTCTTCTTCTAAATATTCTGCTAATTTAAAGGGCTCGCCTGTAAAAATTAAACCTATTGCTACATTATTGGCTTATGTGTGGCAACATTGTCCCACTTATCCAGAGAAAGGGTCCTTAAAAATCTCCATTTGGGAAAAAATTGGTGACTATTTCCATAATCCTCCTCGTGCACCTATTGGCATTTTGGTCACTTGGAGGAAAATTATGGAGGCTTTAAAAGTCCATAATAAAATAGAATTTGAATCTCCTCCACCAAGTTATGATAACTTTCCTGTCCTTCAACCCTCCGCTCCCAATGATCAAAAATCCTTACGAGAGCCTCCCTCCATCAAATCCACTTCTTTAAAAGGAGAGCTCTCGTGTCCTCCACCACCACCCCGAAAGGGGGGGGTGTTGTAAAAGCCATTCAACAAGCCTTTTAGAAATGGATGAGGACAATTTTTGGTCTGGGAGTCAGAATTAGAAACGGGGCAGGCAGCCAGCCCCACAACAAAGGCTGCTGAAAATTGCAACTTTTTCTTCTTTCCCTTACGATCTTGTTGCTAATGAAACTGTTACTTATCTTCCTGGTGTCGCTGACTTTCTCTTTGTATTATACTTGTTCCATGTGGGTACGTCATGAAAATGCTACCCATAGCTTTCACTCTGTCACTTCTGTTTTGTTTACAGAACACTCTATCACTCGCTCTTTTGTTCCTTCTTTACTCTTCCTATGGAAAAGAACCTTAAAATCTTTTCCTCTATTCAAGCTAGATATAGGGGGACCTAAATGTCCTTCTCTTGTATTATGGGTTCCTCCAACCCAATTAACATCCTTGATGAATGACCAAATTAATCTTCATTGTCATTATTGTAATTATTATCCTTTTTCTACTAATTGCATCCCCTTTTCATCTCTTAAATGTTCCACAACTAACTTGTCCATAGTCCTCTCTCCTACTTGTAATGCTTTTATATACCCAAACTCTGATCCTGTCAACAAACAACGCTTCAAAAGAACTGTCCATGATGATCCACAGAAGCCTCATAGAAAATATAATGTTACTTGGACTATAAAAGACTTTCAAGGCATTCGTTTAAGCTCTACAACCAATTCTTCTCTCATAGAAGATCAAAGCTTCCTATGCTTTGCTGAACTCTTCAAACTCATCAATTGCCTCCACATGTTGGCTTTGTATTTCTGCCTCTCCACCTTTTTACGAAGCCATCGCTTCCCAAGAATCCATTGCTAATTCCACATCAGACGAACGTTGCCGTTGGAGGAACTCCACTATTACTGTTTCTTCCATCACTGGAGTTGGTTGTTGCTTGGGAAATATTCCATCCAATTACTCACAATATTGTCATAATGTTTCTAATGGCTATCATTGTAATGTATATCTTCCTAAGAACCGCCTTGGCCGCTTCCACACCATCGGAGGATACTCTGCAGTCTACACCACTTCAGGAGGAAATTTAACATCACGCCTGAAAGGAATGTATTTTATCCCTGGCAACAACTCTGTCTGGGCTTGTTCCACCGGTCTCACAGCATGTGTCTATGGGGATGAACTTATTAAATCCAAATCATTTTGCATTCAAGTATGGCTTGTACCAAAAATTAACGTGTATAACTCTGATGATTTTATATCCCAACAGGCACCCATGGAATACCCCCTCAGAGCAAAGCGAGAAATTATTAGTACTCTCACTCTAGGTTTACTGCTTGCTCTGGGCACCACGGGCGCAGCCACGGGCATTGCAGGACTAGCTGTCTCTGAACAAAAAATTACAGCTTGAGGTTCAGTCATTGATGATGATTTGTTACGAATTGAGAAGTCAATTACAGCTTTGCAAAACTCCTTGACTTCCCTCTCAGAAGTGGTCTTACTGAATCGCAGAGGTTTAGATCTGTTATTTTTAAAACAAGGGGGATTGTGTGCTGCGCTAAAAGAAGAATGTTGTTTTTATGCTGATAACAGAGGGATTGTGTTGGATTCTATGAA
Organism: Laticauda colubrina; assembly: GCA_015471245.1. Classification (NCBI taxonomy): domain Eukaryota; kingdom Metazoa; phylum Chordata; class Lepidosauria; order Squamata; family Elapidae; genus Laticauda; species Laticauda colubrina. Next base: position 26,240,072 of record BLBF01000022.1, on the reverse strand, counting down.
GGAATTGGAAAAACACTTAAAAGACAGAGAAAACGAAAGGTTAAACATGTATAATTGGTATCAAGGCTTGTTTTCTATTTCACCATGGCTTACAACCCTTATAACTGCATTGGCAGGACCATTAATAATCATTATATTGATATGTATTATAGGACCTTGTTGTTTTAATAGAATATTGCAATTTTTGAAAAATCAATTATCCTCCATAACTGCTAATGTTAATGTGTTATTGCAAGCTCATGTTAAGCCCTTAACACCGGATGAAAAAATGTCATTGCTGAGTTACCGCTCCTTGGACAACCCTGACGCTGACGGATCACACTCCTGCCTAGATGACTGGGACGGTGAACATTTTAGAAAAAAGGTTCCTGTCTTCTTGGACAAGGAAGAAGATTCGTCATAAAAAATAAAAACAGAGGAGATGTTGTAACTATGTATCATTTATGTGTTTGCAACTGTATATCAATGCAACTATGTATCATTCAAACATTGCAACATTGTATCATTTCACGTGTAATCATTAAGCTTCTGTCTTCTCAGTGACCTTTTACAGGGCACGTACAGAGACAAGGAATCAAACATTTGCAGAAATGGTTTATTCACTTGGGATTACATTTTCTGGCATGCAGCTTTGTGAAGAAGTAATATCCTGATCAAATATAATTCTTGCCATCCTGTCTGTCCTGATATCTTGCTGTTGTTTGAGCCATTGTTAAATCTGTACATTCCATCTGACCTAGGCTTAACCTAGGTTCTGAATAAACAAACACCCCCTTTTGAATGAGCATAATAAAAGAGCGTGTACCCAGCCATTCTGGGCGCACTCATCGCGAGGAACTTCGCCTCCTGTCGTTTCTCTCTCCTTCGCTCCCTATCATGAGACGCCCATCTGATGGGGGATAGCAGATACCGCAGCTGTGGGATGGGTAAGGATAGCAGTGGGATAGATAAACCTCCAGTGCAAGCATAGTGGGACTCTATGGTCCACCCTCCCAGGTGCCACACCTATGGCCCTTTATTGTCAATAACAATTTAATCATTTATCAACACATTTCAACATGAACACAACTCTTTATTAAATGCCCTGTTCATTGTAGGGCCACCCAACATACATGGCCCAATCTCATCAGTGTGATGAGACAGGCTGAAGGAAGCATCCATTAAGCATCTACCATCCTGTCTTGCCACTCCACTGCTCCAGCTGGGGAGTTGCACCAGTGTTTCAGGAGGTTGCGCTGCTTCTTCCCTTCATGTGAAGCTCTGTTGGGGCCTTGCACATCCACAGTATCTATCAGGTTTCGCCCTTGCCTCCATTCACCAGGCTCCATGTCTCCATTGCCTTGTTGGTGGTCCATGAGCCTGTTCTGCAACTCTGGGTAGCGGGTGCACATGAGATTGTGCAGGATGCAGCAAGCTTCCACGATGTTCCTCACGGTCTCTGGGCGATGCTGCATGGTGGTGAGAAATACCTGGAATCTGTTGGCCAGGATGCCAAAGACGTTCTCCACCAACCATCTTGCCCTGGACAGCCTGTAGTTGAAGATCCTCTATTCAAGGGTGAGGCATCTGGAAGTGTAGGGCTTCATGAGGTAGGTTGTGAGGGAGAAGGCGTCATTCCCCACGATGAAGTAGGACACATCTTGTGTGTAATTGGGCAGGGGTCTGGATCTGGGAAGCCCACGATGAGGTTGCGTTCCAGCCCCTCCTTGAGGTCACTGGCGTTGTATACCTGGGCATCTGAAGCTGACCCGTTGCCTGAAGCATTGATGTACATGAACTTGTAGTCAACATTGACCATGGCAAAGAGGATGATGCCGAAGAAGCCCTTGTAGTTGTGATAAGTGGACCCTGAGTTGGCTGGAGCTCCAATGGTATGGGGGAAATTCCACTTCAGATACTACTGCTCTGCAACTTTCTTCCAGCCTTCTTCAGTAGAGGGGCACTAGAGGAGCTCCTCCAGGTATTCTTTGATGATGGCCTGCACTACTTCTCTGACTACAATACTGATGGTGTTGTGTGGCACCTTCCAGGCATACTGCATGCTCCTGTACATGGTCCCAGAGGCCAGGTGGCACAGAGTCAGTGCCACCTTCAGCCCAAGATCCAGGCTGGGCCCGAAGTTGGTGCTCTGCTTGGTCAACCTGGGTCTCAGCCACTCCACAACTTCATCAAACATGTCTGGCGGCATCCTCATGAAGTTCTGGAGTGCACGAGGGTCTTCGTTCCTCAGCTCCACCATCAGCTTGTTATACAGACCGTACTCAGCTCTTCTCGCGATTCATCTTCAGACCCATTCACTTCTTGGACGCCTCCATTTCTTCCCGTAGAACAGATGAAAGAGCCTGTAGAGGGCTTCGCACTGTTGTAGAATGATGGTGGCTACCAAAAGGAGTGTGTGACGATCCATAGTGGACATGACTGGATGATGTGGAAGAGCAAGAGCCAGATGAAGGCTGAAGAGGTCTGCACCGCAGGGCTGCTGGACTGAAAGTGAGATCCAGGTGATTTCTCCGCCTTTTTATAGGAAATATAGGTTTTCCGCTAGGTGTTCTTTTGCATCCTCCAGGCATTCTGCAGACATCCTAAATATCCAAGATACGTCCCCTATATGAACTTTTTTTTCGTTTTAATGCTTTATATGCGAGCTGCATCCACTTTCATCCTTTCTACGTCCGGCTACAAATGCTGCATCTGTTCCACGTCCGTTTCACTTCCTCCTTGTGTTCATTTTCCACTGGAGTGGATGTGAGTTGCGCGGATGCACAGCGGATGCCTAGTGGATATAGTGGACGTGTAACGGATGACGACGGACGTATAACGGATGTTCCCCGTATGCGTAGCGGATGTATAACGGACGCATTGGATACTTTTTCCGCTCAAAAAGTTTTGTGCAGCTCAAAACTTTTTGAGCGGATGAAATCACAGTATACGGATGCTGGACGGATAGAGAGTATGAAAAACGGATGCAGTGGGTACAGAATGGATGCATCGCATTAACCAACGGATGGCAAGTGTTTCTTTCCATTTTACATCCTCTTTCCATCTGTTGCTGCTGTGTGACATGGGCTTTTACAGAAACATCTTAAATTTTCACATATTAAATGCTTCCATTGCTTCATGATAAAACCTCATTGTTACTATGCTATAAGTATGTCTACTCTTAGCTTTCTAAAATTTGTTGCCTACCTTTGATTGTTGTTCTTCATGTTCATGTGGTCAAAAAGACTATCCTCTTCTTCAGGCAGACAGTTTGTGTCTTAATGGATATGTGTTGCTGATATCCATTACTAAATGAATCTTAGGGAGGAACATTTTTCCAAAATCACCTTTACATCATGTTCTTTTTCAAATACTGTTGGCAAACCTTTTTCAAAAATCACGTCTCCTTTTTCATCTCCTCTTATAATCACCTGCCATCTTCTAATACCTTCTTCCTTCAAGGCCCTTCCTTTCCCTCACAACATAGGATGTACATTGCTAGCAATGGGGCAAATCCATTAAAAACTAGGAGATCTAATCTGTCTCTTGTTTACTAAACATTATCAGTTTAGATGGGACTTTGCTTAAAAGAATGGAGGATGCCATTGCACTGAACATAACATGTTCACCTATGGAATAAACTGAAAATCACCTTTGCTGATTTTTCCCTACCTTCATATGAATTACTGTTGAAAACTAGATTTTGTTCTTCAGAAAATGTCCAAACTGAAAAATAGTATCTGTAATATACTTTGACAAAGCTGAGGTCACTAGATTTTTTTCATGGTCATTAAACTAACCTTATGCTTTATTTCTAGAGGTAAGAGGTTAATGTGTTCTCCTCTTTTCTCCTCCTTGATCATGTTTGCATCCTTTTCTCTCACTCTGGTCATGCTTCTGCATCCTGTGCCAGTAATTACAAGTGCAGAAGGTCAGGCGTAGATCAGAGTTATTTATGGCATCTAAAAGTATCCACCAGACAGCAGGAATGTGACAGACCATGAAAAACAAGTTCAGAAGCCAAGGTTCCATGCTGACAAATCCAAAATCCAGGAATTATAAGACAATTGCAGTTGTATTCCAATCCAAAGGCCAGTCAGGTAATAAGCAGCAGCAAGATTCAGATCAGTCTAATTTAGGAAAGATATTTGTCAACAAAAGTCTGACTTCCAAACCCTTCTTTTACAGCAGTGACTTGTGTATTTCTTTTTCCCTGAGAAACAACTTTTTATTTTCAAGTAATTCATTGAAGGTTGTCCTCGGGATATCTGTGTCTAATTGCTTGAACTTTCTAAATAACAATGAATTTTCCCTCAAAATCTAGGTTGGATAACTGATCCTGCTACTATGCTTTTGCAACAGGCAGCTGATTAACTGACTGCTCTGGACTTAGATACTAAGATATATCTAAGATGTAAATATCAAGCCCATGGGTACTTGAAGCAAGAGTTTGTCAGTCTCTGCTTCTCCAAAATCTAACTCATCAGTCATGCAAATAACACTACACTCTTCCCAAAGACTTCTAGCTAGTACTGAGCTGGTAGCTGAATATGAGTCTGAATATGAATATGAGAATATGAATATGAGAACAGTACCTTCTTTTGATGATCTTATTATCTCATTACACATTACAAAAAATTTCTCCAGCTTTTCAGCTATGGTACCAAATGCCTTCCTGATTTGGAAGGGAGAAAAGTAAGCTATTTCAGGGAGTTTATGTTTGAAAGTGCTGCTTTGATGATTTTAAGTAATCCGTTATATTCAAATATGTTTTTCTTTTTGTGGAATAAAAAAATATGGAATATGGAATTTGCTAATATTTTGTAAGGTTTTATAATTTTAGCTACATTATGTTTTTAAGAGTAAACATCATTCGCAAGTTTTTCCTCATCTGAGTCGAAGTGGAATCTGCAATCGTATGCAGTCTTGCTCCGAGCTAACTTGCTGGAGAGTCAAATGGGGCCAGAACCACCCTGGAAGGGTGATGAAGAAGGGAGGAATCGCATGGAGGGTTCAGGGGAGCTGCAACTCCCCTCCCTGACAGGAAAAACCCCCTCCAAAAGCAAGCTGTAGCGGTGGTCCCAAAATGGCCACCATGAAGACAAAGAACAGTCTGGGAAACTAAGACTGTGCTGGAGCGGAAAACAGCAAGCAGAATGTAAACCAGGCAAAATACACGGATTTTGAGGTACCCCAGTATTAAAAAATAAAGGACTATTTTGGAAGAAAGAATGTGGAAGCAGCAACCAAAGAAAGTGAGAAGGAAATTGGATCTTATAAAATTGGCTTGATTGGATTAACTTGAGGAGAAAATTTAAAGGAAAATACTTGAACACTACAAAGGCTTAGAAATTAAATTGATAACTATTAGATTATTGGCACTTAAAGGGCAAAACTCAATGCTGGAATTGAGTATGTTGAAAAGAAAAGAAGTAATAGTTAATAATTGAAATTAGTGAACTTAATAAAAGTACTATATTTAACAAAGAAAGAAAAAGTACAGGAAGGAGTGGATTGTGGAAAAGACTCAAGAGTGCCACCTGATGGTACAGGAAAAATTTCAGTGACTCTTTAAAAAGTACTTGGTCTTTCTAAGAAATTGGACTTTGGAATTTAAAAGAAAGAAAAAGAAACCCCATTATAATAAAATTAAAACCCTGGAAAGTGACATTAGAATATTACCAAGGGGAAAATACCTGAAAATATTGTCATAGAACTACCCATTGATTGTGGGAAACAGCTGGGAAAGGGCCAACTTGAAGACCTGGAAACAAAGACTTAAGGATATTGATTGTTGAAAATAAACTTAAAAAACACTGGCTGAAATAATATACTGGACTTTGGGATTGAATACATTTATTAAGGAAGAGGAATGGAAAAAGAAAAAGAAGATATAATGGAGGAATTATTTGTTGAGATAAGATTGGATTTGTAAGATATAAAGATATGATGAAAATTAAACTTGAAATGTGCAATTACATATTACAGAAATTAGAAATGGTGACTCAGCTTGTAGAAGAACAAATAAAACCAGGGGAGAAGTTTAACAAAGAAGCAGCAGCTTTGAAGAACAAAGAGAACAACATTTATTTAAACAAGGGAGTAAAGGAATTAAAATTAAAAATATGTGGTCTGAGTGGTAACAAAAGGGAGAATCATTCAGAAAATGAAAAAAAAGGAAAAGGAAAAAGCAGAAAAGGGAAGTACAAAAGAAAAATTGAAAGAGGGAGGGAGATAAATTTTATCATTGGAATGGGCAATGAAAGGGAATAAGAATGGAGAAAAGGGGAACAGATAAAGGATCAGAAAATAAAGAGAAATAGGAAGCAAACAAGGATGAAAAGGAATTACATTGATAAGAGAGCAAGAGATAATGGGTGAAAAAAATAGATAAGGAAGGAGATTCTGCAAGATAACATGTTGTGATATATAAGAATAAGTACTGAAAATAGATAAGAATGTAACTGATATGTTTTTTTTGTTAGTTACCTGTTTTCTTTCTCTTTTTTTTTTTAAAGGATTATTGCTACATTAGACATGGAACTTAATGAAATAATTATGGATATGGGAATGTATAATAAGAATATTGTATGTTAATTGACGATAAGCAATCTATAAGAAAAGAAAAAAATATGATGAAATGGGAATCATTATGGAAAGATTAATATCAGTTGCTATAATTAATTGATTAGATTAATTTTTTTGTAATGTATAGATGACTTATAAGGTGATTGAGAAAATGTACTGCAGAATCTGACATATATATATATATATATGTGTGTGTGTGTGTGTGTGTGTGTGTGTGTGTGCTGTTCAGCTTCCTTCGGGTATTATCCCACGTCATTGTAGTTCTGTTAAAGTTGTAGCAACGTTTCAGCAGAATCTCATCTGCCATCTGCCATCTGTACAGAAGCCTGAAGATGGCAGATGAGATTCTGCTGAAACGTTGCTACAACTTTAACAGAACTACAATGACGTGGGATAATACCCGAATGAAGCTGAAAGTACCCGCGAGAACCTAAGAAAACATATATATATGGTATTCATATATATGGTATACCATATATATATGGTATTCAGCTTTGTTCAGGTATTTCCCCACGTCATTATAGTTGTGCTTTTAAAGTTGCAGCGACGTTTCGACAGAATCTCATCTAACATCATCAGTTTTGTGTATTGTGTTCATCTGTGAGTCAGGCTTTCATAGCCATTTCTGTTTTAAATTTGGTGCTAGCCTACTGCTGTATTAGAATGGTTTTTTTCTTCATCATGATTGGTTGGGAGTCTTGGTCTGTGCTTATTGGTTTTGGAATTTGCTATGTTCTGCTTGATTGGTGTTTCTAATATAGACATTGAAAAAAACATGAAAGCATGAATAGAAGAGATGACTCCACCAGACTATCAATTACCTGGAAGCCTGCACTCACAAACAAAAAAATCTCCACACCACAAGCCAAGCAAACACCTGGGCACAAACAGACCCCCCCTAATACCTCCAGCTCAAACACACCCCAACCAGGCACCCAGATGAAACCTAGCTTCCTAATAAATGATAGCCGTCCATTTACTCGAAGCCAAGCCACACTAAAAGCCTCCAATACAGGAAACACAATGTTGCCAGCCAATCAAAACAAAAAAATGCTACAAAACAGACAGAAGATATTAGAAACACCAATCAAGCAGAACACAGCAAACTTCAAGACCAAGAAACACAGACCAAGACTCCCAACCAATCAGGATGAAGAAAAAACCATTCTAACACAGCAGTAGGCTAGCACCAAATTTAAAACAGAAATGGCTGTGAAAGCCTGACTCACAGATGAACACAATACACAAGCCTGATGATGGCAGATGAGATTCTGCGCTATAACTTTAAAAGCACAATAATGACGTGGGAAAATACCCGAACAAAGCTGAATACCATACATATAGATACCCACGAAAACTTAAGAAAACATCTGTGTGTGTGTGTGTGTGTGTGTGTGATGTATAGTAAAAGGGCGTTGGTAGTTACCTGACACGCCCATTCTCTTTGAGCTGTGAAGAGCATCCAGTAATGGGAGGTGCTTCAGTTTCTGCATGTCTAGCCTGGGCTTAATTTGTGAAACGCTCCTCCTCCTCCATGGAACTCCTCCCCAGCATTGCCCAGTTTTGGCAAAGAGAAATAAACACTCTCGTCCTCAATGCCCTAACAATTCATTGGCTGAAACTGGACCCCACCAGATGGAAAAAGGGTGGGTCTGGATGCTCTTCACAGCTCAAAGAGAATGGGCGTATCAGGTAAATACCAACGCCCTTTCTCCCATGAGCTGTTCAGAGCATCCAGTAGTGGGACATACCAAAGCTTGGCCTATCCTACAGGAGGGACTCCATCTGGCCTGGAATCCCCTCCTGGTCCCTGTGGACCCATTGCAGAACTCTTTTGTCAAAGGAGGACTCAGCGGATGCAAACACATCTATTTTATAATGCCTAATGAATGGTGATGGAGAGGCTAAGGTTGCGGCTCGACAAATTTCAGTTATTGGTGCCTGTGTGGCCTACGCTGCCAATGTTGTGGCGCTCCTTGTTGAATGAGCTGTTTTACCCCTGGACACCTATAGTGATTGAGTCTGACACATTTTCGCTATCACGGCCTGTAGGCAATGGCCTATTGTAGAAGATGAGACCTTGCGTCCCTGAGTGCTGGGCTGAAACGACACAAATAAGGCTTCCATTTTTCTGAAAGTCACTGTGCAGTGAATATATATTTGCAATTCTCACCTCACATTAAGCCTATGCCTTTGTAGTTCCAACTCTTGGAATGGTCTGGGATAAAAGTTAGGAAGTATCAGCTCCTGTGCCCTGTGAAAAGCCAAGTTAATTTTGGGTATAAACGTAGGATCAGGATGAAGGACCACCCACTCAGAATGGAAGACACAAAGATCTTGTCTGATAGACAAAGCTGCAAGTTCTGAAATACAACAAGCGGAAGTGATTGCTACAAGGAAAACTACTTTATATGTCAGAAATTGGAGACTTGATGATTTCAAGGCTTCAAAAGGATCTTTAGTAAGTGCAATGAGGACCTTGTTAAGGTCCCGGGTGGGATAATGGTGTACTGCTGGTGGGCATAAATTTGTGGCTCCTCCAAAGAAACTCCATATGCGTGGGTGATGGGAAAGAGACAGTAGACCTTCACAAGTGAGAACTGAACCAAGGCCGCCACCTGTCTTTTCAATGTGTTAGGTGATAATCCCTTGTCAAGACCTTCTTGCAAGAACTTCTAGGATTTGAGCCACAGATGGAGAGATGGGATCAATTTGAGATTTGGTACACCATTTGCAGAAACTGGACCACGGATAAAGAACAAAGCAGCCATGGCCATTCTAATGGCCCACGCATCAGACTGATGGGCCCTCAGTAGGGCAAGTTCAGCCCATTTTTATTCCAGATTTAATGCCTCCAGCGCTTCACTGGGAATGGAGGAAGAGGACGCTAATCCCACTTTAGGTTCATCTATCTCAGGAGTATTCAACAATTTTGAGAAATCAGGGGCCAAATTAAAATATTTCGTATCATATCCCGTGGGGGCAGGGTACACCACTGCAGACGCCCACTGTGGCTCTACCAGGTCTGAAAACGTGAGGAACTGCAATCACATCTGCTTCAGCTACCGGTTGGTTGAAAATTAGATCTTCTGGTCCTACTTTTGAAGGAGTTGGAGTGGAAGAAGGGGCCGACTTATTCAGGCATGCAATGTTTTTTGCCTTAAACAAAAGTGATCTGAATAGTTGTGGGCAGAATAAGCCTTTAAAACAGGTTAATCAGGAACAAGGCCCTCATCCTCAGACATCCCCCTTTCTAGGGGGTCTGCTTCTGACAGGACCAGGTCACTGTCATGTATTGATCCTGATTCAATCTGTTCCATTTGATCAATTTGATCCACTTCTTCTGCCAACTCCTCCTCCTCCTCCTGCGGCCCCTGGAGGGGCATGTCCTCCTGAAACTGTACCTGGGTATAGTGTTGCTCCGATCTGGTCAACAACCTTAGGAATTGAGAATCATAGTCAGTGGTTACAGTGTGTTCCCTGGTGAGAACTGTGTGTTGCAATTCCCTGGTGGATTGCCAGCTCCATCCACAGCTTCATTCTCTCTGGAACTTCCTCTGGAAGAATGTTGTCCTGTCGAAGACTGGCAGCTGTCGGAGTGAATGTAGCTTCAGGAGCCCTTCACATGGTCTGTGTTCCAGGTAACTGGGCCTGTTGACTCTGGGAAACCAAGCTGTGTCTGGATGAGAGGGAGAGATGTAGGGGGGGAGGAGGGGGGGAAGAGGTAGACGGTACTGGACTGGGAGTCAGGAGGTCCCATGAGGCCCTGTGTGCCTCTCTTGCACGCCTATCTATTTGCTTTTCTAATGCTTTATGGCTCCTGTTGGTATCCTTTTCTGAAGCTTTAGAATGACCTTTTGTCTGCTTGGATTTGTGCTGAGATTTAGCTTTGACCTTTGATGTTGAGGTCTGAGAGCTACTACCGCCTGACATTTTGATTGAAAGAGATGTAATATGCTCGTTATTCAAAGCGATACTGTGGCAGTTGGTACACCGAGGGGCCTGATCCAAGAAGGGACCGGTTACCCTGATAATATCTTATCCCCTTGTTTTTGTTTTTGTTTTAATTAAGATATATGTATATATAATGAGTTGTATCACAGTAATAATATCTTTTCTCATTAAGATATTAATTATTATCATTATTATCATCATTATTATTATTATTATTATTATTATTATTATTATTGTGAATGATAGTCACCAGTATATATATAGATATAAATAAATATGTGTGTGTGTGTGTGTGTGTGTGTGTGTGTGTGTTTTAAGTTTTCGCGGGTACTTACATGAATGCAGTTCATCTTCCTTCGGGTATTATCCCACGTCATTGTAGTGCTTTTAAAGTTGTAGCAACATTTCAGCAGAATCTCATCTGCCATCATCAGGCTTCTGTATTGAGTTTGTATGTGGGTCAGAGTCTCACAGTCATTGGTTTTAAATTTGAGGCAAGCCTATTGTTGTGCCAGGATGTTTTTTTCTTCATCCTGATTGGTTGGGAGTCTTGGTCTGTGTTTATTGGACTTGGAGTGTGTTTGATTGGTGTTTCTGGTTTCTTCTGTCTGTTTTGTGGCTTTGATTGGCTGGCAACACTCTGTTCCTGTGTTGGAGTCTTTCAGTGCAGCTTGGCTTCAGTGAAAGGACGGCTATTATCTATTAGGAAGCTAGGTTTCATCTGGGTGCCTGGTGGTGGTGTGTTTGAGCTGGAGGTATCAGAGGGAGTCTGTTTGTGCCCAGGTGTTTGCCTGGCTTATGGTGTGGAGATCTTTCTATTTGAGAGTGCAGGCTTCCAAATGATTGACAGTCTGGTGGAATCATCTCTTCTATTCATGCTTTCAGGTCTTTTTTCAATCTCTATGGCTTCTCTGATGAGTTTGTGGCTGGGGTTTTCTATAGTGGCTAGGGTTTTAGTGCCATTGAAGTTGATGTTGTCACCTGTGGTTTTAATGTGTTGGACTAGTGAGGAGGTGTGTTCCAGCTTTTTTACTGCATTTTTGTGTTCATCCAGGCGGGTACTTATTGCCGAACACAATACAGAAGCCTGATGATGGCAGATGAGATTCTGCCGAAACATATATATATTTGTTTGTTTTCTTAAGTTTTCGTGGGTACTTACATGCATGCTGTTCAGCTTCCTTTGGGTATTATCCCACGTCATTGTAGTTGTGCTTTTAAAGTTGTAGCAATGTTTCGGCAGAATTCATCTGCCATCATCAGGCTTCTGCATTGAGTTCGTCTATGAGTCAGGCTATCACAGCCGTTTCAGTTTTAAATTTGAGGATAGCCTACTGCTGTGCCAGAATTGTTTTTTTTCTTTATCCTGATTGGTTGGGAGTCTTAGTCTGTGTTTATTGGTCTTGGAGTTTGCTGTGTTGTGCTTGGTTGGTGTTTCTAATATCTTCTGTCTGTTTTCTGGATTTTTTTGTGTCTTGATTGGCTGGCAGTATTGTGTTTCCTGTATTGGAGGCTTTTAGTGCAGCTTGGCTTTGAGTAAAAGGATGGCTATCATTTATTAGGAAGCTAGGTTCCATCTGGGTGCCTGGTTGGGGTGTGTTTGAGCTGGAGGTATCAGGGGGAGTCTGTTTGTGCCCAGGTGTTTGCCTGGCTTGTGGTGTGGAGATCTTTCTATTTGAGAGTGCAGGCTTCCAAATGATTGACAGTCTGGTGGAATCATCTCTTCTATTCATGCTTTCAGGTCTTTTTTCAATCTCTATGGCTTCTCTGATAATTCTGTGGCTGGAGTTTTCTATACTGGCTTGGGTTTTGGTGCCATTGAAGTTGATGCTATGACCTGTGGCTTTCATGTGTTGGACTAGTGAGGAGGTGTGTTCCATTTTTTTAACTGCATTTTTGTGTTCACCCAGGCGGGTACTTATTGCCGAACACAATACAGAAGCCTGATGATGGCAGATGAGATTCTGCCGAAACATTGCTACAACTTTAAAAGTACAACTATAATGACGTGGGAAAATACCCAAACAAAGCTGAATACCAGATAAAGATATTGATATGGATATAGATATGGATATAGAGATAGAGAGATAGAGAGATAGAGAGATAGAGAGACAGAGAGACAGAGAGATAGAGATAGAGATAGAGATAGAGATAGAGATAGAGATAGAGATAGAGATAGAGATAGAGATAGAGATAGAGATAGAGATAGAGATAGAGATAGAGATAGATAGAGATATATTAATAGAAAAACAGCTTGATATAGTGAATATCCAAACAGCCAAATTAAGAACGCTTGAAAAGGCAAGATAATAAAGAGAGGCCTTCAACAGCTTCCCTGCATAAGCAGACACAGGTCTGAATGCTCGCTGTTGTGCCGCTGGGTGGGTAAGGCTGTAAGGGTTAAGCTTAAGCCAACAATAATGCACAGATGGCCTCGAATCTAATAAGAAAATGAGGTGCAATGATTCCTTAGATTATCAGAAGAAAAACCTCTGATTGGGAAGGAAAACTACCTTACACAACTCAAATTACTAATAGAGCGGCCACACGGTTTTTAAAACAAAGGCAAAAACAATGGCCATTACTTTTGCCGTGTGGGCGCTTCCCAGCAACAAACTCCCACTGTGTGAGGAAATGCCTCTCCTTGTGGCTAAAAAAAACGGCTGGGAAAGGGGTGGAAAGAATTAAGCTTACTGCTTTCCACACCAAGAAGGCGTTCTGAGGGGAAAAATCAAATGATATGACTTGGATGAGAGTGAAAACGCCCATGCCGCTATTACCAATGTAGAGAAAGGCAATGCAGAATCACAATAGCAGGGGTACAACAAGCAGATGGGGGGGGGCTTGGAGCAATGCCGAAGCCGCCCGCCGCTTCGGGGTGTGAAACAGCGCTGCCCAAAAATGAAAATGATCTCTGATGACCAGATTGAGAGAGATAATGTTGGGAGATTGTAATGTGATTTGGAGGCTAAAAGCCTGAAAAAACAATCTGGACTTTTTCCAAACCTGCTAAGTAATACTCCTGTTTCGACCAAGGAAGAACAAAAGGCACTGCCTATCCACAATGAGGCTGAACCAAAACTGGGGGTCCCTGGGGAGAAGTCCCATGGAGGAGGTGGAGAGTTCCAGAAATTAAGCCCAGCCTAGACATGCAGAGACTGAAGCACCTCCCACTACTGGATGCTCTGAACAGCTCATGGGCAAATAGGGAGAATGGTATTAAGGGAGAGTGAAGGTGGTTAGCTCCAATTATTAACTAGAGGAGAAAATATTAAATTAATAGAATAAGGATTGATAACATTGCAAATGTGACAGAAAAAGATAATATGGGAAATGAACATAGAAATAAGATAAAAATTTTAGATAATATTGTTAAATAAGATATGAGGATACCCTAAGAAAAATGAAACAAGTCATAAACTGGAATTGGATAAGATAAGTTTAATACTTAATATTAATAAGGATAATATGATATGAAATCGAATAAATAAAATGAATAGGTAACTATGGTCATGTTTGTATTGAGATGTGAAACCTAGAACCACACTGCTTGCCAAATGAGAATTTTTTATTTAGAAAAAAATATGGGGAAGAAATTGAATAATGAAAGTACTAGTTATACTTAACTGATATGGTAGTTGGCATTAGGAGAGTATATTGAAATGTTGAAAATAAGCAATGAAGGATTATGACTAAATGTGAATATGTGTATTAAGAGATATGATTGGTATTATTAACTTTGCCTATACTAAAATGTATGATATATTGATGCCACACTGTTACTGTAGTATTGTGTATGTAGATTGAAATAAAAACTTGATTAAAGAAAAGAGTAAACATCATTCAACAGAAAAAAATTGAAGTTGGAGAAAAATTAAGCCAAATAGTTTGTGCATGTGTATTGCTTTTTATAAACAAAATCTCAGAAGAACAGCAGATAAAATATTGTTACGATGTTTAAATGACTACTAGTGTAACAGAACAGAATAACAGAGTCAGATGGGACCTTGGTGGTCTCCCTGTACCATTCCAGACAAGTGGTTGTCCTGTCTCCAAAACCTCCTTAAAAACCTCCAATGATGGAGCATCCACAACTTCTGAAAGCATGTCATTCTACTGGTTAATTGTTATGTCAGGAAATTTCTCCTTAGTTCTAGGTTGGTTCTCTCTTTGATTAGTTTCCATCCATTGCTTCTTGTCCTGTGTTCAGGTGATTTGGAGAATAGCTTGACTCCCTCTAAAAGCCCCTCAAATATATGAACACTGCTATCATGTCATCCCTAGTCCTTCTTTTCATCAAACTGGACACACCCAGTTCCAGCAACCATTATTCATATGTTTTAGCCTCCAATCCCCTAATCTTCTTTGTTTCTCTTCTCCGCATTCTTTCTAGAGTCTCAATATCTTTTTTATATAAAAACCAGGTGCAATGTTTTAAGTGTGCTTTTACTAAGGCATTATAAAGTGGTACTTGTAATAAATTAACATTTCTTCCAGCTAATATAAACTGGTAAGGAAAGGTGTAACAAAGAAAGTGCCGGAAGGACATCTGAAAAGAAAATGCACAGGGAGAGAGTTAAAAAAAAAAGTTTGGACCTCTAGAAAGAATTTGAAGTAGGTTTTGGTGATGTGAAGCTGCAGGTAATGCTAGGAAAATAAAATATCCTAGATATTTTGTCTGTTCAAGACTATCATTCAATCAAAGGAAAGGGACGCTTCTTTGCAAATTTCTTGAAAAAGAAAATCATACTTATTGATACTTAAGAAAAAAATCCCACACACCCCTGCATGCATCCTGCTCCCTCCTCCCCATCTGTTAACTGCAGCTTCACTTAGATCATAATTCTATTTTTATTCTTTTCAGAGATGGGTGTTAGTAGAAGTTACCCTGAACACCCTTTCTATCTATGCTGCGAGAGAGCCCAGGATTGGTTGACTCCTTCCTATGATGTCATTTAGCTGAGTCTGTACTAAGATGTAAAAACCAGCCCCTGGAAGAGACACCAGCTTTGGCAAAGATACTTGACAGACTGAAAGGTATTTCTGAAAGCACAAACAAATACAGGAATATGACTCACCCTCTCCAGACGAATCAAGAGAGGGGCTGGGCTCTCTCGCAGCATAAATAGAAAGAGTGTTCAGGGTAACTTGTACCAATGCCCATTCTCCTCCATGCTGCATCGAGAGCCCAGGATGGGACATACCAAAGCTTTCATGTCCATGGGTGGGTCCTCATCCGGCTCATCACACTCATTCTGCAGATCATGCTGAAGGAATCTAAGAACCTATGCCAACTGGGCTAAAGTGGGAGAGAGACCCTCCCTAAGGCACCATCGCGAAGGGCCTTCCAGGTGGCATCATAGATGCGCCTTGTGGGAGGTTTGAGAGATGCCAAGATAGTGGTGATGACCCTTTCAGGAAGATCAGCCACTGCCTCTCAAGTGCCACATGGTCAGCTTGAGCCACTGGGGCTGCGGGTGGAGCAGAATCCCCTGATGAAGGGAGATTAGATGGGCTGGGATCCTCCAAGGAGAAGTCACCGACAGGTTAACCAGTGTGGCCTGTTCCTGCTCATTGGTAGGGAAGCAGGAACCATTAGTGGACTGGAGTGGAAAAATCCATGGCTCTGGAAATATGACAGGGTAATTTGCAGATCCCGATGGGCTGCATGGATGAAGGAGGACAGAATCAAAATGTTGTCCAAGTAGCATTGGATCCTCACTGGAACAGAAAGCAGAGATGCCATCAATGCTGCCAGAACCTTCGTGAAGACCCTTCAAGCCAATGAGAGGCTGAAGGGAAGTGCTCGATACTGGTAATGGGTATTCTGATAACAGAAACAGAAAAACTGGCAATGATGAGGCCAAATGGGGATGTGGAGGTAAGCCTCCATGAGATCAGTGGAAAAGAGATCAACCTCCTGAACGCTCTCTAAAATAGAATGCAGAGTCTGCATTTTAAATAGCCTGTATTTTACAAATTGGTAGAGAAATTTTAGATCCAGGATGGTTCGCTACCCCCTCTGAGGCTTTGGGAACAATGAAAGGTGAGAATAAAGCCCATGTCCCCATTGACAAGGGGGAACAGGTTTGAATAGCTTGGATTTCAAGAAAGAATTGAATGGCCTGATTCAGTCTTGCCTTGAAATGTCCTGAGAGACAGGACTGATTAAAAAAAAGAAATGGGGGGGGGGGGTGCATTAGGAAGTCAAATTGGAATCCTGACCTAATAAGGCTGAACACACAGGCATCCGCCATTGACTCCTCCCATCTGGAGGCAAAGAAGGCTAGGCAACCTCCGATGGGTGGGGAGAACGAGGGATTACTTAGAGCGACGGCAGGAATGACCCTACCCTCCCGAAAGGGCTGTTTACCAGTATAAGGAGCTGGGTGATAGTAGGCTCTCTTCCCAGAGGAAGAGAGAATTTTACGTTTATCTCTGGTTTCAATGAGATAAGGTTCCAGAGCATCGCCAAAAAGCTTATCGCCCGCGAATGGAACTGAAACCAGCTTCCATTTACGGCGTGACTCCCCCTGCTAATTTCTGAGCCATAACAGTCTTCTTGATGCTACTGAAGATGCCATGGCCCTAGATGCAAATTTGGTGGAATTGAAAGTGGCATCTGCAGTGAATTCCGCCACTGCGATAATCTTATTAAGGTCTTGGTGAGACCGAAGGTCAGATGTAGGCAATATAATCTGGAGTTGGTACAGCCACCATATGGATGCCCACGTGAGACTGCCAGAAAATGGGAACGAGGCCAGAGCTGGAAAGTCAACAGAAGGCACTGCTAGGGAATTGTCCAGGGCTACGCTGACATTGTAGAACACTTATCCAGAGAAGATGGGTGAGGACCTGCCGAAGGGTATGTGCACTGTTCCTTGACCACGTCCAGGAACAAAGTGGGAGAAGGCAAAACCTCTGCATGAACTACAGGCTTGGAGAAGAATGAGTCTCCCTGGCTAGAGGGAATTCTTTGTGGCTCGGGAGTCACTTCCTCTGGCGACAGCTTGGCAGTGACCAAGGCCATGCTGAGTAATGGCCTGAAGAGAGAAGGATTGAAGACCAATGCAGAGGATGTCTGCTCTGGGCGAGAGTCCTCTTCCTCTGAAAGATTTTGGTCAAAGGTCTCACCCTCTTCACGTTCTGAATGAGAGAAGTAACTGTGTTCAGATGGTAAAGCCCTTCCTTTCTCATCAACCTCCTCCCATTCTGGTAGAGAAGAATGGACCCTGAGGTTCTGGGGCCTGTGTAAATCAGGGTGATGAGGCAACTTATAGATTGAGAAGGGAGAAGGGCCTGAACCCTTTCTGGAGGTCAAATGATTTGCTTGAAACCTTCAGACAACCTTCTTAATGGCCAAAGAGATAACATCTTGGATATCCCTTGGTCTATGCTCAAAGGTAGGGGCAGAAGGCCAAAGGCCCGCTGCTGAGGGATTGAAGGTGGATTCAGGCCTTGATTGAGAAGAGGTTTGGGGCCTGGAGGGAGGGGAGGAACATAAGGCCAAGAAGCCTGTTGGAAATAAGGCCCAGATCTGCTTAGATCTTAAGGATCTCATTGTACTGCAAAAGCCTCAGGAGACAGGCTCATAGATAACTTCTCCTCCCCTGGGAGGGTTTGTCTGGGGCCCACAGGTATCACCTGAAACATACTGTAGTTGCACTCCCTTCTGTTGAATAGTTCTGTTGAACTGCCTCTCGAGGGCTGCATGTCTGCGCTTTTCTGCCCTCAACTCAGCCTGAGTTGCCTTCTCAGGGGCTAGAGCCTTAGCTCTGATTTTAACAGCCACCTCTCTCTGGACTGATTGGGTGCATTGCCTACAACTTTTTATCTTATTGGCTTAAGAGACTGTTCCACTGGGGGTGGGGAAACACTGCCTGACCCTTATCTTGTTCCATTTGAAGAATAAATCTTACGATGGAAAGAAACTGTTTGTAAATTTTTTGTATTAAGCATCTTAGGGTATAAATTGGCCCCCAGGCTTACAAAATGGCTGCTCACCTTGTGATGGAAGGCTTCAATCCAAGATGGCCATTGACTATGGAAAACAGGCTCTGAGATTGAAGAATTTATCCTTAGGCTATAAAGAGCCCCCAGTGAAGTCAGCAAAGGAAAGGTCCACACGATCAGCTGGTTGACACTGGTATTGGTTTGCTGATCACTTTTTATGACAGCTCAAACCGCACATGTAGGGGAGGTCTACAGACACTGCCCAACTTGCCTGAACAGCACTCTGGCAATGCTGCTCCCAACACTGCAGGAGAGAGAGAGCCCTGCTCTTCTGGAAGAGCAGCTGCCCAGATCCTGAAGTGAAGAATCCCAGATCCTGAAGCTGAAGCGAAGAAAAAAGGTACTGAAGATCGCTGGTGAGTGCTATCTACAGAACCTCAACTGGCTGAAGCTGTTATCAGTTTGCCAATCGCTTTTTACGACCGCTCAAACCGCAGGCGTGGGGGAGGTCTACAGATGCTGCCCAACTTGCCTGAACAGCGCTCTGCCAACGCTGCTCCCAACCTTGCTTGAAACAAGGAAAAATGGCACTTCAGATTGCTGGTGAGTATTATCTAACAGAAGCTTTCAGAGACACAGCTACTGACTGAAAGGAGCTGAGTCAAAAGCTGGGGTCTCCTCCAGGGACTGACTTTTATATCTTAGTACAGACTCAGCTAAATGATGTCATAGGAAGGAGTCAACCCCTCCTGGGCTCTCGATGCAGCATGGAGGAGAATATTTATCATTTATGGTTTCATTGCTTTTAAAGTTGTAGGACATCCAGAATCATTTTGAAGCCAGATGGGCGGCAAACAAATTTAAGAAATAAATAATGCTTATGAATTATTGTTATAACATTGTCTGATTTGTGTTTTATATTAGAACAGTTCTAGACAGCTGTGCTGTCACTATAATGAAACTTTCCAGTAAACAGTAACATACTAATAGAAAACTTCAATATATCTACCATCAAACAAAAAAAGATTTTTCATGAAAATCATACTTTCATCATCAACAAGTGTAAGATTGTTGCCCTGCATGACAGTAGTGTAGGATCTATTTGTCTGTGAGCGTTTCCCTCATACAGGGCAAAACAGTAATACCATCACATAAAAACCTGAAAGATGGGTGTTATCCAATATGCTACCAGCAAATTTCCATGAATGCATTGATTTTAAGCTAAACTTGAAAAATCCTAAGTATATTTATCCTTGGGGACATAAGACATCCAGACAGAAACTGAGCAACATGGTATATGCAGTACAATGCAGTGAGCCATGCGAAGATCCATACATTGGGGAAACAAAATAACCACTTCATAAACACATGACACAACACAGGAGAACAAACACATCAGGACTAGATTTATCCGAATCAGAATGTATTACATAGACCAGAGACCACAAATAAAACCACCCAATAAAATATACAATTAAAAATTATAGAATAAAATAATAACAGATAAAATCTATAATAAAATCCAGTCTGTCAATTACAAAATCCAGTCTGTCAATTACAGTCTAACTATATTAAAAATAGAATCCATAAGCTGTGTGGCCCTTAGTCAGTTTATTACTAAAAGGAAAGGAAAAAGCAGTGCAAAGGATTTGCCACATTTGTGGTCTAAAATATCTATGATGGGTTTGACATGTTTTTGACAAATCTCCATTGCTGCTGCACAGAATCTATCCACCTCCACTGTAGTTGTGGACTATTCGTCCATAAGCAGCCACAGGAGATAAGCAGTGTCGGAATGGCCAGCAATTGTTGGAAAGATATGTTTTTCCTAATTTCTCTGTAAAAGGAACATAAAACAAATATATGACCCACAGTCTCTACCTCTCCTGAGCCACAGAAACAGAATGGTATCTTTTTATACTGGCCAATGGAAGTGCATGGCAATGTGCAAGCAAAAAGGCTTTCCAATGGTTTGCCAACTCCAACTGGCTAAGATAGCTGGCAGGAGTAACAACATATCTAATGGGATCTGAAGCCAGAAACAATGAAGCTTTTCCTAAATTCATTTGTCTTTTAATGTTTACAGATTTCCCCCCTTAAGCAGAAAAACACTAAGGATATAATCCATCTTTCACCTTCATTTGAGTCAGAAGTGCCCTCAACATCTTCTCACAAGATGAATCCCCAGCTATATGTCCCTTAAAATGGACATAAATCTTCAGGGTTCTGGATGGGGATTTTGCCAAGATAACTGCTAAAGGTGAAGTTGCTCTGATCTGACCTGCTGGTGACAACAGGACCCAACAGAATTATTTTTCAACAAGCATCCCTACTGGAAACTAGTACTGACAATACGAAGACCAGTGCACAAAAAATATGTTAAGCATTATGTCATGGAATCTAGCTGGATAGTACCATTTTAGAGGTCTAAATTACTCTGATCCTCTGATAGATTAAGCAATATATCTGCATTTAAAACAAACAGGCCACTCTTTGAAGACAACAAAGTCTGGGGGTGGCCATGGCCAGCAGGTAACTCATTTAGCCCGCGGACCGCGAGTTTGACACTCTTGCCCTAAAAGAATGCAAATGAGCTGTCTGCAAGAACTATAAATCCTTCCATTTCCCACCATCCAGTCAGAACTGAAGAAGCTTCTTGAATAAGATGCGAAATGTCTTCAAAGAAAAATCAGAAAGTCCAGTTGCCTATTGAAAAAAGCACTTTTGGGACAACCATGACCTGGATGACTGAGAATCTCCACAGACACTGAACCATGCTATACCACTAAATCTGACTATCTATACTTGTTTGTTAACCTGGAGCCAGTCTGTTTCACCAAGTTCTATGGGAATCTGTATTTTGCATGAGGACAAAGAAATGCTCTGGGATTCCCATTTATCTAAGACTGTTCCACATCTTGACATGAGCAACCAAATCAAGGGCCTTTCTATAATCAATGAATTACAAATTGACTTATTTTTGATATTCTTTCATTTTTTAAATTATCCAGCATGTATTAATAGTTTTTGGTCTCTTGTTTATAATGTAGGGTTCTGACTGCACTAGATAATTCTAAAATTTATTTATTTACCATATGAAATTAAAAATACTGTATGATAGTTTGCATGCTCTTATAGTTTGCTTTTTTTGGTCAACTTACTGACCTTACCCTTACTGACTTGAGATAAGACATATATACTTTCCCCTTATTTATTCAATCTATCTGCTGAATATATTAAGAGAAGATGGATTGGAAGAACATCTGCAAGGTTTTAAAGCTGGAGGAAGATACATCAGTAACCTGCGCTATGCTGGTGAGACTATTCTGATGGCCAATCTACAAGAACCATAGTAAAAACATAAGATTAAAATAAAATTTAAAGACCAAACTAATGAGAACACTTAGAGCAAACAGTTTTAGAACTGATAGCAAAGGTATAGCAGTAGTAGGCAGCTTCTGCCTTTTAAGATCAATCATCAACAGTAAAAGGGCAAACAGTCAAGAAATATGACAAAGACTAGAACTTGGCAGAGTACTTATAAAGGCCTTCAAAAAGATATTAAGATGCCATGATGCCATACTACAAAGATCATAATAGTGCACATAATAGTACTGTATTCCCTGTAATACTGTATAGAAGCAAATACAGGTACATGACTTTGATGATGCAGGATTAGGAAAATTGACACTTGTTCAAATTATCGTTCTTTGGAAATGTTAGACAAAGATCAGCTATTTGTAGAAGCACAAATGCTGGGAAAGGTGAAAGGAAAAAGAAACAAGGATGACCAGCAGTAAGATGGATAGATTCTATTATAGTAATGATAAGTACACTTAACCCAAGACTGGAAGCCCTGACATACTGTATATTCATTAGGAGAACCACGCCAAAATGAGAAGATTGTTAATTACGATAGAAAAAAATCCATCTATTATACGATTTCTTTTTATTTTCAAGTGGAATCAACATTATTTCTACGTTCCATCTTCCTAACTAGATGTTAGCCCTCACAGGTAAAACAGGAAACACAACCAAATGAGCTAATGCTACTTTATTGTAAAAGTACATTAACAGAATCTTGCATATTTGAAAGTACAAATCTCCTTCAGTGAATTTTAATTGCCTGATCAACTATGGTGGGTCTTTATCTGACCATTAAGCATATATAGGCTCCCCAGTCTCTTCTCTGATTGCTTACTAGATGCCATCGTCTCTTCCCCTCATCCCTCAAGGTCACTCTTACATGCCATTACATCAGTTCAACAATTTACATCAGCCACATCATTTCAGTCATGCTTTGTGCTTAGAATCAATAAGAACAATTTTCTGCACAAGAAAGTAGTGGATTACAATGGTTTACCAAAGTTGAATAAGCAAGTACTTGACTTGTGGTAGAAATGTAATTGATTAATAAAAGAATGCTTATTTATTTCATTTTGTTTTATTTTATTTAACATTAACAACTGTGTAAACAAAGATATATGATCTACTTTAGGAGTACACTTACCAAACTAAACTGGGACCAGCAACTCTGCCACCAAGCAATGCATTCATAAAATGAAACATCTCATGACAACACCCATGTTTCAACAATTATTTTAACTGCTGTTATTATTAAGCAAACTGCTGCAGGCACTGAGAGCAGTGTCATTTGACCATGGCTTGCAACTTCCTGCTGGTTTCCCCACTAACTTGACTTGTCAGATGCTAGATAGTTGCAAATGGGGATCACATATCACAGGATGCTGCAACTGTTATAAATGCACAATGGTTGCAAAGCACCAAATTCACAACCATGTGACTGCAGGGATGCTATGCACCAAGTTTGAGGATTAGTCATAAATCTCTTTTTTTAGTACTTTTGCAACTTCAATGAGCATTTGGTAAATTAAGCACTACCTAACTGGAATTTATATGGAATCGATGGAGCTGTGTTGCTGCATTTAATGTTTCTTATAATATTTCCCCCTCCCCCTTGCACAAAATTCTTGGGTTCAATTCAATAGCTAGAACTTAGGGGATAGGCAGTTCATAAAAGAATGGATAAACTGTCCTATCAGCACTAAGGGGAGAAATATAGCATGCATGCCAACATAATTGACCAAACTAGTCTATCAAATAATTGAACTAATTATCAGCCCTGGGGTCCAATTTCAGATCCCTTAATAATACTTAGCATTTATACAGTTCACATATATTACCTCACTATATATTACCTCACTAATTCTTAAAAGCATCATGAGATAAGCCAAAACTATTATCTTCAAATAACAGTGAAGAAGCTAAGGAATAACTTGGATAGTCACAGAATGACTATCATGAGTCATTCTATAAAAATTCTAGTTTAATTTTCTCCAAGGTCACCTTTGACATGCAGGAAAAAGCATGATACCCCGAATACTGTTGTCAGCTTTGGAAGCCATATTAGCACCAGAAGCTTCCACGCTGCCACATTCCTGTGTCTGGGAATTTGAGAGGGCAGATTTCTTAAGAGTGTATGTAGTTAGACATAATAGCATTCTTCTTTAAAGTCAAGGTCATTCTGCACCTGGACAAGGAATAGTTAGAGGATGTCTCCAGCTGGGATGGATAGTGATTGGACTGAGGAGTGCAGGGAAATTGATTTTTGATTTTCAGTTACTGAGGGAAAACCCAGAACTCTCAAATTCAGGTTTTCCCAGATATGCCAGTATGATAATTGTAATAAAATGGAAGTGTCTTGAAGTTTTTGGATTTGGAGTTTGTTTTTCTGGAATGCTGATATTAACCTGAATCCCTAGATCGTCAAGCAGCACCCCGATCCAGGGGACTGTCCGGGATCCTGATCCAACCACCAACCTGTCAACTGGGAGGTGCAAAGACTCAGGGAAGATGGAGGACAAATAAGTGACTGAGGAGGGAGCTGTGGGGGGAGATACCAGGGAATTTGTTGAGACCCAGTATTAATCACTCCAAAGAACTGGTTCAAGCCATTAAAGCTGCAGAAACAAAATAAAGGCTGGGTACTTGGCCCAAGGAAACAGATTCCTGGAAAAGTTGCCAATCCAAACTAATTCCTGAGATGGGACCCGAGGTGAAGCTGCCCAAATACCCAGGGACACACCCATGGTTCCAGCCCAATGGGACACACCCATGGTCCAGAATGGAGAGAAGTGAGGACCTTAGGATCAGACTAAAATTGGAACCTGCTGCCCACTTCTCAGAGCCAATCTTTGACAGTCTTCCAGAGTGGTTTGAGTGGCTTGAAGACAAGAGTTATGTTCTGCGGACCTTACCTGGTCAGCAGACAGGGATCCTAACACAGCCTATGTTCACATTTCCTGACCCAGGACTCATCAGTTGCATCAGCACCTTTTTACTCGGCCAAAGATGACAGTGTTGCAATGGACCAATACCCATCAGATCATGAACTGGTGTCAGTGATCGCAGAAGGTATGAATGAAAGGGATACTTCCGACTGGATAGCTCAGCTGCACAACGAAGGACCTGCCAAATTGGACAGTGCTGATGATTTTGTCCAGCTACTCCAGGGTCTATTTGAAGACCCTGACCAAGTAAATGAGCAGGAAGCCATAATAAAAGTAATGAAGCAAAGAAATAAATCAATTAAAGACCTTGTATGGGAATTAGGAGAGTCGCCTGAAACCTTGGGCTTTAGCCTGACAGAATCCTTCTGCACTATTTTAAGGAAGCTATTGATCAGGAGGTCAAGAAAGCATGTGGCATCCATGGTGTACCAGAACTCTTGCACGACTGGTATACCAAGTTGATAGCACTAGATAGAGAAATTCAACCAAACTGCAAGCCCCCATCAGAGAAGCCATTAAGGAGGACCCTGGGCAGACGTCCCCTAATGAAGTCTTCTGAACCAGCCCCTCCTCAACCATCCAAAATCATCAAATGCTACCATTGCAACCAATCGGGACATCAGGCAACTGAATGCCTGAGGGAAAACCCAGAACTCTCAGATTTGGGTTTTCCCAGATGCACTAGTATGACAACTCTAATAAAATGGAACTTTGACAAAATGCCTGTCTCAGAATTTTTGGAGTTGGAGTTTCTTTTCCTGGAATGCTGACAAGTATCCTGAATAAAGCTACACCTTTCTGAAGAACCTGATAGATTACACATCATAATTCCATCTGGAAATTAAGGCCTGTTATTTTCTAGAATGTATTTTAAGTCCTAATTAAAAGTTGTTTCCAATATGCTACAAAATAGCTAATTCTGTCATTGTACTGCTTAAAATAAGCAAAGTCCTTGGACCATCAGTCAGATACCAGAGGATATCCTTGGAAGAACAGTTAAAGAACATAATAAATAATTTTCTTCAATTACAAACTAAAAATAAATTACTCCAACATTACTTATAACTTCAATTTATAATAGATTTGCTATATAGTAAGAAACATTGTTATCAGAGATATTTAGTTGTAGGAATATACTTCTAATCATATATAGATAAAGAAACATTATTAATAAACCCCATAGGCATATAAACCTATAGCAATATAGGCAGGGGTGGGATTCAAATTTTTTAATAACCAGTTCTGCGGGCATGACTTAGGTAGTGGGCGTGGCTTGGTGGTCATGTTATTGGCTGGGTGTGGCCAACTGAATATCACTCACATCGAGGCATGCATCTTCTCGCCTGGCCTCTCATGACTGTGGGGATGCTGTAACAGTCGTAAGTGTGAAAAATGGTCATAACTCACTTTTTTCAGTGCCATTGTAACTTTGAATGGTCACTCCACAGAAGCAAAGTACCAGCAAAGAAGGGGATAAAAACTCCAAAGATGTTCCTGAGACAGGAAGTCTAGTCCTTCCAAGAATGTAATAAGGGTTAACAGAGAGGAGTTTCTTTAAGCAATACCAGAATATTTCCTTCCTGCCTTCCTTACAGGATTAGGCCACTAATTTCTTCTAACAATTGGTTCTCCAAACTGCTGACAATGTTAACAACCGGTTCTAGCAAATAGGTTCAAACTTGTAGAATCCCACCCCTGAATATAGGTTTCCAGGCAGAACAGCGGCAGACCAACATACCTTTGCTAAGCAATGGAAATGACACTAAGGAGGTTGCTGGTAGCTGAGCTTTATGCTCAAATGAACAGAACTTCCCCAGACAAGGAGGAAGCTGTGTGATTGCCCATCTGTGCTCCAGGTAGTTGCTCCTCAAGAAAAGACTGGCCACATCTGAAGATATTATCAAATATTCTCAAATAAAGTGCCAGGAGCCAGGGAAGGCATCACCAAAGCTCAAAACCTCATCCAGAAATCATACATCATACTCAATGAATCTACTTTTTAATGTACATTTTTAGGAACAAGGATTTACAATAAATAAAGTCCTTTAATAGAACAGATAAATTGATAAAAGCCAAGTGAATGGATCTTCAATTCATGGAAATAATTAAAATAGATAGAAAATAAATGCAATATAAAAGTAAAAAGCTTCTGGAGTTGTATTGCCAAGTGTCAGCAGTGACTAGATGCTAAATAATTGGCTCTTTTAGGATCCAGAGACAATGACCATACCAGTAGAAAAGGAGATTTTAAACTTGATTATTAACTTTAGCAGACAGATTTAAATAAAAATACAAAAATATCATATAGCAAGCAAGTTGATGACAAATCTCCATTTAGTTATTTGGATGCTCAAGTGGAACCACAGGAAGACATACAACAAAACAGCCAAAGTTACAGAACATTCAGTATTTAAATCTATACTGAAATTCAAAGCAAAAAGGAAAATACCAGGGTTTTATCAAAAATAGGTATTAAAACCCTTAAGAACTTGTTTCCATGGTAATAAGATTGTAGGACCTGACCTTGACTTGATGATGCTTCTATTTATCATGCAAACCAACAGAACTCTGGGATGAGCAGGAGAAACTGAAAACTATACAGATGTGCCAGTGCTAACCCAAATCTTCAGGATTTTCTATAGCTATGTGAAGATTCTTCCCATTCTTTTTTCACCAAGCAACATTATTATGATAAAGAATAAACTCTAAGTTCTAAAAAAAAAGCATGCCCCATTAAGCATAGCAAGGAGAGTTATGATTATTGCAATGTAATAGTTGTAAAGTAATTTTAGGACGACAACCTGTAACCTTCATGACAGAATCAATACTATTCATCAAAATATCTTGGAAAGCTATTTTTAACTAAAGATCTTTGAAGAACAATCTGAAAACAAAATTGTTTTCTAATTGCATTATAAGGGTGAGGTATAAATACATTGCTATTTCAGCACATGGAAGCCATAATACTTTATTAAAGCAATAAATGAACTATGTCTAGGTTGACTGGAATTCCTTTCGTTATCACTACAGTATCTTTGGCATTCTGCCCTCTTTGAAACTATTTACTATGATTCAGTTGCCTACAGACTTGATCTCATGCCCAATTATGTGGGCTTAAAAGAACTACTATGAAAAAAACACATAGACATTCTAACAGACTTATAGTATAATACATTTGTGTATAGACTGGGCTGGCATCTTATTCTGAATGGCTACTTCATTGAGAATAGTCCATGTTGATGGAAACAAGAAGCCTGGCTTCTTGAGGCTAGAATCTGTCAGGCACACAATTATGACAGAAAAAAAGCAAAGTCCATTAACAAAGAAATATGGGGGAAAAAACCAAAAGGAGAAAAAATGCCAAGTTTATTCAGTCTTCTACAAAAAGAAATCCATTTAGGAGGAAGCATACTAATAGGTGAACTGATTGCAAAGCTGTGAATTTCCTCCCTTAAATTCACTTCAGAAGTGATCAACATTTAAAAATTATATAATCGAATGAAGAACATGATAGCAGGAAAGAAGATAACAAAAATGATGCCTTGCACTTATACCCGGAGTTTTTGGCTGCTAAGGAAATCCAAAGTCTCTAGGCAATGAATCATTTCAACCAAAAAAAAAAAAAAAAGACTCCCAGGAACTTGTAGAAAGACTTTTAAAGAAACTTCACAAAGGAAAATTAAGACTCTTAAGATTATAAATTGAAGGGAAATTAGAAGACTGAATCAATTAGAGAATTATTCATGTCTTTGGATTTCCTTCTGAAAAGAGATCAAGGCCTGAATTAGGGATCAAAATGATGAATTGACTAACCAGCAGCCAACAGAGAAATAGATAAGAAGTGGCAAATTTATACACACAGTGAATCCAAACTGACAACAAAGGCTCTATACTGTAAAAACGGAAAACATTACAGCCCAAACAACATATGTAGAAAGGCAAAATCTCCCTCTATGATGGAGATGGGTGGTTTTTAAATGTGATATATAAATAAAAATATAAATAGAAAAAAATAATAAGCCAGCTTCTAAACATTTTTGCAGAATGCTTAAAGAAAACAGTTTAAATTGGAAGTTGTTATATACTTTCTTTTCAATATAAGAAATGCTTAAAATTAAATATTTAAATGGTGGAATACAATTACAGTATGATTTGTTATTTAAATTATATTTATTTTATTTATTTATTTGATTTGTCAATCGCTTACAAGATAATAGGTATAAGTATAAACATGAGTAAGAATACAGGAAATAGATACAAATAAATGGGGACAATAGGATAGGGACGGTAGCAGAGGCGGTATTCAGTAGGTTCTGACCAGTACTGGAGAACCGGTAGCAAAATTTTGAATAGTTCAGAGAACCGGCAAATACCACCTTTGACTGGAAATTTTACAGTATCCTTCCCCTGCCACGCCCACCAAACCACGCCCACAGAACCAGTAGTAAAAAAATTTGAATTTCACCACTGGACAGTAGGTACAATTGTGCACTTATGCACGCCCCTTACAGATCTCTTAGGAATGGGGTGAGGTCAATAGTTTATAAGGGTGGATTTTCAGTAAGAAAACCTTCACTACTTATCATATATTTCCTGTTAGGATTTTTTTTTTATTCATCAATTCTCTATTGGAGTTGCATCTAAAAGCAAAAATGTTTCAGAGTCAGTATGGGTTCCCTCTGTTGGCTGGTATTTAATGAAACAATGCCTTTTCCAAAGCCCTATATGTTAGCCAACTAAATGTAAAAAAGGAGGCATTAAGTCTATTATGAAGATGGCATGGTGAAATGAAAGAAATATGCACTGTAATTTTATTAGTGCTTCTAAGCATTTTTAACTCAGGGATCTGTTTTCTGAGCCTGTAAACTTCCACTGAACATAGGAAATAATGCTATTTCTTTAAGAAAGTATTTCTCATCCATGACAACCTGAAGTTGTTTGGACTTCAGCTTCCAGAATTATCTGCCTAGCATGCAAGTTGCCAAGGTTGAGAAACACTGCTTTAAGAAGTAGCCATTAGGCATAGGGAAGCTCCTGGGCTCACATGAATTGAAATATTTCATAGATGTAAGGATAATCTAATCATAGGCTTTATTGGTTTTGTTTTTTTTTTTAAGTTCAGAACATTTTTAAAAATTAAAACATCCCATTTTAAGGATATTCAAACCGGTTTGTTCATAGAACAGTTGGTTTTTGACAGTCTGCATCTGAATGGAGCATGTTTCAGATGTTCAAACTGTTTGGAATTGTTTTGTTGTAGATCCAGATTAAATGCAGTTGTTCCAGGCAGAAATTGGGAGGGAGGGTTTAATAGTGGGAGGAAAGGAAAGCTGGGATTCATGGGATAAGCAAGGCAGTGGAGATGATGGGATAGAAGCCTGGTTTTTTACTGCAGAAATCTTCCAATAAGAAGCAGGTATATATATCAGGAGTGGCATCTGCGACTGAAGCAAGTGAAGGCAAAGGGAAGATTGGGAGTGAATGGGTTGATGGATTACATCATGCTTAGAAATAATAGAAGCTGAAAGAAGGCAGAAAGAGAGGAAGGCAGAGAGAAGACAAGAAGGATGCTAAGAAAACAGGTGTGAGACGAGCCAGTGCAGAAGAAAAGAGATAAAAGAAGGGATGTAAGGGGTGACATATATTTGTGTATTTGTATTAGTGTATTTGTTTCATATAATCACTCCAGGATTCCCACAGCTAAAAGCAAGAACAATCAAAGCATTCTGGATTTTGCTTCTATTAAACTGTGACTAATTTGTAACCATTCAGCAAAATTTACGGATTACTCATTTCAGATTTGAAATAACACTTATCTTTCATTTTATGCACACCTATACTTCTTTTTTGTACTCTAAGCAGATAAAAAAATCCTTCTGGTTTTTATTCATTATGATTATCATTATTAAACATGATACATCTCTAAATACCAAAATTTCTCAGTACTATACAATAAAAAAAACTTTAAAGTCAACATTGAAATAATCATAAAGAATTTTCAATCACAGATTATCATCACTGCAGCCACCAGCATGTTAATCTCCAAAAAAGCTCTAAGTAAAAGTGGATCTTCATTCTCTATATAGTCTGGACCTTAGTATTGTAGGACTTTATCAATGATCAGCAATTTGCATTTCATCTAAAAATTTGCACTGTGCAGCGCAATGCTATAAAGAACAGATATAACATCCTCTTCCTTAGACCAACATGGATGCCACGTTTTATACAGTGAAAGTTTTCAAATTAGACACACAAAGATACTCTCAGTACAAATTTGGAGTTGACTAACATGTCCATCAAAGTTTTACACTGATTATCTTATAAAAAGGATACAATTACATACCAACCAAATTTTATAAAAGACACTTTTGCTACTTTTCTCAAAGAAAATTAATGATAGATTTAAGTCTAAAAGTACTAACAAGTCATGTACCCATGAATGAAAAATGTTATTCTATTCAAGACTTGCAATCTTCCATCTCTTTAGAATTATAGTCACTCACAATGAGATATCCATATTGTGTAGATTTATTTTCAATTTGTTGATCCTCTACAAGCCAATACTAACTTGCATTCAGGAAAGTCACAACATTTCCTGAAAAAGTTATATAAAATAGATTGGGTGCCTCAAGTATACAAACCACTCAACTCCAGACTTCTATTAACTTTCATTCTGAAGAGTAACCACCTTGATGCCACCTGAAATCAGACAGATAGGAACAAAACCATAGCACAGAGTCAATCTACCTATTTCTAAAACCTTGGAATAAAACAAATAAATTTCAAAATCTCTCAGACAATCTAGAAGGATACTGTTGACCATGGTATTGTCAACAGAAGCAGCTTAAAACTGATAAGGATACCAGTACATGCAAAATAGATGTTTGTGCAGGTAAGATTATCAACCTTGATGCCAACCAAAACCAAACATTTAATAGTGAGTGCCATACCATGTGCACAAATCAAACAGATGGCAAGAAAGTAGGGGCAGGCAGGCACAACACAGATTATGTGGACAGGAAACACAGTGTCAGACATAAAGATCTCAAGTGCCTATATACAAATGCACAAAGTCTGGGGAACAAGCAGGGTGAACTCGAACTACGAATACATGAAGGTAAATATTATGTAGTTGGAATAACAGAAACTTGGTGGGATGAAACCCATGACTGGAACATACTGGTAGAAAGATACAAACTATTCAAAAAAAACCCAGACCCCATAAAAGAGGAGGTGGAGTTGCACTGTATGTAAAGGACCACTATATTGCTACAGAAATGCATGAAACCAAAGATGAAAACCTCTTAGAATGCATATGGGTCAATATAAAAGAAAAAATATTATAGGCCACCCAATCAAGCAGAAAAAAATAGATGTCCTTTTTGCCAGCCAACTAACAAACATATGCAGGAAACACACAACAGTAGTATTGGGAGACTTCAATTATCCTGATATCAATTGGAAAACTAATTATGCACCAAGTGAAAAATCAAATAAGTTCATTACCAACCTAGCTGACAACTTTATTGTCCAAAAGGTAGAGGGTGAAACTTGGGGGACAGCCATACTGGATTTAATTCTTACAAATAGAGAAGAAGTGATAGAGGGAGTTGAAACTGCAGGAACCTTGGGTGAGAGTGACCATGTCATACTAGAATTCAACATAACACAAACACAAGCAGCAGAACATAATAACAACAGAGTCTTGGATTTTAAAAAAGCTGATTTCAATAAACCCAGAGAGAACTTGAGAAAGATTCCATGGATGAAAATCCTAAAGGGAAAAACAACTCAAGAATCTTGGGAAACTCTAAAAAGTATGATCATAGAAGCCCAGACCAGCACAATACCACTGAGAAAGAAAAACAAGAAATCCAAGAAGAAACCAGCATGGCTGCACAAAGATCTCTCTGGCAAATTGAAAGAAAAAAAGGACAAGTACAAAAAATGGAAAGGACACACAACTAAGGCAGAATATCAGCAGATAGCCAGAATCTGCAAAGACAAAGTCAGGATAGCAAAGACTCATTACATTAGGTGACATTAAGTTATTAAGTCAGCTCATAGATGTCTTTCCTTTGTATTCTACCAACTAGTTTCCTTAAGGCAGAGGCTAAAGGATTCTGGAAGTTCCTCTGGGGAAGGGACTCACTAGAGAGCACACATGAAGCTATCAACAACATCTTCAAAGGAATTAAATACATAAGTGAAAAAGGTAATAACAATACACTACCCATCTTAGATATCTTGAATGAATCAACAAAAGAAGTGATGGCAAATTAGTAACACAAATCTATCATAAAACTACACACAACAACCAGGTGCTTCACTACCAAAGTAACAACCCAACTTCCCACAAGACAAGCTTGTGTAGGGACACCATTTAGATGCACAAACATACTGCAGCAATCCTGAACATCAGAAAAAGGATGCAGACAGACTATACAAATGTGATGACCCGGGGCATGGCACAAAAGCAACACAATCAAATAAGCAAGAAGAGTCTCTTTATTATCTCCAACTTTGCCCCCAATGTCCAGGTTACTTTTGGCTGGAGAAAAACTCTCCCAGGAACAGTGTTTAAGGGAGAAGAAAGTGCAGACTTGAAAACACAGCAAAACACACACAGTTGGGAAGACACCAGGAACACAGATAACCCTAGACGATACCAGATGATTCACTATTTTCTCCCAACAACTTGCTGTGCGCAGCTTCCCTTTTTTCAACACTGTGTTCCCAGGTGCAGCTAATGAATGGAATCAGGGCCCTTTCTGCTCCATAAGCCACGCATCTCATGTTGCTCCCTTCTCCATTCCTTCCTGCAAGCCCTCGGATGAAGAGGTGGTAGGTCTGGGTCTTCCTCCAAATTGCCTCTCCCTTTATCTATCCCCTGCTCTACCCAGCCAGACTTTGTCCTTCCCCAGTTTCTTCCATAGCCAACAGAGTCACACTCACACTCCCTGTCAGCTGCTCAACCTCCCCCTCCAAATCAGATTCTGACAGGGGCATGATAACAACATTTTCCAACAAAATGGGTACTCACATAATTTTATCAAAAGGTGCCTAACCACTCAGCTCAATATAACATGACAAGCAGAAGCTGTGAAAAGGATAGCATTGTCATACAACAAAAAATGTCTCAGAAAACAAATGGTATCCCTGAAGTACAGTATATTAATTATATAATAATATATAAAATCATCATTTAAAATATTTTAAAAACTCACAACACACAAGACACAATTAATTTTAATTACAATAATAGAGCTATTGTGGAGCAATATCACTGGTCCCATGAGTTGCCCAGAACATTCACAAGGATGTTAAGGTTTTAGCTCACTTCAGGAGGAAGAATATTCTAGAATAGGTGTGTCAAACTCAATTTCATTGAGGGCCACATTAGCATTATGGTTGCCCTCTAAGGGCCAGTTGCATGTAGGACCATGAGGTCAGCATGGCTGGTGTGCATGGCCCACTCTTGAGCTCCTGGGGCACTAGGATCCCACAGCCCTGGTCACACTTACCTACTCCTAGAGGCAGCTGATGCTGTCAGTGCTGCCATGGGGAAAGGTAAAGTGAGGCTGGGAGGTGCGAGGCAAAGTGAGGCAAGGCCAGGCAAGGAGAGGTGGGACAAGTCCAGGCAGGGTAAGGTAAAGCAAGGCCATGAGCGGAGGGTGGGGCGAGCTTCCTATGCATGCGCCCAGGGAAACCATCCAGACAGGGCTGAACTGGAAGAGGCCATTTTCAGGGCAGCCCTGCGGACCAGATCTAGCCACATCCATGGACCAAATCTGGTCTGCGGGCCTTGAGTTTGACACCCGTTCTAGAAATTGGGAGCCTCCAAAGAGAATTGTTACTATTTATTATTTCAATGCCTAAAACCACCATCATCAAAATTGTATATAACATATTAAAATACTAAATATCTAGTATAATCAACAGTATTTCTTTTTATACTTATAAAATAATAATAAATATCTCTTTCCGAAATACAATTACTGAAATTCTTAAGAGCTGATATTAATCTAATCAAATCGTGTTCTATTTTTTTTATCTAAATTATTGTTGCTTCAAGTAGACTTTTCAATTGAATATATTTCGTCATATATTATTTTTGATATCTTATTCCATAATGTCTCATAAAAATATTGGCAGCCAAAGCTTTTTCCAAGAAATGGATTTCTGTTTATTTTTAGATCTTCTGCTCACATTAACTGAATCCAGATGCCATAAATTCCAGTTGAGCCAAATTTCATTTTGCTCAGAGACTAAATGCTGCATATTTCCAGGCAAAAACCAGTTATATTCCAGACATTTTCAGTGTAATATAGTTTTTTATGGAGATCACAGGTTACATATTTATTAATGATTAGCCATTAGAATGCCACAA
This sequence comes from Laticauda colubrina, assembly GCA_015471245.1. Taxonomy (NCBI): domain Eukaryota; kingdom Metazoa; phylum Chordata; class Lepidosauria; order Squamata; family Elapidae; genus Laticauda; species Laticauda colubrina. The sequence continues at coordinate 26,204,897 of BLBF01000022.1, read as the reverse complement.
ATGAGTAAGTTATTTTTATAACATGCAATTTTACATGAGTTTGTGTAAATTTTGCACTATGGAATTTATTTTAAAGTCCTTCAAAAATTTGAATTAGTTATGATAATGTTCTTAACATAAATTCTTGTCAGCATCATTTATTCAAAAATTTATAAAGTAGTATTTTAAAAAATTAAGCATTTATTGAATCTTTCAGTTTGATCTCATTTGTTATTTATAAGTTTTTATGTCTAAAAACTGAACCTAATTAATTATAAATTGTCAGTTGTGTTCTACTTTTTATTTTTATCATATTGCTAGATTAGTTCTGATTCATGTTTAATTTTCTAACACGGCATTTTAAAAATATTACCCAGTTCTTTCATGTTTTTAGATTATTATGCAGAATGTTTTTTACAGTTTTAATTTCTAACCCACTTACCTGAAAATAAACTCCATTAGTTTATTTTTATCCTCCTTCTCAACAGAAGTATGCAGTCAGTATTTGCATGGCAAGATATATAAGCAAAATAAAAAATCAATTGAGCAGCACTTTATATTACTCTCTTTCCTGACCTTAATATTTTTAAATACTACTTCAGGTATTTCAAGCAAGTCTTCGGGTACTGACAAATTATTGGTGGCCAGAGAATAATCTCACAGGAGGGAATTGCATAATGACAATGCAACTCCTGAAGAGACTCTTTGAAGTTTCTTTGAAGTTTGCATTTAAAGCAAGCCTCTCCTTCCAACAAACTTTGAAAAGATGATAGCCATTTTAAACATTGAAATAGCATTTCAAATTGTATCGAGAAGCTGCTGACCAGCACAGATAAATAAGAATAGAATTAACATGTTGTCTTCTGCTTAACTAAAAGGGCTGCTCCTTCCAACTGCGTTTCAGAAATCTTCATGTATCATACATGAATTGCAATAACTTTTGAAAAAGTGGTTATTAAAGAGGGTTTATGGTAGTAAATCTGTGCTTTATCAAAAGAAATGCTGTTGATATTCTTAGGTAAAATGGAATTGAAAGTGGAAGATGAAATTGCTCAGTAGTAAAGCTCCAGGGGTGGGATACTACCATTTCAGCCTGGTTCTATAGAACTAGCTCTGAAGAGCAGCAGATACCGAACTGGTTCAGTGTCTGCTGCTCTATTTGGCCCAGCCGCCAGCACGGGCTATTGGCTGTCCTTTATTTCTTGCTTTTTCAACCTCAGCTGCTTTGCGCAGCACAGCTCAGGTTGAAAAATCAGGAAAGAAGTTTAAAATGCTGCGCACCTGCGCACAGCAGTTGTCAACTGTCCGGGAAGCACAGATGATGTTTTTTTGGAATGGTCTACAAACGTGTGCAAAAAGCACTCTCACCAGGGGTGGGATTCTACCTGCTGGAGAACCAATGGCTGGACCCGCCCCACCCCTTCACTCCTTACTTGGCATGCAGGCCATCAAACTATAGCAACTGCTAAGTTACTATATTTTCTTTTTTTTTCATCAGCTATTCTTCTGTGCCGGGAGATTTAAATTAGCTAGAAAGCAGAAAATCATTGCATTTCTTGTTTTCTAGTTAATCTAAAAGCAGAGCTGAACCTTCCTTAGGATTGAAGCTTCTATTTTTCAGTGCAGACTCAGGTAGCCGATTGCAGATAGATAGAACTCTAAGTGAATCAATGATTCTGTGAGCAACTCAATCTGCCTGCATGCTTTGCCTAATTTTGGGTAAAAGTTGCTCTTTTTTACAAAAAAAAATTCAGTATTTACATAAATATTTATAATATTTACATACAAGCCATGCCCAGCCAGTCACATGACCACCAAGCCATACCCACAAATTAGGCCACACCCACAGAACCGGTTAAGAAATTTGAATCCCACCCTATAAAGCTGTAATTATATAAGCTTCTGAAAACACTGTTTCTCAAAGCTAGCTTCTACTGTATTGCCTTGCATCTTTGTTTTGTATTCCAGAACTCTTGGAATATCAAATTAAGTTTTGGAGGAATCTGGGGGTAATTATACTTTTAACTAGTTTTCCCTAAGTCTGAATGTGTGATTCTTCAACACTACTTGTGTTCTTGATTTCCCATTTGGCTCCTGATCCTATTGATGTATCATTGTGACACTTTGTTATTGATTATTGATTGATTATGGGTTGCCATGTGTTTAGCCGATATTTCATTCAGAAACATCATAAACATGCTTTTCCCCACACAGGAATCTCATCAAAGCATGAGTTACAGTACTGTGGTAAGATTTGCATTAGAAAAAAAAAAAAGCAGTGGGAGATAGAAGGTGTAATTTCCCAGGGCAGGAATGCCATCTAGCATCAAGCTTGAAAAATGCAAGATTAGTTTGTTAAACTGTGGGGAAGGCATAACAAAGAAGCACTGAATTTAAAATGCAATAGGTATCAGGATGCACCCTTACATTGACAGAGCATAGTCAAGTGTTTTAAGTACTATAGTTTTATTCTAGCATACCACAAAGATTTTTACCTAGCCATGCTCTGTGAACCATTTGGGTAGCTTCTGCTAGGTTAGAGCCAGAAAGTCTGTCCTCAATGCAGCTCATAAAGCATATTCCTAACTATTTACACAACAGCAACCCTGCAAACCATGTCTAAATCCTTTCTTAAATCTGTTTTAATCTAAGTTGAAAAGACATACATGACTAACCTCCTTGTTAAATGCTTCTTGCCCATCAAATTTTACATTAAAATCATGAAAAGCTAAGTCTATCATCATTAGGAATTGTTAACACATCTTGAATGGAATACCTTATGCCCTTATTTCTAAAATATGTCTTTATTCAGTTAGTACTAATTAATACATTTTGATGACTATCGGGCCAGGCTAGCAAGAAATCCGGAGATCACAAATACAACTATGAGAAAAAAAAATGAACATGCAAACATATTTAAAAATAAATCTTGTTTTGTTCGGAAAAACACGAGGTAGACCGTGTTCCAACAACAAAGTCTTTATTCTTAATTAGTCAGTGAACAGAACCGTTTGGCTGAAACCGCGGCAGCCTTTTATACAGGCTAGCCTGCCGGCTTGTAGCTAATGGCAGCTGTTTGAATTTGCTGCCTTTTTCAGTTGATTTGGATTGGTTCCTAGTGAACCAATCCAATGCTTACTTTAGTTAACCAATCAGGTTTGCATGTTTTGGAGTAACCCAATTTACATATAGAATACCCCTCCCCCCTTAGTTCAGTCCTACATGGTGACGTAGTCGCGCAGGTAGGCGGGGCTTCTCCTGACTCGACTGGACTTGCGCAGTTCATTTTTGGCGGAGACTTCGACCGGTTCGGATGGGGCTGCTGTATCATCCGTCCCTTTCTCTGGAACCGTCTGGAAGGGTGAGTCAGCCATTCTACTGCCGCCTGAGTTTCTTAGGCCAGAGGTTTTGCCGCTCCCTCCCATTTCCTCCAGGCAGGTCGAGCTGGCCTGGCTGTCCCCTTCCGATGGGCTCTTCCCGCAAGTCTCTTCAAACAGTGAGTCTTTCATTTGCTCTTTTTGTTTGTTAATCTCTTCGGCTTTTGTTTGTAACGGTTCTTTATTTATTTCTCGCATCCCTCCCCCACCTTGGTTTACCATTCACCGGTTTTTTCAACATATGGGTGTATGTCTGTATTTCGTTCAATGTTTCGGGAACGGAGCTGGTCTATGTGCCGCTTCCATTCCCTGCCGTCGTCAACTGTTAACCGGTAGGATTTGGGGCCTGTTATTTGTGTGATTTGTCCTGGTAGCCATACAGGGTCCCCGGTGAAGTTTTTAGCGTAAACCAAATCGCCTATTTCAAATTTTCTAAATCGTGTAGAGGAGTCGGGAGGGTTTTCTGGCGTAAAATTTGGGTGCAACCTATCAAGGTGTGATCTTAATTTCCTCCCCATGAGTAATTCTGCTGGAGATTTGTTGGTCGTGGTACTGGGCATTATGTGCTGGAGTGTGAGCAATCGGTTTATTTTCTGTTGGACATCTCCGGTGTCCATTCTTTCTAAACCCTCTTTGGTAAACCGGACCATTCTCTCAGCCCTGCCATTTGCAGCCGGGTGAGCCGGCGCGGTTAGGGCATGTCTGATACCTAGGGAGGCTAGGTATTGCTCAAATTGTAGGCTGGTTAGCTGTGGCCCATTATCTGATATGAGGACATCCGGTAGACCATGGGTGGAAAAAAGGTTATCTAGTTGTTTAATTACAGTTTCTGTTGTCGTTGATGGCATGATTTTTACTTCTAGCCAATTAGAATAGGCATCAACGACAATCAGGAATGTATGCCCCTTGGTAGGACCCGCGAAATCAATGTGGATTCTTGACCAAGGGCCTCGCAGGGTTTCCCAGTCCTTAACGGGTGCTTTTGGTGGGGACGGTCTAATTCCCTGGCATTTGTTGCACGAGCTTACCCAATATTCTATGTCCCTATCAATACCCGGCCACCAAACATAACTTCTAGCAAGGCTTTTCATTTTCACAATTCCCGGGTGCCCTTCTTGTAACATCCTAAGTACCCTGGGTTGTAGTTTGTTAGGAATGACTACCCGATCGCCCCACAATAAACACCCCTTTTGAATAGAAAGTTCAGTCTGTCTGGTCCGGAAAGGTTTAAAGTTTTCAGTTTTTTGGTTTTCCGGCCAGCCTTTACCTACCCAGCTAAGAACGCGGGCAGTCAATGAGTCTTTCGCGGTGGCTCTGGCGACATCATAAGCTGATATGGGTAGATCAGGGCAAGTCTCTATTTGTAATGCTGTCATCGCTGGTGCCGGGTCTTCCTCAGTTGCTGGTAAGGGTGCTCTGCTCAAAGCGTCCGCATGGGAAATTTGTTTCCCTGGTCGATGTGTCAGAGTGTAGGAATAGGCTGCTAGGAACTCTGACCATCTAGTCATTCTCGGACAAAGGATATTTGGTGTTGGCTTGTTTCCTGCCAAAATTCCCATTAGCGGCTTGTGGTCTGTTATAATTTGAAAAGTCCGCCCGTAGAGGTACTTGTGGAAACATTTTACTCCAGCGACAATTGCTAGAGCTTCTCTGTCGAGTTGGCTGTAATTTCTCTCGGTTTTAGACAGGGTCCTTGAGTAATATGCGACGGATACCTCTCTGCCATCAGGCAGTTGGTGGCTCAGGATGGCACCGACTCCGAATAGCGAAGCGCCGCAGGTCACCCTCAATGGCAGTGTGTTGCTAAATTGAATGAGGACGTTTGTTGATGCTAGCAAATTTTTAATTTTTTGGAAGGAATTCTTCTCTCTATAACCCCAAGTCCAAATTGCTTTCTTGTCCAATAAATGGTGTAATGGTTCTGCTATTGTGGCTTTATTTGGTAGGAATACATTATAAAAATTTATCAGTCCAAGAAATGCTTGTAGTTCGGTTTTGTTTCTTGGTTCTGGCGCTTCATTGATAGCTTTAATTTTTTTGTCTGTAGGGTGTATACCCTCTTCGTCTATTAAATAGCCCAGGAATTCGACGCTATTTTTTTTTAGGCAACACTTTTCTTTTTTTACTTTGAGGCCAGAATCTCTAAATTTAGTGAGTACTTTTTTAAGTCTGTCTTTAAGTTGAGCTTCATCTTTGGCTGAGATGAGGACGTCGTCAAAATATGGTACGACTCCTTGTATGCCATTTAGGAGGTGCTCCATTAGACTCTGGAATACGCCTGGTGCTACACTCAGTCCAAATTGGAGTCTGTTACACTTAAAGGCACCCTTGTGGGTAACTATAGTCTGTGCTTCAGCTGTCTCTGGGTCCACTGGGAGCTGTTAATAAGCTTGCGCTAGGTCGAGTTTAGCAAAAAATTTTCCTTTTCCCAGGGAGTGTAGTAAATGTTGGACTACTGGCACCGGGTATGCGCTCTGTTGCAATGCATGGTTCAGGGTAGCCTTATAGTCACCACAGATTCTAACGGACCCATCTGGTTTAATAGGTGTAACTATAGGCATTTCCCATTTGGCATGGTCCACAGGTTCTAATACCTCTTGGGCTATTAATTTGTCTAGCGGTTCCTCTATCTTTGCCTTTAGTGCAAAAGGAACTCGCCTGGCTTTTAGTCTCCGCGGTGTTATTTGGGGGTTTAGACTAAAGGAAATAGGATTTCCCCGATACTTGCCAAGTGAGTCGTCAAACACGTCCTGGAATTCCTGGATGAGGTCTTCTTCCCAGCCGGTTGTGGTTACTCGGTCTATTCCGGACATCCCGATGCCCAATGGTGTGAACCACTCGATACCCAGGAGACTTGGTCTGTCTCGGTCGACTATGGTCAGTGGTAGCACTTTAACATACTGTTTGTATGCGACTCGGAAATGTCCCATGCCGACTACAGGGATTTGGTTTCCCTGGTAGTCTTTGAAGGTTAGTTGCTGCTTCTGAAGTTCCTTGGATTCGATACCTGGGACTAGTTGTTTTATGGTGTCCCAAGATACCATTGAAAGGAAAGATCCCGAGTCCACTTCCATCTTGCAAGGCTTTCCTTCAATATTTACAATTACTTTAACTTTCTTCCCGTTTTCTGTCTGAGTGCTTTCTATAGTGACAGTTTGGTGTGTATTGGCTCACTTCTCTTGTTGCCACTTTCTCTCAGTTCATTTTGGCTCAGCTTGTGTTGGGGAATTTCTGCGTCTCGTTGGGCTGAAGCTTTTTTTGTTCCTGCAGACTTTCTCGATATGCCCTCGTTTCTTGCAATGTCTGCAGATGGCATCGAGAAATCTGCATTCGGCTCGGGAATGGTTTCCTCCGCAGCCAGCGCATTCCCGCCAATTCCTTCTTTTGCGCTCTTTTTTGTTCGTGAATAAACGGTGGACCTCATCGTCTTCTTCGCTCGACTCGGGTGTTTTGCCATACTCTTCGTAGTGGGTGGTGGTGGTAGACTGTTTTTTGTCTTTAGTTGGGTTTGTTTCTTCGTTGTGTGTGTTCATCTTCTTCATTGTGACAGCCGATTTTTTCGTGGCTTCAGCGGCTGTGGCTTCCGCGATGGCTTTGGTTACGGTGATGTTGGGCTTATTGAGTAATTTACTCTGTGCGGTCAAGTCTCTAAAACCCAACACTACGCGATCCCTCATTGCTTCGTCAATGTTCAGGAAATCGCACTCACCCCCTATTTGTCTAAGGGCAGCAACGAAATCAGCGACGGTCTCTCCTTCTCTCTGGTCTCTGCGGTAAAATTCATGTCACTTTATTAAATTAGACACCATCGGGGCGTAGTGGGCTTTTAGAATTCGTTGTAGTTCTGGCCACGTCAGTTGTTTGACATCTCGGGGCTTTGCCAGAGCCTTTGCCATCTTGAAAACCGTAGGTCCGCAGTGTGTTAAGAACACAGCCCTCTTACGCTGCTCTGAGATTCCTTCCATCTCATTACTCTCCAAGTACATTTGGAAACGGTCTGCATAGGAATCCCAATCTTCTTCGTTGCGGGCGGTGCGTTGTTTCCAGGCATTTTCGTCGCCATCTGGACTTCTTCTCACCACATGCAGGTCTCACGTTTAGGACGATCCCATCCTCGTCGCCAGTGTTTTGTTCGGAAAAACACGAGGTAGACCGGGTTCCAACAACAAAGTCTTTATTCTTAATTAGTCAGTGAACGGAACCATTTGGCTGAAACCGCGGCAGCCTTTTATACAGGCTAGCCTGCCGGCTTGTAGCCAATGGCAGCTGTTTGAATTTGCCGCCTTTTTCAGTTGATTCACTAGGAACCAATCCAATGCTTACTTTAGTTAACCAATCAGGTTTGCATATTTTGGAGTAACCCAATTTACATATAGAACAAATCTATTGTATGCTTACTTAGCATGACAAGAAAATATAATTCTAGCTCCACTAGACAAATAGCATTTATATTTGAAATTTCAGGTTTACTTTGAGTGAAAGTTGTTTACAATATTCTAAACAATTTCTCTTAGATAAATAATATTTTTCCAAGACAGTTTTTCTACCCACTTTTGTTTATAGTGGCTGGCAAATAACTATAACAGCCACTATAATATACATTTTACAGTGTAATATAGAGCAACCACTGATATTTCTTCAATAGACAGACAATGCACTAAGAAGACTGTATTTATATTTTTATTCAACTAAAGGGAGAAAACTCAATTGATTTGATTAATTTTGCTTAAAATATAGATCTGACATTAAACAAGAAATATTTTTTCAAAATATAAAATATGTTTTCTTGGATTTATCTAGTTGTAAGGTTGCTTTGAAGAAAAGCTGCACAAGATAATGAAATTTCCATCATAAATTTGACAACTGTTGAGCTTCTCTTTTCCTCTTCCTCTCTTCCTCTTCCTTTCCAGCTAAGTAACATCATCAATGTATGGGAGAGTACATTCAGGTTGTACCCAGGTGTGGGATTCAAAAATCCCAGCAACCAGTTCGCTGCCCAGTTGCTGGGTGGATGTGGCCATGTTGGGTGTGGCCTACTGGAACTTCTGGGAGGGCTGTTTTTTGCTTCCCAAGTATCCAGAGGCTTCCTTCGGGCCTCTGCAAGGGCGAAAATGGCCTCCCCCGGGCTCTGGAGATCCTCCAGAAGCCAGAAACAGGCTTATTTTCAGACTTGCAGAAGTCCCACATTTCCCCCTCCAGAGCCTTCATGTAGACCCTACACTTACCTGCATCAAAAATGAGCCATGTGGAGACTCCTGGGAGGGGAGGGGCAGGGTGGGCGGGGCCAGCTAGTCAGTTTAAGTACCAGTTCAGTGAACCAGATGCAAATTTAACACCCAGTTTGCCAGAACCGGTCTGAACCAGTAGAATCCCACCCCTGGTTGTACCATTCTTACATGCATAGATAGTCAGTTTCCAGTGGTGTTCTGAGGATATTGCACTAAAAGGTGTTATATTGAGATAATATTTTGGGGGGGTTGGTTTTTTTTGTTTTTTGAGTTCTGGATCTATCCATGCAGCCAACAGGTAAACCACACATGAAAAAGGTATTGCTACCATATATCAAAACACAAAATCTATTTTAAACATCCTCAGCAAATCCTAAAACCTAAAATAAACAAGAGTGATCGACAATATAGCATATAAGGGCTGTGAAAATCGCTATATGTGACAGTCAAAACTTGAGAGAACAGACCCATTAAAATAAGGACCTAAGGATCTTACCTATCAATTTATTAGGACACTATTAGGGACTTTGGCAAGTGAGTCACAAATTAGCCATGAATTAGCTTTAATAAGATCTACTTCATCTTGATCACTCTATTTGTGCTTTTGCTAAAATTAGCAGTCAGTCAGTATCTATTAACAAAGAGCTAAGGGGAGTAACCATTGCTGGAACAAGAAAAGGTAACATGACTTTTAACTTATCTGTGGTCAAGAAAGTCCTAGCAAAGACCCAAAGGTAAAAAAGTTTAACATTGGGGTGTTTAAAAGAACACACACAAGACTTCCGGTTTGCAAGGCTTCGGCAGTGGCAGGAATCTGCGATTGTGTGCAGTTTTTGCTGCACTCACCGCTGGAGTGCCCTTGATCCAGCTGGATTTTGAGGCTATAGTTACCCCGTAGAGGTAACTGAAGATAGGGGAGATCCAGCAGAGGTCCGGGGGAATCGCAACCCCCCTCCTCAGCTGACTTAACTCCCTTTTCCGAAAGCGGTGGAGCAGTGGTCAGCAATGGCCGTGACAAAGAAGCTTTCATCCGGATAAGAATGTGCAGGAGGAAGCTGAGAAAGTGAAAGTTTTTGGCTAACCAGGATAATAAGTAACATTTAAATACCGGGATAAGTAATATTTAAATAAAGTAACATTAAATAAAAAGAGAGAACTCTATAAGTAGGAAGGGAGAGGAAAAGAATAGATATTAAGATTTTGTTGGAGGAAGCTGCTTGGAATTTATAAGAACAGAGCTAAACTGTAACAAGACTTCTGAAAGATATATTTTAATTGGAGCTTTGTAACTGAAATATAACTCCAGGAAGAGAAAGTATAAAAAGAAGAAAGTGCTAAATGAAACAGTCTGTGTATGTTTGGATTGCTTGGTGACTTTGGGACTTTTGGAAATCATTATTTGAAAGACTAAAAATATTTGTGTTGTATAAAAAAATCTTTTTACAATGGCACTACTTGTTGATGAACTGAAAATTTAATTTAAAAAGCTAAAAGAAGAGGAACAAGAAGGGAAGGGCTTTTCTGGATCTGTTTTCCATTTTTTACAAATGGTGATTTCTACCTACCAGAAACTACAAGAACAAGAAGACTGGGATGAAGAAGAAGCCATCTTTAATTAACAAACAACTTTAGCTGGAGAAGAAAAGGGAAAGAGGGGAAAGAGAATGGAGAATTTAAGATTTAAAAAAAAACAACCAAAAAAGGGAAAAAATAAGGTGAAAAATCAATACAATGTCAGAAAGCAACAGAAAAGAGGAATACAGAAAAAGGTGGAGATTAAGAGACAAGGGGGTAAAAAGGCAGGACTGGAGAAGAAAGAAAAGTAAAAAGAAAGAGAAGTTACAAAGGTTTAAAACAAGATGTAAAGAAACAAGATTTATTTAGAGATAGTGGGTAAAAATATTATTAAAAAAGAGATTCTGCAAAAGTACACAAGATTTTATTGTTATATTTATATCTGAAATAATGTTAGAAAACTGGATTTAATAATAGAGCTTAATTTGCTATGGATTATTGCTTTAATTATATCATAAATTTATTATTCTTTCTTATTTTATAATATAGTATGTAGCTTCAGAATGTACTAAGCAGAATCAGATTGAAAAGTAAATTTAGGGGAAAGATTTAAAGACGTCATACTTCAGTCAGTGATTATAGGAGAAATCTTGTGTTAATGAGAAAAGATAATAGAAAATTGAAATAGAACAGACAAACGATATATCCATAATGAATTAAATTGAGATGAAATAAATAAAATAGAATTAAGAGAGTGAAAAGAGGGGGGAAGCTATATAGAAAATGTAGAATGGAGAGGAATACAGAAGAAGGTGGAGATTAAGAAGGTGGAGATTAAGAGACAAGGGGGTAAAAAGGCAAGATTGGAGAAGAAAGGAAGGGAAAAAGGGAAGAGAAGTTACAAGGTTTAAAACAAGATGTAAAGAAAAGATTTATTCAGAGATAGTGAATAAAAATATGATTAAAAAAGAGACTACAAAAGTACATAAAATTGTATTGTTGTATTTTTATTTGAAATAATGTTAGAAAACTGGATTTAATAATAAAGCTTAATTTGCTATGGATTATTGTTTTAATTATATTATAAACTTATTACTTTTTTATTTTATAATATAGTATGTAGCTTTAGAACGTACTAAGCAGAATCAGAATGAAAAGTATATAATATTTTAAGTGTTAAATTTAGGGGAAAGATTCAAATGCGTCAAACTTCAATCAGTGATTACAGGAGAAATTTTGTGTTAATGACAACAGATAATAGAAAATTGAAATAGAACAGACAAAAGATATACACATAATGATTTAAATTGAGATGAAATAAATAAAATAGAATTAAGAGAGTGAAAAGAGAGGAGAAGCTCTATGGAAAATGTTGAATGATAAATAAGATATGAAATGGGATAAAAAGTGAGCATGAACTAGAATTTATGTCTGTATAAAAAGATGTAACCTGGGAAGCCGCTTTCCAAAAAGAAGTTTTATGTTTTTATGTTTTGTATATTTTTTGTGTATGTTTGTTTATTGAAAATCAATAAAAAAATTCAAAAAAAAAAAAAAGAACACACACTAAGGTGGAGAGGTGAACTAATTAAATGCACCCCTCATACTTATCATGGGTTCTTAGCCTAAACTGCACATATCTTTAAAAAGGCACAAGTGATAAAAGATCAGGACATTATATGAATTTATGATATAAAAAGAGTCGGACTTGGACTTGGGTTCCTCTCTTTAATTCTCTGCAGAAATAAAATGTGTAACCCCACTTTCTTTGATTCAGCATGATTATTAGCTTATCATGCCAGGTAAAATGAACCAGTATTTATCTGAATCAACATTACTCACCTATTAACCAATATTCAGATAATATAGGAATCAACACTAGAATAAAAGAAGAAGCAACACCTCATCAAAAAAGCAATTTTGAAAAAAAAAACATAACAATAAAATCTGATAGGACAAGCTGCCACATATACACAGCCAACAAATTCCACTCCTTAGTTTATTTACTGATATTATCTAGTGTGGTGATAAATATTTGCAGGAAGAGAAGCAAGCTAAAATACCCAACAGTTTGACCCTCAGCTAGGTATATTCTGTTCAATGGCAAATTTTACTATTTAATGGTGAGGACATATTAAATAAAAAAAAAGTCAACAGAAACTAATTCTTAATGTGTGTCTTTTAACTGTTTTAGTTATTTTCTTGTGCCATAATAAATATGATAAAGTAAAATAAAAAATATTAAGGAATTTAACAAATAAAAGTACACATGATCTCCATTTAATCATTTTCTGAATTGTTAATTTCAGTATTCTTAAAGACATACATAAAACTAGGACATAATATTAGAGTTTATTAAAAAATGCAAAAAGCCAATAGTTTAATCATGCCAAACAGTAGAGGAAATCTTATGCAGGAAAATCACTTATTTTAAAATTAAGTTACAAAAAAGATATGTTTATCTAATGAACAAGTACATTGCAAAATAATAAGTTTTAAATACTGTAGGAACCATGCTTGCTACACTCCACAAAGAAACATTCCAAAGCATGAATTATGGATCAAAAAGGGACCAATATTCATTTTTAGAATTTTTTTTTATTCCAGAGTAAACTTTTAGTCTATTGCGCAGAATATTGCAGTGAACCCCTACAGTTGCTATGGGAGTGAAATGGAAGGTCCTGTAGAGAAAATATGAATCTAGTGAATAAATATACAAAAAGTCAAAGCATCAGTTTAACAAACATATCCAGAATAATTGATTCAAATGGCATTTGTTTAAAAAACATACCCAGAGTAATTGATTCAAATGGCATTTGTTTAGCATAACTAAATAAAGCTAGCAACCGAAAGTGGCCTCAGTTAATATATGTTCAGATTTGTCTATCACCATAATCAAAGTCAAAGGCAACTCTGAAAATATGTCATACATAAATGGCAATCCTGTGAAATATCGTAATAAATACTGTAAAAGAAGATTGGGAATTGAAAACGTAAAAACCATTTATCCTGGCCTAGTGCTCAACATGTATTATTTACTGAGTTTCTGATGGTATTTACTGAGAGATCAAAATAGAATTTCAGATGTTCATGACCATTACATTCTGCTGCATTTGTACGCTATGTAGAAAAACTGGAGAAGTTGTGCTGAAAATGGCCTTAACATGATAGCAACTTTATGCTACCTTAAATGTTCTTAATGTCAAAAAGGATTATTGTATTCTACAGATGTGAGCCTCTCCTAGCAATTAGGCACAAATGTACAATTCTGTATCATGTACCTGAAAATATAAAGTATTTAGAAACTTCTGGGGCTTCTAACCCAAATACCTGCCCAAGGTGTCAAAGATATACCCATTCCTATAGCTTTCAGAAATACCATTCTGAAAAGATATGAATATGCATGTGTGTGTACACACATACCTGTAGGAGGATCATATTTTTGTTTTGTTTTTCTAAATATTTTCAGCAGCTTTCAGTGGCACAGTTTCAGAAGCAGGGATAGTTTCTGATCCTGAGGACAAGACAAGCTAATTCCTTACAGTGTTTGGATTTTAATTCAGGCTTCTGCCATCAGTGAACATACAACATATCACCCAAGGGTGTATTTATCAACTAGATATATACAAGCTTTGTGTTTCTATTTTCCTTTTGGTATCCTTCAAAGTATCCATTATTTAAACAGAAAAAAATGTCTAACACTGCTATTTCTGCAGTTATGCATTCTCTTAAAGATGCTTCTATGCCAATGTGGAAATAGCAGAACACAGTGAAATTATCTTTTATTCTCAATATTTTTAGATGACAGGTCTGGCTGGCTTCCTCATGTGAAAATGCAGCTGCCACAAATCTATACACTACATCAAATAGTGAAAGATTTACTTCCATGTACATGAAAATAAAAATTAATGCTTCAAATGTTCTTTATATGAAGCACTGCAAGCAATGACTACTTTAGTCATTGATCTCATTTAATTTCAATTCTGCTTATTCTGGCACAGAAAAGAAAATTAATTGTCTGCAGAAGATTTTGTGGGGGGCAGAGCAGTAAAAGAACAGACTTAAATTAATATTAAAGTGTTGGACATTCATTTACAGATACACTAGTTTTACTGGTTTTCTTTGATGCAGACACAGTCCCAAGAGAGGCTGTGTCTGGATTTAGTGAGAGTCGATTTATCACTTCTCAGCTGTGCTACCAGTCACTTGTTTCTCATTAAGGGGACCTACCAGCCTTCTCTTCAGCCACTTTCAGCCATCCTGTTGAATGCCTTGTCAACAGGTGCAAAAGAAATTGGCTGTTATTTATCAAATGAAGCCCATCACTTTAAGGGAAAGTGTCACTTTCACTTTCAGTTATTTGCTTTATTCTTGATAGCTTTTCTTTTTGGTTCCCAGTATTTATGAAGCAGACTGGTAAGTTTAACTTGAAAGTTGAAGCAATAGTGTTCAAAGTGTAATAATTGCCAAAGCCACTGTTTGTGACAAAATTACAGCATATGTAAAGTCACAAGATTGTGAACAAAATTATAATGTATTTATCCTACCTTTCTAAAAACAGTGTTAAAATTCATCCAACTCTTAACCTTAAAATCTGGCCTGTAAATAAATAAACAAACAAACAAAAAAATAAAATGCATACATCCATTTTCCTCTGATAAATATTTTATCTGTTATTCAAAGTCTTGCCAGCAAGTATAAGATAATCTGCCATGATAACACATGCATAGGAGACACTGGCCTGATGATAGGTATTCATCCCAGTACAGGAATGAGCTCACCTTTCTATGAACCTGGCATAAGATTCTTTCAAGTGTTTTCATTTAACTTTGTATTTCCTTTACAGAAAGTACTTGTAGCCTCATGCTTGTAAAGTATTCCCAAGGCCATTATGATCCAGTAAATGAAGATTTTTTGGAAACAAGTCACTTACATCCAATACTGGGTTCAAAGATTACAAAAAAATATTCAAGTTTCAGATTTCAAAGCAAAATTTCCATAAATTGCATATTAGGTACTAATATATAATACATAAGAATCAGAACCACAGATAAAACTTATCCATGAACTTATTTTAAGAGATTATATCAGAACTTTTTGAAAATGACTTTTCTGACAAATTATATGTTGTAATTCACCCAACTAATTCCAGCAATAGCCAGAGACAGATACCCAAAAATTTCTTCTAATTCCTTGCAGCTCAATAATGTAAGTGCATATATAAAATTCAAATATTTTAAAATATACACACAACACCAACATTCCCCAGAACACTCTGCTAATGGAAAAGATTTCAAGATTCAGCCACCACATTGGAGGATACTTCAAGCATGCAAACATACTGGGGTTTTTCCTGACTAAAAACAATTATTATACAAAGTAAAATATCTTGAGAATAACATAATCTCTTGTGGAAGTACTCATACAAGCAAGCCAAATAGATCTCATTCTTTTTTTTTTTAATAAAGTTTTATTTAGGTTTTCACACACACAAAATACAAATAAAACATCTTTTTTGAAAATAGCATGGTCCCGGGTTGAACTTCTTTATACAGACACAAACTCAATTTCATGCTCATTTTTGTGTTCTATTCCATATCTTATACTATTCTACATTTTCTATATAGTTTTTCCCCTCTTTTAATTTTCTCAATTTTATATTGATTATCTCATCTCAAATCAAATCATTATATTTATACTTTTGTCTGTTCTGTTTCAATTTCATATTATCTTTTCTCAGTAAACAAATTTTCTCCTGTAATTACTAATTGGAGTATGACACCTTTATATCTTTTAATTATATCCATTCAACTCTTATTTAAACTTCCATATATACCTTAAGGTTATGACCTTCAATATAATACATAGCTTCCAATCGAATTCTGCTTGGTACATTCTTATGATACACACTGTATTCTTTAAAAAAAAAAGGATTATAAATATATGTAATTATAAACCCTCATTCCATTCCAATAAAGTTTTAACATCTTTAACATTTCTTTTCAATTAAATATCATACTTCTTGAAAGACACATATAATTTCCATAATTAATTTTCCCTTATTTCTCTTCACATATGTTTTGTAAATCATTAAATATTCATTTTGTTACATTTATTTATTGACAAGCATTCCACTAAGTTATGTTAACTATTTTATCAAACATTTTAATCATACACTGTTTCATATTTTCTGAAATTATTTCTATTTCTAATATAACAATACCATCTTATGTACCTTTGCCAAATCCCTTTTCGATTAAATTTTCACCCATTATCTCTAAATAGGCCCTGTTTCTCTATATTTTGTTTCTGTCCTTTATAACTTCTTTTCCTTTCTTTCTTCCCTCTCTTCTTCTCCTTCCCCTTTTTACCCCCTTGTCTCTCTACTTTGAATTCTCTCTTCTGCATTTCCCTCTTCTGTTGCTTTCTGATTTTATACTTATTTTTCACTCTATTCTTTTTTTGGGTTGTTTTTCCCAATCTTAAACTTTCCATTCTCTTTCCCCCCTTACCTTTTTTTCCCCACCTAAGATTACTTGTTCATTGAAGATGGCTTCTTCTTTGTTCCAATCTTCTTGTCCTGCAGGCGTTTCTTGTTGTTTCTCATCGTTCCAAATCTCCATTTCTAAGAACTGAAATACGAAGCCAAAAGAACCTCTTCCTTCTTGTGCATCTTCTTTGTACTTTTTAAGTTCCATTTTCAGTTCTTCTAAAAGTGGAGCCACTTTAAACAGTTTTAAACAACCACCCAATTGATTTTAGTCATTCAAATGCAATAACCAAGAATCCAGAGATCACCAAGTAATCCAAATAGTCCCAATCTGTTTCTTCTTATTTCTTTTTTCACTTTCTCTTCCTGGGTTTTTATTATTTTGTTGCAATGTTTCAGTTAAGATGTATCTTTTGGAAGTCTTGTTGAGATTTTACTGTCAGTTCTTTTTAATTCCAGGCAGTCTTCTCCCTTCCAGATCCTGCCCTTTTATTCTTGTTCTCTCTTTTCCTGTTTTCAAAAGCTTTTAATTATCCAGAAATCCTTATTATCCCTTTGACTTTTTATTTTCAGCATTAAATGCCTATTAATGTCAAAGTGGATTTTTTTCCAATTTCTTGCTTAAGTCTCTTAGCTGTCAGTATTGGAAAAGGAGAGAAAAAAAACAAATCCTTTCTCTTTTCTCTCTCCTTCACAGCTTAGAAATCTTCTTAGGGAACAATGTTACTGGGTTTTTTTTAATAGTTTCAATTCCAGGGTACCTTATTTGTTGCTTTTGCTGTTTGACCCGGTCGACCAAAACTTTCTCTTCTTATCTTCTTCCTGCACATTCTTTTCCGGTTGAGTTCTTCTTTGTGGTGGCCATTTCTGACCACCGCTACAACTGCTTTCGGGAAAGGGAGTAATGGCCAGCTGGGCAGGAGAGATGCAGCTCTCCTCAACCCTGCAGGCAGTCTCCCCCTTCTTCACCACCTCTACAGGATGGCTTAGGCCCAAAACCAGCTGGCTTAGAGCACTTCAGCAGCGAGCACAGATCAAAACCGCATAGAGATGTGGTTTTGGTCTGTCGCCAAAGAAGCTCAAACCAGAAGCACAAATAGATCTCATTCTTTAGCTTCTAAATTACTTGTTGCCAGTAGAAAATTAACCTTTAGAATTGGAGATGTTCAAGATTTGATCTCCAGGACTGGTTGCTCACTGTTTTCCTGCTTTCCTGCAGTGATTCTTTTCCTTCCATGAAGACCCTCTCTTCTTTCATCCTTTTAGCAATTAGTTTGCTTGTAGCTAATCTTGCCTTTCCTTGTCATAGCAACTTGCTAACTCTCCAGTACCAACTTTCTAGAAAAAGTTCACACAGTTAGTTCCACAGGCAACCACTCCCTGAAAATAATTATTCTCTACCTGAAGTTATACCACTATTGCAGAACTGCCTAAAATGAGAAAAAAAAAAAAAAGCATTGTGAGTATTGCACTCAAATTACCAGTAGTATAAAAGTCACTGCGATTACAGATATCTCCAACCTACATCCAGTCAATGTATGTCTGTTTCAAATTAGAATCACCACCTGTCAGGCCAATCAGCTTCACAACCTGTCACCATTTCCCAGTCATATGACTGCAATACGTGATGGTTTTTGCTAGTTTCCAGCAAAAAAAAAAAAGCCCATTGGAATGAATATGTTCACTTAATGATTGTTGCATTCACTTAATGACTAAAGGGTTTATTTAATGATTAGGCATTCGCTTAACAACCACAACAAAAAAGGCCAGAAAAATACTTCTGGTCTCCTGTGTGCCTCAATTTATAAATGCAATCATTTATAACTGGATTTCTGGCCTCAATTACAGTCATAAGTTAAAGACTACCTGCATTAATCACATGATTAAGATATGTAAAATTACTATTATGCAGCAGATTGTAGATTCAACTACATTTATATGCATTTCCCATACTTTCTATTTAAAACTATTTGTAGGCAATGGGTTTATATGTGGCATCTAACATTTCCATTAAATTACATTCAATTCATAGAGATGCAGAAAATTTATATTACATTTATTCATTTAAATAATATGACCACAACTGCTGACTGAGGATTTTTTATTTTATTTTTTGGGAAGTAAGCATTATACATGGACAATGTTTTCCTGATGCCTTCAGCTTCCAAATTCAAATTACTGATCAATAATTGCTGACTATATGCTTGCAATTCATGGGCTTTAGCATACTCCATTTTCTCCAGATTCATTTGCAAAATTGAAGTTATCGTTATACACACAGTCATTTGCTTATTAAAAGTAGTAAGAAGCTTTATTTGCTCTTGAGTAGTAAAAGCAATGTTTCATGTAGAATCAAGTAAAATACTTCAAAATCAATAAGATAGTATTGCAAAGTTCAAGAAAAATATTTTATCAGATTAAAAATTAATAATCCTTTTTAATTGTATTCTTCTGGTCTTCAACCATTGAAATCTACTCAAGATGTCAAAGAGCAAAGTGCTTATTACTTGCAAAATCATATTAAAATGCAACTATTTTCAACGTGCATTTATTTTAAAAAGCACCTTTAAGAATTAGGTATTTAAAGCAGTAAAGCATCAATCAGCAAGACTCCCAAACCTTTTCCCCATTAGTTTCAAATCATACCTCCTCATATTCATGTTCAAGATACAAGCTTGTGGATAAATAGACATCTTCTGGAATTCTATTGGATGAAAATGTTTTAAGAAATGAAATGCAATCCCCAAAAGCCATAGAATAAAATATATCACTGCTTTCTGCCCATTCTAGATACTTCTCTCTGTTAAAATTGTTCTACGCATGAATATGTAAGTTGTAATTTGTAAAATACCAGGCAATTTGTGTTACATGATAACTCACTTCATTGAATCTTTTTAAAGTCTTTATCATCTTAATTGGAATTTCAACAACATGTCACTACTACTTCATAAACAATTATATTTTCCCATTCTGCAGAATTCAGTTGAATAGACACAGCCAATTTGGAGCTAATTTAGTTTGAGACAATTATTAAAATTAAAGATTTTAAGTGCTTTAAGCAAGCAAGCAATTAAAATCTCTAAAATATGTTAATTTTATATTTATTGATCAAATTTATATTTTACTTTTGTTCCCAGATTTGTATTTTGTTTTTTTGAATTATCCCTTTATCCAAGATAGCCTTGGCTGAAAGAAACCAAATAGTTTAGCACAATGAATTTTATTCCAGGTCTTAGTCACCATTATCCTAGAATACTTATTGAAACAAAAATACATTTTAAAAACAACTGTACTTGCTATTTAGTCACTAATGTATAACATCAACAGTTGTATTCCTCAGGGAGTTCTTTGTGACTTAAAGCTTTGACGGAAAAGATAGCTTTGTATCAAAGTTCAAAATTAGTTAGTGATTTTTAATGATTTTAGAATCCTCTTGAATACCAGAATGGTTTCACTAGTATCTAGAATTCTTAGTACATCTAAAGGATGGCAACAATGAAATTCTGCAGAATAGACAATACCCACAATGAACTACAATTACATGCAGATCTGCTTAACTCATAGTAAATGTTTGTTATATTGCCCAATAGCCAGTTCAGTACCATAGATTGTTTTAATGTTCAAGCAATAAACACAAACGCAAAGAGCCCAAAAGTGTATCGACGTAATATAAAATACAAGAGAAGGTATATTAAAGTCTTTCTGCAGACAGGAAATCTGAAAAAGACTCTGGACAGACCCTCTTTATCATGCTAGCTGGAATATTTCACCTTCCCATTTAAGTCTCTGCTAAAGTTCCCTATCATCCTGTGGCCTCCATTAGCTTAAATATTTTTTGTCATAAGTGAAAGGTGATGATCTAATTTAGCACCTGGAGATCTCTGCAAAGAACATTCCAGGGGAAATGCCTTTTTGTGACACTTAGAAATTCATCCTTCCTTTTGAAAAGTTATACATCTGTTCATTACAGCAATAAAGTTGAGATAAACAACATAAGTCTGGGAAAGCAGGTGCATGTGTATCAAGGTCATTACAAGGTGAGGTTATTAGAGAGTAATCAAAATAAATACAGATCTTGAAAACAAGCAGATAAGATAATATGGAGTGATTCAGGATAATTCAGAGTTTTTAAAAGTATCAAGGGAAAAGTGGATCAAACCGCTATCTCTCCTAGCTATTTCTTCTGCATGAATAGTACAATGTTCATTTGAATTTCAAATTAATTTATTATATCAATAGATATAATAGTGTTCACACTGCTAAAGACAGTTATTTTTTAAATTGGGAAAAATATCTACAGAAACTAAAAACTAGTACTGCATAAATATATGTTTTATTGGCACACAGTATTATACAATACAGAGCTGAAGTGCAGAATATCTGCAGTCAGTTCCAAAATACATAGTGACAATTGTTCAGTAAATCTGAATAACAAATGAACTAGAAGCAAAATGTGAGCTGCTTATAGATACTCCAGGAATGGTAAAGAAGTTAAATAAACTGTTCACTTGCAATTATTCCCTTGGAATTCAAAGCAAACCATTGAAAAGGCAAGAAAAATAAGGTTCGTCCCCCAAAGTTACCATGATATTTCAGTCCAAAAAAAAAACCCAGATTGTGCCATAGCCTTAAGTCTTTTTAATATTTTAGAATTTTAAAATCCATGTGGATTTTTACTTTTCAACTTAAGAATTAAACATTGGTTTCAAAGGCTGAATCTATTTTTCAAAGAACAGCTTATTACATTGATAGCCCAGTCTATCCCTGAATAATATGGCAGGATCAGTATGCTATAATACTGGTGAATTTGGGGTAAGACATATTCTCAACCTATCCAACCAGTCTTTCAGGGTTGTATTCCATCTTCATAACCAGAAGGAAAGTGAAGACAGAAAAATATATAAGGCAAGGGATGTGAGAAGCAAATAGAAAAGACTGAACAGCTCTTCTATCAAGTTTTACATTTCAAACAAGGTTATTTAACTAATGAAATCAGCAACCTGATTTTGTATACATGGATAGTTCACCTTGCAAATATTTATTTTGTGGTTTTGCACTGTCAGCATGTAAGCTTCCATTCAAGCCAGGATTTTGTTCCCCAGAGTAACCAAACAGATACCTAGGATAAGACTACAAGAACATTAACATTTCCCACTGACAGTCCTCAAAAATAATACCAACAGGCACACTGTTTCTGATACTGGAGATAATACTGTATATAAAGGCCCTGTCACATTGGCCGACAGATGCAAAACGTTTGTAAAAAGGACACAGCGGACGAGAAAATGTTCCATCCATTGTTATCCACTCTCAAAAGTGCCCCGAATTTGCATAACCAGAGCGGACAACAGAAAGGAACGGATGGGGGGAGGAAGTAGCCAGGATGGAAAACAGATGCTCCATGGAAGCCTAGCGGATGGAAGCGGATGGGAGCGGATGGCACATCCACAGGGCTTCCGGGGGAGCACAGCGAAGTTGATGCGCAGCGGAAAGAGCGGATGCAGAGCGGATGCCCAGTGGATGAAGCGGATGCAGAGTGGAAGCTGAGCGGAAGCCGAGCGGAAGCCGAGAGGATGCACAGCGTTCACTGCGCATGCGGGGAGGATGCATTGTGTCAGCCCCACAGATATAAAGGGAAGCAGCTCGCAAGCAGGTCACCATTCAGAGGAAAGACCTGCTGCCAGACACAGCTCTCCAGCCAGCCAGCCAGCAAGCCAACAACCCAACAAGCATGGGGAAGAAGAGAAAGCCATCTGCTGCTAGCCCTGGCAAGAGGGACAGGGCCACCATCCCACCCCCTGGCCCTGACTCTGCTTCTGCTGGGGCTTCTGCTGCTCGGGCTCGCTCTTCTGGTGCTGGAGCTTCTGCTGGCACTGCTCCTGATGCTGGTGCTTCTGCTGGTGCTTACTCTGCTGGCACTGCTCCTGGTGCTGGGGCTTCAGCTGGTGCTGGGGCTTCTGCTGGTGCTTACTCTGCTGGCACTGCTCCTGCTGCTGGTGCTTACTCTGCTGGCACTGCTCCTGGTGCTGGGGCTCCTGCTGGGGCTTACTCTGCTGGCACTGCTCCTGGTCCTGTTGGTTCTGCTGGTCCTGCTGGTGCTCCTGGTCCTGTTGGTGCTGCTGGTGCTCCTGGTCCTGCTGGTCCTGCTGGTGCTGCTGGTGCTGCTGGTGCTCCTGGTCCTGCTGGTGCTCCTGGTGCTGCTGCTGCTGGTGGTGGTGGTCCTGCTTTTGCTGCTACTGTTGTTGTTGCTACTGCTGGTGGTGGTGGTGTGGAGGAGCAGCCCCTACAACCTCGAAGCCCCTCTGATGAGGGCCCATATGGCCCTGCCAGAGGGAGGAAGAGGCAGATGTGTGAACGGGAGAGGAGGCAATACACCATAGAAGAGGAATATGAGAAGGAGGTGCTGGAGTGGCTGAGGGAGAACGAGTATCTTTGGGGAAGGGACACAGGCTCTATTGAGACACCAAGAGGAAGCAGGCTGCTTGGAGAGAGAAGGCGGAGAGCCTGGGCTACACTTCGGAGGTGATCCTTGGCTGGTGGAAGCACATGCACACCTGGTACGGGAAGCTGCACCTCAAGAAATCTGCCCAGGCTGCGGTCAAGCTGATGGACTGGGAGACCTACGTGATGGCCAAGTGCAGCTTATTGGAGGGTGAGATCTGCCACTGAGGAGCAGCCCCTCTCACAACCCTCTCTCTCAGGCAGCCTGCTCAGAGCCAGTCTTCTTCTGGCAAAGAGTCAGCTCCTGTGTCCAGGCAGGTATCTGTGGAGCATGCCACAACGGAGACCCCCCCGACAGCTGTACTACCCGTGGTGGAGCGCGTGGAGGACTCCCTGATGCAGCGGGAGCAAGGAGAGGGCACTTCCACCACAGCCCAACCCGCATCCACCCCCAGCTCCACCTTCACCGAAAGGCAGAGAGGCAGAGCAGAGAGGCAGAGCCACACTGTCCTGCTGGAAAACAGGGACACCATCAGGAGCAGTGTAGATCTCCTCTCTCAGCTGGTACACAACGACGTCCCATCCTCCAAGCCCTTCCTCACCTACGTCAACCAGACCCTCATGAACATATTTGAAACACAGTACCAGGTGGTGAAGGACAGAATCACCGATCTTCTTCACAACCCTCCAGACCCAGCTGAACCTGCTCCCACCCAGTCCAGGTCTGCTCCTCCTACCCAGGTGATGTCACTTCCCTTCCAAGGCTTTACACAGGCCCTCACCTACCAAGGCTAAGGCTACCAGGAGGTCCAGCAGCACAGGCAACCCTTCTCAGTCCAGGCACAGGTACATCGTACGCCACCGGTGCCACTGATGCCACTGATGCCACCAATGCCACCCACGCCACCGATGCCACCCACGCCACCGATGCCACCCATGCCACCGATGCCACCAATGCCACAGATGCCACCCACGCCACAGATGCCGCCAACACCTCACCTTGCTCAGCTGCAGACCAGACATCCCCACTAAACTGCTCCTTCCTCCACCCCACAGCCAAGCCCGGCCTCAGAACATCTGTCATCGGTTTTGGGGCTGACACCCCATGTCATGGAGGAAGGGGCTCTCAACATCACGGGACTGAGACAGCTGTCTGAGAGATTCCTCCACACACCGTCCCGTTGTCCTCTCGGGGTCAGGCACCCCAGTGGCGCTTCAGACCAGCACTCCAGCAGCAGCCACCTCCACAGCACCTGGACACTTCACCCCTGAGACTGGGCACACATCCGGATGACTGAGAAGAGTGCCAGAGACAGGGTGGCTACCTGTTGACTTTATTTTTGCTTTGGACACTTGACTTGGGCATTTTTCTTTTACAGCTTCTTATTAATAAAGATTATCTTTGCTTCACACACTTGCTTCATTTATTTTTATAAATAAAGTCTTGGTGGAAACTTTTAGAAATGGTTTAAGCCTTTGCATGCTTGTGGGATGGGTTAAGATAGCAGTGGGATGGGCAGGGATACCTTTGGGATGGGTAATAGCTGTGGGATGGGCAGGGATACCTTTGGGATGGTAATAGCTGTGGGATGGGCAGGGATACCTTTGGGATGGGTAATAGCTGTGGGATAGATAAACCTCCAGTGCAAGCTTAGTGGGACTGTATGGTCCACCCTCCCAGGTGCCACAACTTTGGCCCTTCATTATCAATAACAATGTAAGCATTGATCCACACATTTCAACATAAACACAACTCTTTGTTAAATGCCCTGTTCATTGCAGGCCCACCCAACATACATGGCCCAATCTCATCAGTGTGATGAGACAGGCTGAAGGAAGCATCCATTAAGCATCTATCATCCTGTCTTGCCACTCCACTGCTCCAGCTGGGGAGTTGCACCAGTGTTTCAGGAGGTTGCGCTGCTTCTTCCCTTCATGTGAGGCTCTGTTGGGGCCTTGCACATCCTGAGTGTCTATCAGGTTTCGCCCTTGCCTCCATTCCCCAGGCTCCATGTCCCCATTGCCTTGTAGGTGGTCCACGAGCCTGTTCTGCAAGACTGGGTAGCGGGTGCGCATGAGATTGTGCAGGATGCAGCAAGCTTCCACGATGTTCTTCACGGTCTCTGGGCGATGCTGCATGGTGGTGAGAAGTACCTGGAACCTGTTGGCCAGGATGCCAAAGGCGTTCTCCACCACCCGCCTTGCCCTGGACAGCCTGTAGTTGAAGATCCTCTCTTCACAGGTGAGGCATCTGGAGGTGTAGGGCTTCATGAGGTAGGTTCTGAGGGAGAAGGCGACATCCCCCATGATGAAGTAGGGCACATCTTGTGCATTTCTGGGCAGGGGATCTGGATGAGCCCATGATGAGGTTGCGTTCCAGTCCCTCCTTGAGGTGACTGGCATTGTATACCTGGGCATCTGAAGATGAGCCATTGCCTGAAGCATCGATGTACATGAACTTGTAGTCAGCATCAACCATGGCGAAGAGGATGATGCTGAAGAAGCCCTTGTAGTTGAAATAAGTGGACCCTGACTTGGCTGGAGCTTTGCAGGCCACGTGCTTGCCATCTATGGCTCCAACGGTGTGGGGGAAGTTCCACTTCTGATACCACTGCTCTGCAACTTTCTTCCAGTCTTCTTCAGTGGAGGGGCACTGGAGGAGCTCCTCCAGGTATTCTTCGATGATGGCCTGCACCACTTCTCTGACCACAATGCTGATGGTGTTGTGTGGCACCCTCTAGCCGTACTGCATGCTCCTGTAGGTGGTCCCGGAGGCCAGGTGGCGCAGAGTGAGTGCCACCTTGAGCCCATGGTCCAGGCTGGGCCGGAAGTTGGTGCTCTGCCTGGTCAACCTGGGTCTCAGCCGCTCCACAACTTCATCAAACATGGCTGGCGGCATCCTCATGAAGTTCTGGAATGTACGAGGGTCTTCGTTCCTCAGCTCCACCATCAGTTTGTTGTACAGTCCATACTCTGCTCTTCTCCCGATCCATCTTCGGACCTAGACACTTCTTGGCCACCTCTTTTTCTTTCCGTAGAACAGGTGAAAGAGCCTGTAGATGGCTTCACACTGTTGCAGAATGATGGTGGCTACCAAAAGGAGTGTGTTACAATCCATGGTGGAGATGACTGGATGCTGTGGAAGAGCAAGAGCAAAATGAAGGGTGAAGAGGTCTGCACAGCAGGTGAGTTCCTCCCCCTTTTTATAGGAAATATAGATTTTCCACTCGGTGTCCTTTTGCATCCTCTAGGCATCCTGCATACATCCATTTTAATGCTTTGTATGCGAGCTGCATCCGCTTTCATCCTTTCTCCGTCCATGCTACTAATGCTGTGCGTCCGTTCCGCATCCATTTCGCTTCCTCCCTGTGTCCGTTTTCCGCTGGAGCGGATGCGAGTTGCGCGGATGCGCAGCAGATAAAGCGGATGCATAACAGATGACAACGGATGTAGAACGGATGTTCCCCGTATGCATTGCAGATGCAGAACGGAGCAGCTCAAAACTTTTTGAGCGGATGGAACCTCAGTCAACGGATGCTGGACAGATAGAGAGGATGAAAAATGGACACAGTGAGTACAGAACGGAAGCATCGCGTTAACCAATGGATGGCAAGTGTTTCTCCCCGTTTTGCATCCTCTTTCCATCCGTTGGTGCAGTGTGACATGGGCTTAACTATTGTGATATATACAGTAACCAGCTACGTTTCCAATCTAATCCATTCAAGAAACTCCTTGTGGAAGTTCTACAATGTACACAGGAACTTTTCTTTTTATAAGTTAAAAAAAATCTCATGACAGGTTTCTCTGTACACTCTACATGTAACAGTCAAGCAATGAGTTTAAACCTCTCTAGCACTCAGTTATACCCAGTCATATATTTCTGCCCCTGGTGAATAAAGCAGTACCATGAACATCTTGTTTTAGTGCCTAAAGACTGTGATGGTGCAGAGGTGGTATTCAGCAGGTCCTGACCAGTTCTGGCAAACTGGTAGTGGAAATTTTGAATAGTTCGGAGAACCGACAAATTCCACCTTTGACTGGAGATTCTACAGTATCCTTCCCCTGCCATGCCCACTAAGCCATGCACACAGAACCAGCAGTAAAAAAATTTGAATCCCACCACTGATCTGGTAGGGAAACAACAGGTTTCAGTTGAACCCTGGCAAGACTAAGTAGCTTTGGGCTTGGGAACGTTCCAATTCTAGCACTATACCATCTTTGGTGCTGGATGGGGTGGCACGGCCCCAGATAGAATTGAGAAGTCCCTCCTGGACTCATGAATCCTTCTTGAAGAATAGATGGTAGCTGTTTCTTGGAGGGCTTTTGCACAGCTTTGTATTATGTGTCAGTTGTTGATGGGAGAGGACTATCCACTGTAATTCATTCCCTGGTAAACTCCTGCTCAGATTTCTGTAATGCCATCTACATGGGGCTTCTTGTAAAGCATATCCAGAAGCTTCAGCCAATGCAAAATGCAGCAATGCGGGCAGTTATGTGTGACCTTAGTATGGCACATTACACTTCTGCTCTGTGGGCTACATTGGTTGCCAATTTGCTTCTGGGTCCAAATCAAGGTGCTGCTTTTAAATCTTTAAATCCCTTCATGACATGTGGCCATCTGTGGCACCCTCTCCCATAGATTGGAACCCTATCCCACCAGATCTGAACTACGTACTTCTCTGCCATTCCACCATATGGAATTTTCTCTCACCAGAACTGATATTCTCTTAACATTCCACATCCCCCACAGAACATTACTATGGCTTCAGGCCTGAAGATTCTAGGGGACCAGGGAATTCTGGTGATGGCTATTATCTTCTCCTGTTTTTATGGTTTTTATACTTGACATAACTAAAATGTTATATTTATTAATTTTATTAAATGTTTGCATCAGAGCCCAGAGTCACTTTCTTGTGAGTTAGGTATCCATACAAATTTGACAAATAAACAGTATTACAGGTTCCAATTGAAGCATCACCAAATGGTATTCTTAAGCATTAACATTCCTCTTTCCTTCCTGCTTAATGAATACAGGCACTTAGAATGAAAACTGTACCATCGCTATGCTGGCTCTACATAGAATAGTTGCATATGGTATTATAATAACTTTTCTGAGTGAAAGACCATTTAAATAAATGCTGTTGATCTATAGCATTATGCTAGTGTATTACTGCTCTTTAGTAATGGATTTGAAATTTATTCAGGTGAAAATCACTATAAATTATTCTGATTCAGGGAAAGCACAGTCCAATCAAGCCCAATTTTTGAAGAAAAGTATTCTTTTCTCTCATTTGAAAGACCTCTAGTAGCCAGAAATACCTGTATGAAATGTAATTATCCACATACTTTTGAAAAAAGATATCAGGTAAAATAAGGTCACCGAATGAATTTGCTGTACTATAACCATTAAATATATTCTCAATTGATAATTCATTCTTCAAGTCAATGCAATGAAGAAAGTAAGTAAATTATACAGCTCTGAAGTCATGTATTGTAGTCAGTTACTTTTCAAATGAAAAACAATAAACAAAATTGTGATTTGGCTTTGGGGAACTTCAAATGAAAACTAAGTAATATAATTCAAAAACTGCAATATGCCTTTCTGAGAATTATGTCAGGAAACAATTCCTACTTTCACAATATTTTCTGTGATGAGAGGGAAAATATGTATTATAGTTTTGCAATCCAGTTGATTTTAAGATAACTGTCAGTGGGCTGGCCTTCAGTCAAACAAACAGATTAAACCTGAAATCTCAAACAATGTTACTACAAGGTAGATCCCACTGAACAAAATGAAATAAATGTTATGCATTACATCTGCAGGAGATCCCTCCTATAAATGTTAACAACTTGCTTTTAAATAGAATTTATACCACCAAAATCAGAGGACAAGACAGTGTATATGTCATTGCTTAAAAATAAAGTGTTTTTTCGGACAAGGCGGAGTTTCGTCTCGTTGCTACAGCTGAGATCTCGGGGCTCTGAGATCTCAGCTGATATTTTCACCCCTGGTCGGTCCTAACGGACCTAAACCGTCCCGTAGAGACGGGGATTGTGAAGGGCACAGTCCCAGGATCCCAGAGATATCGCAAATCTCTGGTTTGATCCGGGAGAAGCCCTTTTGCTGGCGGTGGAAAGGCAGCCTCCAAAGCTGCTGAAGTCGGGACAGCTCCGAAAAGAAAGTGGCTGGAGAGAGGGTGTGTCGGCTGGGTGAGAAACTTCTTTTGTATTGCAAATTGGCTGAGACCTGAAAGGATATCCTGAACAAAGAAGAAACCTGTGGCTTTATTTTTGTCTGACTGGAATCTGGTTGAGCGGCGTTTTTTAAGTGATGTCAAATTGAGGCTTGGATTCTTTCCTTATTATTTTTTTTTTCTGAGGACTTTAATGTGACTTTGTAGGTAACCAGATTGAATTTTTTCTTATATATATTTTTATGCTTCTTTTGATTTTTTAATTTTCTTTAGGATAGAGGCCCCCTTTGTTTCTTCTGAGTTTTGTATACATTACTCTTTTTTCTGGCTGAGGGGGGAAAAAAGTATTAAGAGATCTTGCAACACTGCCAACTAGAGGCTTGAAAGTACTTTATTTGAATTGGGAAGAAATGTATAAACACTCCTTCTCAAGGACATTTTAATGTGATAAGATGGAGGGAGAGCACAGAAAAATATTATTACAGGTGTTTTCCTGGACTCTTATCAATATCTCAACACTTGAGGCTTGGCTTTGAAGCTGCTGGAGAAGAGAGTCATAATAAGAGCCTTGGATAAATAAATAAAGTGCAGTGTGCAGTCCATATATATCCTTTTTCTTCTTTGGTTTTTTGGGCCTTTTTATTATTGGATTTTTCCATTTTGGATCATAATTGACTACTCTATCAGATGGATTGAAGGTCAAAAAGAATTTGAAGTTTTTTGAAGCATTAAAATGAAAAAAAAAAGTGAGAAAAAGAAGAAAGTGTTAAATGAAATAGACTGTGTGTATTTGGATTGCTTGGTGACTTTGGGACTTTTGGAAATTCTTATTTGAATGATTAAAATCATTTGGGTCGTTTAAATTTTTTTCTTTTTTTTACAATGGCATTACTTATGGATGAACTGAAAATGGAATTTATAAAATATAATCAAGAGAAACAAGAAGGGAAGGATTCTTTTGGCTCTATTTTTCATTTTTTAGAAATGGCAATTTCTACATATGAGAAACTACAAGAACAAGAAGATTGGGATGAAGAAGAAACCATCCTTAATGAACAAGCAACTTTATTTGGGGAAGAAAGGGGAAAGAGGAGAAAGAGAATGGAGAATTTAAGACTTAAAAAAACAACTAAAAAAGGGAAAAACAAGGTGAAAAGTGGACACAATATCAGAAAGCAACAGAAAAGAGGAATACACAAGAGGGTGGAGATTAAGAGACAAGGGGGTAAAAAGGGTAGAGGGGAGAAACAAGGGAGGAAAGAAGGGAAGAGAAGCTACAAAGGTTTGAAACTAGATGTAAAGAAACAGATTTTATTTAGAGATAATGGGTAAACATAACTGAAAAAGAGATTCTGCAAAGGTACATAAGATTGTGTTGTTGTATCTGTATTTGAAATAATGTTAGAAAATTGGAATGATATATGATTATAAAATGGGACAAAATATTTAATGTAACTTAGCGAATTTTTTTTTAAATAAAATAAATGAAATTAAATATGAGAGAATTGAATTAAAGAAAGTAACTAAGCAAAATCTATAAGTGTTCCCATAGAAGTATGATATTTATTTAGAAAGGATTGTGTAAAATGTTTAAGACTTAAATGAATATTAATTTTAATGATATAATTTCAATTGCTATGGATTGTTGTTTTAATTATATTATATATCAAAAAAAAAAACTTTTTTCTTTCTGTTTTAAAATATTGAGTTTATTTTTAGAATGTATTACGCAGAATCCGAATGAAAATTATGTGTTATGTTAAGCTTTAAAATTAGGGGAAGGATAAGTATGACAAGGCATTATACTCCAATCAGTCATTACAGAAGAAATTTTGTGTTAATGAGAAAAAATAATAGACAGCTGAAACAGGACAGACAAAAGATATAAGTATAATGATTTAAATTGAGATGAAATAAACATAATAGAATTAAGAGAGTGAAAAGAGGAGAGAAGCTATATAGAAAATGTAAAATAGTAAACAAGAAATGGA
Organism: Laticauda colubrina; assembly: GCA_015471245.1. NCBI lineage: Eukaryota > Metazoa > Chordata > Lepidosauria > Squamata > Elapidae > Laticauda > Laticauda colubrina. Next base: position 26,173,682 of record BLBF01000022.1, on the reverse strand, counting down.
ATTGCTATATAAAAGTAAGCATGAACTTGAATTTATGTCTGTACAAAAAGATGTAACTCGGGATCAAACTGCCGTCCAAAAAGATATTTTATGTTTTCTATGTTTTGTGTTTTGTTGGTATATGTTTGTTTGCTAAAAAATTAATAAAAAAATTTTCAAAAAAAAAATAAAAATAAAGTGTTTTTCCAAAAAGCATGTGATCTTACAGTTGGAATCTCAGTCCAGATTTGAAAAGACCTTAAGTCAGTCATAAACTTCCAATCTAATTTAATCTCTTTGCTGCAGATTCATCATTATCTCGAATGAATCTACATACTGATGGGAGGTTGAACAACTAGCCTTGTGGTGCTACCAGAACTAAATACACTCAAAATGGTAGTAGATTTTAGGAGAAGCCCTCCTATACAACCACCTCTTACAATATAAGATAACACAGTATCAACAGTAGAGACATTCAAGTTTCTTGGTTCTATCATATCTCAAGATTTAAAATGGATATCTAACATCAAAACGTCATCAAAAAGCACAACAAAGAATGTTCTTTCTGCGCCAACTCAGAAAACTGCTGATTCAGTACTACAGAAGAATTATTGAGCCGGTCATCTGCACATCTATAACTGTCTGGTTTGGCTCTGCAACCATACAAGACTTCAGTGGATAGTTAGAATTGCAGCAAAAACAGTTGCTACCAACCTGCCTTCCATTGAGGACCTATAGACTGCATGAATCAAAAAGGGCTGTGATTTTTTCAACTTCTACCCTCAAAACGACTCTATAGGGCACTGCACACCAGAACAACTAGACACAAGGACACTTTTTCCCCGAATGCCATCACTCTGCTAAACAACTAATTCCCACAACACTGTCATTATTTACTAAGACTGTATTACTATTACTCTTCTCATCCTTCCTAGTACCTATCTCTTCCCACTTATGACTATAGCCGTGTTGCTTGTACCTTTACAATTTATATTGTTTTGTTTTCTATTATGATTTGATTGCTTATTAGTAACCTATCGCTATCACTAAGTGTTGTGTCTTATGATTCTTGATTAATGTATTTTATTTTTATTTTATGTACAGAGAGTAGATGCACCAAAAGACAAATTCCTCATATGTCTAATCACACTTGGCCAATAAATAATTCTATTCTGTTCTATTCTATTCTACTATACATCTGAACTATAGCATATGCAAACTTGACATAACAAATGTAAAAATTAAGAGTGCATAGGAAACTGAAAAAAATGTTTTGTTTTGAAACTAGAATACAATACCAAAAGTTCTGCCAAACTATTTCAATTGTTTGATTGTTGTGGAGTTTAGGTGAAATCAAATCTGAGTGGGTCAAGTGATGAAAGGCTGATATGCATTGCCCCACTCACCCCCCTTTCCTTTAGTAGCTTCCACTGTGGCTTACTCCAATGGCCCAACTACTACCGCACATCTTTCTGTGCCTCCTCTTTTCTACTTCCTTTTAGCTGCCTCCCAGATATTCCAGCACAGCATATTCCTCACATTCTATCTACATTCAATGTGTTGAATGCAGGCCAAGCCCTTTGAGTTTTCTTGATCTCTGAAATAAATGGAGAGTATTCTGTGGAATGTAGCCAACATTCCCTTGTACCCATGCAGGAGGGAAGGATAGTACTAGAATAAGTAGAGTGTGGACAAGTCAGCCAATGAGATATGTTGTGCTATAATATTAGCGGTGGCAATTGAGAAAGAAGCTAAAGGATGATTTTGGTAAGATTTTGGAATGAAGCACATGGATTAATGTATAGTAATAGTGAATAAGATAACATTGGGTAGATGGGAAAAAATCAATTAAATATGCTGTTCTTGGTGCATGGACTAAAATATGTGCCTTGATTCACTACAGATCACATGAAAACAGCTGTATAATGCAAACAATTATTTGTACACATATTTTACATATCCTAGTAAAAATGTAAACAGATGAAAAACTTCTCTGACATTGTCTTTGATTTGCAATTTTATTACTACCACAATTTGGACTAAACAAAAGAACATTTTTCCCATTTGACTTTCAACAGGAATGTGAATTGACAGAAGTTTTGTTTTAAATCATCTATTTAGCAGGCAAAATTGTTTGAATATATTTTGGTTTGTTACATAGTTACATATATGATATTTTTATGCAAAAGGAACCTGACATCAGTAGACTTCCATTAATACATTAAGTATGTACCTTTCTGCCAATTCCTATAAGCCATAAGTGAATATCTCCTTCAACTGGAATACCAAGTGAAGGTTATGATGTAAAAGTCAAATGGATGAGGTACAATATAAATGTAAATGAAATACTTCCCAAAAAATGTGTATGCATTATACATTATAAAATACATTATAAAACCTACTCATCAACGATGTAAAAATATAGCTGAAAATCCAATGAGAAATCTTGTATTCTTGCTAAGCGTATGTCTATAGACATAATAGAATGGAGCCATAGAAAGGTTTGGTGGAAGAATTATTAAAAATTTCATCCTGGAACAGAAATGCGAATTATGTTAATAGTAGAACTTTTCAAGGTAATAAATTTGAATAGAAATAGGTGGTCAATTCTAGCAATAGCTAATTTCTTATTGAGACAACTATGTTGATGCTTCTTCTTCACAATCAGCTTCAAATAATAAAGTCCTTTATTCAGAAAATAGAATGGCTTAATTAGAAGACCACAAAGCATTTGACAACTCCAGAATGCTTCACAAAATTTGTAGTTAGTTCCACTGTTGATCTTAAGAACAAATATTAGCCTTCAGTAGACTGATATATGAATTCTGAACCTTACAATAATTCAGGCATGGTGAGAAATATATTTAAAATCACTGTTTACAGTGGTACCTTGGTACTCAACTGCTTTAAAACTGGTCAAATTTGGCATTTTGATGTGAAAAATTTTTCCCAGTACTCATTTGTTTGGTACTCGATGCACAAGCTAAAACTTGTTGATTCACTATATTATTCCTCATTGGGGGGAAATTGTTTGGTACTTGTCATTTTTGCTACTCATCACACTTCCAGAACCAATTAATCACAAGAACCAAGGTACTACTGTACTTTTAAAAGGGGGGGGGACTCTTCATTAGTAACTAAATATCCATGAGAAAACCTGATTTTGAAAGATGGCATACAAATTTTGAAAATAAATAAAGTAAGTAAAGAACGATGAAGTTCAAGACCTAAGCTCTTAATAATAACAGTGCCTTTGACTAATTTCTATAGATGATGCTAGCTGCTGAGAACTACAGATTGCCACAAGCTATAACTTAAATAAATAAACACAAATAAATAAAATAATTTTCCTGTACTAAAAGATGCAACAAATCTTTAAAGCTGCTTCAACAGCTCAATCCTATATTCTCTTTTCTGACTCTAATAGATTAATCAGGTATTGCAGACTGTCAGTATAAGATGCTAATTGGCTATCTATAAACAGAAATGGTCATGAGCCAAAGAGACATTGCTGAATAACTAAACACTTTTATCTGAACATGTCGTGTTTATTCCCAAAATGTTTCCCAATGAAATTATGTAGACTGAGCAATACTTACTACAACACCATTGTTTGTGGTAGTCTCACGGTATGTAAAATTGCAAACAGTCCAAGCTAAATAATATGTGGACATGAGTGGAGTCTGTGTAAAGTGATCCGTAACCCATCCATCTTCTTCAGAAACAGAAGTTTCCACTGGCATATTGGACAAAGATAAATAAGTTGCTTGATGTTTGATGCTGATTTTAAATGTGGCCTTGTAGATAGGCTCATCAAAGCAAGGAAAGGCTTTTCTGGCATGTGTAGGAGAAAACTGTGTAACTGCAAGAAACCTGGAAGGGAAAAAATGTTTTTATTCAGACGCAAAAACAAAATATTGCAATGCAAAAGAGGCTAATTTGGACGAGTGGTTAAGACACTAGGCTAGAAACCAGAAGCATGTGAATTTTAATCCTGCCTTAGATCAGTTAAGTGATTTTAGGCCAGTTATTCACACTCTCTGCCCACAATATCAGACTCAGGAAATAATTGGTTGATTCCTGCCGGTCAACTCCTTGTCGCACCCAATGGAGCAACACTTGGTTGATCAAAAAAAAAATTAAATAAATAAAGATCAACTTACAGGAAATTTGCAATGGAAAAAAAAAGAGCAACAGTCATTTGAAGCTTTGTTAATATTTTTTCCTTTTGGACTAAAATTATTTGGTTTTGAATGATCTTTCATTGTGTATAACTGGAATTATTATGGCCATATCTGTATCTATATATTTTTATAAAAAAACATGTTTTGTTGAACTTGAGAAAGTGTGTGAAAAAGCAGTAATATGCAGCATAAAACCAAAATTATAGTTAGCACTAGAGAAAATATGTATCTGATAGTTCTATCAATATGGTTTTTAAAAGTCCTTGGGGTAGCTTACAAAGTGCTGCAACCTATAGCAGAATTTAGACAGGAATAAATCCAGGAAAAATAAAAACAAGTTAACTATACTTTACAATCGTATTAATGATATAATTACATTTTGGGAACTCTATAAGAAAGTAATAATGCACTCTGACTTTATAATGCTGCATAGTGTTTTCTCATCTAAGAATACTTGATGGATTTCAATTCAGTGTTGACTTCTGACAACCGTCTGGACAAGCCCCTGCAGTTTACCTGGCAAGATTTCATTCATGGTTTACACTGTCTGATTCCTAGAATGGGGACTTTGTGATTGGCCCAAGGTCACCGAGTTGGCTTTGTCGTTAAGGTGGGACTAAAACTCACCATCTTCTGGTTTCTAGCCTGATGCCATAACCACTATACCAAACTGGTTCTCATAAGAATACTGTGGAAACTGTTGTTTTTATGAGCAAAGTGTCAATAATATTCCAAACTGAAGGTATTTTCTAGGTGGCTATCTTGCTCCATCAGTAGTAATTCCCTGATATTTTACTACGTGTAGCGTTTATCAAATAGACATATTAAGAACAACTGTGTCAAATATATATAATCATTGGCTCAGTTCAAAGAGCATTATATTCAGCAAATATTGGTCTACTTTTTCACTCATTATTTACACATTTTAAAAAAGGGCTGAAAACCCCTACTTTTAATTTTGAATATATTGCAATTCTAAATATAAAACAAACAGAAACAAGCATTGCTTTCAGAATCAGGTTTGTTAACTAAAATAAGACAGAACTTGCTAAGGTTGCTGTAATGGGATATTGCAAATTGGTCAACATCGGAAGGAAAAGTAATTTAATTTTCAGACTTGCAGAGAAAAAGAGAAGGGACAACATGGAATCCCATGGTCATACTATTGGTATAACATTTTGTTTGTACTTGGCTTTATCTAATTCCAATGGAAAAATACTTATTTAATGATGGAGGGGTAGTGAATGTTTAAAAGCTATTGAAAATAAATCCACATTCTATATGTTAACATGCCCGCACATTACTGATATTGTAAAAACTGCTAAGACACTGACTGCTTGTTTTACCGATTTGAAGGATTTTAAACCTCCATTTTATTTCTGTATAATTTTTGTATTTCTTTTCATCCAGAAAGAAAAACTAACAAAACTCTGTATAATAGAACTGCAAAGCTGATGGAAGTCTTGATTTATGATTTCATAATTTAGGCAGAACATGATTTTAATTTATATCATGGTATATGTCTGACAATATTTTATATACTCTTCAAAGACCAAATATTACTATATTTTTTTCAAATAAATGCATGTAACTTTGACAACTGAAACAGGCCTCTATTAAAATGACAAATTTCTACAATATTTAGATTTCTTTAATTTCACTGAAAATTCAAATTATTAGATGTTTAAATAAATACTAAATCCCACTTGTTTCATGCCTCTTTGTGCCAGACTACTTTTGAAAAAAAATTCAACTTTCTTATATTTTCATTAATATTTAGTTCTTGAACTTGGCATCTCAAAACCCTCATTAAAAAGAATTATCAAAATTCCTACAATAAAAGCTAGAATCATTACACTGACTTTTAAAAATTTATTGTGATAAGTTGAAACATATATGATAGTTGAAAATATACATTCTAAAAATGGTTAATGATATAATTATTTCAAATAAAAACATGTTCAAAGCTCACCCACCAGATTTGTGACAACTGGTTGTTCTATGTCATTCCAAACCACTAATGCCAGAATATCTGGAACAAAATTAATTGCAGGACTAAATTTTCAGTCAGAGTGGATGAACTAATGTGGGCATTCTTTAGAATGCCAATAAATATCAGAAGGACCAAATTGAAAAGTTGTTTTAAAAAAAATATTTATACATGAAACTGATGTTGACCTGGTGATAATTTCTTCCTCATGAAAGACTTACAAATGCCATTCTTAGCCTTCAAACACTAAATTATATGTGTGAGAGATCAATCATATCTTTGTATTAACTTCACCAAGCATAAATAATTATGTACTAACACATTGTGCTCTTATGTGCTGAATATAAATGAAATGCAGTAAAAGCTAATTTATATATTCTGATACTTACTGAAAGTAAAAATGAATTAGAGGATTAAAATGTATTCATAGCTTGTGGGCCTTATGGTGTACTTAATAACATGGTGGTTTTAGTACATTAGAAAACATATCTTGACTATCAAGTCATTTATTAGAAAAATGCAAATAGAAATTGTGATCCTGCATATGTTTTGCTTAAACTTCAAAATTTACACACATGTGATAGTTAATGACAGGATTATATCTCAAATGTGTAATTATTGGAATGAAAATCTTACAGGATGGCATCCTTGAATACAAATGACAGTAATTTGTACCTACTTTAATTCTACCTTTTCTATTAAAAAGGCAGACATGTTTCCTAAAACATCCTATCTAGAAATTGGTTTTGTAAAGTAACAAAGCAGTTAGGATTGCTTTATTCTAATATATATAAAATCAGATATCCAGTTAATTTGTACATGATGTCCTTTAAAATGCTGTTATGTCACCAATGACAACTAAAACTTTTATTGTGCTATTTTGATTTTACTTTAGACAATCAAATATTAAATTACCTCAATAGAAAAATTAGTATTTTTAGAGTCTCGGCAATATTTTAGAAATATTTATGGTATTTGCTGATATAGTCAAGAGATTAGCTCTAACTTTCTTTATTTATCTTTATCACTTTTACAAAACTATTAGATCAAATGAACAAATAAAGGAAATATAGGTATGCTAAAGCCAATTATTAAATATAAACAAGTCAAAGGACATAACTGCTTGGGAGCAGTTCTTTATCATTAAGCTATTTTGCAAAGAATGTTGACCAATATTTTGTATGCTGATTACTAATTTTCTTAACTGCTACATAATCTCATGAAAACTCTGAAATCATTTTAATTATAGGTCATCCTGTTTCCAACAGTTATAGAGTTGCCACACTTTCAGGCATATTTTTCCACAGAAATGTGTTCTAGATAATGATTGCCAAATAAACTTCTGATATTTCAAAAAAAGAAAACATTAAACAATTCAATGTGGTCTATATTTCAAAAATACTTTACTTCTCTCTCAGAAAAATACAAAGTGCTTGATCCTCTCTATGTGAGATTAGGTATTGATCTGTTGACTTAAATAGAGCTGGACCAATTTACAGCAATTTAAAATTTTGTTTTGTGCAATTCTTTTATAATTGAACAATTCTATGGCACTCTACTCAGAAGAAAATGCCACAGTATTCACTGAAGATTATTTGCAGATAGGTGGATACAGGACTGCAACATAAATATATAATCAGTAAATAACTATGTGAATAGATATCAAAAATTATTGGTATTATTTACTCTGTGTTTACATATACTAAGACTTCTTTGTAACTGTTATATTATTGCATGTGCATTGATCACTTATAATTTTGCCACAGCCTTTCAATTACTTCTTTGCACTTGCATATTTTTATTTTTAATCTTTTATTGTAATTTCTTGTTTTTAAAGTTGTATTTTCCAGAGTCCATTTCCAGAGAGTCTAGTGGCAAAAAGTTTAAGAAATTAGTATTATATAGCTGAGAAAGAAAATTTGCCTCAAACTACATTTGTCTGTGCAAATGCATAAGACAAGTAAAATGCATAAGATGCATAAGACAAGTAAAAAGTCATTTATTAAAACAATAAAAATAGAAGTCTGTGATCCTATATACTTGCTGCATGGAGTAATTTAGAGTAATATCATTTCAATTAACCATCATGCTGCAAAATCATTTCACACATTTTGAGGAAAGTTGTATGACTATCAGGTATGGAATGTTGGCATAATTAGTGTGAAGGCACTCTCATTTTTTGGATGGCAATGACTTAAGTAAACTAGTTGCTCAAGAGAAATTCTCAAAGATATGAGGTGTACAGAATAAGATTAAGGTTGGATTTTCAATGATGTTCAGTATGAAAATAAATACATTCTATATTTCTGATAACAAAGTTATCAGAAATTTAACCTAAAGCTTTCTTTAAGGAATTAGAGTTGGGCTTTGATTTGCTGAATAAAAAACCTAAACCTGTTCTTAACAGACATGGTCTATAATGTGATTAAAAAGGGAAGTGAACTATTTAAGAGTTGTCAGTAAAGAAGCCCAAGATTTTCTTCTCAATTGCTCTGGCATCCTTGAAATGGATGGTCTAAAATCATAACAAGGAAAGGACTGCTTTTCTCTATTTGAAATTCTGGAACTGCTCTTTCATTGTTTCTGCTCTCTTAGCAAATCCATATTTATTGTCAAAGAGATCTAAACCACTATCCCTAATTGTAAAATATTTGCACAATGTTGCTTCAAAATTTTTAACAAGTTTGGTACTAAAGTCCTTTGCAACTCACTTGATTATACAACAAAATATTTCCTCTATATACTGTAGCTAATAGATCCATGTACTGGTGGTACACTTTAAAAGTTTCTCAGTAAGAGAAGCTTCTTTAAGTTCTATAGAACTAAGTTCCTTTTATCCCAATTTTTATGCTTGTTGATGTAAACAAATGCATATGGAACAGTGCCAAGTTAAAAAGAATTTATCCTACAGCAACAGTAACCAATTTGCTGCCTTCAGATACTTTTTATTGGCAATTCAATCAGTGAGCTGAAAAACCACAGCAGTGGGAGGATACCTACCAGTTTGCCTATCCTGCCTAGGACCTTATGTTGAGATGTAGGAAATAGTGGCTAGTCAAATACAGCTTTTTCACAGACTTGAATAACACTTGCAAATTATTCTGTTAACTTCCCAGGGTCAATTACCGTTACAAGCTATGAGCAGTAAAATCCACTTCCCTGCCAAGGACACAGTTGGAAAAAAACTAATGAAGTACAATGAATTGTTCCCCTTTTTCCTAGGATTGCCACACAGATTTGCCTTTCTGTTAAATGAAACCAAGAATAAATGCAGGGAGACCCCATTGTGCAGACACAGGTATAGCAGAATAAAATTACTTTGCTGTTAGCATTGCTATAATACGAAGAGATCTCTCTTAACTGCATTTCAGAATTAAAACATCATAAATGTTCTAAGACATTTCAGCCTTAAAATATTCAATACTTGCAGTATTCTGCTTCTTTTATCTGGTTCTCTTTGAACAGGAAAGTTTATACGCACTTTAAGTCAGTAAATAAGTTGCAAATAGAAGGACAGTTAAATTCCAAATGTAATTGATCATAGAATAGAATAAAATAACTTTATTGTCATTGCATTCTACAAATACAATGAAATTTGAAAGCTACTCCAGCACAGTGTCCCAAACACCACATCATAATCACACTACAGAGTATTTAAAAATTAAAATTAAATAATAATTAAAAACCTAGTCTAAAATCTCTCTAAAACATATCGTAAATTTGAAAGTTTTAAAATGCCACTATATACATAGGGCCAAATCACATATGCATTGTTTGATTCAAGACAATTATTGCCTTGGAAAAGAAACTGTATCAGATCCTGCCTAAGTAAAATGTGAACTTTGCTGGAGGTATAAGATAGAGTTTAAGCAAGGTCACCTGAAAACTTTTGAAGAAGTTTAATCAAGTGGATTTAACTACAAACATATCAATTTCTGACATATAGGAGTTGTATTAAAGATGCTTATAAAGTCTTTTATGTTCTAAGATAAAACGTTAAATTAAAAAAAAAAAGTTTTAGGAGTTGCTGGGAAGTTAAACTTTTCGATTAACATGACTCTATATTAATAGAAATGGTGCCCATGTGCAGGAATTTTCAGGAAGAACTTGTTATTCCGACTTGACACAATAAAAAAAAAAAGAAGAAGAAGAAGTTAAAAGGGGATAAGGGAAGGGCAAGCACGGAAAGGAGATGGATACCTTCTTTCCCCGTAGAGGACGTAAGAGCTGCGGAAAAATCCCAAAAGCTCGTTCTCGATCGGAGCGTTGTAGAGGATCTTAAGGTTGTAACTTCTCTGTTCCTCTAAGCTCCGATTGAGGACTATGACGAAGACCTGGGTCTGAGGGTAAAGGAAGAAGCCGGAGACATTCAAGGCACCGGCCAGCCGGTCCTCAGCCACGCGGACTGCTTCGATGTGCATGCGGTGGGCGTGGAGAACGATGTAACGGGTGGCGTTGAGACACTCGACTTGCACATTGACCTCGCCGCTGAAGGTGAAGTTCTCCATGAAGACGCTGAGCATCAGGTTGTAATGGAGGGGGCGCAGGTGTCCAGGAAGGCGCAGCTGGGTCCAGGGCTGCTGCTCTCGCCGCCTCGGCCACTCTTCCTCCTCCTCCTCCCCTTCCCCCTCCCCTCGAGCAGCTTCCAACGCCACGGTCTCTTCCCCTGCACTTCCAGGGGTTTCCCCGGCGCTGTTCTGGTTCAGGCGGGCACTTCCCGCGGGGACTGCCGCCGGGACACTTCGGTTGCCCGCCCTGCCTCCTGGGCCGTCGGAAGCGGTGCCGCTGCCGCACTCCTCGATGCGCACGCTGAGCAACACAGCGATCATGGTGACCACCAGCAATGCCAGGATGGAGACGGCGAAGCCCATCACCAGGCGCTTATGCACCGTTATGTGTCGCTCGGTGGTGCGGGGACGAGCGGCGGCCGCCTCTGCCCACTGGCCGGAGAGCCCCCTGCCGCCGTTCCTCAGAGCAGCGTCCTCCTCGATCATCCTGAGCACGAAGGATCAGCTCTTCTGACGCTTCTCGGCTGGGAACATCAAAGTAGCGCCACCCTTGGCTCCTCCCGCAGGGTTGTCGCCGTCCCCCGCCGGGGCCAGGAACGCATCAGAGACCGCCGAGAGGAACGGAGGGAAAGACCAGGGAAGCACCTAGCAAGGGAAAAGCCCTCCGCTTCTCTTCTTGCTGCCAGCCCGCCTCCTTCTGCCGCAGCCGCTGAGGGTGTCACTTGGCGAGGAACCCTTCGCGCTCCCTAAGAGCAGCCCCGGCGGCCGAAGGAAAGCTCCCCGCGCCCCATGTGAGAGGAGGAGCCGCCGAGAGCGGATTGGGCAGCGAGGGCTTCAGGCGCCGGGCGTTCTTCTCGAGGCAGGTCTGGGCGCCGTTTCCCGGTCGGCGCTGGAAGGAGAAGCTCTCGTGCGAGTCCAGCGAAAAGAGCCAAGAGCTCCGGTTGGCCGCCTCCTCGCCCTCCACAGGCTACTTATGCGCTCCCTCAAACTCGCCGCGCCACAAACTCTCCTCCCACTCAGCCCCTCTTGACTTAAAAGGTCCGCTCTTTGCTTCGCCGGCGTCCATTTTCGCCTCGACGGCTCAGGCGCTCCCGAGAGAAAGAAGAACCCGAGGCGAAAGGGATCTTGGCACAGACGAACCAGGTGCTGACTTTTCAGCTCCGCGCAGCTTCGGTTTCCGGCCGCCGGCAGGCACCGTTGTGTCTCCTTCGGCGGCGGCGGCGGCGGCGGCGGCGGCTTCTTTGGAAGCAGAGAGTCTGTCACCTGCGCGTCTCTGGGAGCACCTGAAGCTTGACGGGGCTGCCGAGCACTTGGTGGTCCCGCGCCCTGTCGCGAGCTCGGAGTCCGTGGGTTGGAAAAACAACCCCCGGACTCCCGAAGAGAACTTGTCGAGGGAAGAAGTCGGCGCAGGTCGGTCGTGGCCGCCGCACCTGAACGGCGCAACTACATTCTTTTGGAAAGGTCCGGCTGAGAGACTTGGCAAAGAGCAGGCAGGGTAGGAGACGAAATCGGCGCGCGGCCGGCCGGCTGGCGTTCAGCTTCTCTCGCGCGTTACAGAAGAAACGCGCGCGCGCGCACACCTCGTGCAGCCGCCGCCAATAAGGTCCAGGGAACCATCCGCGGCACTGACTCTTTGAGCGGGGCTGGCGGGAGGGGAGGGAGCACGCGCGCGCGCACACACACACACACACACACACACTACAATGATGTACTTGAAAATGCGTTCGTCGGGGGAGATGCAGAGGGCGAGCAATGCTTGACACTGGTGGCCTCTTAGGGACAAACCTTGAACTAATTGGCCGGCGAACGCCACATCATAAATTTGCTCCGTGGCGAGATTCCGCGTCCCCCCCCCCCTTTATACACACATGTTCAGCATGCATACACACACATGCACGCATGTTTGGCATGAATACATACATGCCTACATGTTTGGCATACATATACACACACATACATGTTCAGTGTGTTTGTATGTGCTGAACATGTATAAATACATTAGAATGACAGCCTGTTTTATAGATTAAGCCTATAGGATCCGTTCAAAGTAATGCCTTTACCCAGGAATTAAATCTTTCCTATGGTACTTGAGGATTTGTTCACAAGTTTTGCCCTGAAAAATCAGTATCATGCAATAAGAAATTAGTTCCCATCCTAAGAGATGAAGAATTCTTCCTTGTATTTACCTTTTAACACTGAATGCGCTCTTCAGTGCAAACTGACTCAGAAGCAGGCATGCCATGAAATGTAACTCTGCCAATATCTTTATGCTGCCAGAAACACAATTTGCCCTGAGCCAGAACATATATTTTTATGACTACAAGAAATACTTTTCCTGCTATATAGACACATTAGAATGGGCAGAATTAAACCCTACTAGAATATATTAGGCTTCAAATATCACTCTAATCCATAACATGGTTTGTTTGCTATCGACTTACTCTGTTTAGTGAACAGAACATACTAGCAGTGTGGTATATAAACCCAACTTCATGCTTAGCGCATTGTGTGAATGGATATTGAAGTCTACTCACCAAAGCTTGAAACAATGGTTTATTTAATATGACATGTGAACCAGCCTATAAATTTAATGTTTACAAAATATCCGAAGCATGCCAGACAAGTGGCTTAATAACAGTAATAGTCCTCAATTGACAGATATGTTCCTGTCCCTCATGGTAGATTTATTTTCAGTGAGAACTTCAAGACTAGCACAGAGAACAATTTTGCGTGCCCTGCTGGAAATCATAAGTGATATCCCAAGTCTATTGTCTTTAATGCTCTTTGTAAATGAATAAGCAGGATATAAAATAAATATTCTTTCTGATCATTACATCTAGCATTGGAATCTACAAATATAAATTCTTAATAACAAAGAACAATATTTAAGGGAACTAGTACTATACTAATAAAATGTTTATGGTAAAAAGGCAATCAAATTACTTCATATCCCTTGTTTCTGTTTGGAAATATTAGTCCGCTTGAACTGGTTATTTAATTTATATGCAGGAGCTGGCTAAGTGTTTTTAAAGGTGAAAGTGAAATCTTCAAATTGACCTGTCAGATATGTTTTTTATTTCAATATCTATAACTGAGCAGCTGTCGGTGAAATGTGTAAGCAATTCACTACAGCAACCCCTGCAAATCTGAAATTATGACAAAAGTAATTTTTGTCAGAAAGTACTTCTAGATAAATTCATGCTACAGTAGTGCCCTGTTGCAGAATCAACCTTATATAATAAATATTGTTTTACTGTGATGAGAAAGAGCTTACATAGTAAATGTCAGTGGTCAGTTATTTTGATCTAATAATGTGCATTTCGCTGGACTGAAAAAAATGTTTGAAAAAGTTTGCAAACCCAAAAGTAATGTCATGATAAACCCAATGCAAACCCAATCTTCAGTCATGATAAGCTGATTTAGTCACTAAACACATACTTCCAAGTCCTTAATAATAGTTGCCAAAAAGTAAAAGTAGAAATGAAAGGGTAGGGAAAAAGACAAAGAAGGGAAGAAAAGTTCGGAGTCTGAGTCTGCAGAAGGATTTGTTAATGTTCCAAAATGCCTCTCTGGAAAACTGAACCAAAATGTATGAAGAAAATGCCTCTATTCTAATAAACGAAGAAAATGCTTCTTCGTAAAACAAAACAAAGTCTTGTGTTCTCTTTCGACACAAGGTTTGTTTCCAAACTATTTTGTCATTCCTAGATCTATATTAATACTAGCTGTGTTCCAGTTTCATATTTAGTAAATACATTGTTTTTTATTAATTTTGTTACTGTCCCCTCAATATACATTCTATTTTCAAAGATCTGATGTTATGCTTTCTTATATGGAGGACCATTTACAGTCTAAAATAGATGCAGAAACAACAGAGAGATGACTTCATACAACATAAATACATACAGTATATGTAAGCAAAGGCAAAAACATTTTTTTACATATTGTACGTTCATTGGGGTACAATAAGGAAAATAGAACAATACTCCAAGGGTGGTCAGGAAATGTTCATTTTGCAAGGTGTGTTAAAATATAAAATCTGAATTGTGACATTCTTGGGAATTCTACACACAGGAATCAGCAAAGGGAATAGAATTGTTTTATAGAGCAGACAAACCTTGTATGACTCAGGATAGTGAACCTGGATGGGGCAAGATGAAAGTACTCACAGGTAAGGCATAGAGAACTCATGAAGCTTTGAAGATAAGGATGGAAAGATTAATGAGGATGGATTGAAAGAGGAATGGTTTGAGAGATATGGTCAAGAATTGTAAGTAAAGTTATAAAAATATAGATGAATCAATACAAGTACAAAGAGAAGGATACTTCAAAGGATATGCATTGTTAGAGTTATTTGGGATAAATTGTCTATTTTTTAGTGAAAAAGCAAATCTTCAAAATTAAATAGTTGGGCAAAGATGCAAATGGAATCCCGATGGTTCAAATTATGCATCAATGATTTGATTTATAAATTTTTCTTTATCTTATATCTATATTAATTTTATGAATTTTTATCCTTGTTTTATGATCCAAACTTAGCCTAAAAGGTAAGCTAAATAATATTTTATGTATTGAAGTAACATTTAATATTTTGCACAAGCTACAAAATTGTAGAATATATGGAAAAGTATATACTGTAGTTGTTATTGTTTTATATTTACATGCCACCTGACTCCCAGCAACTCTGGACATTTTGCTGTTCAAGTAATTAGTGGAAATCCATGGCCAGAATGGAAATTTCTATGAAATTTGTTACGTTTGTTTGTATGCTTTCAAACATTTTATGACAGGTTTGCATTCTGGAAATAACCATCTGTGCAATATTTATGAACTACAAAAACTCATTCAAAATTCCACAAAATATGTTTCAAGAACAGTTCAGTGTTAAGCTTCCATATTCTAACTACAAGTATGTCTTGATAACTCTGTCATATAGACCCATTTGAAACATTTATATTCAGATTTTCTGTAGAAACTCTGCAAGAGAATTGCTACCCATGTTATGCAACTGATTAGGGCGGGGAGAATCTTTTCCAATTTTGGCATTATTTTTTAAAATGCCAAATGACCTATACGTCTTATTTCTATGCCAGTATAGAAGATGGCTATTATTTTCTCACAAAAGCTTAGATCTATTTATTTTATTTGATTAAAGTTATCCTAGGAATTCAGAGTCAAGAATACAAATATAGTCTTATGATTCACCACTTTACTTTGACATTTTATCATTTTTGATAGAGGCAATAGTAACTATAGAGTAATTGAGAGAAATTTGTTGCATCCAATTAGGATGCCTTTTAACCACATTAATTAAATATTATCCACAAACTATTTCCAAGGAAGTGTACTAATACTATTAATGTAAATAAATATGATTAGAATACTTCTATTATAATTATGCCTTTCTTATGGGACTTGAGTTGGCCATTTTAAGAAAGAACTTCTGGGGAAGTTCAATCATAATCTGATCAAACTATTCTCCTTTGTAAAGGAGGTTTCAACTAGACCATTAGAAATATTATTTTGTGAATTTAGGATTGCAGCATGCATGGGAGAGGATCAGAACACTATGAGATGATTGTTTTACATTCTGTGAGTCTTGGAGTATTTTATTTACTGTTGATAAATTCATAATTAAATCACTGAACATGTTGACCTCTGTGGTGCTGCTGGAAGTTAGAAGTCCAACTCTTATTTTATTATAGTTTAAAATTCTGGGCCCTTCAGTATAATATGTCTGTGATTACTTTTCAGAATTGCAGTACTTCACATGCTTTAAAACATCTTTCCTCCTAGATAAGATGTTTTAAGACACAACTGGACTCATTTCAGACAATGTAATTCCTTGTTTTATGTAAAAATGCAGGAGTAAATTAGGCCAGCAACAGAAGATTGATTTTCTTTTTGTTAAAATTCTGGTGAGATTGTTTGCCATTTATCTAAAAAAAATCCAATCAAGTAGAGTTTTTAACTATATATCATATAGATTGGACAATTCATTTATGGGGATGAACTTCTCAATTAAGAATTATAATATATATTCAGGGGATAGATAATTTTAATATTTATAATCATTTTTTTTGTTTTATGAAAAATTTATTTGAGTGACTTTGGACATTTCAGTATTATTCCGTGCCTCTTTCCATGTTAGTTGTGGGGATATTTAAATTTGATGATGAAGTCATTCTCTGCGTAGTTGTAGGAAAAGGAGAAAAGCCCCAACTCCTATAACATTTAAAGATTCATAAAATGCTGATTACTGCCAATTCATTTATCTAATAGCTGCTACCATTTTTAAATAATAGTGTAGATCTTTTTACTTAACACAAACACATATATACACTTTCATGTTCTCGATGCAGACAATTTTGGACAGCCACCTGACTGAAATGACATAGGGTCTCCTACTTGGGCAGGGAATTGGACTAGAAGACCTCCAAGGTCCCTTCCAGGTCCATTCTGATTGATTGAAATAACATTAGACACTGGAAGATACAGCTATGGCACAATGGAAAACTGATTTAGTGGACAAAAGTGATAGATTAGAAAATAATGCTTTTAAATTTATAGTGGCTTCAATCGTAATATTACACGGAAGTCAATGTTTTTAATCTTGCAGAGAAGCTGTATAATCCTCTGAGTCCACTTTATTTATTGTAGGCTGCAATCCTATCATCATTTGGAAATAAGCCACATGAAGTTCAATGGGACTTATGTCTAAGCCACCATGTGGGTATTCTGTTTAAGATAGCTTGGTTGTGTCAACCATAGTAAAGTTAAAATGTATTGAGTAAAAGACCAGTTAGATAAAGGCTAAATTTTGGATTTGATTTAAGCCAATCATAAAAATATTGCAATATTAGTAATTACTATTTTAAAGAAAATCAGTTTTATGATTCTTATTTCATATTTTACATTGTGCCTTGCAGCAGGAAAACAATTAGGAATTTCATTTTGATCACAATAAGATCATGATTCTGATCAAGTGTATTATTGATGATACAAATTACTTACTTTTAAAAAGTATTTCAATTAGAGCAAAAATTCACGTCTTTTCATCTTTTAGCTATGCAAATTGTTACAAAATATAAGTGTTTGACATTAATAGAAGATGCTTGAAATTAACAATTGATTCGTAATATTGTCTTTCATTTTTTAAATTAGGAAAATTGTCTCTTTTCTCTTTAGTGCCACCTTGTGGGTCAGCTAGCAAAAAGAAAGCATGAAGATTTCTTAATGCAATACATATAGTGAGTATATGATAAATTACCATAATAACTGTAAAAAAAATTAGAACGATACTGCAGTATTCATTGAATTTCTTTTTTATATAACTATTGAGTTTCAGAAAAGTAGAAAGATAAAAGATAAATAGAAAAAAGGATTTTAAAAAAAGTTTTAAAAGGTGCAAAAAGGTAAATAAATGAAAAATAGAAAAAGTACGAATTCAACTTTCTTTTGTACAGATATTAGTAAAAATGTATCGAACCCTTACTCAAAGAGTACTCTAAGATTAACACTTGTCTACATTATTTCCATAATCCTATATAATTCTAATAAATCCCAAAATCATTTTTTCATTTCTTTTAGTTTCACAAAAAAAGTCCACAAATGATTTCTAAGTAGAAATAAAATTTGTTAAAGGCTTTTCTTTCTTTCAGGCTGTCAGTATCCCATTTCCACCAATTCCGGCAGCTTTACTGATTTCATAGAAAAACCCAGGAGGAAAACATTCATGCCTACCAATAAGCATGATTTTTTTTATAACAGTTATAATATCTTAGTACCAGTTGATTAAATTACAAAAGATAATAAGCCATTTTTTATAAGGATATATTACTGAAAAGCAAAATACTACTGTAGGAAAATTAGTTTTTCCTCAGATAATTTATCTTAAATGCAATGGTCATCTTAGGATATAGCAATGGAATTCTTTACATTTATATCTGAACTTCCTTTTTGATATGGGATAATTTTAAACTTAGTCTCTCTCCCTTTCAGTTATTATCAATACACATTGCAAACTGTTAAATGATTGTTCCTCTTTTGTGTGCATATTGGTTAAAAGATGTTTCCTTTTGCTGTGCATGAAAGATTTTAATACTGTTACTGCATTTTTTTCAGTTCATTCCATGTATAATTACCCATCTTTATTTTTTATAAAGGTCTTTGATAATATACCTGATGTTCCCAAAAGTTCTTTGGATGTCACAAGCAAGAAAAAAAAACATAATCTGCACAAAATCTGGAGCGCAAAGTCTGCATTAACTGGTCCATAATAAAGAAACAACTAAAAGAAGCTTTTTGTTTGATAAAAGTCTCACAAACTATGCAGGGATGGTATTCAGCCAGTTCTGACTGGTCCTTGCAGACCAGTATGGAAAATTTGGACAGGTTGGGAGAACCAGTGGAGAAAATTTTTACTGGCCTTGCCCATCCTCTGGCCCCCACCCTTTGACTTCTGTTTCCCAGAAATTTACCTCCTTGAAGCAAACAGCAAGCAGCCAGTTTCAGTTTCAGCACAGCCTGATTAGCATAAGCAGCTGATAGTCGGTTGGATCAGCCTCCAACCATCAGCTGTTTCAGGCTGCAGGGATTGCCAGAGCCGATGGCTGCCTCTGCATGCCCCATTGCATCCCATTTTTGATCTGCGCACACCCCATTTTTGGCCCATTCTGATCCCTGCCACCTAAAAATGGGGTGTGCGAAGGCTGAAAATGAGATTCAGAGGCTGAAAATGGGGTGCACAGAGGCGGCAATAGGCTATGGAAATCCCTGCAGCCTGAAACAGCTGATGGTTGAAGGCCGATCCAACCGACAACCAGCTGCTTGTGCTAATCAGACTGTGCTGAAACTGAAACTGAAACAGGCTATTTGCTGCAAGGAAGCAAATTGCTGGGAGGCAGAGGCAGGTTTTTTTTTCTTGTTTGATCACTGAGCACAAAGTGCACTATTGGTGTGCCCACCCGTGAAGTACACTCACGCATGCAAAGCAAGCTCCAAAGACACTCTGAACCGGTAAGAAAAAAATTTGAAACACAACACTGAAACTATGTGAAATAGATATAAGAAACAACTATTTCAATATTTAAGTGCGTCATGAAGGAATCCAAATGTTTATCGTTATCCTAACTGCAGCATCTTCCCCAGCTGTGTTAAATTCACAAAGGAATTATATACCATACAGATGATTCTCATCCATTTTGTATATTAAGACTAAAAATGTAAAGGAAATTTAACCAATATCTAGTTAGAAAGGTAAATGTCTTTTCTCTAATTGTGTGATACTAAATCCTCCATAGTTTCTGCAGTAAAAAAATGATTTGTGGAATTATTGGCTAGAGCATATGAACAAGTTAAGTATGATAATTTACTATTTTATTAGGATTTCTAGATCCAGAGTGCCTAAGAACTAATAATACTTGGCAATATAATATCTTTTTAATGTTTGGTTGGCATTCAATGTTTAAAAAATAGAATTGTAGGTATCCTTAGAACATCACTTCTAAGAGAAATAAATGACAACTTATATTAATATCAGTTACTTCTGTTGTAAAAAGCTGATAGTCATTAGGATGCTATTTTTTAATTATTTCATCACCATTGGGGAGAGTAAAAACCCATTGTCCTCTCTTCTGCTATTCTTAAAAAAATAAGAGCTATCAGGATACATTTTTAACCACTGAAACTAAGCTAACAACAAGGGATAGCCATCATGGATGCTATTAATTACTTTAAATAAAATACTAAAAAGAAATTAATCTTTATAAACAGTTTTCCATATATAAGAATATACAGGTCCTTTTGTAAAAACTTTGTGCCATTCAAGTTTACTTGATAGGATTTATAGTAAATGCCCTGAAAGTTAATTCTGATTTCTTTTTAAGTACAAATATTTATTTACCCAAACAGTTTGCCTTTCCAAATTGATTCCTTGTCCCAAAGTGAGTTTTGAGATATGGTCATATAATTACTCCATCATAAATATTGTAGCTAAAAAGTCATGTGTTTCACTTTATTGCAGACATATCACTTCTTGAACCAAAAGGCAGCTGTACATAAAGCTGGTGTGACATGTGGCGCCCTTACTTATACCTATATGCAAATATTATGACTAGAGTTGCACACATTTTGCATTCTTTCTTTAATCAAGCAAAACTTGCTGCCAGATGGAAGCAAGGTGGACTGTGATAAAAAGAGACAGATGTGAACAATCTCCTTAAGTTTAAACCTAAATTAGATAACCCTTAAAATTTATCCAGACTGCTGACTATTAATTATAAATTTCAGTGGGATGGCAAGCCCGGAAAGAAATAGTCCAGATTGTTTAGCAATGTGATTCACATGGATAATTAAATGTCTGAACACAAAAAAGAATACACTCAGAAGAATCCAAATGTCAATACCACTCTCTCTCTTCCCTGCTTTCGGTGAAGTTCTTGAAAATTGTTGAAATTCCTAAGTAAAGGTTTGTACTTAAAAGATCACTATCTTAAAATAACTCTGATCATTCCTTGCAAAATGTGTATGTTTTGCTGAAGGGAGGTAATATTTTCAAGCCCAAATAATATTGTCATAGAGAAGTCTATGCAAAGCAATAGACACAATCTACATAGACCTCTGAAAAGCCTTTGATTCAGTGGTAAGACAAACTACTCCTAAAACTAAAATCTTATGGTATCTCTGGACACCTGCATTCCTGTCAAATAGACAACAAATGGTCAAAATTGGGAGTGTCCTATCAAATTCTGTTCCTTTCAATCATGGTGTCCCCCAAGGCAGTGTTCTTGGACCAACTCTTTTCATACTCTACATAAATGACCTCTGTGATCATATTAAGAATAACTGTGTTCTTTTCGCTGATGATATAAAGCTGTTCAATACCACAGACAATACTGCTACCCTTCAAAAAGACCTTGAATATGTATCAGAATGGTCAAACAAATGGCAACTTCAAATCTCAACAAATAAATGCTCTGTCTTACATATTGGCAAAAAAAAAATCAGAAAATAAAATACAAGCTGAATATTCAAGACCTTATTGATGATCCAAGCTCTGTAAAGGACCTTGGAATACTCATCTCTAATTATCTAAGTGCTAGAGCCCATTGTAACTACATAGCCAAAAAGACATTAAGAGATGTTAACCTAATACTACATAGCTTTTTCTCTGCTAATATCACACAACTAACTAGAGCATACAAAACATTTGCTAGACCAACACTCAAATACAGCTCATCAGTCTGGAACCCACATTATGTATCTGATATTAACACAGTTGAGAAAGTCCAGAAATATTTCAAGAAGAGTTCGCCACTCCTGTACTCATTGCAGAATACCTTATGCCACCAGACTTGAAATTCTAGACCTAGAAAACCTTGAATTACGCCGTCTTCGGTCTGATCTAAATATGGCATATAAAATCATACATTGCAATGTCCTACCTGTCAATGAATACTTCAGCTTCAACCATAACAACACAAGAGCACGCAATAGACACAAACTCAAGGTTAACCGCACCAAACTTGATTGCAGGAAATAAGACTTCAGCAACAGAGTGGTCAATGTCTGGAATACTCTACCTGACTCTGTAGTTTCTTCCCCAAATCCCAAAAACTTTAACCTTAGACTGTCTACTATTGACCTCACCCCTTTCCTAAGAGGTCTGTAGGGGGCGTACATAAGTGCACCAACATGCCTACCGTTCCTGTCCTATTGTTTCTTTTATTTTTCTTATATGTACCCATTTCATGTACGCATAACTATGTATATACATACCTATGCATATCTATAGTATTATACCTATTATCTTGTAAGCAATTGACAAATCAAATAAATAATAATTAAATAAATAAATGATATAGAGTACAGATTTATCTAGGCTGTTTTAAAACTTTGTGTGTCATTGCTGATACTAGCATTTTAAAAAACCAGATCCAATAAGTCCAGAGTAGGAAATCTGAATCCACATAATGAGGAGTCAAAACTTTTTTCTCACCTTCCCTTTTTCCATCTATGAGATTTATTTAGAGCTTTATTCTTTAGATATGAAAAACAATTCCCCTTTCTCCCCTAAAAAAATACTTAAACTTCTATTAATCCTAGTCAGCATGATAAATAATTTTGGGTATATTTCAGCAATACCTGAATTGATTTCACAATTCTTTCAGCAGTGTAAACTAAGACAGTTCAGTTAAGGCCCGGTCCCACTGCACTTACAGGTGCAAAGAGGATGTAAAACATTAAAAAAAGCTTGCCATCCATTGGAAAACGCTATGCATCCGTTGTGTACTCAATGCATATGTGTTTCATACGCTCTATCCATCGAGCATCCGTCCACTGTGATTTCATCTGTGGAAAAACTTTGTGAGCTGCACAAAACTTTGTGAACAGATGAACTTTCCGCCGCGTACGATGAACATCTGTGACATCTATGGGCAACAAACGTTCTATGTCCGTTATCATCCATTAAATGTTCACTGTATCCTCTCTGCATCCTCTGGTCATCTCCTCAACTCACATCCGCTGCAGCTGAAAACGGAAAGAGGGAGGAAACAAAAGGTACATGGAATGTCTACACAGCTTTAGTAGCATGGAAATAGAAAAGATGGAAGTGTATGCATCTCGTATATAAAGGATTCAAAATGGACAAAACGTTTGTATCTGGGATGTATCTCGTATATTTAGGATGTCTGGAGTATGTCTAGAGTATGTAGAAGGACACGAGCGGACAACCGATATTTTCTATAAAAAGGGGGAGAAAATCATCTGGATCGCTGGGATGGTGGACCATACAGTCCCACTATGCTTGCACTGGAGGTTTATCTATCCCACAACTATCCTTAACTATCCCACAAGCATGCAAAGGCTTAACCATTTTTTCAAAGTTTTCACCAACACTTTATTAACTAAACAAAATGAACCAAGTAAACTAAGTGTCTTAAGCAAAGATAACCTTTATTAACTTTCTTAGGTAAACTATGACTGTATTAAATAAGCAAAATGAACCAAGTAAAGTGTCTTAAGCAATGATAAACTTAACAAGTAAACAACTCAGTCTCTGACACTATTCTCAGTCACTCTGAGTCATGTCCATGGTCTCAGCTGTTAAGCGGTCAGGGACTGTGGAGGTGGCTGTGGCTTGAGTGCTGGTCTGAGGCACCATTAGGGTGCTTGGGCTCGAGGATACAACAGGTGGTGGTATGTTCAGGAAGCTATCCGAGAGCTGACTCAGTCCCGTGAGGTTGAGAGGCCCTTCATCAAGGCACTTGAGATGTCAGGCACAATACTGATGACAGATTGTCCGTTGACGGGCTTGGCTGTGGGGTGGAGGAAGGGTTGGGAGGAGTGTAGTGGGGCTGTCTGGTCTGCAGCTGGGTGAGGACTGGCTTCTGTGGCATCCGATAAATCTGGGTCTGGACTGGGAAGGTCTGCTTGTGCTGTGGGAAGTCCTGGTAGTTGTAGCCTTGGTAGGTGAAGGGTTGTTGAAAGCCATGTAAGGGCTGTGACATCGCCTGGGGTGGAGGAGCAGACCTGGACTGGGTAGGAGCAGCTTCAGCTGGGCCTTGAGGGTTGTTCAGAAGTGCTGTGATGTTCTGCTTCATCACCTGGTACTGAGCCTCGGGCAGGTCCCTCAGGGTCTGGCTCATGTAAGTGATGAAGGTGTTCCGGCCCGAGGATGCTCTGTCCAAGTGGACCAGCTGAGAGAGAAGTTCTGTGCTGGTCTTCATTGTGTCCCTGATCTCCAACAGTACACTGTGGTCCTGGCCCTCCAGTCTGCCTCTGCCTGCATCCTCTGGAGCTGGGGGTGGGGGTGGGTTGGCCTCTGGTGGCTGTTGCTTCTTCCTCCATTTGTGACAGCAGGGCGTCATCTTCCATGGGATCCTCCAAGTCTGCCAGCATGGGGAGTGCAGCTGTCGGGGGGGTCTCTGCTATGGGGCCCTCTGAAGACACCTGCCTGGACAGGGTATCTGGCTCCTGGCTGGAAGAGGACTGGCTGTTTGTGGGCTGTCTGAGTGAGAGGGGTCTCAGAGGGGCTGCTCCTCAGTGGCGGATCTCACCCTCCAGGAAACTGCACTTGGCCATGACGTACATCTCCCAGTCAGTGAGCTTGACAGGGCCTCTAGGGGCTTGAGCAGCAGGGCCTTCAGGGGCTTGAGCAGCAGGGCCTTCAGCAGCAGGGTTTTGAGGGGCTTGAGGGCCTTGGGGCTGGTCCACCACAGCAGCAGCAGCAGCAGCAGTGGCAGCAGCGGCAGCAGCAGCAGCAGCTTCAGAGTCAGTGGCAGGGAGTGGGATGCTGGTTCTGCCCTTCTTCACCTTGCCAGGGCTTGAAAGAGTAGGCACGGACTTCCTCTTCTTGCCTGACTGACGAACCATGGTATTCCTGCAAGATGTATGTGGCAGCACATCTTTCCCCTGTATGCTGACTGCGTGCGTGCTGCATCCTTTTATATCCAAGGAGCTGACGCAATTCATACTCCCCGCATGCTCAGTGAATGCTTTGCATCCGATATACATCCTCACGGCATTCCCTTTGTTTCCTATAGGCATCCATGATGCATCCACTTCATCCGTGATGTATCTGCCCCTTCCGCTATGCATCAGCTTCAAAATTCTCCCCCGGAACCCCTTCGGAGGTGTCATCCGCTTCCATCCGCTTTCATCCACTAGGTTTCCTATGAACATCCGTTTAACATCCCCGCTACATACTACACACGTCCATTCTTTTCCATTCTGTTTATGCAAATTTTTGCCACTTTTTGGAGCGGATGACAACGGATGGAACCACCCCCGAAATTTTGCTCATCCGCTATGTCCATCTGCCAGTGGTACCTAGCCATAACTGTGGGAAAAGAAAAATCATTTTTCTAGAAGTATCTGAAATCTGATCACATCTTAGGAAAAAATGGTTCATGGTAAATGATATATTTTAAATTTTAGCTGATATTCAAATAGTTGTCTACAGCATAGTGGAGGGTATAAAATAATCTGCTTGAAAGATATGTCCAAAGGAAACCTTTCTCATATCTTCATCACAGAGATCATCACTTAGAGATCATCTCAAGTATTTTATAAAAAATCCTGATGATCTTTAATTAATGAAACAAAATCGGACTTTGAACCATGAAAGATTCATTTTGAGAGAGAGAAATGAAGAATTTGAAGAAAAATAATCTAGTTAAGATTAATTTTGAAGCTCTATTATGATTTGAAGTTTTATATAAGAAATATTGTGACTATAAAAAGAACAGTACATTTTGTTAAGAATCAACATATCCTGCAGCAAATGAAAAAAAAATCAAATAAAAATCAAATCAAATCAAAGATGGATTGGATATTTCAGCAGAATACCATTTGGAGTGGATGACAACAGATGCATACGCAAAACGTATGCATAAACGAAATTTTGCTCATCCGCTGTCTCCTTTATGCATACGTTTTGCGTCCATTGGCCAGTGGGACCAAGGCTTTACTAAATAGCTAATCCTACTGTACTTGGGTTGCCAAAATATGGATTACAACGACATGGCAGGAAAATATTTTTTTCTTTGTCCCTTTGCTTATCATTGGTGATTATCTGGACCTTTACATTCAGATCTGTATGAAATCACATAATATTTATTTGAAAATGCATCTAATTTGTCTTCATACTTCAGAAATCTTTTTTTTTATGTTATAAATAGTAGTTAGACACTGAGCACATAAAAAGTTTGCTTATGCTAAATAGGAGAAGTGAGCTGTTGCTCCATGGAGGGAGTCAGACTTTCTGCAAGCTCTGAACCTTCCCAGTTGTGCCTGTTTATGAGGCATCTCTGGGGAAGGGAAGGAGCCTTCAGTAATGCTGCAGGAAGAATTGCTCACCTTTCTTTCTAAAGGCTAGGTCACACTGGCCGACGGATGCAAAATGTATGTAAAAAGGACACAGCGGATGAGCAAATTTTCCATCCGTTGTTATCTGCTCTCAAAAGTGCCCCAAATTTACATAAACAGAGTGGACAACAACGGAAAGGAACGGACGTGGGGAGGATGTAGCGGGCATGTAAAGCAGACATTCGTAGGAAGCCTAGTGGATGAAATTGGATGGAAGCGGGTGACACATCCTCAGGGCTTCCGGAGGAGAACAGCCATGCGGACACGTAGTGGAAGGAATGGATGCGTAGCGGATGACGCTGATGCATCACGGACGCCTATAGGATACATAGTGGATGCCTAGTGGATACAAAGCATTCACTGCGCATGCGGGGAGGATGAATTGCATAAGCTCCACGGATATAAAAGGATGCAGCTCGCAAGCAGGTCACCATTCAGAGGAAAGACCTGCTGCCAGAGACATCTTGAGAGAACACCATGGGGAAGAAGAGGAAGCCTGTGCCTACTCCTGCCAGCCATGGCAAGAAGGACAGAACCACCATCCCACCCTCTGGTGCTGACTCTGAAGCTGCTGGTGGTGCTGCTGCTGCTGCTCCTGGTGTTGCTGCTGCTGGTGCTTCTCCTGCTGGTGCTGCTGCTGGAGTTGCTGGTGCTGCTGATGCTGCTGGTGCTTCTCCTGCTGCTGGTGCTTCTCCTGCTTCTCCTGCTTCTCCTGCTGCTGCTGCTGCTGCTGCTGCTGCTTTTGATGGACCAGCCCCAAGGCCCTCAAAGCCCTGCTGCTGAAGGCCCTGAAGCCCCTGCCAGAGGGAGGAAGAGGCAAGGCAAGGAGAAGGGAGAGAGGAAATAGAACTCCATTTCCAAGGACCATGAGGAGGAGGTGCTGGAATGGCTGAGGGAGAATGAGTACCTGTGGAGGAAGGGACACAGGCTCTATCGAGACACCAAGCGGAAGTAGGCAGAATGGAGAGAGAAGGCGGAGAGCCTGGGTTACACTTCAGATGTCCTCCTGGGGTGGTGGAAGCATATGCACACCTGCTATGGCAAGCTGCACCTGAAGAGATCTGGGCAGGCCGCTGTCAAGTTAACTGACCGGGAGACCTATGTCATGGCCAGGTGCAGCTTCCTGGAGGGTGAGATCCGCACGGAGGAGCAGCCCTCTGTCAATCCTTTCCCTCAGACAGCCCACAGAGAGCCACTCCTCTTCCAGCCAGGGGCCAGCTAGCCTGTCTGGGCAGGTGTCTTTGGAGGGCCCCCCGACAGAGACCCCCCCCCCGACAGTTGCACTCTCCGTGCAGAGGACGTGGAGGATCCCCTGTCTCAGATGGAGCAAGAAGAGGCAGCCACCAGAGATCAACCCACACCCACACCCAGCTCCACCTCCACAGAAAGTAGGCAGAGAGGCAGACCAGAGGGACAGAGCCACACTGTCCTCTTGGAGATCAGGGACACAATCAAAGCCAGCACAGATCTCCTCTCCCACCTGGTCCACTTTGACATACCATCCTCCAATTTCAAGCCCTTCATCACATACATGAGCCAGACCCTCATGGACATGCCCGAGGCCCAGTACCAGGTGATGAAGGAGAGGATCACACTCTTCTGCACCACCCTCCAGGCCCAGCTGCACCTGCTGCTACCCACTCCAGGTCTAGTCCTCCACCCCAGGCGATGTCTTAGCCCTTACACAGATTTCAGCAGCCCCTCGCCTACCAAGCCTACCACTACCAGGACTTCCCTCAGAAGAGGCAGCCCTTCCCAGTCCACATCCAGGTTCCTCAGACACCACAGAGGCCTCAGCTGACCCAGCTGCAGACCAGACAGCCCCACTACACTCCTCTTTCCTCCACCCGACAGGCAAGCCCTTCCTCAGAACATCTGTCATCAGTGTTGGGCCTCACATCCCAGGTACTTGATGAAGGGCCTCTCAACCTCACGGGACTGAGTCAGCTCTCTAAGAGCTTCCTGAACACACCATCTCCTGTTGTACTCTCAGGGCCAGGCACCCCAATGGTGCCTCAGACCAGCACTCCAGCAACAGCCATCTCCACAGTCCCTGGCCCCTTTATATCTGAGACCATGGGCACGCCTCAGAGTGACTGAAAAGAGTGCCAGAGACTGAGTTGTTACCTGTTCACCTTATCTTTGCTTAAAGACACTTTACTTGGGTCATTTTGCTTTTTAATAAAGTCATACAGTTTGTTATTAATAAAGGTTATCTTTGCTTCACACACTTGGTTCATTTTTTTACTTAATAAAGTGTTGGGGAAAACTTTGAAAAAAGGGTTAAGCCTTTGCATGCTTGTGGGATTGGTAAGGATAGCTGTGGGATGGATAGCTGTGGGATGGGAAAGAATAGCTGTGGGATGGAAAGCTGTGGGATGGGTAATGATAGCTGTAGGATTGGTAAGGATAGCTGTGGGATAAGGATAGTTGTGGGATGGGTAAGGATAGTTGTGGGATAGAAAAATGTCCAGTGCAAGCATAGTGGGACTGTACGATCCACCCTCCCAGCTGCCACAAATATGGCCCTTTATTATCAATAACAATTTAATCATTGATCCACACATTTCAACAAAAACAAAACTCTTTATTTATACCCTATTCATTGTAAGGCCACTCAACATACATGGCACAATCTCATCAGTGTGATGAGACAGGCTGAAAGAAGAATCCATTAAGCATCTACCATCCTGTCTTGCCACTCTACTGCTCCAGCTGGGGAGTTGCACCAGTGTTTCAGGAGGTTGCGCTGAAGCTTCCCTTCATGTGAAGCTCTGTTGGGGCCTTGCACATCCACAGTGTCTATCAGGTTTAGTCCTTGCCTCCATTCACCAGGCTCCATGTCCCCATTGCCTTGTTGAAGGTCCACAAGCCTGTTCTGCAACACTGGGTAGTGGGTGCGCATGAGATTGTGCAGGATGCAGCAAGCTTCCACGATGCTTCTCATGGTCTGTGGGCGATGCTGCATGGTGGTGAGAAGTACCTGGAACCTGCTGGCCAGGATGCCAAAGGTGTTCTCCACCACCCACCTTGCCCTGGACAGCCTGTAGTTGAAGATCCTCTCTTCACGGGTGAGCTATCTGGAACTGTGGGGCTTCATGAGGTAGGTTCTGAGAGAGAAGGCGTCATCACCCACGATGAAGTAGGGCACATTTTGTGTGTCGTTGGGTAGGGGGTCTGGATCTGGGAAACCCATGATGAGGTTGCATTCTAGCCCTTGAGGTCACTGGCGTTGTATACCTGGCCATCAGAAGGTGACCCATTGCCTGAAGCATCAATGTACATGAACTTGTAGTCAGCATCAACCATGGCAAAGAGGATGATGCTGAAGAAGCCCTTGTAGTTGAAATAATTGGATCCCGAGTTGGGTGGAGCTTTGCAGGACACGTGCTTCCCATCTGTGGCTCCAACGGTGTGGGGAAAGTTCCACCTCTGATCCCACTGCTCTGCAACTTTCCTCCAGCCTTCTATGGTGGTGGAGCACTGGAGGAACTCCTCCACGTATTCTTCGATGATGGCCTGCACCACTTCTCTGACCACTTTGCTGATGGTGTTGTGTGGCACCCTCCAGGCATACTGCATGTTTCTGTGCGTGGTCCCAGAGGCCAGGTGGCGCAAAGTCAATGCCACCTTTAGTTCATGGTCCAGGCTGGGATGGATACTGGTGTTTGCCTTGGTCAACCTGGCTCTCAGACGCTCCACAACTTCGTCAAACATGGCTGGTGGCATCCTCATGAAGTGCTGGAATGCACGAGGGTCTTCATTCCTCAGCTCCACCATCAGCTTGTCATAGAGTCCAAACTCCGCTCTTCTCCCGAACCATCGTCGGACCAAGAGACTTCTTGGACGTCTCCTTCTCTTTGCGTAGAAAAGGTGAAACAGTCTGAAGAGGGCTTGGTTCTGGTGTTGAATGATGGCGGCTACCAAAAGGAGTGTGCAATGATCCATAGTGGAGATCAATGGATGATGTGGAAGTGCAAGAGCAAGGCTGAAAAGGTCTGAACATCAGGGCTACTGGACTGAAAGTGAGATCCAGGTGATTTCCTCCCCCTTTTTATCGGAAATGTCGGTTTTCCACTAGCTGTCCTTCCACATACTCTAGACATCCTCCAGACATCCTAAATATCCGAGATACGTCCCATATATGAAAGTTTTGTCCATTTTAATGCTTTATATACGAGATGCATCTGCTTACATCCTTTCTATGTCCGTGCTACTAACTCTCTGTGGACGTTCCGCGTACCTTTCTCTTCCTCCCTCTTTCTGCTTTCTGCTGGAGCGGATGTGAGTTGTGCGGATGTCCAGAGGATGCTGAGAGGATACATCGGACATGCAACGGATGACAACGGACGTAGAACGTTTGTTGCCCGGATGTGTCACGGATGTAGATTATACGCGGCAGAAAGTTCATCCGTTCAAAAAGTTCTGTGCAGCTCAAAACCTTTTGAGTGGATGAAATAGAAGTAGATAGAAGTTTCACAGATAGAGCGTATGAAAGATGTACACAGTGAGTACACAATGGATGCATTGCGTTTTCCAACGGATGGCAAGCTTTTTTGTCTGTTTTACATCCTCTTTGCATCCGTTGGTTCAGTGTGACATGGGCTTAACTTGAAGACAGCTTGCTTTCCTGCAGTACACTTGAGAAGAAAGTGAGCAGAGCTGTTAAATTGGCAGCCAAATTACTATTCTGCAATAATATTGTGGTCTCCTGGCTAATGTAACAATTTCGTATGCTAATAATAATAATAATTTACTAACTAAACTCCATTTGGAATGAGCAGCACATGCATACATATGTACATACATACATACACACATCAAACAAGCAAGCAGCTGGGATGTCATGCCCCTGTTGGAGTCTGACTCTGAGGGAGAGATGGGACAGCTGACAAGGAGTGGGAGTGTGTCTCCGGTGGTTGTGGAGGAAACTGGGGAAGGCACAGGCCATATGGGCATTCAGAGGAAGACCCAGGGCCATCCCCTCTTGATCCTAGGGCACACAGGGAGGAGCGGATAAGGGAGAAATGTGAGTGGCGTGGTCTATGGGGCCTTTCATGGGCTGCAGCTAGGAGGATTGCTTTAAAGAGGACAAACTGTGCATGGCAAAGTTGCTGGAAGCAAAGCGTGCATTCTTGTCAGAACTTATCTGTGTTTTGGCTTCCTCCCAACTGTGGTTATTGCTTATCTGGTAGAAATCTGCAATTAATCATCCTTGCCTATTGTAGTAATTCCTTCAGTGTGGTGTGTTGGTTTTTTTTATTTTGAATTAACTTTACTTTGGGTGCAGATTGCATTTACTCCCTCTGTAAACTGTTTTTGTGACTTGGTTATTTTTGTGTCATGCCCCGGGTCATCACATAGGATGATTTCCAATATCATGTCTGATGAATGTATACACATTTTTTCAAGTATGTAGGTAATAAAGTTGATACCCCAATGTGCTTTACAGAATGCTTACGGAAACTCAGACTGACTGTAGAAGTAATTTTTGTGAACTACCTTGTCATGAAAAGTTAAATATTGTAATAAATAACATAAAATAAAGATTATTTTACAAGATATTCTGATGTGTTTTACTGACACATGTTACTCTGAGGGTGTCTGCTTCAACATCCACAGTTTCTTTTCCTGAGTCTCCTCCAGCCCAATCCAGAACTTCTCCATTTGTTCCATAGGATGCATGCTTGTGTAGTCATACATACATACATACATACATACATACATACATACATACATACATTCACACAGTAGAATCTCTGGTCACAACCATAATTCATTCCACAACTTGGCGATTTCTTTGTCTTCTAATGTTTTGTCTTCAGGAATTTCTGGGTCAGGGGTCGTGTTTAATTGCATTTGTGACCAGAGGTTCTACTGTACATATATACATACATACATACATACATACATACATACATACATATCATACATACACACATTCTGGCCTAGTATCAATATATTGAATGAAAAATATCTAATAAAAAAGGAGGGCACTTCAATTGCATGGCTGTGGTTACTATCTCTGCTTCTTTCTTCCCCTTCTTCCTGCAAACACCCTTGGATTGAAACATTAATGATCTGTAACTTTTTTTTTTCTGAATCTATGCCATGTTTGCCATTCATTTTCTATGGTTATGTTCCTATAAACTATTTGGAACGAAAATGGCTAGGGAACAAGTAAATAGAACTTTAAAGTTAATATAATAGAATGTATAATATAAGTTATTTCTAAGGGGACATAAGTCTTAAGACTTTCTGAGAATTTTAGAAATTTAGGAGCATTATTCTGTTTACTGAAATCTATTTAAAGTAATCCAGTTACATGATAAATCATGGTATTTGCTCTGTCTTGTTTTGCAAGTGTATGTGCCTAGATTTTTGATTGATTTCCATATATATCTTAAGTATATACAGAGAAGTATATTCAGCTGTAAAGTTATAATTACAAAACACACTTGTTCCAAAGTAAGATTAGACAACCTAGTACATTTTATCAATTGCCATCTGCCCTTCTCAGTTTTAATAGCAAACATAGGCTTTTGTGTGAGTTGAACTGTCAAGTAGATCAGACTATGGAATCAACTCCATCAAAAGGCTAAAACTACTGTGCTTTTATAGAAATTGTATAATTATAGAATTTGGAAATCTGAAAGATTTCTGCCTCTTCCTTTTACAGTTTAGTAAATAATGTAGATTCTGATCCACTTCTGAATGTTTTCCAGACTTTCTGGACATACAAAAATGCCTAAGCAACAGTTTCTACATGTTTTCATCAATGTCATTTTCCTTACTAGTTACATAACCGTATAAGACTTGATGAATTTCAGCATATCCTGTGTCTATATTTTTTTAAAAGCCTTGTCTCCTACAAAGTCTCATTTTGCAGGGGCAGCTGGAAAAGGTGTGTGAAATGAAGATCTTAGGATCATTGTAGGTAAATATAAGAAAAGATGTTTTAGGCAATCTGGCTGTATGCCACTTAAACCTTAAAAAAATAAAACCAGCTCTTTGAATTGAGCTCAAAACAGTCAGACAGTACAGATTGCAAAGTGCTGCAAAGTACAAGTGTAACCACTATTCTCTGCAGTACAGCTGTTCTCTTTGGAACTAACTACACTTTCCAAAAACATTTTCAGATGCAGTTGTAAAGCATTGCAAAAATGCCAGAGTGTAAATAATAATTGCAAGATTCTGCTGTCCTTTCCACTGGTCTGTCAATCTTACTCTCCAGACTGACTAGTTTATTTCATGGCTTTGCTTTTGTCCCAGTTCCTTGGCTAAAACACAGCTTTGACAATTACCAGACTTGTCTTTAATATATAATATATATTAAAGTAGCATATGTTGAGAATACTATATATATGTGAAAACAGTCACAATAATATTAAGTTTCCACTTCATACAATTGCACTACTGAAAACTGAGCCAGAGTGAAACCATAGTCAATAACCTACAGTATTTGGAGATGGATTCTTATAAAACAAGTTAGTTGTATGATGCACTAAAACAGAAAGTGCCTCAAATCCATTTTAGACAGGTTTGAAGGAAGTGAGATAAGTCAGTACTGATATTCCAAAGACCTTGAATTATTTCATATACAAAATCCATCCACACCTTTTATAATTTCGTAAGCACCAAATTTAAAAGACTCAAAAACCATCCCATCCCTGAAAGGACCAAATGGGAAAAATTATAGCAATGAAGCTGCTAAGGCAAACCTCCTAAACACGTTCTTCAATTCAGTCTTTGTAAACAGCAATGGCTCATGCCCCACATTTCCTAGTCGTACCACAACTAATTCCAAGGATCTACATACTGACTTTACTGAAGATAAGATAGAAAAGACACTATGTTACCTAAAACCATCCTTTTCTATTGACCCTGATAGCTTATTGCATACTTCTTAAAAAAACTCTCCACTGCCATAGCAGAACCCCGAAGCATAATATATGAGATATCATTCAGAACCATCTCCTTACCAAACCTATGGTCTTTAGTGATGGTCATCCCTATCTTCAAAAAAGGTGAGCCCAACCTGATTGAAAATTACAGACCAATCTCATTGGGTTGTGTCATTTGCAAAGTCATGGAATCAATCATTAACCAATGCTTTACCTTCCACCTAGAGTCAAATAACCTACTCTCCAATAAACAATTTGGTTTCAGAAAAATCTCAACCAACAAATGCTCTGTCCTATACATTGGTAAAAAAATCAGTACACCAAATTCAAGCTAGGTGGATATGACCTCGTTGACCACCCTCACTCTGTCAATAACCTTGGAATACTCATATCGAATGACCTAAGCACCAGAGCTCACTGCAACAGCATTGCCAAAAAGGCTTTCAGAGTTGTAAATCTAATCTTACGAAGCTTCTCTTCCAGTAATACTGATATGCAAACTAAGGCATACAAAACCTTCGCTAGACCAACACTTAAATACAGCTCCACTGTCTGGAATCCACACTGTATATCAGATATTAATACATTTGAGTGAGTCCAGAAATATTTTACAAGAAGAGTACTACACTCCTCTGTTCGCAACAGAATACCCTACATCACCAGACTTGAGATTCTAGGCTTAGGCAACCTTGAACTATGCCGGCTAAAATTGGACTTAAGCAAAGTACATAAAATTATCTGTTATAATGTCTTACCAGTTAATGACTATTTCAACTTTAACCACAACAACACAAGTTCACACAACAGATATAAACTTAATGTAAACCACTCCAAACTTGATTGCAGGAAGTACAATTTCAGCAACGGAATAGTCAATGTCTGGAACTCATTACCTGACTCTGTTGTCACATGCTAAAAACCCCACACCATTACCCTCAAACTAACCTCTATTGACCTCACCCCATTCCTAAGAGGTCTGTAAGGGGCATGCATAAGCACATAACCTACCATCCCTGTCCTATTGTCCCCAATTATTCGTACCTATTTCATGTATTTATACTTATGTTTACTCTTTTTCTATTATATTGCAAGCATTTGACAAATAAATAAATAATCTATACATGGGGATGTCTTAATGACAGAACTATGCATGATTATGAATAACGCAATGAAGCGAATGTACAGTATGTTGCATAAAGCTTTCTATAAAGCTGGAAAGCTTGGTGAAGTTGAATTTTATCATGAAAGAGTTTTTTTTCCATGCATAAGAAGTAAAAGAAGTGAAGCTTCAGCTATTCTCACTCTGGCTGCCTTATTTTACCACTGGGGAAGGATCAATCCATGTCAATGGCCACTTCCATCAAATGATCCAATACCCTGTTGGTAATGCAATTAACATGGCTACCTCTCAAGTCAATATTACCCTGTGAATAAACAGAAAAATAAATCCTTTCAACAGTAGGCAAGCATACAATTCTGTGAATTCAGTAACCGATAGCTACTAATTTTCTTTTTTGTCTTCTAGACAGAAAATCAAAACCATTTAAACAAAAGAATGTGTTTTAAATCAATGTAAATTGATAAGGTGCAAACAGTCATAGTAGTAGCATGTGGATTTATAGAAAATATCTCTTCTTATTTTAGAGATATCATGGAATTTCATGGATCACTATATGACCTGGTTGTAGATTTCCTCCTATCATTATGTTATACATTTCAATTTTCTAATAGTTAAATTTTAACAATTAGATTAAGTACATTTTTTCACACTGTAATAAAATATGTACACAGAATACATTAACTAAATAAGGCTGGTTCAAATAAATACTTTTTAAGATGGAAAAATTAGTTCACCTTGGATTTCATATACACATGCACACTTTAAATCCCAGAAATCCCTAGCCAGACAAAATTCTGGAAGTTGATGTCCACACATCTTAAATTTGCCAGAGTTGAGAAACACCGCGTTAGACAAGATGGTATTTTGTTGTGCAAAACAACAAAATAAAATGTTTATAACCAAAAAACCCACTGGGGATCTCAAAGTGGCCATCCTTAAGACAAGTGATCACAAGTAGTTCTTACAACCCAAACATGAGTTAATGTCATTTATGAATGAAATTGAGAAAGGGTTTTTTATTGCATGTGTTTAAAAGATTGCAGGATATAGCTACATCACATATATTTGTTAAGAATCAGCAGGATATTCTGTCTCATCTTTCCTTTCATCATTTAATTATCTTTAATTCTCTCTTCCTCCTTTGCTACAGCACTAAAAACGATCAAAGAAAATTGTGATGCACAAAAGGTTCTGCAATAATACATTTGGTGTTGTTAAGGGACGACAGTTGTTTTGGGGTTTTTTGTTTGTTTTTTATTAAAAAAATAGTATATCTATCTGAAGAGCATTTAGTTGTATGTGAATTTACTATGTTGGAAAATATCTGATGAAGGAAAAATACAGCATTGTATTGATACAGGCAAAGCTACCTACCTTCTTCACATTGAAAGCAATGTTATTACCGGGGGGGGGGGGGGGGAGAAGATTGAGTAGCTGGATCTCACAGTTTCTATGTATATTTGGATCACAAAACAAAAATGATATTGCACTTGTCTTATTTAATAGCCAACTATATGGCTCAGCAAGGGCCCTGTATTTACAGATAATACTTGGCAGAACTATACATTGGGACTGCAATTAAAAATATATATATATCTTATTTTCATCAGGGCAAAAAGATATCCACTTTAGAACTGCTAAACTTATAGTTAGGGCTATAGTTAGGAGCACACATTTCGTAGAACAAACTGAGGTACCATGTGATAGTTTATCTAAATACACAGTGTTTTGTATTTTCGCTCTCATCTATACTTTTGTTTTCTAGTATTACTAGATATTACTTTATCTCACCCAATTAAATCTTTCATTTTTTCTTACTCTATCTTTTATTACTTCATTTTATCTTACTCTATTTTATAAAATTGATATTCATTGTCTTTTAATATGCTCAATTAACTAATCAATAAAATTACTTTCCTTCAGTATAAATTCAGTTATTATGATTTGGATCCAGTTCAGACGGTCTCACCTGCCTGTTTTAATATTATCCCTTCAGATTTGTAGAGGAAGTGGGGGAAAGAGCAATGTGTCTTCAGGTCAATGTTGATTCTGGCAACTATGCTTCAGCCTATGTCACACTGCACCAACGGATGCAAAGAGGATGTAAAACGGACAAAAAAGCTTGCCATCCGTTGGAAAACGCGATGCATCCGTTGTGTACTCACTGCATACGTTTTTCATACTCTCTATCCGTCCAGCATCCGTCTACTGTGATTTCATCCGCTCAAAAAGTTTTGAGCTGCACAAAATGTTTTGAGCAGATGAAGTATCCAATGTGTCCGTTCTACATCCGCTACACATACAGGGAACATCCATTATACGTCTGTTGTCATCCGTTACACATCCGCTATATCCGCTAGGCATCCGCTGCATATCCGCGCAACTCACATCCGCTCCAGCAGAAAACGGACACAGGGAGGAAGTGAAACGGATGCAGAACGGACACACAGCGTTAGTAGCACAGACGTAGAAAGGATGAAAGCGGATGCAGCTCGGATATAAAGCATTAAAATGGAAAAAACATTCATATAGGGGATGTATCTCAGATATTTAGGATATCTGGAGGATGTCTGGAGTATGCGGAAGGACACCTAGCGGAAAACTGACATTTCCGATAAAAAGGGGGAGGAAATCACCTGGATCTCACTTTCAGTCCAGCAGCCCTGGTGTTCAGACCTCTTCAGCCTTGCTCTTGCTCTTCAACAGCATCCATTCTTCTCCACCATGGATCATCGCACGCTCCTTTTGGTAGCCACCATCATTCAACACCAGAACCAAGCCCTCTTCAGGCTCTTTCACCTTTTCTACGGGAAGAAAAGGAGGCATCCAACTAATGTCTGGGTCCAACGATGGATCGGGAGAAGAGTGGAGTTTGGACTCTATGACAAGCTGATGGTGGAGCTGAGGAACGGAGACCCTCGTGCATTCCAGAACTTCATGAGGATGCCACCAGCCATGCTTGACGAAGTTGTGGAGCATCTGAGACCAAGGTTGACCAAGCAAAATACCAACTTCTGTCCCAGCCTGGACACTGGACTGAAGGTGACACTGACTCTGCACCACCTGGCCTCCAGGACCACGTACAGAAACAAGCAGCAGGCCTGGAGGGTGCCACACAACACCATCAGCATTGTGGTCAGAGAAGTGGTGCAGGCCATCATCGAAGAATACCTGGAGGAGCTCCTCCAGTGTCTCTCCACTGAAAAAGGCTGGAGGAAACTTGCAGAACAGTGGTATCAGAGGTGGAACTTCCCCCACACCGTTGGAGCCATAGATGGGAAGCATGTGGCCTGCAAAGCTCCAGTCAAGTCAGGGTCCACTTATGTCAACTACAAAGGCTTCTTCAGCATCATCCTCCTTGCCATGGTCGATGCTAACTACAAGTTCATGTACATCGATGTTTCAGGCAACGGGTCAGCTTCCGATGGCCAGGTATACAACGTAAGTGACCTCAAGGAGGGGCTGGAACGCAACCACATCATGGGCTACCCAGATCCAGACCCCCTGCCCAACGACACACAAGATGTGCCCTACTTCATCGTGGGGGATGTCGCCTTCTCCCTCAGAACCTACCTCATGAAGCCCTACATTTCCAGATGCCTCACCCCTGAAGAGAGGATCTTCAACTACAGGCTGTCCAGGGCAAGGTGGGTGGTGGAGAACACCTTTGGCATCCTGGCCAACAGGTTCCAGGTACTTGTCACCACCATGCAGCATCATCCACGGACCATGAGGAGCATCGTGGAAGCTTGCTGCATCCTGCACAATGTCATGCGCACCCACTACCCAGTGTTGCAGAACAGGCTTGTGGACTGTCAACAAGGGAATGGGGACATGGAGCCTGGTGAATGGAGGCAAGGGCGAAACCTGATAGACACTCGGATGTGCAAGGCCCCAACAGAGCTTCACGTGAAGGGAAGCTTCAGCGCAACCTCCTGAAACACTGGTGCAACTCCCCAGCTGGAGCAGTGGAGTGGCAAGACAGGATGGTAGATGCTTAATGGATGCTTCCTTCAGCCTGTCTCATCACACTGAGGAGATTGTGCCATGTATGTTGAGTGGCCTTACAGTGAAGAGGGCATTAATAAAGAGTTTTGTTTATGTTGAAATGTGTGGATCAATGATTAAATTGTTATTGATAATAAAGGGCCATAGGTGTGGCACCTGGGAGGGTGGACCATAAAGTCCCACTATGCTTGCACTGGAGGCTTATCTATCCCACATCTAGTACCCATGCCAAAGCTATTACCCATCCCACAGGTATCCCTGCCCATGCCACAGCTATTA
>BLBF01000022.1:26106454-26133830 GCA_015471245.1 Laticauda colubrina | reverse complement strand
GCTATTACCCATCCCACAGGTATCCCTGCCCATGCCACAGCTATTACTCATCCCACAGGTATCCCTGCCCATCCCACAGCTATTACCCATACCACAGGTATCCCTGCCCCTCCCATAAGCATGCAAATGCTTAACCATTTTCTAAAACTTTCCAGCAACACTTTATTAAGTAAAAGAAATGACCCAAGTGTGTGAAGCAAAGATAACCTTTATTAATAACAGTTAAATAAAGTGTAGGACTTTATTTAAAAAGCAAAAGGAACCAAGAAAAGTGTCCCAAGCAATGATAAAGTCAACAGGTAACAACTAAGTCTCTGGCAATGTTCTCAGTCACTCTGAGGCATGTCCATGGTCTCAGCTGTCGAGCGGGCAAGCACTGTGGAGGTGGCAGTGGCTGGAGTGCTGGTCTGAGGCGCCATTCGGGTGTCTGGCCCTGAGAGGACAACAGGAGATGGTGTGTTCAGGAAGCTCTCAGAAAGCTGGCTCAGCTCAGTGAGGTTGAGAGGCCCTTCATCCAGGACCTGGGATGTCAGGCACAGGACCGATGACAGATGTTCTGAGGCCGGGCTTGGCTGTGGGGTGGAGGAAGGAGTGTAGTGGGGATGTCTAGTGTGCAACTGGGCGAGGTGAGGCGTCTGTGGCACGCGAGGAAACATCTGTGGCGTTGGTGGCATCTGTGCCACCTGTGGCATTGTTGGCATCAGTGGCGTCGGTAGCATTGGTGACATCGGTGGTATTGGTGGCATCGGTGGCACCTGTGGAGTGCGAGGAACCTG
Organism: Laticauda colubrina; assembly: GCA_015471245.1. Classification (NCBI taxonomy): domain Eukaryota; kingdom Metazoa; phylum Chordata; class Lepidosauria; order Squamata; family Elapidae; genus Laticauda; species Laticauda colubrina. Next base: position 26,133,054 of record BLBF01000022.1, on the reverse strand, counting down.
TGCCTGAACTGGGAAGGGCTGCCTGTGCTGCTGGAACTCCTGGTAGCCATAGCCTTGGTAGGAGAGGGGCTGTTGAAAGCCTTGGAAGGGCTGTGACATGGCCTGGGGTGGAGAAGCAGACCTGGATTGGGTGGGAGCAGGTTCAGCTGGGACTGGTGGGTGGTGCAGCAGCTCTGTGATCCTCTCCTTCATCACCTGGTACTGGGGCTCGGGCATGTCCATGAGGGTCTGGGTCACATAGGTGAGGAAGGGCTTGCGGTTTGAGGATGGAATTTTGAAGTGTACCAGCTGAGAGAGGAGATCTGCGCTGTTCTTGATGGTTTTCCTGATCTCCAGCAGGACAGTGTGGCTCTGTCCCTCCAGTCTGCCTCTCTGCCTGCTTTCTGTGGAGGTGGTGCTGAGGGTGGGTGTGGGTTGGTCCCTGGTGGTCGCTGCTTCTTCTTGCTCCATGTGTGTGAGAGAATCCTCCACATCCTCTGGCAAAGGGTGTGCAGCTGTTGGGGGGGTCTCTGTTGCGGGGCGTTCTGTGGACACCTGCCTGGACACGGTTGCTGTCTCCTGGCCAGAAGAGGACTGGCTGTCTGTGGGCTTCCTGAGAGTGAGGGTAGACAGAGGGGATGCTCCTCGGTGGCGGACCTCACCCTCCAGGAAGCTGCACTTTGCCATGACATAGGTCTCCCAGTCGGTGAGCTTGACCGCGGCCTGGCCAGACTTCTTCAGGTGCAGCTTCCCGTACCAGGTGTGCATATGCTTCCACCACCCGAGGAGGACATCTGAAGTGTAGCCCAGGCTCTCCGCCTTCTGTCTCCAAGCTTCCTGCTTCCGCTTGTGTCTTGATAGAGCCTGTGGCCCTTCCTCCACATATACTCGTTCTCCCTCAGCCACTTCAGCACCTCCTACCCATGCTCCTCTGCGATGGAGTACTGCTTTCTCTCTCCCTTCTCCTTCTCCTTGCCTTGCCTCTTCCTCCCTCTGGCAGGGCCTTCAGCATCAGGGCTTTCAGGGCTTTGGGGCTGGTCCACCACAGCAGCAGCAGGAGAAGCAGCAGGAGAAGCAGCACCAGCAGCAGGAGAAGCACCAGCAGCACCAGCAGCACCAGCAGCAGAAGAAGCAGCAGCAGCAGAAGAAGAAGAAGCAGCAGCAGAGTGAGCACCAGGGGGTGGGATGGTGGCCCTGTCCTTCTTGCCAGGGCTGGCAGAAGATGGCACAGGATTCCTCTTCTTCCCCATGGTCTCTGATGAAGATGTCTCTGGCAGCAGGTCTTTCCTCTGAATGGTGACCTGCTTGCAAGCTGTCTCCTTTTATATCCGTGGGGCTGACGCAATGCGTCCTCCCCACATGCGCAGTGATCCGCTATGCATCCGCTACGCATCTGCTCTGCATCCGCTACGCATCCACGTCATTCGCTACATATCCGCTATGCATCTGCTTCATCCACTACGCATCTGCTCTTTCAGCTATGCGTCCGCTTTGCTATAGTCCCCCGGAAGCTCTGCAGACATGCCATCCATTCCATCCGCTTTCATCCGCTAGGCTTCCGTTGAGCATCTGTTTTACATTCGCGATACATCCTCCCCCCGTCCGTTCTTTTCCGTTCTCTTTATGTAAATTTGGGGCAATTTTGAGAGCGGATAACAACGGATGGAAAATTTGCTCGTCCGCTCTGTCCTTTTTACAAACATTTTGCATCCGTCGGGCGATGTGACCTGACCTTTAGTTCTCCATCATCTGATTGAAGAATACATATCAAATAGATGTAATATATATGTCATCTTAATAGATCTCAAGGCAGACTTTGATATGGTTACCAGGACTAACTATGGGAGACCTTGGAACCTGCCTCAATTGATCACAGGCTTCTTCCTCTATTACGTGCCTTACATACTAAAATTTCCCTCAAATTGAAGTGTAATATGTCAGGGTCCTTCTCGAAGTTGGTCAAAAAAGGGGGTTAAACAGGAGTGCACTTTGCCCCCCTCACTTTTCTACTTCTATATACAATATTTAAACAAACCAAATTATCACCCCCAAAAAATAGGTTATCAAAGAACTGTTTTACTGCTCTATGCAGATGACACTGTGATCATCTCCAGGACACTAGTAAGCCTTAAAAGAGCTTTGCAAGCCCTCATCCAGTATTGTAATAAACTGGACATAAATTATGACAAAACAAAGGTTATGACCTATGCAAAAAGGCCAAAACTCTATTCATGCTATCTAAGTGGCCGTAATATAGAGCAGATAACCACTTTCAAATTCCTCAGGGTGGTCATCCAGGCCACTGGCTCAAGAAAAGCACATGGTGAATATGCGGCTGCTTGGGCCAAAGATCAGCCATCCTTAAATTTTTCCACATGAAGGGAGGATACTATGTTCAGCCATCTTTATTTTTTTCTGCAGAAAGGGAGGATACTATGTTCCTGCTGCAAATAAGCTTTCTCTGGCCAAGTCACTAGCCCAGCTTCTTCATGGGACCTTGCTCAGACCCTAAGCTTCGTGTTTCATACCACTATTCATTCTAAATTTATTAGAGCAATTCTCCAGATGCCGTGTTGTGTCTCAAATGTACTTCTGCACCTGCAGACAGGATTGCCAAAAGTCAAAACAAGAATCTGTATAGTGTCTGTAAATCACTGTCTCAACTTCTTTCCACAAGGTCTTGTTTCATTAATCCTCCAAGACAAGTTCTCGTCATGGATCAAGGCTGTGGAGTCCAAGTTTCCCAAACTAGCTTCTCCCCAGACTCAATACTCAAGTTGGATGATGACCAAGTAAACCAAACCTCATGATAAAGGGTAGAGGACATTGAAAGGCAAACAGACTTAGGGAAAGCGCCATTGTTTCTAGATCCAGATGCCATAAAATATGTTGTTATTCCTTAGCGAGTTGGAGTCGGCAAACCATCAGAAAGCATTTTCACTCGCATGGTGTCATGTGCTCCCATGGGCCATGTTGTACAGGAAGTATAAAAAGATACCATTGACTGAACGGCTCTGTTCCTGTGGCTCAGGAGAGGTGGAGACCATTGTTCACATACTCCTTCAATATTCCTTTTACACAGAGATTTGAAAAAAACATATCCTTCCAGGCTTGATATCCTGGCCATTCCAACACTGCTAATCTCCAGTGGCTGCTTAAGGATGAATCGTCCTTAACTAGTGCCAGTGTATAGATTCTGCCCAGCAGCATTGGCAATTCATCGGAAACACATGTCTAATCCACCATAGCTATTTTACACAACAAATGTGGCAAACCCTTTGAACTGCTTATTCCTTTCCCTTTTAGAATTAAACTGACTATGGGCCACACAGTTTATGGGTTGTAATTTTAATCTCGTTAGACCATGTGTAATTAACAGACTAGATTTTATCATAGATTGTACCTGTTACTTATTATTTTATTCTAGAATTTGTAATTGTATATTTACTGTTTTTATTTCTAATGGTCTCTGGTCTCCGATTGTAATAAACTGAACTGAATTGACTATGCTCAATTAACTAATCAATAAAATTACTATCCTATACTAAATTAAGTTTTAATTTAGCTGTTGTAATTTGGATCCAGTTCAGACATTCTCACTTACCTGTTTCAATATTATCCCTCCAGACCTGTAGATGAAGTGGGGGGGGGGAACAATGTGCCTCCAAGTCAGTGTTGATTCTGGCAACTGTCTGGACAAACTCATGTAGTTATCTTAAGGCTAGGTCACACTGTCCGACGGATGCAAAACGTATGCAAAAAGGACACAGCGGACGAGCAAAATTTCGGGGGTGGCTCCATCCGTTGTTATCCGCTCTCAAAAGTGGCCCAAATTTGCATAAACAGAATGGACAACAACGGAAAGGAACGGACAGGGGTAGTACGTAGCGAGGATGAAAAGTGGATGTTCATAGGAAGCCTAGTGGATGGAAGTGGATGGAAGCAGATGACACATCGCAGGGCTTCCGGGGGAGAATATCGAAGCAGACGTGTAGCAGAAGGAGCAGATGTGTAGCAGATGACACAGATGCATCATGGACACCAATAGGATGCATAGCGGATGCGTAGCAGATGCGTAGCGGATGCAAAGCATTCACTGCACATGCGGGGAGGATGAATTGCGGAAGCTCCGCAGATATAAAAGGATGCAGCTCGCAAGCAGGTCACCATTCAGAGGAAAGACCTGCTGCCAGAGACATCTTGAGAGAACACCATGGGGAAGAAGAGGAAGCCTGTGCCTACTCCTGCCAGCCATGGCAAAAAGGACAGAACCACCATCCCACCCCCTGGCGCTGACTCTGAAGCTGCTGCTGCTGCTGCTGCTGCTGGTGTTGCTGCTGCTGGTGCTTCTCCTGTTGGTGCTGCTGGTGTTTCTCCTGCTGCTGGTGCTGCTGGTGCTTCTTCTGCTGGTGGTGCTGCTGGTGGTGGTGCTGCTGGTGGTGCTGGTGCTTCTGCTGCTGGTGCTGCTGGTGCTTCTCCTGCTGCTCCTCCTCCTGCTGCTGCTGCTTTTGATGGACCAGTCCCAAGGCCCTCAAAGCCCTGCTGCTGAAGGCCCTGAAGCCCCTGCCAGAGGGAGGAAGAGGCAAGGAAAGGGGTACGGAGAGAGGAAACAGTACTCCATTTCTGAGGACCATGAGGTGGAGGTGCTGGAATAGCTGAGGGAGAACGAGTACCTGTGGAGAAAGGGCCAAGGCTCTATCGCGACACCAAGAGGAAGCAGGCAGCTTGGAGAGACAAGGCAGAGAGCCTGGGTTACACTTCAGACATACTCCTGGGATGGTGGAAGCACATGCACACCTTGTATGGCAAGCTGCACCTGAAGAAATCTGGCCAGGCTGCTTTCAACCTCACTGACCGGGAGATATACGTCATGGCCAGGTGCAGCTTCCTGGAGGGTGAGATCCACCACTGAGGAACCCTCTGTCAACCCTCTCCCTCAGACAGCCCTCAGAGAGCCACTCCTCTTCTACCCAGGAAACAGCTACCGTGTCCAGGCAGGTGTCTTTGGAGGGCTCCATGACAGAGACCCCCCCGACAGCTGCACTCCCCTTGCCGGAGGACATAGAGGATCCCCTGTCTCAAATGGAGCAAGAAGAAGCAGCAGCCAGAGACAAACCCACATCCACCCCAAGCTCCACCTCCACAGAAAGTAGGCAGAGAGGCAGACTTGAGAGCTAGAGCCACACTGTCCTGCTGGAGATCAGGGACACCATCAAGACCAGCACAGATCTTCTCTCTCAGCTGGTCCACAGTGACATGCCATCCTCTAACTGCAAGCCCTTCCTCACCTACGTGACCCAGAACCTCATTGACCTGCCCAAGGCCCAGTACCAGGTGATGAAGGAGAAAATCACAGCACTGCTGCACCACCCTCCAGGCCCAGCTGAACCTGCTCCAACCCACTCCAGGTCTGCTCCTCCACCCCAGGTGATGTCACAGCCCTTCCACGGCTTTCAACAGCCCCTCACCTACCAAGGCTACAACTACCAGGACTTCCCATACCAGAGGCATCCTTTCCCAGTCCAGGCCCAGGTACATCGCATGCCACAGATGTCTCACCTGACCCAGCTGCAGACCAGACAGCCCCACTACACTCCTCCTTCCTCCACCCCACAGCCAAGCCTGGCCTCAGAACATCTGTCTTCAGTCCTGTGCCTGATATCCCAGGTCCTTGAGGAAGGGCCTCTCAACCTCACGGGACTGAGTCAGCTCTCTGAGAGCTTCCTGAACACACCATCCCCTGTTGTACTCTTGGGGCCAGGCACCCCAATGGTGCCTCAGACCAGCAGTCCAGCAACAGCCACCTCCACAGTCTCTGCCCGCTCGACAGCTGAGACCATGGACATGCCTCAGAGTGACTGAGAACATTACCAGAGACTGAGTTGTTACCTGTTCACCTTATCTTTGCTTAAAGACACTTTACTTGGGTCATTTTGCTTTTTTAATAAAGTCATACAGTTTACTTAAGACAATTGTTAATAAAGGTTATCTTTGCTTCACACACTTGGTTCTTTTTATTTACTTAATAAAGTGTTGGTGAAAAATTTGAAAAAAGGGTTAAGCCTTTGCATGCTTGTGGGATAGGTAAGGATAGTTGTGGGATGGGTAAGGATAGCTGTGGGATGGATACCTGTGGGATGGGTAAGGATAGTTGTGGGATAGATAAACCTCCACTGCAAGCATAGTGGGACTGTATGGTCCACCCTCCCAGCTGCCACACATATGGCCCTTTATTATCAATAACAATTTATTCATTGATCCACACATTTTAACAGAAACAAAACTCTTTATTAAATGCCCTATTCATTGTAAGGCCACTCAACATAAATGGCAATATCTCATCAGTGTGATGAGACAGGCTCAAGGAAGCATCCATTAAGCATCTACCATCCTGTCTTGCCACTCCACTGCTCCAGCTGGAGTTGCACCAGTGTTTTAGGAGGTTGCGCTGCTTCTTCCCTTCACGTGAAGCTCTGTTGGGGCCTTGCACATCCACAGTGTCTATCAGGTTTAGTCCTTGCCTCCATTCACCAGGCTCCATGTCCCCATTCCCTTGTTGATGGTGCACAAGCCTGTTCTGCAACACTGGGTAGTGGGTGCGCATGAGATTGTGCAGGATGCAGCAAGCTTCCACGATGTTCCTCACGGTCTGTAGGTGATGCTGCATGGTGGTGAGAAGTACCTGGAACCTGTTGGCCAGGATGAGCAGATGAAATAGCAGTAGATGGATGTTTGACGGATAGAGCATATGAATCACGTACGCAGTGAGTACACAACGGATGCATCGCGTTTTCCAACGGATGGCAAGCTTTTTTGTCCGTTTTACATCCTCTTTGCATCCGTTGGTGCAGTGGACTTTAACAAAGATAAGATAACTTGTTGAGAAGTGGTTTAGCATCACTTGCTTCCTAAGTTTGATCACCCAGCTGGTTTCATTCCTAGGGCTATACTAGAACTCAGTTTCCTGCTTTCTAGTCTGATGCCTTAACCACAACATCAAACTGACTCTCTCCAGACTTGCAGTAACCTTCACAGATTTCAGAAGGTAATAGCCCCTCTCAGTGCCAGCAGGGAATTTCTGTATGCAAAGACTTTCTTCCAATGCTGAACAGCCATTCAATATTCTGTGAACTAATTTCTCAAGTGAATTGCAATATTATCAAGAATCCAATGGATACTCTGCTCACTTTTCTTCAATAGAGTAGGAGTCAAAGGAAACTGAGACAATTGCCATTTATTTTACTCTCCCCCTAATTGAATTTTTGCACTTATTTTTCTTCCAAATGAGCCTTTTATGATTTGGGGAACATGATAAGCTAGTCTTTCAACCTTCTTAAAACCAAGGGAACCAATTTGGTATTGTCTTCATAACCTATGTATAAAAGCAGTATGCATCAGAGTAATAGGCAGTGTTTTGTTGCTGTTTTTTTCACTATGTTAAAGAATGATATACATTTCCAATTTATCTGTGGTGAATGTCAGAAAATGACAACAATATTTATTTTTTGCCTCATGTAAAGTGAACAATTACGGCTTACTGGATGATTTATTTCTTTTTCATCTACTGACTCTGATCTTGCTGTGGTAATATAGTTTTAAAATATAGCTTTACAGAAATCAGCTGTTTGGCTTTTGGGAAATATTAATTTAATTTTGAGCCAAGTTGGAAACCCTGTTTTATAATTTCAGAAAGCAGAAAGAATAAATGAAAAATCTGTGGTCTTGGGTACAGCATGATAGTGCCACCTAAAGTATTTAATATATTGACTTCCTGATGAGAGGTCTGAATAATCAGAATTCTCTTATTTTTCTAAAATGATTCTCCCACCTAATTTTTTAAAGGATGAAGGAAAACTAGATTCCATGGCATCATCCAGCATGGAAGCTCACTTGGTGACTTTAGGCCAGGGCTGTCAAACTCAATTTCACTGAGGGCCACATCAGGGTTGTTTTTGACCTCAGGCAGCTGGGGTGGGCATGGCCAGCATCATGTCGAGGGCACTTGTGGTGGCCCAAGCACTCTGCCAGTGGAAACAGGCTCCTGAGCTCCATTTTCTGCTGGGACAATCTCCTGCAACCCTCTGCCAGCAAAAATGGACCTTGGGGGGGCTGCACATGACCCTCGCAAGCTCCATTTTTGCTCACAAAAGCACTCTGGGCTGGTCCTTCATGGTTTCCAGGGTGAGCCCGTGGGCCAGATCTAAGCATCCCATCGGCCAGATCTGGCCCCTAGGCCTTGAGTTCGACTTTAGGCCAATCATTTTCTATTAGCCCAATCTATCTCCAAATGTTGTCTTTGAAAAAAATTGCAGGTGGGAGATGTTTCCTGTGAAGAATGACAAACTGATGCCCCACCCACAGCAGGAGACTTTGTATCCAAAAGGCAGCTGCATGCAGGGTCTAGACTGCCAAAATCTCACTCAGGCGCAAGGAGAGATCTTCAGATCACACATACCATATGTGCTGAGTTTTTTTATGTGTGTATGAGTAGATGGCAGAAGCTGCCTTTTTTGATTATTTGCAAACAGCTGGAATTCCACTGTGCCCAGAAACATTAAATGCAGCTTTTTATGGACTTATGGTTTGACCAAACCTCATCTTTTTAATCAGTTTAGAATTCTTTTTTTTTTCTTTTAATGCTTGCTAAAGATTGAAAATGAGAGCTAGTTTGGTGTAGCAGTTAAGCATCAGGATAGATACAGGGAGACCATGATTTCTAGTCCTGTTTTAGGCACAAAGCCAGCCAGTTGACTTGGTAAATCATTTTCTCTCAGCTCTAGGAAGGAAACAATGGCAAACTACTTCTGAAAAACCTTGCCAAGAAAATTACAGGCTGTTGTCCAAGAAGTCCAAGAATTGAATGTAGGTGAATGGAAGGAACAGAAAAGATTGAAAGCCTTCAGAATAGAAAGTCTGGCTTGCTGGGTGAATTTAAAGTGAATTATAACTTTAATATTTTCCAAGGTTTTTTGGAGGGGGCAGTGATATACAGAAAAAGGGTGGTTACAGTATTGATTTTAGGAAGTTTTTAATGGATTAAGGGCTATGGTAGATTCCAATTAAATAAATATTTGAAGTTAATTGAAATGTTCTCATGGGAAATGCTTTTGTTTTTAACAAAATAACTGATAAGATGACTTTGAAGGTTGGATGCTAGGGATACATAATAATAAATGATTTCTATTTTAAAGGAAATTCTTGACAAATGAGCTAAAGATGTAATTATAAAGTTAACTGCTATTATTGGAAGATAATATTTATGGGGAGCAAGTTCTCTGAAAAAACTGAAACTTATGTAATTGAAACTTCAATAAAATCATGAAAATATATCTGCTGGTTAAGATTGAGTGATAAAACCTTAGAGATGCTGTTCTAGAGAATGTGTGGTATATGGAACAAAGAGGAAATTGTTTTGTTTTTTTTTTCTTTTAAGTGATGGGTGATGAGTTAATGTTGATTATACTTGCTAGGGGCAGAAGGTGAGGATTCCTTGTTTTCTTTCCTTTTTTTCTGCATTTTTTATTTTTTATTATTCATTTTATATACTTTTATAATATAGAGCAGTGGTCACCAACCAGTGGGCCAGGGACCACTGATGGTCCACAAGAAAATTTTGGTGGTCTGCAGAAAAATGTTCCTTCCCAAAGCAATTAATCCAGCAATTAATGTGGTAGAACAAAAGGTTGTGCTACCCACATGGCCCATGGAAACACAAGATTTGTGTCACTGAGGGGAAGGGGGAAAGGGTGGAGAGGGGAACTTGCCCCATGCCCCTCGCCTTGCCACTGGCTGTTTCTCTCTGCTTTTTTCTTCTTCTTTTTTTGGCTGCACGCCAGGAAAGCAGCAAACGTCTTTCTTTCTCTCCCCCAAACTCCACCCGAAATGAGGCTTTGGGACCCTGCAAGGCATCCTGCTCCAAGAGGCTGTGCCAGAGTGACAAGTCTCACAAAGACTAATTTCTGGCAGAGTTTGGAGGAGAGAAAGAAAGACTTCTGCTGCTTTCCTTGCATGAAGCCAAAAGTCAGTCAGTCTCTCTGTCTCTGTCTCTGTCTCTGTCTCTGTCTCTGTCTCTGTCTCTGTCTGTCTCTCTCTCTGTCTCTCTCTCTGTCTCTCTCTCTGTCTCTCTCTCTCTCTCTCTCCTGTCCCCCCCCCCCCCAAGAATGGAGCTGGAGATGGTATTCTGCAATCCAAATAAAGAATGATTGATTGGTAGGAAAACGGGGTGGGGAATTTTCCTGCAGACTTTTCTTGGGATTTTCCCAGGATCTCTGGTCCACAGGATTTTAAATTATGAGTTTGATGGTTCCTGAGGTCCAAAAGGTTGGTGACCCCAATATAGAGTATACATTTATAATATAGAGTGTCTTAATTTTATTTATATAATATCATCTTTCATAAAATTATTAGTAAAAGCTTTGAATTCCTGGAAAAAGATGAAATATAAGCTCTGTAGGGCATAAATTAAATCACATAATCATTAGTAAAATGGGTTCTCCAGACATCAGAAATGGACCATTTTCCTTGACTAGTGAATCATTAATTTCCCTAAAAGGATTCTGTTCACTTATACTCTTTGTTTTACAAAACAAAAGATAGTGCTCAGAGAGAAAACAAAGAAAAAATAGCAAAGCTATCTGCTTAACAGTATTCCATCAGGGAGTCCAAATTATCTCTTTTCATATTTTTCTACAGTTTACGTATATTGAAAGACAGGATTTTATGCATGTTGTTCAATTAGATTGACTGCCTTTATTTTACCATAATTCTGTAAGTAATTCCTTTCTTTTTGTCTTCTTTTTGCTGTGTTCACCTATTGCAATAAAGGACTATTGTATTCGGAAAGATTTTACTCTATTGCTTTAATAGTGGAATTTCTCATGAAAAACTTTAAGGCTGTATGGTTACACTGATCACCAGTAGATCCTATTTTCCCAAGCCAACAATGCAAATTTGATAAATTCTCACCTTATTTTCTATTTTATGTAGTGTTGGGTTTAAATGGCCAATCTTTGATAGAATGGCTCAGAATTATCCAGCTAGACAGACTATATTGCATCAGGAGATCTAGCTTGACTATTGGCCATTTATTGTGATGAACTTTTATTAGAGAGTCATTAAAAGTAGGAGAAGGGATCCCATTCAGATGTTAAACTACTAGCTCTTAAACGGGCTGATCAATGAAAGCAAAAATCTTTTAGTCTGGGCCACTATCAGATGCAATCCTTACACTGTGTTGGGGAGCTAGTCAGGATAAAATATTCTGATTGGTGTAACTCCATTGCTACCAACCTACAAAATAGTGTTTAACAATTGCCAGTTCATCTGATATGACAAAGTTTCCACAGTCTTAGAAATTATAACTTTCTTCTTGAGTAGGCACGATGGAGTAAGTGGTAGAGGAACATTGTGAGGCCTACATTCATGTCAATTACACTGAGTTACACGATACAACTTTTTTCTCTTAGAAAAAAGTAAAAAGTGAACTGAATCTGGGGGGAAAATATTTTAACAAAAATAGGATTAGTGTATTTGTTACTTTGCCATTGATCAATATATTTGAATTAATTCAAGAAGCAAATCCATTCTGTTCTAACACAAGAGAGAGATGAAGAATTATAACTTTTTTTATTCTCCTCAGACATTTTACTTTTCTCAGAAAATTTTGTTTTTAACTATCTGATTTCTTAAATACAGGAATAAATAAGTAGACATAATAGAACTAATGCATATAATATTCTTCAAATTATATTTAGTAAGACAAGATGTTAGATGTAGTAAGATAAACAGTGACGATATTACTGTTTTGGGAGTAACACTTCAGAAGCAAATTGTTGTGACCCGCCAGCAGCAAGTGAAGCTGATGGCAGACTCGAACAGTGTGGAAGTTGGAGAAGAACATGGGCCAGTCCTGGAGTCTGGCGAAGGCTCTGATGAGTGCTCTTCATTGGAGAAAGAGATGGGGTCAGGGCCATCTGATAGTAATGAGCTGCCTTCAGAGTCGGAGATCAGTGGGGCAGAAGAACAGCTGGAGCCTCTGAGCTGTCAGAGAAGGGAACAGTTAAGGAACAAGGGTCAACTTGGGAGTAAAGGCTCAAGTGGATGGTGAATGGCCCCTCTCATAGGAAATAAATAGGGGAGTGGTATTTGCAGGAGATAATTAATTTGTTTAATTAGTGTAAAGATTTGTTTATCTGAGTTCGTGACTCACAGAGACTCCTTGCCAAATATTTCCTTGGATAACATTGTGCTTGGTAGCTATCAGCCTGGCAATTCTCCAAGCCTGATAAGGTTGGTAGTTGCAATTTGCCCTTGAAAGACTATTTGCCAGCACTTTGCTGGATGTGAATGATAGGAATTTAAGGCCCTGTCACACTGGCCGACGGATGCAAAAGGTTTGTAAAAAGGACACAGCAGACGAGAAAAATGTTCCATCCGTTGTTATCCGCTCTCAAAAGGGGCAAAAATTTGCATAACCAGAGTGGACAACACGGAAAGGAACGGACGGGGGGAGGACGCAGGGCGGATGGAGAACGGATGTTCCACAGAAGCCTAGCGGATGGGAGCGGATGGGAGCGGATGGCACATCCGCAAGGCTTCCGGGGGACTGCAGCAAAGCAGATGCGGAATGGAAAGAGCGGATGCAGAGCGGACGCTGAGCAGATGAAGCGGATGCACAGCGGATGCACAGCGGATGAAGCGGATGCACAGCAGAAGCCTAGCGGATGCCTAGCGGAAGCCTAGTGGATGCCTAGCGGAAGCCTAGCGGATGCCTAGCGTTCACTGCGCATGTGGAGAGGATGCATTGCGTCAGCCCCGTGGATATAAAGGGAAGCAGCTCCCAAGCTCCCAAGGTCACCATTTAGAGGAAAGACCTGCTTCCAGACACATCGACTGCCTGCCTGCCTTGCCAGCCTGCCTGCCTTGCCTGCCTGCATGCCTGCCAGCCTGCCTGCCAGCCTTGCTGCCTGCCTGCCAGCCAGCCTTGCTGCCAGCCTGCCTGTCAGCCTGCCTGTCAGCCTGCCTGCCAGCCTTGATGCCTGCCAGCCTGCCTGCCAGCCTTGCCGGCCAGCCTTGCTGCCTGCCTGCCTGCCTGCCTGCCTGCCAGCCAGCCAGCCTTGGTGCCTGCCTGCCTGCCTGCCTGCCTCCCTGCCTGCCTGCAAGCCTTGCTGCCAGCCTGCCTGCCAGCCAGCAACCCCACAAACATGGGGAAGAAGAGAAAGCCTCAGCCATCTGCTGCCAGCCCTGGCAAGAGGGACAGGCCCACCCTCCCACCCCCTGGCCCTCACTCTGCTTCTGCTGGGGCTTCTGCAGCACGGGCTCGCTCTTCTTGGGCTGGGGCTTCTGCTGCTTCTGCTTCTGGAGGAGCTGATGATGATGCTTATGGCTGTGGTGCTTCTGCTCGTGCTTACTCTGATGATGCGGCTTCTGGCGGTGGTGCTTCTGCTGGTGCTTACTCTGCTGGCTGCTGGTGCTGCTCCTGGTGGTGGTGCTTCTGCTGGTGCTTAATCTGCTGAAGCTGCTCCTCATCTTGCTGGTCCTGCTCGTGCTCCTGGTCCTGCTCGTGCTCCTGGTCCTGCTCATGCTCCTGGTCCTGCTGGCACTGCTGGTGATTACTCTGCTGCTGCTAATCCTGGTGCTGCTGGTACTGCTGCTGCTGATCCTGGTCCTGCTGGTGCTGCTGCTGGTGGTGGTGTGGAGGAGCAGCCCCTACAACCTGGAAGCCCCTCTGATGAGGGCCTATATGGTCCTGCCAAAGGGAGGAAGAGGCATACACGAGAACGGGAGAGGAGGCAATACTCCATCGAGGAGGAACATGAGGATGAGGTGCTGGAGTGGCTGAGAGAGAATGAGTATCTATGGCAGAAGGGACAAAGGCTCTACAGGGACACCAAAAGGAAGCAGGCTGCTTGGAGAGAGAAGGCGGAGAGCCTGGGCTACACTTTGGAGGTGCCCCTCGGCTGGTGGAAGCACATGCACACCTGGTACAGGAAGCTGCACCTCAAGAAATCTGGCCAGGTCGCGGTCAAGCTGACGGACCGAGAGACCTACGTCATGGCCAAGTGCAGATTACTGGAGGGTGAGATCCTCCACCGAGGAGCAGCCCCTCTCACAACCCTCTCTCTCTCAGGCAGCCTGCTGAGAGCTAGTCCTCTTCCGGCTGAGAGTCAGCTCCTGTCTCCAGGCAGGTGTCTGTGGAGCGTGCCACGATGGAGAACCCGCGGACAGCTGTTCTAACCATGGCGGAGCATGTGGAGGACTCCCTGGCACAGTGGGAGAAAGGAGATGGTACTTCCACCACAGTCCAACCCGCATCCACCCCCAGCTCCACCTCCACAGAAAGGCAGAGAGCCGGACAGGAGGGACAGAGCCACACTGTCCTGCTGGAGATAAGAGACACCACCAGGAGCAGCATAGATATCCTCTTTCAGCTGGTCCACACCAACTCCTCATCCTCCAACCACAAGCCCTTCCTCACCTATGTGAACCAGACCCTCACGGACATGGTGGAAGCCCAGTACCAGGTGGTGAAGGACAGGATCACCGATCTGCTTTACAACCCTCCAGATCCAGATGAACCTGCTCCCACCCAGTCCAGGTCTGCTCCTCCACCCCAGGTGATGACCCTCCCATTCCAAGGCTTTCCACAGGCTCTCACCTACCAAGGCTACGGCTACCAGGAGATCCAGCAGCACAGGCAGCAGCCCTTCCCAGTCCAGGCACAGGTTCATCGGACGACACCGTTGCTACCGGTTCCACTGATGCCACTGATGCCACCCACGCCACTGATGCCACCGAAGCCACCAATGCCACCCACGTCACCAATGCCACCCATGCCAGTCCTCACACAGCTGCAGACCAGACAGCCCCACTACATTGCTCCTTCCTCCACCCCACAGCCAAGCCCGGCCTCAGTACATCTGTCCTCGGTACTGGGGCTGACACCCCATGGCATGGAGGAAGGAGCTCTCAACATCATGGGGCTGAGCCAGCTGTCTGAAAGCTTCCTCAACACACCATCCTCTGTTGTCCTCTTGGAGCCAGGCACCCCAGTGGTGCTTCAGACTAGCACTCCAGCAGCAGCCACCTCCACAGCACTTGGACTCTTCACCCCTGAGACTGGGCACACCTCTGAGTGATAGAGATGAGTGCCAGAGACTGGGAGGCTACCTGTAGATTTTATTTGGACACTTGACTTGGGTCATTTTTCTTTTACAGCTTGTTATTAATAAAGTTTATCTTTGCTTCACACACTTGGTTCAGTTCTTTTAAAAGGTAAAGTCTTGGTGGAAACTTTTAGAAATGGTTTAAGCCTTTGCATGGTTGTGGGATGGGTAAGGATAGCAGTGGGATGGGCAGGGATACCTTTGGGATGGATAATAGCTGTGGGATGGGTTAATATAGCAGTGGGATGGGCAGGGATGCCTGTGGGATGGGTAATAGCTGTGGGATGGGCAGGGATACCTTTGGGATGGGTTAGGATACCTGTGGGATGGGTTAAGATAGCTGTGGGATAGATAAACCTCCAGTGCAAGCATAGTGGGACTGTATGGTCCACCCTCCCAGCTGCCACAAATATGGCCCTTTATTATCAATAATAATGTAATCAATCATCCATACATGTCAATATAAACACAACTCTTTATTAAATGCCCTGTTCATTGTAGGCCCACCCAACATACATGGCCCAATCTCATCCGTGTGATGAGACAGGCTGAAGGAAGCATCCATTAAGCATCTATCATCCTGTCTTGTCACTCCACTGCTCCAGCTGGGGAGTTGCACCAGTGTTTCAGGAGGTCACGCTGCTTCTTCCCTTCACGTGAGGCTCTGTTGGGGCCTTGCACATCCTCAGTGTCTATCAGGTTTTGCCCTTGCCTCCATTCACCAGGCTCCATGTCCCCATTGCCTTGTTGGAGGTCCACGAGCCTGTTCTGCAACACTGGGTAGTGGGTGCGCATGAGATTGTGCAGGATGCAGCAAGCTTCCATGATGTTCCTCACGGTCTCTGGGCGATGCTTCATGGTGAGAAGTACCTGGAACCTTTTGTCCAGGATGCCAAAGGCGTTCTCCACCACCCGCCTTGTCCTGGACAGCCTGTAGTTGAAGATCCTCTCTTCACGGGTGAGGAGTCTGGAAGTGTAGGGCTTCATGAGGTAGGTTGTGAGGGAGAAGGCATCATCCCCAATGATGAAGTAGGGCACATCTTGCGTGTTGTTGGGCAGCGGGTCTGGATCTGGGAAGCCCATGATGAGGTTGCGTTCCAGCCCCTCCTTGAGGTGACTGGCGTTGTATACCTGGGCATCTGAAGATGAGCCGTTACCTGAAGCATCGATGTACATGAACTTGTAGTCAGCATCGACCATGGTGAAGAGGATGATGCTGAAGAAGCCCTTGTAGTTGAAATAAGTGGACCCCGACTTGGCTGGCGCTTTGCAGGCCACGTGCTTGCCATCTATGGCTCCAACGGTGTGGGGGAAGTTCCACTTCTGATACCACAGCTCTGCAACTTTCTTCCAGTCTTCTTCAGTGGAGGGGCACTGGAGGATCTCCTCCAGGTATTCTTCGATGATGGCCTGCACCACTTCTCTGACCATAATGCTGATGGTGTTGTGTGGCACCCTCCAGCCATACTGCATGCTCCTGTAGGTGGTCCTGAGGCCAGGTGGTGCAGAGTCAGTGCCACCTTGAGCCCAGGGTCCAGGCTGGGCCGGAAGTTGGTGCTCTGCTTGGTCAACCTGGGTGTCAGCCGCTCCACAACTTCGTCAAATATGGCTGGAGGCATCCTCATGAAGTTCTGGAATGCACGAGTGTCTTCGTTCCTGAGCTCCACCATCAGCTTGTTGTACAGTCCGTACTCTGCTCTTCTCCCGATCCATAGTCGGACCCAGATGCTTCTTGGCCGCCTCCTTTTCTTCCCATAGTAGAGTTGAAAAAGCCTGTAGATGGCTTCGCACTGTTGCAGAACGATGGTGGCTACCAAAAGGACTGTGTTACGATCCATGGTGGACATGACTGGATGCTGTGGAAGAGGAAGAGCAAGAGCAAGGCTGCAGAGCTCTGCACAGCAGGCCTGCTGGTCTGAAAGTGAGATCCAGGTGAGTTGCTCCCCCTTTTTATAGGCAATATAGGTTTTCTCCTATGTGTCCTTTTGCATCCTCTAGGCATCCTTAATATCCAAGATAGGTTCCCTCTGCGAACGTTTTTTCCATTTTAAATGCTTTGTATGCGAGCTGCATCCGCTTTCATCCTTTCTCCGTCCGTGCTACTAACGCTGCACGTCCGTTCCATGTCCTTTCCACTTCCTCCCTGTGTCCATTTCCCGCTGGAGCAGATTTGAGTTGCGTGGATGCGCAGCGGATGCCTAGCGGATGTAGCGGATGCGTAACGGATGACAATGGATGCAGAACGGATGTTCACCGTATGCGTTGCAGATGCAGAATGGATGCGTTGGATACATTTCCCGCTCAAAAAGTTTTGAGCAGCTCAAAACATTTTGAGCAGATGGAACCTCAGTCAATGGATGCTGGACGGATAGAGAGGAAGAAAAATGGAGGCAGTGAGTACAGAACGTAAGCATCACGTTAACCAACGGATGGCAAGTGTTTCTCTCTGTTTTACATCCTCTTTCCATCCGTTGGTGCAGTGTGACAATGGCTTTACATTAGCTAAGTAAAAAGGGATTTTATCGGGACAAGGAGTCTGTTCCGTGATTTTGTGAAGCCTAGGTCAGAACAAAAATAGAACAATTGCATAAAGTAATTCTCCATAAAAGTAACTTCCTATATTTAGAAAGGAGACTCTTTCATGTTTACTCACTCTACTTGTCTCCATACAGAGTTTTGATTGCAGTTAGCATTTCTTTTCTTGTTCAAGATCATGCAGTTTCTTACTGCTATCTGATATACTACAAAGGATTTATGAATTATACTGTAAGTTGAATTTTCAATGTGTTGTTTATGATGCTTAAAAAGTAGGCTAAGGTCAGCTTGGAAGGCCAAACACTGTATGGAAGAGTAAATTTTACCTCTTGGGTTTCTGATAAATGTCATTTTGTGATTAGCCAATTCCATCATATTAGAAATTTCTTTATTAGGCAATATCCTCATGGCAGGTATCAAATTGCCAAATGTGCTTGGTTTACGGTACTCAAAGCTCCTCCAGATCTTTCAAATCTGCCATCTTTTATCCCCCAAAGGTATTCTAGTGGAAGCATTGCTTCTAGCTTCATTTATAGTATTTTCAGAAATGTTTTGGACATTACAGTATATCCACATACTTCACTATTTTATATTACAGCTGGACACTAAAATGACTGAAGGTTTCCCTATACTGAAAACAGTAATACAGTTCTGAATCATAGGAAAAGGCTATTTTCCTTTGAAAAATGGTGAAAGCTCAGCCAGAATTCTATTCTCTGATATCCACAAATTACTTTTATCTGTTTTAAAAAAGTACATAATTTCATGCACATCAACCTAGTATACAGCATAAGGGTATAATGATAGTACCTCCCGATCTTGCTATGATAATTTATTCACAAGAATGTATCCAATATTAAATGGAACCAATGGTCCATGCAGCAAGAATACAATAGAAATAGAAATATTCCCCATGAATTCCTGGAATCTTTGTACAATCTAATGCATCCTTTGTATAATCCAATAATGTTTATTTTGAAAGAGTTTCAGAAAGAGTCCAGACTTCAAGCAGAAATGTTTACTTCCATCTGCTACTCTTTCATTGCAGCCTTCTACATATACCATGAGCTGTATCACTGAACTAAATACCTTTCCACACCTATGACTTATAAAAGTGACAGGAGTTATATATTGACAGAATCTTTAGACTGTGCACCTGATTCTACATTTTTCAATATTGTTGACAGATGGAAAAATTTGAAGCATTTAGTATAATTGGGATTACTGCAATTGACTGGCAATTTTGCTGGAAAACTTCCTCTACACAAGTGGATGTGGTCTGCCATTGTGCAAATGACAGATGGTAGGCAAAGATGGAGAGAAACAAAAAGAGATTACAAAACCATGTTTTTCTACAAAGTAAGAATTACAAAACACCTTAATATCCTTGGATTCATGGTACTGAATTCTTATGGGGGAAAAAGCTGTTTGGAATGGACCTAGTGGGAAATTAATGAATGAATCACCCAATCTCATAGCACTGCAACAGAGAAGACAGAGTTCTCCACAAAAAACAATTTTCAAGTCACTGATACTGTTTTCCTTTTACAGCAGTGCAATTACATTACCATTTAATACAACAAATGTTACCAGCATTATATTAGTATCTAATAAATCAAACCATAAGTGAAAATAGCTTCACTTAAGGAATCATTAATATGTCTGGAAGATGGGTGAGACAGACACTATGTAAGAAAAAGATCACACTTTCTAAACAAACAACATTGCTGAGTTTCCCAAAGGTACTAAATGTTTTTTTTTTAAAAACGAAAAATAAAGCACAGTTATAAAATCCATAAAGCTGAACATATTTTGTTCTCATCCTAAAGCAGATGCCAGGAGCTATATAACTTTATTTTGAGTGTTATTTGCTGGCAATATTCTGATATGATTTCTATTAGGCATTTAAGCATTGCTTTGGGGAAATTCTAGTAGTGTGTGGGTAGCAAAAATAAGAGTTTGTTTCTGAAGAAAACTGTGTTATTTATTTAAGAGACATAGCAATAAGAATCAATAATTTTGGAATTAGGATCAAAGAGTATCCTGCCAACTGGGATAAATCATTTGTAATGAGATAGTATAAAATATATGATCAGTAGTAAGATTCCCAGGAAAAGTTTCATGGGACCAATCTTAACTATCATGAAACTCAAAAGTGAATCTACCTTCTATGGTTGAAGGAACATGATTTAAACAAGAGATTTTAATGTTAATTGTCTTTTAGGAAGAATTGGGGGAGTGGGGAGCGATTATGTTATTTTATTAATTTATTATTTGACTATTTTCTTTTTATTAGTTTTAATATACATACATACATATATATATATATATATATATATATATATATATATATATATGTATATATATTTGTTTTTTAAAGTTTTTGCGGGAACTTACATGTGTGCTGTTCAGCTTCCTTTGGGTATTATCCCACGTCATTGTAGTGCTTTTAAAGTTGTAGCAACGTTTCAGCAGAATCTCATCTGCCATCATCAGGCTTCTGTATTGAGTTTGTATGTGGGTCAGGCTATCACAGTCGTTGGTTTTAAATTTGAGGCTAGCCTATTGCTGTGCCAGGATGTTTTTTTCTACATCCTGATTGGTTGGGAGTCTTGGTCTGTGTTTATTGGACTTGGAGTTTGTTTGATTGGTGGTTCTGGTTTCTTCTGTCTGTTTTGTGGCTTTGATTGGCTGGCAACACTGTGTTCCTGTATTGGAGGCTTTTAGTGCAGCTTGGCTTCGTGTGAAAGGATGGCTATTATCTATTAGGAATATAATATATATGTGTGTGTGTGTGTGTGTGTGTGTGTGTGTGTGTGTGTGTGTTTTCTTAAGTTTTCACGGGTACTTACATGTATGGTATTCAGCTTTGTTCGGGTATTTTCCCACGTCATTATAGTTGTGCTTTTAAAGTTGTAGCAACATTTTGGCAGAATCTCATCTGCCATCATGAGGCTTCTGTATTGTGTTTGTCTGTTCATCTGTTCGGTGATTTTGTGAAGCCTAGGTCAGAACATAAATAGAATAATTGCATAAAGTAATTCTCCGTAAAAGTAACTTCCTATATTTGGAAAGGAGACTCTTTCATGTTTACTCACTCTGCTTGTCTCCATGCAGGGTTTTGATTGCAGTTTTGATTCACAGATGAATACAATACAGAAGCCTGATGATGGCAGATGAGATTCTGCCGAAAAGTTGCTACAACTTTAAAAGCACAACTATAATGATGTGGGAAAATACCCAAACAAAGCTGAACATCATTAATATATATGATATATTCATATATATATGATGTTTTTATCCCTCTGTAAGCAGCCTTGAGTTGTCATGTGCAAATAGGTATTAAATTATAAATAAATAAGAATTGTCTATACTTCTTTTTCTTCTTAAAAAGGGAGTTTATAAGCTTACAATGAAAAGTACAGAGTTAATGTTATTTAGAAAGGGAATTATTTATCCTATCCATCCTAATCTAGTGGATCCCATTATACCAGGTGGTAAAAATCTTTTAAGACCCTAGATGCTCTCCAATTGCAAAGAAAATTTAAAATGACCAAAATCTCATGAGATTTTTGTAAAATACCTTCAAAATTTCATAAAATAATCAGAAATTATATAAAATGCTCATGGGCTGTGGGGATGCCATTTTAGGTATATTGTCATATCATATACTGACATTGAGGAGGCCTGGTGGCTCAGTAGTTGGAATGCAGTGTTGCAGGCTAACTACTGCCCAGAACCTGGAGTTAATGTCCAGAGCCTGGAGTTAGCTGACTGGCTCAAGGTTGACTCAGTTTCCATCCTTCCTGTTTCTTTCATCTGTCTACATTAAGAAATTTATTTTTGGAAATTGAAATTTTGGCACACACAAGTCTTCTAATATTCTCCATAGCTTGTCATGATCAATATGATCAAAAGCTTTCTTATAGTCAATAAAGCAGATGTAGATGTTCTTGTGATATTCTTGACATTTTTCCATGATCCAGCTCAAATTTGCAATATGTTCACAATCTCCATGATCCCTTCTGAAGCTTGAACATCTGGAAATTACCTTTTGATGGTTGACACCAGATGTTGATATAGGATTTTAAGGAGAATTTTGCTAGTATGAGGGCTGAGAACTATTATGCGTTAAGTATGTCCTAATAAATGATTTCAATGCTTAACATTTATGATGTCATGTTTTATATTCAACTAAATTGATAGGCACATGTTTTGTAATGTGATATAAATACATGTAATAGAAATACAACAAAATATTTTCATATGTGATCTGTAAATAAATAGCTATTACCAAAAGAGACATCAGAATAAGTCTCTTTTTCCTCTGTTTTTTCCCCCATACCAGCCAATTGCAAAACACTTTATTTCTCTCCTTTAATCAAAAAGAGTTTAGCACTGCAGGAAAAAAATCCTTGTTCCCAGCAAGTTACTTTCTGTATAGAGAGAGGACCTTCTCTTATGGGAAAGAGGAAGGAAGCAGGACAGGATCTATTTTTGCTTACAATGCCTTTGGATACCTTCCAGTCTAAGGGACCTTCCCTGAAAGTCTAGCTCTACGAGCACCATTGTTGCTAAATATTAAGAGGGAAATATGTTAAATTTGGTTCCAGCTGTAGACCAGTTTGCCAGTTTCCAAATTCTCAAAACAGAAGGCATGCCAGAATGGAGTGAGACAAAAAAATGAATTTTTTTTTTTAGGTCTGGAGCAATCTCTAGTTTGTTACTTTTTTAGAACACCATAATAAATTTTTTATTTATTTATTCGTTATTGGCTGCCCATCTTTTCATAAGGTAAATATCAGCAAAACATAAACAAAACAAAACTGTTACACTGCATACAGGGTAATAATATATAAATTAACATACATTTTCCCCACCTGCATTGTCATAAAATACATAATCAAGGCTCGCTTTCTAAAATACATAATTTATTATTACTGTTTCTTGAGTGGGGGGGGGGGGTTTATGAATAAGATAAAGTACTGTTGCCAACCACTTTCTGACAATCTATAGTTTACAGGTTTTGTAATGTTTCACAACCATTTCAAATCTCATCCATAATAGGCAATAGCATAGTTGTAATTCACATACACTTACGAGCTGCAGCTGTTTTCCTTAGTTCCATATTCTCAAGTGTAACTTCTAATCTCATCTTGCATAAATGCTGCAAAAAGGGTATTCTTCTACTTCACTGTCAATAGTTTCTAGCAACTGTACTCCAGTGTCCCATCATATCTCAGTGCTTATAGTTATTATGAGTCCCAGATTAAAAAAATCCTAAAATTGCATAGAAATACAGCCTATTCGCATGGCACTACTCGATAATTATAGATGTTTGCTACTTTAACAAAAAAAACAACAATAATAATGAAAAACTTTCCTGTCCAACCTTTACTGAAATTTCAGCTTAATCATATAGTACAGTAGAAAAGGCAAATTGGATGTAATGGTTTGGTCAATTCAAGTATTTGGATAATGCTTTTTAGTTAGATTTTAAAAAAAGAGTAACCAATTTCATTTGTATCATATGATACAGCATTCTATGCTAAAGGTAAGGAGCCACAGAATACCACTAAGTTTTGGCTGGTATGTTTTTACTCCATATATGGTTGTGATATACTATGCTAACTAAGAACTCTAATTTAGAGACTGTCTTGAAAATCAATATGCTATGGCCACACTTCATCATTTAGGAGATTCATATCATGTACCAACATTCTTGGAATACTGGAATTGATGGGTAGATAGACAGATGGATAGATGGCTTTTCCCGACAAGTCTTATACTTACTATTTTTTTCAACCTGCAGAAGTCTCAGTTAATATAGTAGTGATGAAGTGATGTTGCTAGAATAGATAGAACCAGAATTTTGGACCTTTGTGGTATTTACAGATCCTATTTCCTTTATTCATATATCGAAAGACTTATAGTAAATACAATACTAAATTACAATATTTACTTTTAAAATATTCATTACAAAGAGAGGAAAGAGAAATGAAAAAATATGAAAGTGAATTACTGATCCTTAACATACAGACATGGAAAAGTTAAGATTAAGAAGTCTATAAAACCATAAAAGTGGATACCCCATGGGTGAGCATTTTCTAGAAAACAGAAAGAGATACAATTAAAAGGGATATTACCCTATTACAAACACAACACATTATTTTACATCTGTTAAAATACTGAAGTTTGCTGATGACACAACAGTGATTGGTCTCATTTGAGACAACGATGACTCTGCACACAGACAGGAAGTTATACAACTTGCCTTGTGGTGTAACCGGAACAATCTGGAACTGAACACACTCAAAACCATAGAAATGGTGGTAGACTTTAGAAGAAACCCTCCCATACTACCACCTCTTACAATACTAGACAACACAGTATCAACAGTAGAGACCTTCAAATTTCTAGGTTCTACTATGTCACATGACCTAAAATGGACACCTAACATCAAAAACATCATCAAAAAAGCACAACAAAGAATGTTCTTTCTGCGCCAACTCAGAAAGCTCAAACTGCCCAAGGAGCTGCTGATACAGTTCTACAGAGGAATTATTGAGTCTGTCATCTGCACTTCTATAACTGTCTGGTTTGGTTCTGCAACCCAACAGGACAGACACAGACTTCAGAAGATAATTAAAACTGCAGAAAAAACAATTACTACCCACCTGCCTTCAATTGAGGACCTGTATACTGCACGAGTCAAAAAGAGGGCTGTGAAAATATTGACAGACCCCTCACATCCCGGACATAAACTGTTTCAACTCCTTCCCTCAAAACGACGCTATAGAGCACTGCACACCAGAACAACTAGACGCAAGAACAGGTTTTTCCCAAAAGCCATCACTCTGCTAAACAAATAATTCCCTCAACACTGTTCAACGATTTATGAAGTGTACACTACGATTACTGTTAATCTTCTCATCACTCCTTATCACCCATCCCCCCCCCATTTGTGATTGTAGGACTGTAACTTTGTTGCTTGTATCCTTATGATTTATATTGACTGTTTCCTCATATGATTTGTTGATTGTACCCTACGACTATCATTAAATGTTGTACATTATGATTCTTGATTCCTAACGGATGTACCTTTTCTTTATGTATACTGAGAGTATTTACACCAAGACAAATTCCTTGGCCAAAAACTTGGCCAATAAAGTATTCTATTCTATTCTATTCTATTCTATTCTATTCTATTCTATTCTATTCTATTCTATTCTATTCTATACAGTTAGATGAAAACATAGAGTCACAGGTTTCAATCTAATAGCACACACTTACTCTTGTGAACTGGTAATAGTTCTACATGACAGATGATACCATGCATATGTATCACTCAGAGGGCGATCAAGATAGAAACATATAGGATCATTATTCTTCCATGTATCCATGTTTCTAATTAAGCTACTGCTCTGACATTGCATACATATGCTTAGCTGAACCAAAATCTTATTTGTCTTATTCTGATCAGTGTTGCTGCACTATTCTTTGACAATGCAGCATGATAACAATGGTTCTGGAAAGCAGTGTGGATCAACTTGCATTCCCAGAGTGATTGTGACAGGTCTGAATCACAGTGACTGAAAGCTGGGGTGTGGACCATTCCCATAGGCAGGAATTCCCATTGCATCTCATCTCACTATTTCTCACCCTGCTTCACCCATCTTGGAATATCATTATCAATATCATACAATATTGAAAGACATTGATATCACACACAATTTCAAAACAGTAGTGGGGTAGCTTTCATGTTATTCTGGTTACTATAAAATTGACTTTTGAAGATTTGATGAGTGGAACTGATAGCTGCATCTTAACCCCATGATAGGACCCTAGCCCTCCATAGTACTTACTGTTCCACAATGAGGTAAAGAAAATTGAAAAAATGATAATTAAAAAAATATTAAATAAACAAATATTTGTCTTAATGCTGTCATGAATAAATAAACTTGCCAAATAAAAATACCTGTATGGTCTTATGAACTGCTATTGATACTAAAGCACAGAACTGAGTTATTCTGAGAAACAATAATTGATAGGTGCCCCTATTTAAGAAGTGCTCTAATCACAAACCCCCTTGCTTTCTGAAGTCTGGAAAGAATCTCAGTTCAGTTCAGAGCATTTTGGAAGCTGTCTGATTCAGCTGGTTTTGTATTAGAATTTGGTTCTGGAAATATGCTGTATACTGTTCTGCCTTCCCAAAGATTCTCCCTGGGAAAAATTACCCATGATCTTGAGCCAAATAAGTGATGTTTATCAGCTACATACCAACAGAAATAGCAAACTATTGATCAGGACCTGCTTTTAAATATAAGGTCACCTAGTACTAATAACTCTAATTACATTATCAATATTTAAAAGTTATACAATGATATATCAAGAGTAATTGTGCTAATTCATTCCTCCAGTGGTTATTTCTATTTCATTGGCCAGCTATTTTTCATACATCTCTCTATTGATTGACAGAGTGATTGATTGATCAAATGTATATGCTGTCTATATCACTGTATAATTGACTCCGGGTGGCTAATAAGTAAAAAGAAGACCAAAAACATCCCTACAAATATATATGAAGAGAGAGCCTCCTCAAACCTATTGACTCTTCCCGGGTTTGTGTACCACCACTTGGATTTCCATGCCAGTTAGCAGTGCCAGGTTCTTCTCTGGGCTCAAGATGTTCCTTAGGGGGACAATGGCAAAAAGACTCTCCTCTTAGATTTGCCACCAAGCAAAATCCTTTAGCCAATTGCAGTATCTGCTATCCCGCATTAGATGGGCGTCTCATGATAGGGAGCGAAAGGAGAAAGAAACGACAGGAGATGAAGTTCCTCGGGATGAGTGCGCCCAGAATGTCTGGGTACATGCTCTTTTATTATGCTCATTCAAAAGGGGGTGATTGTTTATTCAGAG
>BLBF01000022.1:26051080-26101454 GCA_015471245.1 Laticauda colubrina | reverse complement strand
ATTAATTTGGTCATTCATCAAGGATGTTAGTTGGGTTGGAGGAACCCATAATACAAGAGAAGGACATTTAGGTCCCCCTATATCTAGCTTGAATAGAGGAAAAGATTTTAAGGTTCTTTTCCATAGGAAGAGTAAAGAAGGAACAAAAGAGCGAGTGATAGAGTGTTCTGTAAACAAAACAGAAGTGACAGAGTGAAAGCTATGGGTAGCATTTTCATGACGTACCCACATGGAACAAGTATAATAGCCTTCTGTTAATGAAGTTGCTTTAACACGAATAATCTTTTGACAGGAAGCAAAGGTTTTGTTGAAGTATGTGTGAATATAAGGAGATAGATTTATGGGAAGATTATCATGCCAACAAACAATAGGACAGTCACTATCATAATTAATAAAGCGAAATTCTAATGTGGTCCAATGACCATGTTGAACAAAGGTATAAGTAGGATATGAATAAGGTAGAAATTGCAAAGAGGATATAGGCAAGAATATCAGGAAGAGTTTAAGATGTAGATGTAGCGGAGGAATTCCCATGATAGGGTCTTACCGCCCGACCAGGGACCCAGCAAGTGGTTTTGTCTGGTAGTAAAATCGCAGCGTAGCCTCGTCCCCAGGTGAGAAGCTCAGCGGGACCCTGCCAGGCGGGATCTGGCAATCTACGATAATGTACCAGAGGTCTGTTAGAGGGGGGTGAGGGGGAGGAAAAATGACGTGAAGCAGCAGAAGTGGGAGGAATGCCAGTCAGATTAAGAAAATTTAAAGTGTAAAGACAAATGTTAAGAGAATTTTGCAATGCTGGGAGGTTAGGGGGTTTTTCCCGCAATGAATATCGATCAAGAGCACGTTTCAGAGATAAGTGAGCTCGTTCCACAATAGCCTGCCCCTGGCTGTTGTAGGGAATCCCAAACTTGTGAGTTACATCCCATTTGTTACAGAAGTCCTGGAAAGCAGAACTCGTATAGGCAGGTCCATTGTCTGTTTTGATTTCTTTTGGACGTCCCAGCAAGGCAAAGGTACGAATTGAATGATTGATGACATGTTTTACAGTTTCTTCCCTTTGAGGAGTAGCCAGAATAAACCCGGAATATGTATCGATGGAAACGTGCAAATATTTCCAAGGGGCAAAAGGTGGATACTGAGTTACATCCATTTGCCAAATTTCACAAGCTTTTGATCCTCTAGAATTTACTCCTATGGGAATGGAATGTCCTTGCTTACTACATGTGGGGCATTGTTGAATAATGGCAGCAGCTCCTGCCTGAGTTAGAGAAAAAAATTTTTGTAATGCTTTTTTATTTTGGTGAAAATAGTCATGGCTTTGGGCTGCTGTCAGATTACAAATTGATTTACCTGATGCAGCGGCTGCAGCTGCGTCTGCCACCTTGTTTCCCTCCTGTAATATACCAGGAAGAGGTTGATGGCTCCTGATATGTGCTACAAAGAATGGATGCGTACGGCTATTGATACATTGTTGTAGAGGAAGCAACAATTTTAACAAAGGAACAGATATGCTAGGAGATAAATAGGCTTGATATATATTTTTCAAAATCTGAGAAACGTATAAGGAATCTACTATTAAATTAAAAGGAGCTTTTTGAAACTGTTGAAATGCAATAAGAGATGCAGCAAGTTCTGCCTGTTGAGCAGAAGATTGCGGAGGGGTAATTTTAGTTTTCCACTCTCCCTCCTGGTACCATGCACAAGCACCATACATTTTCCCCCCATCTGCATAAAGTGTGGGTGCATCTACTAATGGAGATATTGAGAGGGGGGATTGCCATTCAAAAGGGAGAGTTTTAAGAAAAGTGAAACGTGGGTCTGCTGGTAAATGGCAAGAAGTTTGCCCTGGCCACTCTTCTAAAGCGTATTGTAGTTCTTCTGAATTACACCATAGCATTTCCCACGTGGTCAGTGAGCAAGGAGTGAATATTGAAACAGGCTCACATCCCACGAGTTGTTTACATCTTTGTCAACCTTTAAAGATCAACTGGGAATATGCAGAGGCTTTACTAGTGATTGTGGTCCGTGGGGTGTGAGACAAATGAAGCCATTCTAAAATCAGAACCTGTGTTTGATGAGATTGCATTATAACAGCTGTAGGTCTCTGAACAGTATTTAGTAAAGCAATTGATAAAGGGCAATTCTCTATAGCTCAATCCACCCATCGAGTAGCCAGTGAATGGGAAACGTCTTTTAATGCCTGCAACTGCTCTTTATTTAGAATGATAACATCAGACGGGGCTTTACCTTCTGTGAGGGCATTAAAAAGAGGAGCTAATGTAGCTGTGGTCAAACCCAAATAAGGACGTGCCCAATTTAAGGTTCCTAGGAACTGTTGTAAGATCACAAGTGTGGGTTTCGGGGGAAGTGTTGGGAGGGGAAGGGAAGAAACAGCAGCTGAAGCAAGTAACTTGTGACCTAAATAGGAAAAGGGTGGTTTGGATTGTACTTTTTCTGGGGCTATTGTGAGACCTGCTTTACCTAGAATGGAGGTCAGGCACGGCAGAGTTTTTAATACCGTGCCCTTTGGGCCAGGTGCAGATACCAATATATCATCCATGTAATGATAGATTAAAAAATGAGGATATTTGTCCCTGTATGGTTGCAAGGCTAAATCCACAAAATATTGACACATAGTTGGACTGTTTAACATGCCTTGCGGTAAGACTTTCCATTGATGTCGTTTGGTAGGTCTCTGATTATTTAAGGTTGGTACTGTAAAAGCAAATAATTTTCTATCTAACTGGTGTAATGGAATGGAGAAAAAACAGTCTTTTAAATCAATAATGATAAGGTCATGCTCTTGAGGAATTATGTTAGGATTTGGAAGACCACATTGCAGGGGTCCCATTGGAAGGAGGACTGAATTCACAGCCCTTAAATCCTGAAGGAGGCGCCAAGCGCCGTTTTTCTTTTTGATAACAAAAACTGGGGTATTATATGGACTCAATGAAGGTTCTAGATGAGCTCTATCTAATTGTTCTTGAACAAGAGAATGTAAGGCTTCAAGCTTTATAGAAGGGAGAGGCCACTGATCAATCCACACAGGGTTATTGTGAGTCAAATGCAAGCGAAGCATGGTTAGTGGAGGGTAAGTTGTGCATTAAACTGTGACATAAGGTCTCTTCCCCACAAATTAGTATACAGAGGAATTACAGCTGGTTTAATATAAGCAACACATTGAGACTCAGGGGAATGGGCTTTTACCCAGTTTCTGCTAATGCGAGTCTCCTGGAGTCCCCCCACTCCTCTCACCGCTGGTGCCACATCTGCAGGCCAGGTGTTTGGCCACTCAGCGGTTCGGATGACGGAAATATCCGCTCCAGTATCTAAAAGACCAAGAAAGGATCGACCATTCAATAAGAATGTTACCGTAGGTTTTGGTTGACTAATTGGTCTTTCAATTGCATAGAGTTGCTCTTGTTGTTGGTCTAAGAGCACAATCATTTTTGCCACAACATCCCCCTCATTTATAGTAACTTCTGTATTAGCTAGTACAGACAGACAGACATCAGACAATACAGTGGGGTCATGCAGAAAAGGAGAGGCAAGAATACCTTGTTCAGCTAAATCCCTTACAGGAAAGACTAGCACTGGAATATCGGGGGGCATATGAGAAGGCTGAACAGGACGTACAAAGAGAAAGTCAGCGACACCAGGAAGATAAGTAACAGTTTCATTAGCAACAAGATCGTAAGCGAAAGAAGAAAAGTTGCAAGTTTCAGCAGCCTTTGTTGTGGGGCTGGCTGCCTGCCCCGTTTCTAGTTTCCCTGATTCAAAAAAGGTTTTTGAATGATTGCAGGGTTATTCTGCTGTTCATTCTTTTGGACTCTGCACTGATTAGCCCAGTGATAGCCCTTTTGGCATCGAGGGCATGGCGTCTTTGGGCGAGCTACCTGGTTTCTTGACATATTTGCTCCCCCGCCCGGGGCTCTGCATTGGCTCTTAAAGTGACCTGGCTTGCCACAATTAAAACAATTGCCCATTTTGCGAGTGTTTTGTTGGGAAATGGGAAGAAGAGAGCTCATGTTCTGCTGCATACCTTCAGTAATGGCTGTAGCCAGAGTAGACATGGAATGGGATGTGGTTCCTATGATTCGGCAGGCTGTAAGATAATCTGCCAAGGTAACATTTTTCTTATTAATTAATGGTTGCAAAACTTTCTGACAATCAGCGTTTGCATTTTCATAAGCAAGTTTCAATTTTAATTCATTACAAGCCTCCTCATTATCAATTTGTCTCTCTAAGGCTTCTGTGAGACGATTTATAAAGGAGGAAAAAGGCTCAGAAGGTCCTTGAATAACTTTAGAGAAAGATTTGGGCACGCATCCCGCATTATCAACCTTTCGAGCAGCGGCCAAAGCACAATCCTGTAATATAGGGAAAGCAGCTGCGTCTGTGGCAATCTGCTGGGCAATGGTAAACATAGTGCCAGTACCGTTAAGCATATCTAGAGTGACATTTGCCGGCAAGCCTCTAGCGGCTGCGGCTGCAGTACGCTTATGAAATTCTGACTCCCAGACCAAAAATTGTGAAGGCGTGAGGATCATGTTAAATAATGTACGCCAATCAGCATTTATCAAGTCAGCTCCTGGTTGGGCTATTGATCCTAAAAGACCCTGTACATAGCGAGATTGAATACCATTTTCCTTGCAAGCTGCTTTTAAATCCTTAATTATTTTGTACGGCATTGGGGTATACTGAGGAGCTGGAGGATTGCCAGTTTGTATGATAGGATAAAGGGAGGCAGCTGCAAGGATGTCCTCATCCATTTCTCCTTCATAAAAGGCTTGTTGAATGGCTTTTACAACACCCCCCCCACCTCGGGAGGGTGGTGGAGGACACGAAGGCTCTACATTTAAGGAAGTGGATTGGATGGAGGGAGGCTCCCGTAATGACTTATGATCATTGGGAGCGGAGGGTTGAAGGACAGAAAAGTTATCAAAACTTCGTGGGGGAGATTCAAATACACTCTCTGCTTCTATTTTATAATGGACTTTTAAAGCCTCCATAATTTTCCTCCAAGTGACCAAAATGCCAATAGGTGCACGAGGAGGACCATGGAGATAGTTACCAATTTTTTGCCAAATGGAGATTTTTAAGGACTCTTTCTCTGGATAATTGGGACAATGTTGCCACACATAAGTCAATAATGTAGCAATAGGTTTCATTTTTACAGGCAAGCCCTTTAAATTAGCAGAATATTTAGAAGAAGAAGCAACTAACTCCCTCAATTCCTTCAGATGCTCTGTCTGTTGTTGAGAAAAGTTTCCGCCCATACTTACGAAAGTCGAGACCGTGTTTCAGATCCGATGATGTGCAATTCGCTTCAGGCCTGGCGATGCACAGCTCCCATCGAGCGGGTAAGAAATGAGCGCGTCGCAACGTATCCCCCTTAGGGAATCACGTCGGGGTCACCAGAATGCGGTATCTGCTATCCCGCATTAGATGGGCGTCTCATGATAGGGAGCGAAAGGAGAAAGAAACGACAGGAGACGAAGTTCCTCGGGATGAGTGCGCCCAGAATGTCTGGGTACACGCTCTTTTATTATGCTCATTCAAAAGGGGGTGATTGTTTATTCAGAGCCTAGGTCAAGCCCAGGTCAGACAGGATATACAGAATTTACAATAGCTCAGATAAGGCAAGATACCAGGTCAGACAGGATTGCAAGATTTATAATTCGATCAGGATATTCCTGCTTTACAAAGCTGCATGCTAGACAAACTAATCACAATGTAAATAAGCTATTTCTACAGATGTTTAGCTCCTTGTCCCTGTACGTGCCCTGCAAAAGGTCACTGAGGAGACAGAAGCTCAATGATTACATGTGAATGATACAATGTTGCAAATGCCTGAACAATACATAGTTGCAATGATACACAGTTGCAAACACATGAATGATACATAGTTACAACAGCCAATGGGACACTTAACATGCCTTTCCTCCCAGACCATAAGGAACAGGTTGATATATTGTAATTGGGTTGAGATGACCCAAGGCATATTCTTATTTTACTAGTAGCAGTATCTTAGCTGCATCAAAGATACAGTACTCTGAGTAACAGTAAAGCATCTGCTGTTACTAAATTTTCCCATTATCAAAAATAAGTGCAGTTGAGTCAGAATGAAATGCTGATTTTCAGACCCTTCCTTTACTTCCTCATTTCCATAACCAGAACACTTGCTTATAGGAATGTCTTAAAAATAATGTATAGGGTTATAAGTAGCTTTTGAAACCTTTGGGTGTGATGTCCAAGCCTTGCCAAATTTGATTTCCAAATAGTACTTTCTACCATAATAGAAAGGGGGGATTTATTATTAATTTCAAATTAAATTCTAACTATCATTCTTCTCCATGAAAGTTCTTTTTCAGGCATCAGAGTAAATGGCATAAAGATGAAGCATGAATATATGTTTCTCATAAATGTTCAATTTATGGGTCAGGGTCCCATAGAGTCAGCAGCCCTGTTTTTTTCTATACCTTTTAAGTTGCTTATTCTCTCTTACCACAAATCTGCCTTCAAGCATCCGTTCAAGAGTTTCAGAACTTTTTTCAACATCAAAATATGTAAATAGGAGATAAAGTGATTGTCATCTTTGCATTGTTGATGTATCAGCTCAAGTTATTATATAGTTTGCAGTTAAATCATTTTATGAGGCATTCTGAATACTGGAAACCATTGAACAAATAATATCCAATATTATGCAGTGAATCTTCTTGTACTTCTTCCATGGACACCAAGAATTCCCTAGAATTTCTGGTTTTAGTTTGATCTAGGATGTTTCCCAGTTGAAACTGTGGTTCAGTCTGTCCATGTGCAAATCAGTCATCAATAGACACATAGAGACAAACCACACCCTTAAAAAAATAGGAAAAGTAAGAAGGAAACAAAAAAGCCAGAATGCATCTCTCCAGCAATGAACTGGTAGGACAGTGTAATGTAATCAAGGAGTTAACCCCACACTCACTAATACTGATAGTGTTATCTAGGCAGGTAATTAAACTTCTGCAAACTAACAACCAAGCTCAGAAAGCACCTAGGACTTCACGGTGCACCTTGAGCTAAATATATACTCTTACTGGAACTTGATGGTTTTCATATTTCTTTTCTTTGCAATAGAAGGGAGGAGGATGACTAGCAATAAAGTAGATGCATTTAGTAGATATTGCAGTTGTAAATATTGCTGGTAGCTGACAATAAACAAATTGTATTTATCTTTAATAAAAATAAATAAAACTCATCATTTTCCATTTAAAAGTATCAACATCCATCTAAATATTTCATATAACAGTGTTAAAATCAGGATCTAGATTATTTCATACTCTTAATTTGGTTATTTCATACTCTTAAAAATACACCCCAAATTCTATTTTCCAGAATCACTGTACTACAGTTTTTTAAATCATTAAAAGAGGTACATTGAATCTATTATATTTTGAATCCCAAACAGCCAATTAACTAAAAATGTTATTCTGTACATGAGAATTCCAAAGAGCCCAGGAAAGAAAACTTAAATGCAGTGAAGGCATCCAAAATTTGGTATTAATTAAAAGCATGTAAAATAGTGTAATCCAATGTTCAGAAAACTCTGTACATTTGGACAATTACATATTTTCCAAAATATCTTCAGAACTGAAAAACTCCATATAAATTTGTTTTTGTAATTATTTTCTAGGTATGCATTCCATACAAAAAGTAAAGTATCTGAGAATTATATTGATTTATCCTATACCAAATGTGAAATCCCTTCTATCAATATTCAAAGAAGCTTTCTTAAATACTGAACTCATATTTACTATAATCATTTAAGAAATGCCACATGAGATAAGAATATCTATATAATTATTAAATTAATACATATAAAGTTATATTTCTTAATATAAGCATAAACAAACCTTTTCCTATTGACATCAGTTCCAACTTCAAGCACATAATAAAACTTCCCACAATTCACTCAAACACTAGTTAATCAAGAGTATCAGAGCCAGAATCAAAGTATGAGGTTCAGAAGTAAATAATAAAATATCTTAACTTTTTACCCATTTACTTTAGCAAATTATGAAAAAACAAAGATTCTAAATAAATATTAAAAAAATTAAAGGGAAAATTATATCTGATCTGATACTTATAGAGTAAAAAAGGGAGATGAAAAAAGACCATCTTATATTTGGGGACTGCATATTTAATTTTGTGGACCTATTTTATAAATCCCTTGGGAAATCCACATTTAGTGAAGAGGAAACACATATAAACTTTATTAACAGTTTTTTTCTGCATCAGGCAACAGAACCGCAGTGCCATCACTTCTGTTTATGTTCAAATCAATCAAATCTAATTCCAGCCAAATATTACTTGATCCATAATAAAGTTCACTTGATCATTGTTGACCTTTGAATACTCAGTTGTTTGAGTGCACTAACAATAAAGCAGCAATTAACATGTTAATATCTACATTAATTAATAAAATAGTATGATGTTGCATATGATATTTTATATGGAACAGCAAATATTTGCTGATTTCTTTAAATGATTCAGAAATGTTAACTGATGCAGAACCCAGAGGCCCAATATTGCTGGGAGTAAGGTAGCAGGTTTATGTGAAATCAATATTTTGTTGCTGAAATGATTACTGATGTGTTGCCCAGCCAATGTAAAATAACTTTTTTTAAAAAAATGAAACCAGATTATTTGAAAGTCAATTTTTTCCTCACTAGCCTGCCCAGTCTTTGAAATCTGCAAGGAAACCTCTTTTGCTAGACCTAGTAGAACAGGGCATTTTATAATATGGTTGCATATCTTGGACAAAATAATAATTACTGGAGTTTATCAAAATTCCTAACTGTAGACTTTCATTGTAACTTCAACTTTGAAGCTCTATTCTCCATCACAACATCAAGCAACATTCTGCATTTTTTTAACCTTAGACTGTCTATTATTGACCTCACCCCTTTCCTAAGAGGGGGCATGCATAAGCACACCAACGTGCCTACCATCCCTATCCTATTGTTTCCTTTATTTTTCTTATATGTATCCATATATTCATAACTATGTTTTTACTTATACCTGTTATCAGGGGTGGGATTCTACCAGTTCGCACCTATTCACTAGAACCGGTTGTTAACATTCTAAGCAGTTCGGAGAACCAGTTGTTAGAAGAAATTACTGACCTAATCCTGTAAGGAAGGCAGGAAGGAAACATTCTGGTGTTGCTTAAAGAAACTGCCTCTCCGTGAACCCTCACTACATTCTTGGCAGGACTAGGCTTCCTGTCTCAGGAACTTCTCTGGAGTTTTTTTCCCCTCCTTTGCTGGTACTTTGCTTGTGTGGAGTGACCATTCAAAGTTACAATGGCACTGAAAAAAGTGACTTATGACCGTTTTTCATATATATGACTGTTGCAGCATCCCCACAGTCATGAGAAGCCAGGTGAGGAGATGCGTGCCTCAATGTGAGTGATATTGAATTGGACACACCCAGCTAATAACATGACCACCAAGCCATGTCCACCCAGTCACATGACCACCAAGCCGCACCCACCAACTAAGCCATACCCACAGAACCAGTTATTTAAAAATTTGAATACCCCCCGCCTAATATCTTGTAAGCAATTAACAAAAATAAATAAATAAAAATAAATAAAATTTCAAAGCATTCATCAAAAGTGATCAAGCACAGCAGAAACATATTTCACATTCCCTCATTGTCTTACAAAACAACTATGACAGGAGTTTTGAACTAGAACTTATCACATGGGATGCAGTAGGAATTCCCCTGGGAAAATATATAATATATATAAATTTTCTATGAAAGCTTGAATCGGTTAAAATATTAACTAACTTTTGAAAGCTGAAGGATTTGTCTTATCTAAATTCATACACTCCCCACAAAATCTCAGATAGCCCTGCTAAAGAATGAATCCCTGTCAGCAACTTAACAATGCTGCTTGTTGGAGTTAAGTGTGAGTTGGTGCTATTAATGTGAGACAAATTGCACATGATATTATTTGCACTGTTTGTGATATAAATGAGGAAAGCTAAATATCTCCAAACTGAAGCAGTTTCAGTTAAACATTATCAGAAGAGTCAAGCAGTTTAGTTTTCCTTGCTAATTGTTTTGCACCTTCAGTGAAGAGCTCCTTTGTTCTCTAGCCAAGTGTGGCAGAGCAAAACCTTTTTGCACTTTCTCATTTTTTGTTTTATATTTGCATTTGTTTTTAAAAGCATTCGAAGTAAACAAATTTTAATTCAAATGAAGTGTGCCTGATTAGTTCTACCACCCCAGTTTAGTTAAAAGAGAGGGCTGAAGAAATAAATTAACATTACACCACCCACTTTCAAACTGAAGAGTTCATAATTCTCTGGAAAGTAAAGCCCCTGTCACACTGCACCAACGGATGCAAAGAGGATGTAAAACAGACAAAAAAAGCTTGCCATCCGTTGGTTAACGCGATGTACTCACTGCCTCCGTTTTGCTTCCTCTCTATCCGTCCAGCATCCGTTTATGGATGTTTCATCCGCTCAGAAAGTTTTGAGCTGCTCAAAACCTTTGCGCGGAAAATGTATACAATTTGTCGGTTCTGCATCCGCTACGCATCCGTTCTGCATCCGTTACGCATCCGCTATATCTGCGAGGCATCCGCTGCGCATCTGTGCAACTCGCATCCGCTCGGACGCAGGGAGAAAGCGGAACGGACGCAGAACGGATGCAGAACGGATGCCTAGCGGATGCAGCATGGAAACAAAGCATGTAAAACGGAAAAAACGTTCGCAGAGGGGACCTATCTCGTATATTAAGGATGTCTAGAGGATGCCTAGAGGATGCCTAGAGGATGCAAAGAGACACCTATACTGCCTATAAAAAGGGGGAGCAACACATCTGGATCTCACTTTCAGACCAGCAGCCCTGCTGCAGACCTCTGCAGCCTTCATCTGACTGTTGCTCTTCCACAGCATCCAGTCATGTCCACCGTGGATCGTAACACAGTCCTTTTGGCAGCCACCATCCTTCTGCAACAATGCAAAGCCATCTACAGGCTCTGTGAACTCTACTACGGGAAGAAAAAGGGGTGGCCAAGAAGCGTCTGGGTACGAAGATGGTTCACCACAAGAGCAGAGGATGGACTGATGGTGGAGCTCAGGAACAAAGACACTCAGGCTTTCCAGAACTTCATGAGGATGCCTCCAGCCATGTTTGACGAAGTTGTGCAGCGGCTGACACCCAGGTTGACCAAGGCAAACACCAACTTCCGGCCCAGCCTGGAACCTGGGCTCAAGGTGGCACTGACTCTGCACCACCTGGCCTCAGGGACCACCTACAGGAGCATGCAGTACGGTTGAAGGGTGCCACCCAATACCATCAGCATTGTGTTCAGAGAAGTGGTGCAGGCCATCATCGAAGAATACAAAGAGGAGCTCCTCCAGTACCCCTCCACTGAAGAAGGATGGAAGAAAGTTGCAGAGCAGTGGTATCAGAAGTGGAACTTCCCCCACACCGTTGGAGCCATAGATGGCAAGCACGTGGCCTGCAAAGCTCCAGCCAAGTCGGGGTCCACTTATTTCAATTACAAGGGCTTCTTCAGCATCATCCTCTTTGCTATGGTCGATGCTGACTACAAGTTCATGTACATCGAAGCTTCAGGCAACGGCTCATCTTCAGATGCCCAGGTATACAACGACAGTCACCTCAAGGAGGGGCTGGAACACAACCTCATCGTGGGCTTCCCAGATCCAGAACCCCTGCCCAACAACACGCAAGATGTGCCCTACTTCATCGTGGGGGATGACGCCTTCTCCCTCACAACCTACCTCATGAAGCCCTACACCTCCAAATACCTCACCTGTGAAGAGAGGATCTTCAACTACAGGCTGTCCAGGGCAAGGCGGGTGGTGGAGATCGCCTTTGGCATCCTGGCCAACAGGTTCCAGGTACTTCTCACCACCATGCAGCATCGCCCAGAGACTGTGAGGAGCATCGTGGAAGCTTGCTGCATCCTGCACAATCTCATGCACACTCGCTACCCAGTCTTGCAGAACAGGCTCGTGGACCTCCAACAAGGCAATGGGGACATGGAGCCTGGGGAATGGAGGCAAGGGCAAAACCTGATAGACACTGAGGATGTGCAAGGCCCCAACAGAGCCTCACGTGAAGGGAAGAAGCAGCGCAACCTCCTGAAACACTGGTGTAACTCCCCAGCTGGAGCAGTTGAGTGGCAAGACAGGATGATAGATGCTTAATGGATGCTTCCTTCAGCCTGTCTCATCACACTGATGAGATTGGGCCATGTATGTTGGGTGGACCTACAATGAACAGGGCATTTAATAAAGAGTTGTGTTTATGTTGAAATGTGTGGATCAATGCTTCCATTGTTATTGATAATAAAGGGCCAAAGGTGTGGCACCTGGGAGGGTGGACCATACAGTCCCACTATGCTTGCACTGGAGGTTTATCTATCCCACAGCTATTACCCATTCCAAAGGTATCCCTGCCCACCCCACTGCTATCTTAACCCATCACACAAGCATGCAAAGGCTTAAACCATTTCTAAAAGTTTCCACCAAGACTTTATTAAAAAAAAGAAACGAAGCAAGTGTATGAATCAAAAATAGACTTTACTAACAAGAAGCTATAAAACAAAAATGAGTCTCTGGCACTCCTCTTGGTCGCTCAGTCTCAGGGGTGAAGGGTCCAGGTGCTGTGGAGGTGGCTGGTGCTGGAGTGCTTGTCATCAGCTCCTCCAAAAGCAGAAGCAGCAGAAGCCCCAGCCCCAGAAGAGCGAGCCCGTGCTGCAGAAGCCCCAGCAGAACCAGAGTGAGGGCCAGGGGGCGGGATGGTAGCCCTGTCCCTCTTGCCAGGGCTGGCAGCAGATGGCTGAGGCTTGCTGTGCTTCAGCATGGTTGTGGGGTTGCTGGCTGGCAGGGAGGCTGGCAGGAACCAAGGCTGGCAGGAAGGCTTGTAGGGAGGCAGGCACCAAGGCTGGCAGGAAGGCTTGCAGGGAGGCATGCACCAAGGCTGGCAGGAAGGCTGGCAGGGAGGCAAGCACCAAGGCTTGCAGGCAGGCTTGAACCAAGGCTTGTAGGCAGGCATGAACCAAGGCTTGTAGGCAGGCATGAACCAAGGCTGGCAGGCAGGCATGCACCAAGGCTGGCAGGCAGACTGGCTGGCAGCAAGGCAGGACAGGCAGGCAGACAGCAAGGCTGGCAGGGAGGCTGGCAGCAAGGCCGGCAGGCAGGCAGGCAGCAAGGCTGGCAGCAAGGCTTGCAGGCAGACATGCAGGCAGGACAGGCAAGGCAGTCGATGTGTCTGGAAGCAGGTCTTTCCTCTGAATGGCGACCTGCTTCCGAGCTGGTTCCGTTATATCCGCGGGGCTGACGCAATGCATCCTTCCCGCATGCGCAATTAACGCTCGGCATCCGCTAGGCTTCCGCTGTGCATCCGCTCTGCATCCACTCTGCATCCGCTTCATCCGCTGTGCATCCGCTCTGCATCCGCTGTATCTGTTCCGCATCCACTTTGCTGAGGTCCCCCGGAAGCCTAGCGGATGTGCCATCTGCTCCCATCCGCTTCCATCTGCTGGGCTTCTGTTCCACATCCGCTTTCTATCCGCCCTGCGTCCTCCCCACGTCCGTTTTATCTGCTCCGGTTTTGCAAATTTTTGCCCCTTCTGAGAGCGGATAACAACGGATGGAACATTTTGCTCATCTGTTGTGTCCGTTTTGCATCCGTTGGGCAGTGTGGCAGGGCTTTAAGTCTTTTACCTTCTTTCTTCTGTTTAACTTCAACCCGTGATACCTTCTGGTCACTTAGCTGTATGTCTTATGATATCCCTTGTTCTGCTTCAGTGAAACTTTTCCCAGTTTCTCCTAATTGATGAAAACATTTCAGTGTCTATTATCAATCATCCTTACCCTGATTAGACTAATCCATCATCAATAATCAATGGATATTGATGAGTTTTAATCTATTTTAACTTTTATAA
Organism: Laticauda colubrina; assembly: GCA_015471245.1. NCBI lineage: Eukaryota > Metazoa > Chordata > Lepidosauria > Squamata > Elapidae > Laticauda > Laticauda colubrina. The sequence continues at coordinate 26,087,476 of BLBF01000022.1, read as the reverse complement.
CACCTTTAAGGCCGTGTCACACTGCCCAACGGATGCAAAAAGGACACAATGGAAGAGAAAAATGTTACATCCGTTGTATCCACGCTCAAAAGGGGCAAAAATTTGCATAATTGGAGCGGACAACACGGATGCGGGGAGGATGCAGGGCGGATGCAAAGCAGATGCGGAACGGAAGCACAGTGGATGGAAGCGGATGGCGCATCCGCTAGGCTTCTGGGGGGCCTCAGCAAAGTGGACACGGAACGGAAAAAGCGGATGCAGAACGGATGCACAGCGGATGAAGCAGATGCACAGCGGAAGCCTAGTGGATGCACAGCGGAAGCCTAACGGATGCCTAGCGTTAATTGCGCATGTGGGGGGGAAGCATTGTACAAGCCCCCCGGATATAAAGGGAAGCAGCTCGCACGTGGCCAGCATTCCGAGGAAAGACCTGCTGCTGGATACCTCGAGTTCTTGCCTGCATGTCTGCCTGCAAGCCTTGCTGCCAGCCTGCCTCCAAGCCTGCCTCCCAGCCTTGCTGGCAGCCTGCCTTCCAGCCTCCCTGCCAGCCTTGCTGCCAGCCTGCCTTCCAGCCTCCCTGCCAGCCAGTCTGTCTGCCAGCCTTGGTGCCTGCCTTCCTGCCAGCCTTCCTAACAGGCTTCCTTCCAGGCTTCCTGCCAGCCTTGGTGCCAGCCTTCCTGCCAGCCTTTCTGTCAGCCAGCAACCCCACAACCATGGGGAAGAAGCGAAAGTCTCAGCAACTTGCCGCCATCCCTGGCAAGAGGGACAGGGCCACCCTCCCACCCCATGTTCCTGACTCATCTTCTGCTGGGGCTTCTGCTGCTTGGGCTCGCTCTTCTGTTGCTGGAGCTTCTGCTGTAGCTGATCCTGGCAGTGGTGCTTCTGCTGCATACTCTGCTGAAGCTGCTCCTGGTCCTGCTGGTCCTGCTGGTCCTGCTGGTTCTGCTGGTGCTCCTGGTCTTGCTGAGCCTGCTGCTGGTGCTTACTCTGCTGCTGCTCATCCTGGTCTTGCTGCTGCTGCTGCTGCTGCTGCTGCTTATGATCCTGCTGGTGATTATGCTGATGATGATGATGATGATGCTGATTATGATCCTGCTGGTGATGATGATGATGATGATGATGGTGGTGGTGGTGGTGGTGGTGTGGAGGAGCAGCCCCTACAACCTGGAAGCTCCTCTGATGAGGGCCCATCTGGTCCTGCCAAAGGGAGGAAGAGGCGTATGCAACAACGGGAGAGGGGGCATATTACATCGAGGAAGCGCACGAGGATGAGGTGCTGGAGTGGCTGAGAGAGAACGACTATCTGTGGCGGAAGGGACACCAAGCAGAAGCAGGCTGCTTGGAGAGAGAGGGCAGAGAGTCTGGGCTACACTTCGGAGGTGCTCCTCAGCTAGTGGAAGCACATGCACACCTGGTACGGGAAGCTGCACCGCAAAAAATCTGGCCAGGCCAGGGTTAAGCTGACGGACAGAGAGAACTATGTCATGGCCAAGTGCAGCTTCCTGGAGGGTGAGGTCCGCCACCGAGGAGCACCAGGAGCCAAATCTCTACCCTCTCTCTCCGGCAGCCTGCTGGGAGCCAGTTCTCTGGCGGCCGAGAGTCAGTCCCTGTCTCCATGCAGGTATCTGTGGAGCGTGCCATGGCGGAGAACCCCCGGGCAGGTGTTAAAAGCATGGTGGAGAGCGAGGAGGACTCCCTGGTGTGGTGGGAGAAAGAAGACATCAAGTCCACCGCTGTTGAAGCCACATCCACCCACACCTCTGCCACCACAGTAAGGCAGAGAGCCGGACCGCAGGAGGGGCAGAGCCACAAGGTCCTGGTGGAGATCAGGGACACCATCCGCACCAGCGTAGGTCTCCTCTCTCAGCTGGTCCCCATCGAATCCTCCTCCTCCAACCGCAAGCCCTTCCTCAATTATGTGAACCAGACCCTCAAAGAGATGGCGGATCCCCAGTACCAGGTGGTGAAGGAGAGGATCACCACGCTGCTTAACAACCCTCCAGACCCAGAGGCACCTGCTCCCACCCAGTCCAGGTCTGCTCCTCCACCCCAGGTGATGTCTCTCCCATACCAAGGCTTCCCACACCCCCTCACCTACCAGGGCTAAGGCTACCAGGAGGTCCAGAAGCATAGACAGCAGCCCTTACAGATGCAGGCACAGAGTCATCGGGCGACACCATTGCCACTGGTTCCAATGATACCACCGATGCCAACCTCGACAGTGCTCACCCCGCTGCAGAGCAGGCAGCCCCACTACACTGCTCCTTCCTCCATCCCACAGCCAAGCCTGGCCTCAGTATATCTGTCCTCAGTACTGGGGCTGACAACCCATGGCATGGAGGAAGGACCTCTCAGCATCACGGGGCTGAGCCAGCTGTCTGACACCTTCCTCAACACACCGTCCCCTGTTGTCCTCTCGGGGATAGGCACTCCAATAACACCTCAGACCAGCACTGCAGCAGCACCCACCTCCACAGCACCTGCTCCCTAACATCTTAGCCTGGGCACACACCTCCGAGTGACCAAGAGGAGTGCCCGAGACTGGCTGCCTGGATATTTGGGGACTTTATTTGGACACTTGACTTGGGTCATGTTTATTTTACAGCTTGTTATTAATAAAGTTTATCTTTGTTTCACACACTTGCTTCATTAATTTTTTTCGATGAAGTCTGGGTGGAAACTTTTAGAAATGGTTTAGCGTTTGCATGCTTGTGGGATGGGTTAAGATAGCTGTGGGATGGGAAGGGATACCTGTGGGATGGGAAGGGATACCTGTGGGATGGCCAGGGATACCTATGGGATGGGTAATAGCTGTGGGATAGATAAACCTCCAGTGCAAGAATAGTGGGACTGTATGGTCCACCCTCCCAGATGCCACCCCTATGGCCCTTCATTATCAATTACAATGTAAGCATTGATCCACACATGTCAACATAAACACAACTCTTTATTAAATGCCCTGTTCATTGTAGGCCAACCAAACATGCATGGCCCAATCTCATCCATGTGATGAGACAGGCTGAAGGAAGCATCCATTAAGCATCTACCATCCTGTCTTGCCACTCCACCGCTCCAGCTGGGGAGTTGCACCAGTGTTTCAGGAGGTTGCGCTGCTTCTTCGCCTCACGTGAGGCTCTGTTGGGGCCTTGCACATCCTCAGTGTCGATCAGGTTTTGCCCTTGCCTCCATTCCCCAGCCTCCATGTCCCCATTGCCTTGTTCACGGTCCACAAGCCTGTTCTGCAAGACTGGGTAGCGGGTGTCCATGAGATTGTGCAGGATGCAGCAAGCTTCCACGATCCTCCTCACGGTCTCTGGGCGATGCTGCATGTTGGTGAGAAGTACCTGGAACCTGTTGGCCAGGATACCAAAGGCATCCACCACCCGCCTTACCCTGGACAGCCTGTAGTTGAAGATCCTCTCTTCATGGGTTTCATGAGGTAGGTTGTGAGGGAGAAGGCGTCATCCCCCTCGATGAAGTAGGGCACATCTTGCGTGTCGTTGGGCAGCGGGTCTGGATCTGGGAAGCCCACCATGAAGTTGCTTTCCAGCCCCTCCTTGAGGTGACTGTGGTTGTATACCTGGGCATCTGAAGATGAGCCGTTGCCTGAAACATCAATGTATATGAACTTGTAGTCAGCATCGACCATGGCGAAGAGGATGATGCTGAAGAAACCCTTGTAGTTCGGATAAGTGGACCCCGACTTGGCTGGAGCTTTGCAGGCCACATGCTTGCCATAATGGCTCCAACAGTGTGGGGGAAGTTCCACTTCTGATACCACTGTTCTGCAACTTTCTTCCAGCCTTCTTCAGTGGAGGGGCACTGGAGGAGCTCCTCCTTGTATTCTTCGATGATGGCCTGCACCACTTCTCTGACAACAAAGCTGATGGTGCTGGGTGGTACCCTCCAGCCATACTGCATGCTCCTGTAGGTGGTCCCTGAGGCCAGGTGGCGCAGAGTGAGTGCCACCTTGAGCCCAGGTTCCAAGCTGGGCCGGAAGTTGGTGTTTGTCTTGGTCAACCTGGGTGTCAGCCGCTGCACAACTTCGTCAAACATGGCTGGAGGCATCCTCATGAAGTTCTGGAATGCCCGAGGGTCTTCACTCCTGAGCTCCACCATCAGCTTTTCGTAAAGTACGTACTGTGCTCTTCTGGTGAACCATCTTCGGAGCCAGACTTTTTTGGGGTGCCTCCTTTTCTTCCCGTAGTACTGTTCACAGAGACTGTAGATGGTTTCGCACTGTTGCAAAAGGATGTTGGCTGCCGAAAGGATTTTGTCGCAATCCACGGTGGACATGACTGGATGCTGTGGAAGAGGAAGAGTCAGATGAAGGCTGCAGAGGTCTGCACCGCTGGGCTGCTGGTCTGAAAGTGCGATGTAGACGAGTTGCTCCCCCTTTTTATAGGCAGTATAGGTTTTCCGCTAGGCATCCTCTAGGCATCCTCTAGGCATCCTCTAGACATCCTTAATATCCGAGATAGATCCCCTCTGCGAACGTTTTTTCCATTTTAAATGCTTTGTTTCCGTTCTGCATCCGTTCTGCATCCGTTCCGCGTCCGTTCCGCTTCCTCCCTGTGTCCGGGCGGATGCAGTTGCGCAGATGCGCAGCGGATGCCTAGCGGATATAGCAGATGCGTAACGGATGCGTAATGGATGCATAGCGGATGCGTAGCAGATGCAGAATGGACGAACTGGATACATTTTCCGCTCAAAAGTTTTAAGCAGCCTAAAACTTTTGGAGTGGATGAAACGTCCATAAATGGATGCTGGACAGATAGAGAGGAAGCAAAACGGAGGCAGTGAGTACATTGCGTTTTCGAACGGATGGCAAGCTTTTTTGTCCGTTTTACTTCCTCTTTGCATCCGTTGGTGCAGTGTGACATGGGCTTTAGTTATTACTCAAAATTTCCAGCTTCTTTACCCATTCTCCTCCCATGAAAAGTTAACCAAACCCCATTCTCAAACAAACTGTAAAGCACACAGTTAAATTAAAAAATAATAAAGGGTTCATTTAGATTATTTAGAATTGATTCATATTTATGATGGGTGCAGTATCCCAGGGTCATGTGATACCCTTTTGTGACCTTCTGACAAGCAAAGTCAGATTCACCTAACAACTGTGTCACTAACTTAACAACAGATTCACTTAACTGTGGCAAGAAGGGTCATAAAATGGGACAAAATTTACATAACAAATCTCTCACTTAGCAGCAGAAATTTTGGGCTGAATTGTAAGTGAGAACGATCTGAATCTGTGGGCTTGTCATAGGGGAATTCTTTCCTGTTTCTCAGGAAAAAAAATATTCATCTGATCACACAATATAACCATGCAATAGTAGACTAGCTTTTATTTAAAAAAACAATTGCAAGCAATATTATGGGAAAATAAGGAAGAAAAGAAAAATGAAACTTCACTGATTACATCTGTAGGTTACAGTAGTCTTTTCTTTCTGCCTGTCTTCCTTGAATGGGAAACATCTTTCATAGGGATTTTGTTCATTTACACTAAAATAATAACTTTCTAAAAGGTCCTTGTTTTTTTCGAAAAATTAAGACAATTTGCCCCTAAATTCACAAGCACATTATTAGAAGACGCATAGGACTGCAAAAGATGAAACCTGGAGCTACTTGCATAGTATATTATTTTCCCTCTTCTGGTCTGAATAGTTCAGATCTTGCTGCCCATTTCTGACCATAAAAGAACTGCTACACTGCAGTTTGTCACTCCTCCCTATCAGTGAAGGAAGTGGTTCTTCAGAGGGAAATCTACCAAGAGCCCATTCAAGACAACAAATAATTTCAGCATAAGTACATTTAGTTTTAAATATATTCCCCTTTGTTTCTAACTTTGAAACATTTGTCACATACCATATAAGACATTGTAGAAAGAGGTTTCATATGAAAAGAGAATTGAAATCCAAACACAAGAACTCATAAAACATCTTTTGAAGTACAACAACAATTTCAGTGTAGTTGCAAGGCTACTAAAAGTTCTCTATGGCTTCCATTTACTTTTTTTCAAAATGTGTGGTTAATCTCATGTTGTCTTGCTTTTGCATCCTAAAATATAAGATAAAGAGATTACATTTTCTGTTATTACTGACCCTTATAATGTGCAAAATACACATCATGAAAAAGTTCAAGAATAACAAGCAGCAAAGCTGAAGATGCAAAGGTTTCAGTTAAAGCACATATGATGCCAGTTACTCAGTTTCTCAAATACATATTATAAAATGTATTGAAAAAAAGATAACCAAATATTTCATTTATAAAATTTGTAATTACAATTCTCAGACTAATTTATCCAAATGGTTTTTATTTCCCCTTGACAAGGAAAATATTAGACTTTAGAGTTTATATCTGGAAGGTTAGTTTGACCAAAAAAAATCTGCTATGAAATACAAATAATACAAAGAAAGTCATTTTCCAATTCATTTTATTTTTCTTCAAATGTTCAGAGTTAAGTTATGAACTAAATATATTGATTTAAAATACAGTACATTAGATCCTTAACGGGTCTAAGTCTACAAGGAGGGAAGCAAGCAGTGGGGTGCCATAAGGTTCCATCTTAGGCCCAGTACTCTTCAATATCCTCATTAACAACTAAGATGAGGGAATAGAAGGGGAACTTACCAAATTTGCAGATGATACTAAGCTGGCAGGAATAGCTAACACCCAAAAAGATAGGGTCAAGATCCAGATGGATCTTGATAGACTAGAACACTGGGCCATATCTAACAAAATGAAATTCAGTGTAGAGAAAAGTAAAGGCCTCCACTTAGGCAAGAAAAACCAAAAGTACCCATATAGACTGGGTGAAACCAGGCTCAATCATAATAACTGTGAAAGAGATCTTGGAATCTTAGTGGACAACCAGCTAAATATGAGCCAGCAGTGTGCAGCAGCAGCCAAAAAGCTAATGCAATCCTAAATTGTATTAACAGAGGGATACACTCAAGATCAAGGGAGGTACTAATACCACTCTATAAAGTCTTAGTAAGACCACACCTAGAGTATTGCATCTAGTTTTGTTCACCACATTATAAAAAAGATGTTGAGACTTAAGAAAAAGTACAGAGAAGAGCAACCAGGATGATTAGGAGACTGGAGACTAATACATACAAAGAACGGGTTACAGGAACTGGGCTTGGCTAGTCTAGTAAAGAGAAGGACCAGGGGAGACATGAAAGCAGTCTACCAATATTTGGGGGGCTGCCATAGAGAAGAAGGGGTCAATCTATTTTCTAAAGCACCTCTAGACCAGACAAGGAATAATGGGTGGAAACTGAACAAGGAGAGATTTAACCTGGAAATAAGGAGAAACTTTCTGACAGTGAGAATAATCAACCAATGAAACACCTTCTGTCAGAAGTTGTGGGAGCACCATCACTTGAGACTTTCAAGAAGATAGCTTATATCTTTCCAAACAGACAAAATATACTGTTTCTTGGAAAAGTAAATCCTAGCTAGTATGGATGTTTTGTTAAAAAATAATAACCATGCTTTCAAAGTAAATAGGCCATAGGAGCCTAAATTATTATGTGGAAGAGGAAAATACTCCAATTATTTACTTACTGTATGTATATCATCAAACACTTAGAATCATGCAATGTACATTAAAGAGTCCATATTTATTACCATTTTATGAGTAAGGTTTCATGATGTGATATACCAATATAAGACAGCCAGAGTTATTTTTTAATTTTGTATTTAAAAAAAATATTTTATACAATATACTGTACATTAAAGCATCTTAATGATAACAATACAGAAAGCATGGAAATATATGAATTTTCCCCATAAAATTGCCAAAGCATATTCACAAGAGAAAATTAAAATATGCCTCCTGGCAGTTATTCATGCATACATTTTTCCAGCTATTGAACACAATTGCAATTTTCCCAAGATATCCTGTGTTTTATTCACCTTAAGGAACTATAATTACCAATTTTAAACATAAGTATACCTCAGAAATCCTTTGTGTTATTTTTTTTTCATATTTCTCATTTTAAAATGAAAAGATTCAGTGGGAAGGTTTAGACACACATCATTTTTAAGACTGGGGAATGAGGGCTTAGACAAAAGTCACTTCAATTATGGTGATATCCATTCCAAGAATATGATTTACAGTTAACACCTTTTCACTTGTCACCAAAATCTATTAAGGCTTTTCTTAGAATTCACAAACTATTATATTGGCAGTATTTACTTGGCATTCAAATCCTTTTGTCCCTGTTTTTCCCTTCCTAACACATTAATGTGTTACAGTCCATTAATCAAAAATATTGCTATTTCTGTTAATATCTTTTTTTAATGTTAATTAACTAGTTAGTTGATTTAAATAAAAAAATAAAGCTTTTTTAAAAATCTGAACTGAATGGCAGTTTTGTGTTTGCTCTGAACTGGATTTTAGATATAATTGGAAATGGGCTAAATCAGAGGTGGTTATTCAGCAGTGTTTTGTTCAGAAAACACACGAGGTAGACCAGGTTCCAACAACAAATGCTTTATTCTTTAACTAGTCAGTAAATAGGAACCCTTGGCTGAAGCCGAGGCCAGCCTTTTATACAGGCTGGCTTGCCTGCTTGTAGCCAATGGCAGTTGCTTAAATTTGCCGCCTTTCAGCAGCTCTTTGGATTGGTTCCTAGTGAACCAATCCAATGTTTAGTTTATTTGACCAATCAGGTTTGCAGATTTGGAGTCACCCAATTTACATATAGAACACCCCTCCCCTCTTAGTTCAGTCCTACGTGGTGACGTAGTCTCGCAGATAGGTGGGGCTTTTCCGGACTCGACTTGACTTGCGCAGTTCATTCTTATTGAAGACTTCGACCGGTTCAGATGGGGCTGCTGTGTCGTCCATTCTTCTCCCTGGAACTGTCTGGAAGGGTGAGTCAGCCATTTTACCGCCGCCTGAGTTTCTTAGGCTGGCGGTTTTGCCACTCCCTCCCGTTTCCTCCAGGCAGGTCGAGCTGGCCTGGCTGGCCCCTTCCGATGGGCTCTTCACGCAAGTCTCTCCAAACAGTGAGCCTTTTATTTGCTCTTTTTGTTCATATGTTTCATTGGTTTTATTTTTTAACGGTTCTTTATTTAATTCTCGCATTCCCCCCACACCTTAGTTGGCAATTTGTCAGTTTTTTCGACGAGTGGTTGTATGTCTGTGGTTCTTTCTATATTTCGGGATCGAAGCTGGTCTATGTGCCGCTTCCATTCCCTGCCATCATCTACTGTTAACCGGTAGGATTTGGGGCCTGTTATTTGGGTAATTTGTCCTGGTAGCCATACTGGGTCCCCAGTGAAGTTTTTGGCGTAGACTAAATCGCCAATTCCAAATTTTCTAAACCGTGTAGAGGAGTTGGGGGGGGGGGTTTCCTGGCGTGAATTCTGGGTGCAATCTATCAAGGTGTGACCTTCATTTTCTCCCCATGAGTAGCTCTGCTGGGGACTTGTTGGTTGTGGTACTGGGCGTTATGTGCTGGAGTGTGAGAAATCGGTTTATTTTATGCTGTACATCTCCAGTGTCCATTTTTTCTAAACCTTCCTTTGTAAATCGGACCATTCTCTCTGCCCTACCGTTTGCAGCCGGATGGGCCGGCGCGGTTAGGGCATGTCTAATACCTAGGGAGGCTAGGTATTGTTCAAAGTGTAGGCTGATCAGTTGTGGTCCATTATCGGACACGAGGACATCCGGAATGCCATGGGTGGCAAAAAGGCTGTCCAGTTGTTTTATTACTAATTCAGTTGTTGTTGATGGCATAATTTTTACTTCTAACCAGTTAGAATAGGCGTCCACAACAATCAGAAAGGTATATTCTTTAGTTGGACCAGCGAAATCGATGTGGATTCGTGACCAGGGGCCCCATGGGATTTCCCAATCTCTAATGGGTGCTTTGGGTGGGGATGGTCTAATTGCTTGACATTTGTTACACGAGGTTACCCAGTATTCTATGTCCCTATCAATACCTGGCCACCAGACATAACTTCTAGCAAGGCTTTTCATTTTTACAATCCCCGGGTGACCTTCGTGTAGCATACTAAGTACCCTAGGTTGTAGTTTGTTAGGAATAACCACCCGATCACCCCACAGTAAACAACCTTTTTGAATAGAAAGTTCGGTTTGTCTGGTCCGGAAAGGTTTAAAGTTTTCAGTTTTTTTATTTTCTGGCCAGCCTTTACCTACCCAGTTAAGAACACGGGCAGTCAAAGAGTCTTTTGCGGTGGCTCTGGCGACATCATAAGCTGATATGGGTAGATCGGGGCAAGTCTCTATTTGTAATGCTGTCATCGCTGGTGCCGGGTCTTCTTCAGTCGCTGGCAAGCTCTGCTTAAAGCGTTCGCATGTGAAATCTGTTTCCCCGGTTGGTGTGTCAGAGTGTATGAGTAGGCTGCTAGGAACTCTGACCATCTAGTCATTCTTAGAGAGAGGATATTTGGTGTAGGTTTGTTTCCCGCCAAAATTCCTATTAGCGGTTTGTGGGCTGTTATAATTTGAAAAGTCCGCCCATATAGGTACTCGTGGAAACGTTTTACTCCTGTGACAATTGCTAGTGCCTCTCTGTCCAATTGGCTGTAATTCCGCTCGGTTTTGGATAAAGTCCTTGAATAATATGCGACGGGCGCTTCTCTGCCATCAGGTAGTTGGTGGCTTAGGATGGCACCTACTCCGAATGGGGAGGCATCGTAGGTCACTTTTAAGGGCAGTGTGTTGCTAAATTGAATGAGAACGTTTGATGATGTTAGCAAGCTTTTAATTTTTTGGAAGGCTTGCTTTTCTCTGTAACCCCAAGTCCAAATTGCTTTCTTGTCTAAAAGACGGTGCAATGGTTCTGCTATAGTGGCCTTATTTGGCAGGAACACATTATAGAAGTTAATTAGTCCTAAAAAGTCTTGTAGTTTGGTCTTGTTTTTTGGTTCTGGTGCGTCTTTAATCGCTTTAATCATTTTGTCTGTAGGGTGTATACCCTCTCCGTCTATTAAATAGCCCAGGAATTCGACGCTATTCTTAATTAGGCAACACTTTTCTCTTTTCACTTTGAGGCCAGATTCTTCGTAGTGGGTTGTGGTGGCAGGCTGCTTTCTGTCTTTGGTTGGGTTTGTTTCTTTGCTGTGTGTGTTCATCTTTTTCATTGTGACAGCCGATTTTTTCGCGGCTTCAGTGGCTGTGGCTTCCGCGATGGCTTCGGTCACGGTGATGTTGGGCTTGTTGAGTAATTTACTCTGTGCAGTCGAGTCTCTCAGACCCAACACCATGTGATCCCATCGCTTCGTCAATGTTCAGGAAATCACACTCACCCCCTAATTGTCTAAGGGCAGCAACGAAATCGGCGATGGTCTCTCCCTCTCTCTGGTCTCTGTGGTAAAATTCGTGTCGCTTTATTAAGTTTGACACCATCGGAGTGTAGTGTGCTTTGAGAATTCTTTGCAATTCTGGCCACGTTAGTTGTTTAACATCTCGGGGCTTCGCAAGGGCCTTTGCCCTCTTGAAAACCGTTGGCCCGCAGTGAGTCAGGAACACAGCTCTCTTGCGTTGCTCTGAAATGTCTTCCATTTCATTGCTCTCCAAATACATCTGGAAGCAATCTGCATAGGAATCCCAATCCTCTTGATTGGGATTGAAGGGTGCGGGCGGTGCGTTGTTTCCAGACATCTTGGTTGTCATCTGGATTTCTTATCACCTCGTGCAGGTTTTTTCGTTCAGGACGATCCCACCTTTGTCGCCAGTGTTTTGTTCAGAAAACACACGAGGTAGACCGGGTTCCAACAACAAATGCTTTATTCTTTAACTAGTCAGTAAATAGGAACCCTTGGCTGAAGCCGAGGCCAGCCTTTTACACAGGCTGGCTTGCCTGCTTGTAGCCAATGGCAATTGCTTAAATTTGCTGCCTTTCAGCAGCTCTTTGGATTGGTTCCTAGTGAACCAATCCAATGTTTAGTTTATTTGACCAATCAGGTTTGCAGATTTGGAGTCACCCAATTTACATATAGAACAAGCAGGTTCTGACCAGTTCTGGAGAACCCGTAGCAGAAATTTTGAGTAGTTCAGAGAACCAGCAAATACCACCTCTGACTGGCCCTGCCCCCATCTATTCTCTGTTTCCCGAGCCCCAGCTGATTGGCTGGGTCTTCTTTTATTGCCCTGCACAGGAGAACAGAGCTGGAAAGCAGGTTAGTGGGGGAAATGGGATTTTGCAGTAACCTTCCTTCAGGAGTGGGGAGGAAATGGAAATTTTACAGTATCCTTCCCTGGAGTGGGTTGGGAATGGAGATTTTACAATATCCTTCCCCTGCCATGCCCACCAAGCCACACCATGTCCATCAAGCCAAGCCCACAGAACCGGTAGTAAAAAAAAATTGAATTCCACTACTGGGTTAAATGCAAACAGACTTGGAAATTGCTCACGGTAATTTCCCAAAAAGTAGCTGATAGAACATTTCTGAAACATCTCATTTACTTTGAAAAGAAAAACACAAAGCCTTATAAAAATAGTGTTCAAAGTTGATGCAGCCTGGAAAAAAAATAAATGCTTTCTTTTCCTTTCTTCAATCATTTCAATCTATCTCATAAGGGTCATCATAAATCATTTTGACATACTATACAGAGGCAATTCAGAGATTATTGTCAGCTGGGTATGATTTTGAAGAGAAGGAGCATATGGACTGTGCTTAATGTGTTTATTTATCCATCAGTGCAAACCAATCAAATAATATTTCTAGAAATAATTCCAGAATAAGATTCAGAAGTAGTTATATATAATATTAACATACACAGACAAACTGAGAAACATACAACTCATGGGCCAGAAAGTATCATGTATTGCCAAACATTTTATATTAATTTAAAATTAATAATTAATAATCACAATCCATTGTCTCTAAGATCAAGAAGGAATTTCAGAGAGCCATAAAGCAGTGTAGGGTGGGAGGGAGCCAAAGAAAGATGAGGAGAATTGAAATTAATTTGCTTGTAAAAAGAGGATTCTTTCACCTGCTCTATTGTGCTGACTATTTTTATCAAGTGTTGTCAATTAGCTTGCAGAATACAATTAGGAAATAAAATCTGAAGATCAAAATGTTTGATTTATGCACTTGGTTGGTTATGCTTTGTGACTACTTTTGGGTGCTGGTCTAAATGTTCAGTTATGAAATTGATAAACTAATTAAATGTTACAACAGCTTTCTCAGATGGAATTTCACATCAATTTTCTACAAACAACTTGGAATCTTCTTGTACTATTTAAAATTGAATAGTACTGATCATTCCCTGCAGTTTAGGGTTGTTAGTTTCCCTTGTGAGTTTCAGAAAATTCCACAATCTTAGGAAAAACTGGGCATGAAATTCTTTCTCTAGGAACATGAATCTAATTCATTTTTTAAAATTGAAAACAGTGAAAAATATATGGTTGAATTAATTGTGTTTTGGAAGCAATTAATGTTGCCTTCTGTTTTTATGTTGATGAGTGATATGATTCCCTTTTTATTGTATTGGTATGGTACATTCATTGTATTCTCTTCACTAGTGTTTTTAATTTGTATTTATCAACTCATATATCCATTGCATAGTGAAGCAATTTATTGATATATCAAATAAATAAAAATAAGTGAATCAATTATACCCTTCAGTGCCCTTTATTTCAGATATAGAGATTTGGGAATATATGGTAACCCAGAATTATCAAGTAAAATGTGAGGAAATTCATAGCTGATTAAGTAAAGTATTTCTTTACAAAATAAAGTTTGAGACAACAGGATTTGTTTTACTAGCCATGGTGGTGCCTACCAGTTTAGAAAATTTTAAAGAAGGATCAAAGTCATGAACATACATAATACATTCATTTACTTACTTACTTACTTACTTACTTACTTACTTACTTACTTACTTACTTGATTATCACATAAATAGCATAGGGACTGGTTATCAGAGAGGCTGTCTTCATATGACCCTCCAGGTCAGCTAACATAGACCTAACTTTAGGTCCCATCTACTAAGCAGTGTCATCTTATAGGTGCTATGAAACATGCCTTCTCAGTGATGTTTCCTGTACTGAAAAATGATATTTCCTGGAAATTCATTCCATTCTATTTACAAAATGCTTAAGACTTGGTTGTTCTCCAGGACTCTGGGTTAGAATGGGGGTGGCCTGTCTTTTGGATTTTTGGCTTCTGGTCACCTGTCTCCTTTTTACATTTTGTTTTATTTTTTTATGTATAAGCTATCCAGAATCTCCATGAAGACAGGTAAATTAAAAGAAATTTTAAAAAGCCAAATACAATTTTATGTCTTGGTGGTCATGTGACTGGCTGGGCATGGCTTGTATGTACATATTATAAATATTTATGCAAATATTGAATTTTTTATTTAAAAAAAGAGCAACTCAAAATCAGGCAAAGCAGGCAGGCAGATTGAGTTGCTCACAGAATCACAGATTCATTCTATCTATCTTTTTGCAACCGGCTACCTGTCTGTCACATAAAATTTGCTAGCAAGCAAACTCACAAAATTAACTCACAACACACCATGTATGTAAATATTGAATTTTTTATTAAAAAAGAGCAACTTTACCCAAAATCAAGCAAAGCAGGCAGGCAGATTGAGTTGCTAACAGAATCACAGATTCACTTAGAGATCTATCTATCTGCAATCAGCTATCTGAATCTGCACTGAAAAATAGAAACTTCAGTCCTAAAGAAGGCTCAGCTCTGCTTTTAAATTAGCTAGAAAGCAAGAAATGAAATGATTTTCTGCTTTCTAGCTAATCTAAATCTCCTGGCACAGCAGAACATCTAGTGGTTGGTGGGGGAGAGGAAAAATAGCAACTTAGCAGGCAAGTTTGATGGCACACATGCCAGGTAAGGAGTGAGTGGCGGAGTGGGGCCAGCCAGTGGTGCGATTTGCCAGTTCTCCAGCAGGTAGAATCCCACCCCTGGTGAGAGTGTATTTTGTATATTTGTGTAGACCATTTTCAAAAAACTTCAGCTGTGCCGCCCAGACAGCTGACAAGCACACAAAGTAGCTGAGGTTGAAAAATCAGGAAATAAAGGACAGCCAAGAGCTCGGGTGAGTGGGTGGGCCAAACAGAGCAGCGATTCGCTGTCTGCTGTGCTTCAGAGATACCGGTTCTATAAAATCAGGCTGAACTGGCAGCATCCCACCCCTGAATACCAGTATCACCAATATCAGCCACCCCCCAATATTGTGGGAGTGTTCCATTGCATTCTATGAATGCAGCCATTGTAATTATAAACTAAAACTTGGTTATGGTTTACTAGGTAGTTTTAATTTATAATTGCAGTAGCTGGATCCATAGAACATAGATCCATGGAACACACAGTGGATGATGATCCATATATCAGCTATAAAATATAAACCATTCCCCAAAGGGCAATATGCAGTGGAATATGGTTGGTATTTTATATGCTTCATTTGGAGATGATTTATAAAGTACTTTTCAATATTACTTTATCATGTACTAGATGATAACATTGAGTCTCCAAACTGAACCTAATTGTTGGGTTTGTTATTATAATTTTCTTAGCAAGACCATGCAAATGGCTTGTCATTTTCTTCTGAAAGGTTTCTTCAATTTCCCAATCTATCCTACTGTCCTGCTAATCCTAGATCCATGATAGCAAACCAATGGCATATGTACTAGAGGTGGCTCACAGAGCCCTCTCTGTGGGCAAGTGGGCCATTGCCCCAGCTCAGCTCCACCATGCATGCATGCACATGCTTCCTGCTGGCCAACTGGTCTTTGGGTCTCTGCCACGCAAGTTCAGGAGGGTGAGTTATGTGGGGGTGGGCAGGGACCATGTGGGGGATGTGCGTGCATGTTCGGGGGTAGGGCACATGCACAGGAACATACATGAATGCATGCATGGGGCAAGTGGATGTGTGTGGGGCATGCACATGTATGGGGGTGGGGGATGCATGCAGCTAACACATTCATGTGCACGGTGCAGGGTGCATGCATGGGGGCACAGGGCTCATGTGCAGGGGATGCATGCATATTGCATTTTGGACAGGGGTGGGCTTCAACAAATCTAGCAACTGGTTCTTTGCCCAGTTGCTAGGTGGGCATGGCCTAGTTGGCCTCCCACACCATGGCAGGGGGCGTTTTTGCCCTCTCTGGGCTTCAGCGGCTTTCCTCAAGCCTCCAGGAGGGTGAAAACAGCCTCTCTGGACTCTGGAGGCCCTTTGGAGGCCAGAAATGGGCTTGGTTGCAGCCTTCTGGAGCCTCTGGGATACCCTCTCCAAGCCTCCGTGAGGGGTCCTGCACTTACCTGGGATCCAAAACAGGCTGTGTGGAAACTCCTGGGAGGCAGGGTTGGCTGGACCAGCCAGTTGTTGCAACTACCGGTTCAACAAACCAGAGGTAAAATTAACATCTGGTTCACTTGAACTGGTGCAAACCGGTAGCAGCCCACCCGATTTTAGGGATGTGCATGCATACACGCACTTTGGGCACACGGTGCCAAAAAGATTAGCCATCACTGTCCTAGATGCTTCCCAGCTATATTTGTCTTTTTAATTTTTTAAGATCAGTCATGGTTCACTAGGTCTTATAACCTATCAGGGCATGCTGGGTGCTCTATGTAACTTTAATTCAAAAGGATTGGTTTAAATTCTTTAATTTTATGTCAGTACAAACACAATGTGGCAGATGAAAGAAAATATAAGATTAAATAATTACAAACTGGCTTTGGCCAAAAGTTGGAATTTTTTTATTCCCATCCTAAAGCTAACATACTACTATAGTATTTTTAGGACAAACTGAATTACTTGATTTGCACACACAAAACATATACCATCTTAACAAGCATTTCTAGACTTCATTACAGTGGTTTTTAAAGTGAGTATATTTAGATTTGGAATTTGAGAAATTTGTCTACCATCCAAAGTTAATTCATAGCATCAAGTCTTTTTCTTACCATCTTTATTTTCTTAATATATTAAACTTGCATCTTGCTTCTTATATTCCATTAAATTTGGATATCTGGGCAGACCAAATTGATTCTGAGTGACTGAAGAGGAATTTATTGAATATAGGCTATTACCATCTCATTGCTTGGATGGAAGATAAGTATCCATCGTCCCACTGATTTAACTTAATGGTATAAACCCAACAAAATATAACAAAACCATTCCATGGAATAGCAAATGTCAAAAAGAGAAATTATTCTCTGGTTTGTCATTACTGAACTGTACAATCTCATAATATAATTAGAGATCACACAGAAGGATTACAAAAGCAAGAAGCTGCAGTCAGTACATCACTTAATTTGTACATCACTTTAATCAGTACATCACTTAATTTAATTTGAAATTAAGAAGCTTAATTTCAACAGGGTAAATAAATGACAAAGTGTTATAGCCAGTTAGGGATAGATAGCCTTTGCATAGTTCCCTGATTGATTGAAAAGTTTTTTGAGAAGATAAAAAACCTGAAGCAAAATAGGAGAAAACAAACTTCATTTATCTGAAATCTCAGCTAGAGTTCAAATTAGGCCTGTTGATAAACAGTCGAAAAATGAATAAAATACCATATGTCCTCTGTATCCAAAAGTTCCTTGACCTTGTAATAAAATGCACATAATTATGTTCTGAGAAGGTTAAATCCTTCTATTGAAAGGAAAAAATGTTGTTAAAGCATCTCAAAAACATATTAAAACTTGATACCATATGAACCTGCTTTTGGAAATACTTTCTTTGCTTCTCTTGCCTTGTACTGTATGTAGAAATTTAAAATTCACTCTGGAGAATGAGAGAACAATTTTGCTTTCTCTTTGTGTTACCCAGGCCACTGATATAAAAAATAGGCAAGTCTGCTGCAAAAGTAGTTAATAGCAGTATTTGTAAAATTATTTGCATTGTTGCTCAATGTTGAAATAAGAATTATTTGTAATCACTTTAGAAATTTCAGACTTTACAGCATAGCAAAGATTTGAAGTAGAAGTATATATAAAAGATTATGCAAAAGAAAAGTAATTAGAGAGAGAATGGAAGGACAACAGTGGGGAACAGAACAAAATACCTGAAAATCTATCTCACCAAATAAATTGTAAATATATATAAACTATTCCTATTGAAATTAATACAAACTACTCTACGTTTGTTTTTCACATTAAATCACATCATCATTAAGGCTAGGAAGGTTTTAACCAATGACAGTTATCACCTTTAACAATCCTGCACTTCCCAAAATATATTCCACATCCCATAAAATATTTTGTGTTTTACTAAAGATTACACAGCAGCAAATGTAATCCATGTTTTATTTTTTACTTATTTAAAAAGTTTTATATGGATGCCCATCTTGTGAGACGCATCTCTAGGTGGCTAAGAACAATAATGAAAAGTCAGGCATCAAGTCCAACTACATCCATCCAGCTATACAATCTCCCAAGCTCTATCCTTGCAATGGTGGGGGAGGGGGGACAGTTGTAGATGATTTTCTGGAAATTTAAGAGGTTGAGGGCCTGGGAAGGATATTCCATAGGGCAAGGGCTACTACAGAAAAGGTGTGCTTTCAAGATTCTACTATAAAGCAACATTTATGGGAAAGTATCTGCAGTGTGCCCACTCTATCAGATCTAGTGGAACAAAGAGATAGCCTTAGGGGAAGATGATCCTCAAATAACTTGACCCTGTCCCCAATAAGTATTTAAAGTTATTTGAATTGTACTCAGAAAGAAACTAGAACCCACAGCAGTGATGTAATATAGGTAAACTGAAAGGCCGTCATTAATTTTTCAAGAGCAGCCCCAATAGCAATAGCACTTAAACTTATATACCACTTTAGAGTGCTTTACAGCCCTCTCTAAGCGGTTTACAGAGTCAGCAACAATCTGGGTCTTCATTTTACCAACCCTGGAAGGATGGAAGATTGAGTCAATCTTGAGCCGGTGAGACTGCTGGCATTCAGCAGAATTAGCCTGCAATAGTGCATTCTAACCACAGCACCACCACAACTCTTATAATTCTAAGAAGAGTGCATTGAAATAGTCCAACTGGAAAGTGACCAAACCATGTGAGCAAGGTCTTTTGATTCAGGAATGGGTGCAAATAGCACATACAATATATCTGCTCAAAGGTTCCCCTAGCTATGGCTGTTAGCTGCTCTTTAACGACCTGAGGAGGACTTTCAAATTCAACACCAGCTCTGACTGGATAAGTGTTAATCCAATGAGAGTAAAACTATTAATAACTCCCATGGGTCCAAAACACCAAAAGACATTCCATTATGCTAAGGTTGAACTGTAGCCAGTTACTCCCCATCCAGAGCTTCACAGCCTCCAGGCATTAGATCACCACTGAAATGGTACTCCCTGACTGGCTAGGAGTGGAGATGTACAATTTGCTATCATTGCATACAAAGGATACTGCACCTCACACTATTCAATATCCTAAACCAGCAGTTTAATTAAAAGGGAGTGGTGAAAGATCAGAACCCTGAAGCATTCTTCACTGTAAAAGCCTAGGGCTGGATTCTTCCGTCCCATTAGCACTAACTGGTATTAGCTACAGTGGAAGGAGAACCACTGCAAAATAATGCCTCCCAATCCCCACAACCAGTTAAGAAGAAAACCATGACTGATGGTATTGAAAGCTACAAGAGATCCAGGAGACCCAGGACAATTGAACTACCTCCATATGTCCAATGTCATCTCCATGCTATACCCTAACACTATCTTAAATCCAGAAAAACAAACCCTAATGTTACACATGTGTAACTGAGATATATGTGTTAACATTAATACATTAATTTATGAATAATTAATATTTGTCAAAATCAATAAAAATGTCTAAATCAAGATCTTATAAAGATCTCAATTTTATAACAATTTATGTCAGTTTAATACAGAACACAGAAGAGACTTCCTTTGTGAACTGAAGAAGTTTCTTGGATGAGAAGTGAAACATCTTCAAGGAAAAACAAAGTCCAGTTGCCTTTTGAAAAACACCTTTGGGAATCACTTTGGTTGTGTTTTTAAAGTATCAGAATAGATAGCTTATCTCCACTTTGATGGGGTTTTTTTCCACCATCATATTAAACAATAAATTTTAGTTTTAACCATCTGTAATTTTCTTCCAACTTTTAAATTAAAATACCAAGAAAGAAAGTTGTTTCATTTATGCTGCCAATTGGATATAGGCATAACTGAATGTTACAATAAAGCTAATTTAGTTTTTAATTATATGCCTTGTCCTACTTCATTAGTTGTATACTATTGAGGTACAACAAAGGTAAGTGATTCATTGCTGACACATGGCATTTCATGAGCAGTCATTAATTAGCTGTC
This sequence comes from Laticauda colubrina, assembly GCA_015471245.1. Lineage (NCBI taxonomy): Eukaryota > Metazoa > Chordata > Lepidosauria > Squamata > Elapidae > Laticauda > Laticauda colubrina. The sequence goes on along the minus strand of BLBF01000022.1, from coordinate 26,067,178 downwards.
TAACATTTGGACATAAATTGGTGAAGAGCATCAGCAAATAAAACTTTAATCACTTCTCTCCTTCCCCATTCTTAGATATTTTCAGCATCTGAATTTCCATTCAGGTTCAATCTTCATCAGAGTAATAAAAACCAAAAACAAAAGAACCACACTTTCAGCTGCTATACATCAGCATTGGTCAATTGATTTTTCTGGAATTAAGCAGAAATGTATCAAATGAGCCAGCTCTACAGAAATAAATAAAAGAGACCAGCTAAGTTAAACTTTTAAGGAAATCAACAAGAATTCAGAATGAAAATGGAAAGTCATCATGTACATTCTTTAATAAGGAATATAAAGTGACACTGCTGGTAAACAGGGATGTCAAATATCAAATGTCTTTCTGAGCATAGGATGTCCTTAAAGACCACATAGTTTCTCAGATGAGTTGTTTGTGTAAAGGGCCTGTCACATAGGCCGACGGATGCAAAATGTATGTAAAAAGGACACAACGGACGAGAAAATGTTCCATCCATTGTTATCCGCTCTCAAAAGTGCCTCGAATTTGCCTAAACAGAGCAGAGAACAACAGAAAGGAACGGACAGGGGGAGGATGTAGCCAGGATGTAAAGCGGATGCTCCATGGAGGCCTAGCGGATGGAAGCGGATGGAAGTGGATGGTACATCCGCAGGGCTTCCAGGGGAGCACAGCGAAGTGGACATGCAGTGGAAGGAAGGGATGCAAAGCGGATGCCTAGCGGATGCAAAGCGTTCACTGCACATGCGGGGAGGATGCATTGCGTCAGCCACGCGGATATAAAGGGATGCAGCTTGCAAGCAGGTCACCATTCAGAGGAAAGACCTGCTGCCAGACACAGCTCCAGCCAGCCAGCCAACAACCATGGGGAAGAAGAGAAAGCCTCTGCCATCTGCTGCCAGCCCTGGCAAGAAAGACAGGGCCACCATCCCACCCCCTGGCCCTGACTCTGCTTCTGCTGGGGCTTCTGCTGCTCGGGCTGACTCTTCTGGTGCTGGGGCTTCTGCTGGGGCTTACTCTGCTGGCGCTGCTCCTGGTCCTGCTGGTCCTGCTGGTGCTCCTGGTGCTCCTGGTCCTGCTAGTGCTGCTGGTGCTCCTGGTCCTGCTGGTCCTGCTGGTCCTGCTGGTCTTGCTGGTGATGCAGGTGCTTACTCTGCTGCTGCTGATCCTGGTCCTGCTAGTGCTGCTGGTGCTACTAGTCCTGCTGGTCCTGCTGGTCCTGCTTTTGCTGCTACTGTTGTTGTTGCTGCTGCTGCTGCTGGTGGTGGTGTGGTGGAGCAGCCCCTACAACCTCGAAGCCCCTCTGATGAGGGCCCAGATAGCCCTGCCAGAGGGAGGAAGAGGCATACGCAAGAACGAGAACGGGAGAGGAGGCAATACTCCATCGAAGAGGAACATGAGGATGAGGTGCTGGAATGGCTGAGGGAGAACGAGTATCTTTGGCAGAAGGGACACAGGCTCTATCGAGACACCAAAAGAAAGCAGGCTGCTTGGAGAGAGAAGGCGGAGAGCCTGGGCTACACTTCGGAGGTGCTCCTCGGCTGGTGGAAGCACATGCATACCTGGTATGGGAAGGTGCACCTCAAGAAATCTGGCCAGGCCACGGTCAAGCTGACAGATGGAGAGACCTACGTGAGGGCCAAGTGCAGCTTCTTGGAGGGTGAGATCTGCCACCGAGGAGCAGCCCCTCTGACAACCCTCTCTCTCAGGAAGCCCGCGGAGAGCCAGTCCTCTTCTGGCCAAGAGTCAGCTCCTGTGTCCAGGCAGGTATCTGTGGAGCGTACCATGATGGAGACCCCCCTGACAGCTGCACTCCCCATGGCGGAGCGTGTGGAGGACCCCCTGACGCAGTGGGAGCAAGGAGAGGGCACTGACACCAGAGACCAACCCACATCCACCCCCAGCTCCACCTTCACAGAAAGCAGGCAGAGAGCCAGACCAGAGGGGCAGAGCCACACTGTCCTGCTGGAGATCAGGGACACCATCAAAAGCAGCGTAGATCTCCTCTCTCAGCTGGTACACACTGACATACAATCCTCCAACCGCAAGCCCTTACTCACCTACGTCAACCAGACCTTCCTGGACATGTCGGAATCACAGTACCAGGTGATCAAGGACAGGATCACCAGTCTTCTTCACAACCCGCAAGACCCAGCTGAACCTGCTCCCACCCAGTCCAGGTCTGCTCCTCCACCCCAAGTGATGTCACTGCCCTTCCAAGGCTTTCCACAGGCCCTCACCGATAAAGGCTACGGCTACCAGGCTGCCAGCAGCAGAGGCAGCCCTTCCCAGTCCAGGCACAGGTTCATTGTACGCCACCGATGCCACCGATGCCACTGATGTTACCGATGCCACCAACACCACCGATGCCACCGACACCACAGATGCCACCGATGCCACCGATGCCACCGACGTCACAGATGCCACCCACGCGACAGATGCCATCCACGCCTCACCTCGCTCAACTGCAGACCAGACAGCCCCACTACACTCCTCCTTCCTCCACCCCACAGCCAAGCCCGGCCTCAGAACATCTGTCATCGGTATTGGGGCTGACACCCTATGTCCTGGAGGAAGGGGCTCTCAACATCACAGGACTGAGCCAGCTGTCTGAGAGCTTCCTCCACACACTATCCCCTGTTGTCCTCTCGGGGCCAGGCACCCCAATGGTGCCTCAGACCAGCACTCCAGCAGCAGCCTGAACCCTTCACCCCTGAGACTATGGCTCAGAGTGACTGAGAAGAGTGCCAGAGACTGGGTGGCTACCTGTTGACTTTATTTTTGCTTGGGACACTTGAGTTATTTTGCTTTTACAGCTTCTTATTAATAAAGATAATCTTTGCTTCACACACTTGCTTCTTTTATTTTATTAAATAAAGTCTTGGTGGAAACTTTTAGAAATGATTTAAGCCTTTGTATGCTTGTGGGATGGGTAAGGATAGCTGTGGGATGGGCAGGGATACCTTTGGGATGGGTAATAGCTGTGGGATGGGTTAGGATACCTGTGGAATGGGTAATAGCTGTGGGATAGATAAACCTCCAGTGCAAGCATAGTGGGACGGTATGGTCCACCTTCCCAGGTGCTACACCTTTGGCCCTTTATTATCAATAACAATTTAATCATTGATCCACACATTTCAACATAAACACAACTCTTTATTAAATGCCCTGTTCGTTGAAGTGCCACTCAACAGACATGGCACAATCTCATCAGTGTGATGAGACAGGCTCAAGGAAGCATCCATTAATCATCTATCATCCTGTCTTGCCACTCCCCTGCTCCAGCTGGGGAGTTGCACCAGTGTCTCAGAAGGTTGCACTGCTTCGTCCCTTCACGTGAAGCTCTGTTGGGGCCTTGCACATCCACAGTATCTATCAGGTTTCGCCCTTGCCTCCATTCACCAGGCTCCATGTCCTCATTGCCTTGTTGGAGGTCCACGAGCCTGTTCTGCAACACTGGGTAGCGTGTGCGCATGAGATTGTGCAGGATGCAGCAAGCTTCCATGATCCTCCTCACGGTCTCTGGGCAATGCTGCATGGTGGTGAGAAGTACCTGGAACCTGTTGGCCAGGATGCCAAAGGCATTCTCCACCACCTGTCTTGCCCTGGACAGCCTGTAGTTGAAGATCCTCTCTTCACGGGTGAGGCATCTGGAAGTGTAGGGCTTCATGAGGTAGGTTCTGAGGGAGAAGGCGTCATCACCCACGATCAAGTAGGGCACATCTTGTGTGTCGTTGGGCAGGAGGTCTGGATCTGGGAAGCTCATGATGAGGTTGCATTCCAACCCCTCCTTGAGGTGACTGGCATTGTATACCTGGGCATCTGAAGATGAGCCGTTGCCTGAAGCATTGATGTACATGAACTTGTAGTCAGCATCGACCATGGTGAAGAGGATGATGCTGAAGAAGCCCTTGTAGTTGTGATAAGTGGACCCTGAGTTGGCTGGAGCTTTGCAGGCCATGTGCTTCCCATCTATGGCTCCAACGGTGTGGGGATAGTTCAACTCCTGATACTAGTGCTCTGCAACTTTCTTCCAGCCTTCTTCAGTAGAGGGGCAGTGGACGAGCTCCTCCAAGTATTGTTCGATGATGGCCTGCACCACTTCTCTGACCACAATGCTGATGGTGTTGTGTGGCACCCTCCAGGCATACTGTATGCTCTTGTACATGGTCCCTGAGGCCATGTGGTGCAGAGTCAGTGCCACCTTGAGTCCAGGGTCCAGGCTGGGCCGGAGGTTGGTGTTCTGCTTGGTCAACCTGGGTCTCAGCCACTCCACAACTTCATCAAACATGGCTGGCTGCATCCTCATGAAGTTCTGGAATGCACGAGAGTCTTCGTTCCTCAGCTCCACCATCAGCTTGTTATGCAGTCTGTACTCAGCTCTTCTCGCGATCCATCTTCGGACCCAGACACTTCTTGGCCGCCTCCTTTTCTTCCCTTAGAACAGGTGAAAGAGCCTGTAGAGGGCTTTGCACTGTTGTATAATGATGGCAGCTACCAAAAGGAGTGTGTGACGATCCATGGTGGAGATGACTGGATGCTGTGGAAGAGCAAGAGCAAGATGAAGGCTGAAGAGGTCTGCACAGCAGGGCTGCTGGACTGAAAGTGAGATCCAGGTGATTTCTCCCCCTTTTTATAGGAAATATAGGTTTTCCGCTCGGTGTCCTTTTGCATTCTCTAGGCATCCTGCAGACATCCTAAATATCTGAGATACGTCCCCTATGCGAACGTTTTTTCTGTTTTAATGCTTTGTATGCAAGGTGCATCCGCTTTCATCCTTTCTCCGTCCATGCTACTAATGCTGCGTGTCCTTTCCGTGTCCGTTTTGCTTCCTCCCTGTGTCTGTTTTCTGCTGGAACGGATGCGAGTTGCACGGATACGCAGCGGATGCCTAAAGGATATAGCGGATGCGTAACGGATGACGACAGACATCTAACGGATGTTCCCCGTATGCGTAGCGGATGTATAATGGACGCGTTGGATACATTTTCCGCTCAAAAAGTTTTGTGCAGCTCAAAACCTTTTGAGTGAATGAAATGTCATAAACGAATGCTGGACGGATAGAGAGGATGAAAAATGGATGCAGTGAGTACAGAATGGAAGCATCGCATTAACCAACAGATGGCAAGTGTTTCTCTCCGTTTTACATCCTCTTTCCATCCGTTGGTGCTGTGTGACAGGGGTTTAAAGTATAACTTTCTTTGTAATAGATTTCAGTCCATTAGTCCATGTATCAAATCTATACCCGAATACAGTTTTAGAACTGGAATACTGCATCCAGTTTCAGTCACCAAATTCCAAAAATAATGTTGAGATTTTGGAAAAAGTGCAAAGAGCAATTAAGATGATTAAAGGCCAAAACATATGAAGAATGGTTTCAGGGTTTGGGTTTGGCTAGTCTAGAGAAAAGAAGGACTAGGGGTGATATGACAGCAGTATTCCAGTATTTGAGGGGCTGCCACAAAGAACTGATTTTCCAAAGCACCAGTAGGCAGCTTTATTCCATTCCATTACAATATTTCCCTATCCTCAGGTTGTATTCGCTGTTGATCTCCTAAGATGTTTATTCTCCTTACTATAATATAATAAGCAAAATTTTCCATTTTCTTTGGGATGGAATATTGGTCTTTATAAAGACCCAGTCCCACTGCACTTATGGATGCAAAGAGGATGTAAAACGTTAAAAAAAGCTTGCCATCCATTGGAAAACGCTATACATCCGTTGTGTACTCACTGCATACGTGTTTCATACGGTCTATCCATCGAGCATCCATCTACTGCAATTTCATCTGCAGAAGAAGTTTTGAGCTGCACAAAAACTTTGTGAACGGATGAAGTTTCTGCCGTGTATGATGTACATCTGTGACATATACGGACAACAAACGTTCTATGTCCGTTATCATCCATTAAACATCCGCTGTATCCTCTCTGCATCCTCTGGCTATCCCCTCAACTCACATCCACTGCAGCTGAAAACCGAAAGAGGGAGGAAACAAAAGGTACACGGAACATCTACACATCGTTAGTAGCACGGAAATAGAAAGGATGTAAGTGTATGCATCTCGTATATAAAGTATTCAAAACGGAAAAAACATTTGTATCTGGGATGTATCTCGTATATTTAGGATGTCTGAAGTACGTCTAGAGTATGTAGAAGGACACCTAGCGGACAACCGATATTTTCTAGAAAAAAGGGGAGAAAATCATCTGGATATCAGTATGAGTCCAGCAGCCGTAGTGTACAGACTTCATCACCCTTGGTCTTCAACATCATCAATTGTTCTCCAACATGGATGATGACACAGTCTATATGATAGCTGCGAACATTCATCACCAGAACCAAAACCTGTTCAGACTGTTTCAGATTTTACACAGAAGGAGAAGAAGGAGATGTCCAAGAGCTGTGTGGGTCTGAGGATGGATTGTGAGAAGAATGGAGTTTGGACTGTATGACCAGTTGATGGTGGAGCTGAGGAATGAAGACCCTTGTGCATTCCATCACTTCATGAGGATGCCACCAGCCATGTTTGACGAACTTGTAGAGCGTCTGAGACCCAGGTTGACCAAGACTAGCACCAACTTCCATCCCAGCCTGGACCCTGGACTGAAGGTGGCACTCAATCTGCACCACCTGGCCTCTGGAACCACATATAGAAACATGCAGTATGCATGGAGGGGGCCACACAACAGCATCAGCAAAGTGGTCAGAGAAGTGGTACAGGCCATCATTGAGGAATACACAGAGGAGCACCTCAGGTGCCCCACCACTGAACAAGACTGAAGAAAATTTGCAGAAGAGTGGTATCAGAGGTAGAACTTTCCCCATACCGTTGGAGCCATAGATGGGAAGCACGTGGCCTGCAAAGCTCCAGCCAACTCAGGGTCCACTTATTTCAACTACAAGGGCTTCTTCAGTATCATCCTCTTTGCCATGGTTGATGCTGACTACAAGTTCATCTACATCGATGCTTCAGGCAACGGGTCAGCTTCAGATGGCCAGGTATACAACACCAGTCACCTCAAGGATGGGCTGGAATGCAACCTCATCATGGGTTTTCCAGGTCCAGATCCCCTACCCAATGACACACAAGATGTGCCCTACTTCATCGTGGGTGATGACGCGTTCTCCCTCAGAACCTACCTTATGAAGCCGTACAATTCAAGATACCTCAGTTCTTCAACTACAGGCTGTCCAGGGCAAGACAGGTGGCGGAGAATACCTTTGGCATCCTGGCCAACAGGTTCCAGATACTTCTCACCACCATGCAGCATGACCCAGAGACTGTGAGGAGCATCGTGGAAGCTTGCTGCATCCTGCACAATCTCATGCGCACCCGCTACCCAGTGTTGCAGAACAGACTTGTGGACCGTCAACAAGGGAATGGGGAAATGGAGCCTGGTGAATGGAGGCAAGGATGTAACCTGATAGACACTGTGGATGTACAAGGCCCCAACAGAGCTTCATGTGAAGGGAAAAAGCAGCGCAACCTACTGAGACACTGGTGCAACTCCCCAGCTGGAGCAGGGGAGTGGCAAGACAGGATGATAGATGATTAATGGATGCTTCCTTGAGGCTGTCACATAACACTGATGAAATTGTGCCATGTATGTTGAGTGGTCCTACAATGAATAGGGCATTAATAAAGAGCTTTGTTTATTTTAAAATGTGTTGATCAATGAATAAATTGTTATTGATAATAAAGGTCCATATGTGTGACAGCTGGGATTGTGGACCATACAGTCCCACTATGCTTGCACTGGAGGTTTATCTATCCCACAATTATACTTATCTATCCCACAAGCATGCAAAGGCTTAACCATTTTTTCAAAGTTTTCACCAACACTTTATTAGGTAAAAAAATGAACCAAGTAAACTAAGTGTCTTTATCAAAGATAAACTTGATTAACTTTCTTAGGTAAACGTTATGACTGTATCCAATAAGCAAAATGAACCAAGTAAAGTGTCTTAAGCAAAGATAAACTTAACAAGTAAACAACTCAGTCTCTGGCACTATTCTCAGTCACTCTGAGTCATGTCCCTGGTCTCAGCTGTTAAGCAGGCAGGGACTGTGGAGGTGGCTGTGGCTTGAGTGCTGGTCTGAGGCACCACTGGGGTGCTTGGCCCCGAGGCTAAAACAGGTGGTGGTGTGTTCAGGAAGCTATCCGAGTGCTGACTCAGTCCCATAAGGTTGAGAGGCCCTTCATCAAGGACTTGAGATGTCAGGCCCAATCCTGATGACAGATTGTCCGTTGACGAGCTTTGGGGTGGAGGAAGGAGGAGTGTAGTGGGGCTGTCTGGTCTTCAGCTGGGTGAGGACTGGCGTCTGTGGCATGCGATGAACCTGGGCCTGGACTGGGAAGGTCTGTTTGTGCTGTGGGAAGTCCTAGTAGTTGTAGCCTTGGTAGGTGAAGGGCTGTTTAAAGCTGTGGAAGGGCTGTGACATCGCCTGGGGTGGAGGAGCAGACCTGGACTGGGTAGGAGCAGCTTCAGCTGGGCCTTGAGGGTTGTTCAGAAGTGCTGTGATCTTCTCCTTCATCACCTGGTACTGGGCCTCAGGCAGGTCCCTTAGGGTCTGGCTCACGTAAATGATGAAGGTGTTCTGGCCTGAGGATGCTCTATCCAAGTGGACCAGCTGAGAGAGAATTTCTATGCTGGTCTTCACTGTGTCCCTGATCTCCAACAGCACATTGTGGTCCTGGCCCTCCAATCTGCCTCTCTGCCTGCATCTTCTGGAGCTGGGGGTGGGGGTGGGGTGGGTTGGTGGTCTGGTGGCTGCTGCTTCTTCCTCCATTTGTGACAGCAGGGCATCATCCTCCATGGGATCCTCCAAGTCCATCGGCATGGGGTGTGCAGCTGTTGGGAGGTCTCTGCTGTGGGGCCCTCTGAAGACACCTGCCTGGACAGGCTAGCTGGCTCCTGGCTGGAAGAGGACTGGCTGTCTGTGGGCTGTCTGAGGGAGAGGCGTCTCAGAGGGGTTGCTCCTCGGTGGCAGATCTCATCCTCCAGGAAACTGCACTTGGCCATGATGTACATCTCCCAGTCAGTGAGCATGACAGCAGCTGCCCAGATTTCTTGAGATGTAGCTTGCCATACCAGCTGTGCATGTGCTTCCACCATCCAGGGAGTACTTCTGCAGTGTACCCCAGGCTCTCTGCCTTGTCTCTCCAAGCTGCCTGCTTCTTCTTGGTGTCCCGATACAGTCTGTGGCCCTTTCTCCAGAGGTACTCGTTCTCCCTCAGCCATTCCAGCACCTCATCGTCATGGTCCTCGGAAACGGTGTACTGTTTCCTCTCACCCTTCTCCTTCCCTTGCCTCTTCCTCCCTCTGGCAGGGCCTTCAGCAGGGCCTTCAGGGGCTTGAGCAGCAGGGCTTTCAGCAGCAGGGCTTTGAGGGGCTTGGGCCTGGTCCACCACAGCAGCAGCAGCAGCAGCTTCAGAGTCAGTGCTAGGGGGTGGGATGCTGGTTCTGGCGTTCTTCACCTTGCCAGGACTTGAACGAGTAGGCACGGGCTTCCTCTTCTTGCCTGACTAACGAACCATGGTGTTCCTGCAAGATGTATGTGGCAGCACGTCTTTCCCCTGTATGCTGACTGCGTGCATGCTGCATCCTTTTATATCTGCGGAGCTGACGCAATTCATATTCCCAGCATGCGCAGTGAACGCTTTGCATCCGATATACATCTGTGCGGCATCCCCTTTGTTTCCTATAGGTGTCCGTGATGCATCTGCACGGCATCCCCTTTGTTTCCTATAGGCATCCGTGATGCATCCGCTTCATCCGCTATGTATCTGCCCCTTCCACTATGCGTCAGCTTCAAATTCTCCCCCGGAACCCCTTTGGAGGTGTCACCTGCTTCCATCCGCTTTCATCCGCTAGGCTTCCAATGAACATCCATTTAACATCCCCACTACATACTACCCACGTCCATTCTTTTCCGTTCTGTTTATGCAAATTTTCACCACTTTTTGGAGCAGATGACAACAGATGAAGCCACCCCCAAAATTTTTCTCGTCCGCTGTGTCCTTTATGCATACATTTTGCGTCCATCGGCCAGTGGGACCGGGCCTTTAGTCGTTTCTTTACTAGGCTATTTATACTGGTTAGTCCTCAGTTAATGACTACATGTTGAGAATCCATTCAAAGTTGTGATGGCACTGAACAAGTGATATTTGCAACCAATTCTGAATGTTCTGGCCATTATAGCACTCCTGCAATCACATGATTGCAATTGCTTTGCAACCGTTTTACCCTTACAACCATTGCAGCATCTCAAGTCACATCAACATTTACAACTTTCCCTGCCAGCTTCCCACAAGTAAAATCAATGGGAAATCTGGCAAGGAGGATTGCAAGTTGTTTCCATAATTTTCTCCCACTGCTTTTTCTTCTAAGAAGCACTGCAGAACTCTGCCTGCCTTCACATGGTGCCACAGTACCCATCTCCTACTCACTTGCATTGGTGAGACACCCAGGACTTGCAATTTCCTATCATTTTCTCCCAAGACTTTGTGTCAGGCTACAGAACTTATTCCCATTCAATTAACAAAAATGAACTTCTGAAAACCAAATGTATCAAAAGGAATCCTTTATTGAGATGACACAATTCATGTTGGAGTTCAAAGCAGTGTCTGAGGTCCCTCATGCATACAGGGGTAGATAAGGGAGTTTAGAACCCCTCCTCTTATCTCGATGTGTATATAGTGAAACAAAAGCCAGTATGTTAATTCCCCACCCCATCCCTTCTGTACAAATGATCTTTTTCACAGTTTCCCAAGGCATACCTAATTTTTCCCCACCCCCTTTTTAGAACGAACTTTTCCAGAGATTCCCAGGACACATCTCACTGTGGAATTTTATGATCTTCTTATCTCCTGGCTGTGCCCCTCAGAGGTGATCGGTTCCGGCCAGCTGGCTTTTCACACTCCATTGTATCATGTGTGGGTTATACAAATTTGATATAAAATTAAATATATTCAGGTTACATCAAGAAAGGATTTCTTTATTAGTCTCCCTTTCTTTTCTTCTTCTACTGAAGAAATGACAAATAACACGGATCTGAAACCTTGCTTTTGGGTAACTGGCAGGAAGTCCCAAGTCATGTGAAGTCCTAGCTTAACAACCCATAATCCTCAGGACAACAATGGAGACTGCCATAACTTCCACTGCTAAATAGTAAGGTTATATCATTTAGTAATGGAAATTCCAGTCCTAATTGCCACTGTTAAATGAGGATTACCATAATTACTGGAGAAGCAATAATTTAAAATAATTATATGGTATAGCATGCATAGATTTCCCCATGCAAATTGATCAGCATGGGCAAATATGTACATACAATTAAGAAGACAACAAGTATGATATGCTTCATTTTTCTGATCAAGAGAAGGGAAACTTTGCAAACTATTTGTACAAGAAAAAGTTGGGCAGTTTTTGGTAGCCAAGATCTGCATTTAAATATTTCTGAGTAGCTCTACATTGGATGGCTCACATGTGGACAAAAATTGTAGATTGGAAAAGTTGTTTTTAAATAGTGATATTCTTGTTTAATAGTGTATTTCTCAACCATACTCCATCTTTGAATGACGGAAAGTCATTTGGAAATAATTGCAGAAAATCCCCAACTTTCAGCAATCAAGACCACAGGAAGTTCTTAGGGCAACTCATGATTTTCCTTCAGCTCTGATCTAAAAGTTGCCTCATGTTTTATTCAAACAATAACTTGGAGAAAAGCAAGAAGCTTGGATATTCCCCTCGGGGAAAAAACACTTCTATACATATTAATTACCCAACTATACATATTAATTTGGATGCTCTGATGTATTTCTTTGCACTGAGTTCAATGAGTATGTTTATATTCCAAAATGATCAGGATTTAAAGAAAACAGTTTGCTTAAGCCCATGTCACACTGAACCAACGGATGCAAAGAGGATGTAAAACGGAGAAAAAAGCTTGCCATCCATTGGAAAACGCGATGTACTCACTGCCTCTGTTTTGCTTCCTCTCTATCCGTCCAGCATCCATTTATTGACGTTTCATCCGCTCCAAAAGTTTTGGGCTGTCCAAAACTTTTGCATGGAAAATGTATCCAGTTCGTCTGTTCTGCATCTGCTACGCATCCACTAGGCATCCGTTACGCATCCGTTACGCATCCGCTATATCCGCTAGGCATCCGCTGCGCATCCGCGCAACTCGCATCCGCTCAGACGCAGGGAGGAAGCGGAACGGATGTGGAACAGATGCAGAACGGATGCAGAACGGATGCAGCACGGAAACAAAGCATTTAAAATGGAAAAAACGTTCGCAGAAGGGACCTATCTCGGATATTAAGGATGTCTACAGGATGCCTAGAGGATGCCTAGAGGATGCCTAGAGGATGCCTAGAGGATGCCTAGCGGAAAACCTATATTTCCTATAAAAAGGGGGAGCAACTCATCTGCATCTCACTTTCAGAACAGCAGCCCAGTGGTGCAGACCTCTGCAGCCTTCATCTGGCTCTTCCTCTTCCACAGCATCCAGTCATGTCCACCGTGGATTGTAACAAAGTCCTTTCGGCAGCCACCATCGTTCTGCAACATTGCGAAGCCATCTGAAGGCTCTGTGAACTCTACTGCGAGAAGAAAAAGAGGCAGCCAAAAAGAGTCTGGGTCCGAAGATGGTTCGCCAGAAGAGCAGAAGAGCAAGCTGATGGTGGAGCTCAGGAACGAAGACACTCGGGCATTCCAGAACATCATGAGGATGCCTCCAGCCATGTGTGACAAAGTTGTGCAGCGGCTGACACCCAGGTTGACCAAGCAGAGCACCAGCTTCCACCCCAGCCTGGAACCTGGGCTCAAGGTGGCACTCACTGTGTGCCACCTGGCCTCAGGGACCACCTACAGGAGCATGCAGTACGGCTGGAGGGTGCCATCCAACACCATCAGCATTGTGGTCAGAGAAGTGGTGCAGGCCATCATTGAAGAATACAAGGAGGGGCTCCTCCAGTACCCCTCCACTGAAGAAGGATGGAAGAAAGTTGCAGAGCAGTGGTATCAGAAGTGGAACTTCCCACACACCGTTGGAGCCAGAGATGGCAAGCACGTGGCCTGCAAATCTCCAGCCAACTCGGGGTCCACTTATTTCAACTACAAGGGCTTCTTCAGCATCATCCTCTTCGCCATGGTCGATGCTGACTACAAGTTCATGTACATTGATGCTTCAGGCAACGGCTCATCTTCAGATGCCCAGGTATACAATGCCAGTCACCTCAAGGAGGAGCTGGAACGCAACCTCACCGTGGGCTTCCCAGATCCAGAACCCCTTCCCAACGACACACAAGATGTGCCCTACTTCATTGTGGGGGATGATGCCTTCTCCCTCACAACCTACCTCATGAAGCCCTACACCTCCAGACTCCTCACCCATCAAGAGAGGATCTTCAACTACAGGCTGTCCAGGGCAAGGCGGGTGGTGGAGAACGCCTTTGGCATCCTGGCCAACAGGTTCCAGGTACTTCTCACCACCATGCAGCATTGCCCAGAGACTGTGAGGAGGATCATGGAAGCTTGCTGCATCCTGCACAATCTCATGCACACCCACTACCCAGTCTTGCAGAACAGGCTTGTGGACCTCCAACAAGACAATGGGGACATGGAGCCTGGGGAATGGAGGCAAGGGCAAAACCTGATCGACACTGAGGATGTGCAAGGCCCCAACAGAGCCTCACATGAAGCGAAGAAGCAGCGCAACCTCCTGAGACACTGGTGCAACTCCCCAGCTGGAGCAGTGGAGTGGCAAGACAGGATGGAAGATGCTTAATGGATGCTTCCTTCAGCCTGTCTCATCACACTGATGAGATTGGGCCATGTATGTTTGGTTGGCCTACAATGAACAGGGTGTTTAATAAAGAGTTGTGTTTATGCTGACATGTGTGGATAATTATTACTGTATTATTGATAATAAAGGGCCATAGGTGTGGCACCTGGGAGGGTGGACCATACCGTCCCACTATGCTTGCACTGGAGGTTTATCTATCCCACTGCTATCCTAACCCATCCCATAGCTATTACCCATCCCACAGGTATCCTAACCCATTCCAAAGCTATCCTTACCCATCCCACAAGCATGCAAAGGCTTAAACCATTTCTAAAAGTTTCCACCAAGACTTTATTAAAAAAAAGAAATGAAGCAAGTGTGTGAATCATAAATAGTCTTTATTAACAACAAGCTATAAAACAAAAATGAGTCTCTGGCACTCCTCTTGGACGCTCAGTCTCAGGGATGAAGGGTCCAGGTGCTGTGGAGGTGGCTGGTGCTGGAGTGCTTGTCATCAGCTCCTCCAGAAGCAGAAGCAGCAGAAGCCCCAGCCCCAGAAGAGCGAGCCCATGCTGCAGAAGCTCCAGCAGAACCAGAGTGAGGGCCAGGGGGTGGGATGGTAGCCCTGTCCCTCTTGCAAGGGCTGCCAGCAGATGGCTTAGGCTTGCTGTGCTTCAGCATGGTTGTGGGGTTGTTGGCTGGCAGGGAGGCTGGCAGGGAGGCTGGCAGGAAGACCGGCTGGCAGCAAGGCTTGCAGGCAGGCTTGCAGGCAGGCTGGCAGCAAGGCTGGCAGCAAGGCTGGCAGGCAGACATGCAGGCAGGGCAGGCAAGGCAGCCAATTCGTCTGTCAGCAGGTCTTTCCTCTGAATGGCGACCTGCTTCCGAGCTGCTTCCATTATATCCACGGGGCTGACGCAATGCATCCTCCACGCATGCGCAATTAATGCCAGGCATCCATTAGGCTTCCGCTGTGCATCCGCTTCATCCGTTCCATGTCCGCTGTGCATCCGCTTCATCCGTTCCGCGTCCGCTTTGCTGAGGCCCCCCGGAAGCCCAGTGGATGTGCCATCCGCTCCCATCCACTTCCATCCGCTGGGCTTCCGTTCCGCATCCGCTTTGCATCCGCCCTGCGTCCTCCCCGCGTCCGTGTTATCCGTTCCGGTTATGCAAATTTTTGGCCCTTTTGATAGCGGATAAAAACGGAAGGAACATTTTGCTCGTCCGTTGTGTCCTTTTTGCATCCATTGGGCAGTGTGACATGGGCTTTATTGATGATTTGGGAGGATAAGAGTCTGAAGACTAAAAACAACATCTTGTAGTTGTTCTACATGTTTGTTTTAATAAAAGTTCCTCTAGGTGATTTCTTCCCTGTGAGTTCAGGAGATTGCCATTACCAGAATTGGAGGCCCCCTCTTTTTCTGGGTATATTTGAAGACCTTGAATTTTTAAATTTTAAAAAAGTTATAATTATTGTAAATGTAGGGGAAAACTGTTTTCTGCAGTATAAAATGTCCCTCAATTTATGCTTGCTTCTGCAGTTTTAAAAGCATGGTAACTTGTTTACTTCCTCAACATAAATATTAATTCTGTACACAGCTATCACTGAGTGTTTTGAAATAAATGAAACAAGTGTCTTCCAATCCAGCACAGTTAAGGGGGAATATAAGGCACTGATAAGCAGAAATCATTAGTTATTGTGCTAAAAAGCACAAGTCCTTTAATTACCACAAGGGAATAAAGATTACTTGAGTTTGCTGGCACCACAGCAACACTATAATTAAAATAAAACTGAAACAGCACTTAATTTCTTTGATATATTACAAAAACAACATGGCACACTTTGACAGGTACAACTTTCCATGCTTTATGGGTGAACATCTTAACCATTTCATGATGAGAAGTAAAGAAATGTCTGTATTTCAATCAGCCAATTTCAACAAAAGAATTGGCACTGCAACTTTATTTTCTCTACTCAGCCTCAAAGAGAAAGCAGCTGGCACTGCCAGTTTTAATTCTAGAGAACATCAAAGATCAAAATGGCAACATCAAGAGAAGATCAGTGGTTGTATATACAGTATATACAGGACAGGTGACAAATAAGAGAGCATATCCACCAAGGCTGAGTAAACAAAGATGGCAGCTAATTTGTCTCTTGATCCTGGATTTATAATAAAGGTTGGAAAAGTGAAGATGCCAATTCTTAAGCATTACAGAAAGAATCCATTATTATTATTATTTTTTTATAAAGTTTTTATTAATTTTCTACAAACAGACAAACATACAAAACAT
>BLBF01000022.1:26018818-26046080 GCA_015471245.1 Laticauda colubrina | reverse complement strand
GAGCCCCGAGATCGCAGCTGTAACACCGAGACGTAGCTCCGCCTTCTTCAGAAAGAATCCATTATTTTTCAGATGTGCAGTTATATCCCATACTTTGCCCAGGGACTTATCATGGCTATCATAAAGATTGCCCTTCATTCCCAGAGAGATAGATTGAGCTAAAAGTCATCCAGTGAGTTTCATGGTACCAGGTAATCTTTCCAAGCTTCTGTTGGTATCTACTTTTCCTCTTTTCCACCATATGGAGAGAGGTGAAATTTATAGGTGATTGATTCTTTTCTAATTAACAAATGATATTTTTAAATATTTGTCATATTTTAAAGGAACTGCATTTTAGCTGTTTAGGATTATACTTTGAAACATACTTGCATTCATTTTTCTTTCAAGTTATTATGATTCAACATGAAATCTGCTTTTTAAAAAGCTACAATTTCTATTACAGAAACAGAACAGAAATAATCCCTCTCCCTCCACCACCACCACCACCCCTCTCTCTTCACTGGTCGTTGATTCCATGGAATGGCACAGAAACATAGTCACACACCAAATTTATGCTGAATTCAAATAAGAGTACAGGTTAAATCTGATGCCTAGCCACCTGTGATTTACAGCTAAAGCAGCTGAACTTATTGTGATTCAGATCAAATTGTAATTCTTTCTCTAAAAATTACTGGCCAACACATGCCATCACTTGTGGTTCTAAGCCATATGCTAGTGTTTTCCTGGCATCCAATTTTGCTCTGTAATTTGTGCAGGTGGATGTTCTTGTTAGGAAAAAAAATTCTCTGTCCAACTGTGGCATTCATGCTGTGGAAACAAAAAAATAGGTAGCAGGTGAAAAAGAGGAAAATTCCATGAAGTAATAACCAGTTGTTTTCTGACAACTGCTGCTTTTTGTAACCAAGGAAAACATCAAACTATTTCAACGTCCACATTTTTTTAAAAAGCATTAGAAACTAGGGTTTATTTTACATCACATATGTGCTTTAATTCTTGCACAATTTGTAAAATTGTGCCTTGAAAATTGCCTTACTTTACTTTTATTGCTTTGTTTAAATGATTGCAGTACATTGCTACGGAGGATTCTAATGGAAAATACTATTAAATGACCTCAGTCAAAGAAACTAATTTAATTTTAAATCCCTAGGCTTTGAATAAGTTTAGAAATTTGGATGCTAAATTTCCAAAATTTGTAGAAAGCATTTAATATAATTAAATGTATGTATGTATGAAGGATTATTGTCCTTTCAAAACTCAAATGTTCTGTTTAGTTTTTCAGAAGAAAACAACTCCAAAACATCACTTTAAAACCCCTCCTATGAGTAAACTTAAAATTCAATTTAAATTATTTAATTAATTGTTAATAAATGATTAATTTCAGTAATTAATTACAATTATTTAAATAATTATTAAAATATATTTAAGAAAGCATAACTTTCCTTCACACTCTTAAGGTCTGTTTAGGATTTTACACAAAAGACTTGTCCAGCTTCCTTCTCCAGCCAAAAAATCACCTGCTAACAGATAATAAAGGGAAAAAAGGTTATGAACCTTTTTTTTATCCTTAAAAACAGATTCTATCCTTAAAAACAAATTTCCTAATTGTTATTGGCATTTTCAAATCTTTAAAAATAAAAATACTTGATCTTACAAGGAAGCAATACAGAAGAGAAAATAGACCTTTATATGTATAGATTATAGCAACTTCCCTATATTAGATTCTGCTTCTAGCTTTTCAGCAGTACGCTTCCTGGGAATAATGAAAATTGTATTCTAGCATGTCTGGACGACATTTTACATTCAATGTCTATACAATTTCTTCATACTGAATGAGTGGGATGTAAAGCCCCTGTCACACAGCACCAACGGATGGAAAGAGGATGTAAAATGGAGAGAAACACTTGCCATCTGTTGCTTAACGCGATGCATCCGTTCTGTACTCACTGCATCTGTTTTTCATACTCTCTATCTGTCCAGCATCCATCTACTGACATTTCATCCGCTCAAAAAGTTTTGAGCTACATAAAACTTTTTGAGTGGAAAAAGTATCCAACGCGTCTGTTCTACATCCGCTACGCATGCAGGGAACATGCATTATACATCCATCGTCATCCGTTACGCGTCCGCTATATCCGCTAGGCATCCGCTGCGCATCCGCGTAACTCGCATCCACTCCGCCATCATTCTACAACAGTGCAAAGCCCTCTACAGGCTCTTTCACCTGTTCTAAGGGAAGAAAACGAGGCGTCCAAGAAGTGTCTGGGTCCGAAGATGGATCGCGAGAAAAGCTGAGTACAGACTGCATAACAAGCTGATGGTGGAGCTGAGGAACGAAGACTCTCATGCATTCCAGAACTTCATAAGGATGCAGCCAGCCATGTTTGACGAAGTTGTGGAGCAGCTGAGACCCAGGTTGACCAAGGCAAACACCAACTTCTGGCCCAGCCTAGATCCTGGGCTGAAGGTGGCACTGACTCTGCACCACATGGCCTCAGGGACCACGTACAGGAGCATGCAGTATGGCTGGAGGGTGCCACACAACACCATCAGCATTGTGGTCAGAGAAGTGGTGCAGGCCATCATTGAAGAATACATGGAGGAGCTCCTCCAGTGCCCCTCCACTGAAGAAGGCTGGAAGAAAGTTGCAGAGCTATCAGAAGTGGAACTTCCCCCACACCGTTGGAGCCATAGATGGGAAGCACATGGCCTACAAAGCTCCAGCCAACTCAGAGTCCACTTATCACAACTAAAAGGGATTCTTCAGCATCATCCTCTTCGCCATGGTCGATGCTGACTACATGTTCATGCACATCGATGCTTCAGGCAACGGCTCATCTTCAGATGCCCAGGTATACAATGCCAGTGACCTCAAGGAGGGGCTGGAACGCAACCTCATCATGGGCTTCCCAGATCCAGAACCCCTGCCCAATGACACGGAAGATATGCCCTACTTCATTGTGGGGGATAACGCCTTCTCCCTCACAACCTACCTCATGAAGCCCTACACCTCCAGATTCCTCACCCGTGAAGAGAGGATCTTCAACTACAGGCTTTCTAGGGCAAGGCGGGTGGTGGAGAATGCCTTTGGCATCCTGGCCAACAGGTTCCAGGTACTTCTCACCACCATGCAGCATCACCCAGAAACCGTGAGGAACATCGTGGAATCTTCTTGCATCCTGCACAATCTCATGCGCACCCGCTACCCAGTGTTGCAGAATAGGCTTGTGGACCACCCAAAAGGCAATGGGGACATGGAGCCGGGTGAATGGAGGCAAGGGAGAAACCTGATAGATACTGTGGGTGTGCAAGGCCCTAACAGAGCTTCACGTGAAGGGAAGAAGCAGCGCAACCTCCTGAAACACTGGTGCAACTCCCCAGCTGGAGCAGTGGAGTGGCAAGACAGGATAATAGATGATTAATGGATGCTTCCTTGAGCCTGTCTCATCACACTGATGAGATTGTGCCATGTATGTTGAGTGGCCCTACAATGAACAGGGCATTTAATAAAGGATTGTGTTTATGTTGAAATGTGTTGATGAATGATTAAATTGTTATTGATAATGAAGGGCCATAGGTGTGGCACCTGGGAGGGTGGACCATACAGTCCCACTATGCTTGCACTGGAGGCTTATCTATCCCACTGCTATTCTAACCCATCCCACAGCTATTACCTATCCCACAGGTATCCCTGCCCATCCCGCAGGTATCCCTGCCCATCCCACAGGTATTACCCATCCCAAAGGTTTCCCTGCCCATCCCGCAGCTATTACCCATCCCACAGGTATCCCTGCCCATCCCACTGCTATCCTTACCCATCCCACAAGCATGCAAAGGCTTAAACCATTTCTAAAAGTTTCCACCAAGACTTTATTGACTAAAAAAACTGAACCATGTGAGTGAAGCAAAGATAAACTTTATTAATAACAAACTGTAAAAGCAAAATGACCCAAGTAAAGTGTCCCAAGCAAAGATAAAGTCAACAGGTAGCAACCCAGTCTCTGGCACTCTTCTCAGTCACTCTGAGGTGTGTCCATAGTCTCAGGGGTGAAGGGTCCAGGTGCTGTGGAGGTGGCTGCTGCTGGAGTACTGGTCTGAGGCGCCATTGGGGTGCCTGGCCCTGAGAGGACAACAGGGGATGGTGTTTGGAGGAAGCTCTCAGAGAGCTGGCTCAGTCCCATGATGTTGAGATCCCCTTCCTCCAGAGCATGGGGTGTCAGTCCCAAGACCGATGACAGATGTTCTGAGGCCGGACTTTGCTGTGGGGTGGAGGAAGGAGGAGTGTAGTGAGGCTGTCTGGTTGAGCGAGGTGAGGCGTGGGTGGCAACTGTGGTGTGGGTGGCATCTGTGGTGTGGGTGGCATCTCTGGCGTGGGTGGCATCTGTGGCATCGGTGGTATCGGTGGCATGCAATGAACCTGTGCCTGGACTGGGAAGGGCTGCCTGTGCTGCTGGACATCCTGGTAGCCGTAGCCTTGGTAGGTGAGGGCCTGTGGAAAGCCTTAGAAGGGCTGTGACATCACCTGGGGTGGAGGAGCAGACCTGGACTGGGTTGGAGCAGGTTCAGCTGGGCCTGGAGGGTTGTGCAGAAGACCGGTCATCCTGTCCTTGATCACCTGGTACTGTGATTCAGACATGTCCAGGAGGGTCTGGTTGGTGTAGGTGAGGAAGGGCTTGCGGTTGGAGGATTGTATGTCGGTGTGTACCAGCTGAGAGAGGAGATCTACGCTGCTTTTGATGGTGTCCCTGATCTCCAACAGGACAGTGTGGCTCTGCCCCTCTGGTCTGGCTCTCTGCCTGCTTTCTGTGAAGGTGGAGCTGGGGGTGGATGTGGGTTGGTCTCTGGTGTCAGCGCCCTCTCCTTGCTCCCACTGCGTCAGGGGGTCCTCCACGCGCTCCGCCATGGGGAGTGCAGCTGTTGGGGGGGTCTCTATCGTGGGACGCTCCATAGATACCTGCCTGGACTCAGGAGCTGACTCTTGGCCAGAAGAGGACTGGCTCTCTGTGGGCTGCCTGAATGAGAGGGTTGACAGAGGGGCTGCTCCTCAGTGGCGGATCTCACCCTCCAAGAAGCTGCACTTGGCCATCACGTAGGTCTCCCGGTCAGTGAGCTTGACCGCGGCCTGACCAGACTTCTTGAGGTGCAGCTTCCCGTACCTGGTGTGCATGTGCTTCCACCAGCCGAGGAGTACCTCTGAAGTGTAGCCCAGGCTCTCTGCCTTCTCTCTCCAAGCAGCCTGCTTCCTTTTGGTGTCTCGATAGAGCCTGTGTCCCTTCCGCCATAGGTACTCGTTCTCCCTCAGCCATTTGAGCACCTCATCCTCATGTTCCTCTTCGATTGAGTATTGCCTCCTCTCCCGTTCTCGTGTATGCCTCTTCCTCCCTCTGGCAGGGCCTTCTGGGCCCTCATCAGAGTGGCTTCGAGGTTCTAGGGGCTGCTCCACCACACCACTACCACCACCAGCAGCAACAACAACAGCAGCAGCAAAAGCAGCACTAGCAGCACCAGCAGCACCAGCAGCACCAGCAGCACCAGCAGCACCAGGAGCAGCACCAGCAGAGTAAGCACCAGCAGAGGTACCAGCACCAGGAGTGGCGCCAGCAGAGTAAGCACCAGCAGAAGCACCAGCCCCAGGAGCAACGCCAGCAGAGTAAGCACCAGCAGAAGCACCAGCACCAGGAGCAGCGCCAGCAGAAGCCCCAGCACCAGCAGAGTCAGCCCGAGCAGCAGAAGCTCCAGCAGAAGCAGAGCCAGGGCCAGGGGATGGCATGGTGGCCCTGTTCTTCTTGCCAGGGCTGGCAGAAGATGGCACAGGCTTCCTCTTCTTCCCCATGGTTGTTGGCTGGAGATGTGTCTGGCAGCAGGTCTTTCCTCTGAATGGTGACCTGCTTGCGAGCTGCATCCTTTTATATCCATGGGGCTGACGCAATGCATCCTCCCCGCATGTGCAGTGAACACTTTGCATCTGCTAGGCATCCGCAAGGCATCCGCTAGGCATCCGCTCTGCATTCGAATCATCCGCTCGGCATCAGCTCTGCATCCGCTCCTTCTGCTGCGCGTCTGCTTCGCTGTGCTCCCCCGGAAGCCCTGAGGATGTGCCTTCCACTTCCATCTGCTAGGCTTCCATGGAGCATCCACTTTACATCCTGGCTATGTCCTCTCCCCGTCCGTTCCTTTCCATTGTTGTCCACTCTGTTTATGCAAATTTGGGGCACTTTTGAGAGCGGATAACAACGGATGGAAAATGTTCTCGTACGCTGTGTCCTTTTTACATACTTTTTGCATCTGTCGCCCTATGTGACAGGCCCTTAAGTTGCTCTCACTTGTAGTTCTTTCATTTACTAGAGCAGTGAGTTTGACAGGCAGCAGAGCAAATAATTATCTTTGTGTATTATTATTATAGTTCAGATAATGTTTGACATCTAAGCTAATAATTCCAAAATTCAAACTCTTTTAAACTGCTCGCATACCATTAGATATTACTTTATTTCAAATCAGCATGACTTAATAATTTGTTCTCATTGATTGCATAATAAAAAATGTTCTGAGAATGTCATCAAGATACAAGATTTACAGAATGTGCTTATTATGTTCATCTACAAAAGCATTTTGGACTATGTAAAGATAGCCTATTAAAATACAATCTCATAGGGCCGCATCTAGAAGAGACAGAACATGGTTGAATGGAAAAATGTGAACGCACTATAACTCATGTTTTCATCTTTCTTTTATAAAATAATGGTGAAAAATAAACTTAATATTACTTAACATGCAACAACTGTGCATGTTAAAATGCATGTTACTTGTTGACAGCTCAGAAATGAATAAATACATGTGATGTTTAATTCAGAGGTGGTATTCATCAGGTTCTGACCAGTTCTGGAGAACTGGTAGTGGACATTTTGAGTAGTTTGGAAAACTGTGGGAAATACTACATTTGACTGGCTCCACCCCCATCTATTCTCTGCCTCTCAGCTGGATCTTCTTTTGTTGTCCTGCACAGGATAATGGAGCTGGAAAGCAGGTTAGTGAGATAGGGAAGGAATGGGATTTTACAGTGTCCTTCCCGTGCCAAGCCCACCAAGCCATGCCCACACAACTGGTAGTAAAAAAAATTGAATCCCATCACTGGTTTAATTCTTTTTTTTTTTTTTTTTTGAAAATTTTATTTGGGTTTTCACAAAAAACAAAATACAAATAAAACATCTTTTTTGAAAATAGCATGGTCCCAGGTTATCACTTCATACAGACACAAAACTCAATTTCATGCTCATTTTTATATTCCATTTCATATCTTATTACCATTTTATATTTTCTACATAGTTTTTCCCCTCTTTTAATTTTCTCAATTTTATTTTGATTATCTCATCTCAATTCAAATCATTATATTTATATTTTTGTCTGTCCTGTTACAATTTGATATTATCTTTTATTATTAAACATTTTTTCCCTGTAGTTACCAATTAGAGTATGACACCTTTATATCCTTTAATTTTGTCCATTCAAACTCTTATTTAAGCTTCTATGTATAGCTTTGAGATTATAACATTCAATATAATACATAACTTCCAATCAGATTCTGCTTGGTACATTCTTAAAATAGACACTATATTCTTAAAAAGAAAAAAAATTACATACATATGTAAATAAACACACATTCCATTCCAATTCAGTTCTATCATTAATATGCATTAAAATCTTAACATCTTTAACATTTCTTTTCCATTGAATATCATACTTCTTTGGGAACACTTATAAGCTTTCCATGATTAATTCTTTTTTTCCCATATTTCTTACTTACTTATATTTTTATAAATCATTACTAATAATTAAAAATGTTCCCTTTTAATTCTCTCAACATTTTAATTCATTTTATTTATGAACAAACATCCCACTACATTACAACAAATATTTTATCCATCATCATATTTTCTAAAATTATTTCTATTGTAATGTAACAATGCTATCTTATGTACCATTACAGAATCCCTTTTACAATTAAAATTTCACCCATTATCTATCTCTAAACAAGCTTATGGTTACAATCCTTATATCTTTTCCCTGTATCTCCATTTCTTGTTTCTGTCTTTTACAACTTCTTTTCCTTGCTTTCTTCCCCCTCTTCGTCTTCCTCCCCTTTTTACGCCCTCGTCTCTCTACTTCTAACTCTCTCATTTGTAATCCCCTCTTCTGTTGCTTTCTAATATTATACTTATCTTTCAAATTGTCCTTCTTCTTTTTGGTTGTTTTTTTCTTGTCTTAAACCTTTCACTCTCTTTCCCCTCTTTTCTTTTTTCCCCCCACTTAAAATTATTTGATCATTAAAGATGGCTTCTTCTTTGTCCCAGTCTTCTTGTTCTGCAAGTGTTTCTTGTTGCTTCTCATAGTTCCAGATCTCCATTTCTAAGAATTGAAACACAAAGCCAAAAGAACTTCTCCCTTCTTGTGCATCTTCTTTCCATTTTTTAAGTTCCGTTTTCAGTTCTTCAAAAAGTGATACAATTTTAAAAACTTTTAAACAACCACCCAGTTAATTTTAGTCAGTCTAGTTGCAAAAACCAAAAATCACCAAATAATCTAATAATCCAAGGCTGTTACTACTTGCTTCTTTTTTCCACTTTATCTTCCTGGGGTTCTATTATTTTGTTACCAAGTTTCCATTAAAATGTATCTTTGAAGAATTTTACCAAATTTCACTTTTAATTACAGTTCCATTTCTTAATTCCAGGCAGTCTCCTCCATTTTTCCAGATCCTGCCCTTGTATTCCTTTTTTCTCCTTTCCAGCTTTTAAAAACTTTTAAAAGTCCAGAAATCTTTATTATCCCTTTGACTTTTATTTCCAGCTTAGATGCCTATTAATGTCAAAGTGTTTTTTTTTTTCATTTTCTTGCTTAAGTCTCTTAGCTGTTAGTATAAGGAAGGGAAGAAAAAACCTAATCCTTTCCTTTCTCTCTCTCCTTTCCAGCTTCAAAATCTTCTTTGGGAACAATGTTGTTAAGCTTAAATTCCAAGATACCTTATTTGTTGCTTTTGCTGTTTGACCCGGTCAACCAAAACTTTCTCTTCTTATCTTCCTCCTGCACATTCATTCCTGGTCAAGTTCTTCTTTGTGGTGGCCATTTCTGACCACTGCTGCAACTGCCTTTGGGAAAGGGAGTAATGGCCAGATGGGGAGGAGAGATGCAGCACTCCTCAACCCTGCAGGCAGTCTCCCCCTTCTTCACCACCTCTACAGGGTGGCTTAGCCCCAAAACCAGCTGGCTCAGGGCACTCCAGTGGCGAGCACAGACCAAAGCCTCAGAGAGACGAGGTTTCGGTCTGTAGCCGAAGTAGCTCAAAACCGGAAGTCCATTACTGGTTTAATTCTATTTTTTTAAAAATGAAAGCATATTCTATAAGCTATTTTATAGGTACTTTTCAACAGATAAAATACAGAAAGCAAGTATATGCAGACTAGCCCCCTCGTGCCTAGCTTGCAATATGATCAGGTTAAGGGCTACTACATCAGTGGTGTTTGTATAAAGTATATGCCCAAATTTAAATGTAATATTCTGTGTGTGTGTGTTTGTGTGTTTGTATGTATGTAGAGTGAGAAGTCAGAAATATAAGTGTAACCTTCTCCTGTAGCATTTGTATTTTGTGAGAAGGGACAAAGAAAAGCTGAAAAATAAATCAATAATTTTCCCTTTCAATAATTTTCTTATTCTCCCAAACCCTTTGACACTTGCCATGTGCTTTCTTGGAATTCTGAAACTTATTCTACCTTATTTGTCTTTGTAGATCTCTCCTTGACTAACCGACCACAAAGAAGGATCTTAAGTGTGTCTTACACAGTGTGTCTTACACAGCTCTTCAATAACGTTCTTTGGTTAATTGCCTTTTTTTCTGGTGCATGGCAGAGTACCAGATTAACTGACTTGGTGTCCTTGAATTGTATGCAAAAAATCTGCTAGTATGAAAGAACTCCTCTTCTGAAGCTAGGTGAGCTAAATGCAGCAGCAAAGTCATCAGAATCAACAACTCACAACTGCACCACTGCCATGAACTTTCCTCTCAAATAATAGGCTTTGTTTGTTTGTTCATCCCATGTAAGAAATTGGGGGGGGGGGGTAGACCCACCACATTTCTTTCACTTTTCTACCATATTTTCTAGCTCAAGTTTCTGCTGAAGTTGCTGTCATGCATTTAACCCAAATGACTTATTAAAACTTATTACAACTCTACAACTTATTGCAACTCTTTTACAAAATGTCACTAAACACTCCACACCTATGGTGAGCTGTCACTTTTCTTCCTTACGCAGACTCCCCCCCCCCCTTATGAAGTTATCCAGCAGGCAGAATTCAAAAGATGTAGCGAAAGAAGAGACAATTGAATCTGTGGCTATTGAATTTCTGTCATTCTTTCATTAAAGGCATAAAAACTATTTCATGGAAATAAAGGATGGCATTAGTTTCACTCAGAGACTTTCAATCTGATATTCCAGATTGATCTGAGTTAAAAGGGTAAGAATTAAAATACTCTTTTAATAGATCAGGACTGTTAAACACTGCAGTAATTTGAAGACTATACATCAGAAAAATATTTCCAACAATTTAAGGAAGTAAATAATATATTGCTATGTTATGAACCAAGACATCTGCCATAATCAACAATCAGATTATTTGCCATAATCAAACAATGAGTCCAAAATGGCAACCAATGATAAATTGGGTGCCCTATAGGCATCTTATGTGAGAGTCTACCGGGCTACCACAGCAATGGTTCAGCAAGCTGTGGGAATGAAAGGGGAGAGGTGTAGATAATGTAGAATGTATGATCATAACATTTCCCTTGGGAGCCGAGGACATCCAGCCTGAACCTGGGAAGATATGACAGATGTTGGCTGAAGTTGGGACTCTGATCTGATTGGACCATGTTATGCAGATGTGGATGCAGGAGAAGGAACTTTGGGTTTTACTTTGGATGGGAAAAATGTGTGATTTTAGATTTTCAAATGTGCCAATATGACATCTCCAATAAATTTATGTCTTGAAGAAGAAACCTGTCTTGGAGTTTTGATTCTGTTGGGGGTGTTACTTCAAACCCTGACACAGGGGCACAATGATGTAATCATTATGTCATTGTGTATATGCTGTAATTTTTGCATCATTGCTGTTTGGCACAGGTACCTCTGCATAAACATAGTTTTCATGATATTATGGAGTGTGTCAATGGATGTATTTTCAAGCATAGAAATAAAACTCAATTGTATCCTGGGTATATAACAGTTTGTGTTGAACCCCATCAACAGTTATATCTATGTCTTCTATTTGTCTGGTTCCAATATCTAATTATAAATGAGAGGAGATAAATGGTATTCTTTTATGAATACCACAAGGCATCTTATTTAAGTCTGTATTAATTTATTAAATTTATATAACTGTCCATCTCACAGGTGTCACTCTGGGTGACGTACAGGAAAACAACCAGTTAAAACAATTACAGTATAAAACCACAAGTAAAAGCAATTTAAACCCAAATATATGGTTAGATATAAATCTACGATAAAATGGACCAGCATCCTACACACAGTGTAATTTTCTTGCAGGATCCCCATTTCCTTGAAATTCCCAAAACCTATTGGAAGGAACATGTTTGAGGGATTTCCTAAATGCCAGTAGGGTTAAGGCTAAATCTCACCTCAGGGGGAATGATATGCCTAAAGGCAGCTGCCACTGCAGAAAAAGCCCCCTATATGGATCTCTTTAATAAATATGTCCCCAAATATGTGCCTTTGTGTGATCTCCTAAGGCAGGTAGATTTAGCCAGGGAGACCCCTTAGATAATTTAGTCCAGTCATGTAGAACTTGAAAGGTTAAAATCAGCACTTTGAATTGAACCCAAAAGCAAACTCGTGACCAATTATAATGCATGCTACTGTAGGAGCAACATAACTGCCTATGTTGATGCATTTTGTACCATTTAAAGTTTTTGGATGTTTTCCAAGAGCAGTTTAATGTAGAGCATGTTATAATAGTCCACTTGAGAAATGATCAGGGAATAAGAGCCTCTGTTTTGCTCAATTAGATATGGTGAAATATTGAATGAAAGGGGTGAACTTAAATCTATGCAAGAATTAGAAGAACAAGGTATAAAGATGAATTGGTTTTCATATGTGCAAATACGTTCTAGATATGATAAAGATTTTAAAACAGAAATTTTTTGTGATAAATTGACTGACAGATAAAAATTTGACAGGTACTGATGAAAAGGTAATTAAAAAATTATATGGACATTTATTGGAAATTAAGTTAGAAGAAGGACAAGTTAAAGAAACAATGATTGCTTGGGGAAAAATTTTGGAAATGGGATTGATTTAGAGGAATGGCAAAAATTGTGGTCTCAAAATTATAAAATGACAATGTCATTGGCAAAAAAAAAAATTTGTACAAGATATTTTACAGGTGGCACTTACCTCCAACAAGAATAGCATGAATATTCAAGAACAGATTTGAAAAATATTGGAAATGTCACCAGATACCTGGTTCATATTACCATATGTGGTGGACATGTGCAGAAGCTAAAAGATATTTCCAGCCAACCACATATGGCTGGAAAAAATGACAAAGAAACATATAGATTTGAAACCAGAGATATTTTTATTGGGAATTTTACCCGAAATATATAGTAAGGAATTGAAATATTTGATTGTAAATGTATTAACAGCAGCTAGGATTGTATTTGTTAAAAACTGGAAAAATGAGAAAATACCAATGCAGGAGGAAGTTATTAAGAAAATAATATAATGTGCTGAAATGAGTAAATTGACATTTGAAATTAGAGAACAAGAAGACAAATAATTCTAAAAGATTTGGGATCTGTTTTGCTGGAAATTTTCCAAGATTTTATAATATATCCTGCAACACAGCTTTGTTCATACAGCTCACATTCAGATTCCCCTTGGAATTGGGGAGGGCGGATAGCGGCTCATGGGGGAGGTGATGTAATGGTATGCGAGAAGAACCTTGGGAAATAGGAGAGAAAGCCACAGAGCCAACAGCCAGTGAAAGGTATCTCCGTCTCCAGAAAGAGGGAGAGCCTGGAAATATTTCAGAAAGGTAATAGAACATACAATAATAGAGTTGGAAGTGACCTTGGGGATCTTCTAATCCAATGCCCTTCTCAAGCAGGAGATCCTATATCATTTTAGATAAATGGTTGTCCAATTTCTTTTTGAAAGTGATGAAGCACCCACAACTTCTGAAAACAAGCTGTTCCATTGGTTGATTGTTCTCACTGTTAGGAAATTTCTCCTTGGTACTCTCCTTGGTAAGTTTCTATCCATTGTTTCTTGTCCTGCCTTTTGGTGCTTTGGAAAATAGTTGACCCCCTTGTCTTGTAGGAGCCCATCAAATATTGGAACACTGCTATATGTCTCCCCTAATGCTTCTTTTCATTGGAATAGACATACCCAATTACTGGAACCATTCTTCGTATGATTTAGTCTCTGTCCACCGAATCATTCTTGTTCCTCTTCTATGCACTCTTTCCAGTCTCAACATCTTTTTTATAGAGCTTCAACTTATGTATGTATGTATGTATGTATGTATGTATGTATGTATGTAATGAATGATATAAAATAGCATTATATAACTCTAAGTGAAAAAACTATTGCTGTTGCTCTTCCAGCTATAGCTTCCAATATCTCCAGGTTTGAATATTATTTAAAATCTGTGGAGGTGTTTCAGATATGCTGTGTATGCAAGCTGATCCAAGAGTGCACCAGAAGAGCAAGAAACAGACTTAACTGACTACAAAAAGCAGGTGGAAGCTGCTATTTGTGCCAGTGGAAATGTTAACAAAATATCGATTCAAAGGAATTCCAAACATTTGCACATGCCATATTCACTGTTTTCTTATCAGGGGTGGGATTCTACCAGTTCACACCTATTCAGTAGAACTGGTTGTTAACATTCTAAGCAGTTCAGAGAATCAGTTGTGAGAAGAAATTACTGGCCGAATCCTGTAAGGAAGGCAGGAAGGAAACATTCTGGTGTTGCTTACAGAAACTGCCTCTCCGTTAATTTATTACATTCTTGGCAGGATTAGACTTCCTGTCTCAGGAATGTCTCTGGAGTTTTCTTCCCCTTCCTTTGCTGGTACTTTGCTTGTGTGGAGTGACCATTCAAAGTTACAATGGCTCTGAAGAAAGTAACTCATGACCTTTTTTCACACTTACGACTGTTGCAGCATTCCCACAGTCATGAGAGGCCAGGTGAGGAGATGCGTGCCTCGATGTGAATGGCCACTCCCAGCCAATAACATGACCACCAAGCCATGTTCACCCAGTCACATGACCACCAAGCCACGCCCACCACATAAGCCATGCCCACAGAATTGGTTGTTAAAAATTTGAATCCTACCCCTGTTTCTTATTTTGAACCTGTAAAAGCCCGGTCCCACTGGCCGATGGACACAAAATGTATGTATAAAGGACACAGTGGACAAGCAAAATTTTGGGGGTGGCTCCATCCATTGTCATCTGCTCCAAAAAGTGGTGAAAATTTGCATAAACAGAATAGAAAAGAACGGAAAACAACAGACGTGGGTAATATGTAGTGAGGATGTTAAATGGATGTTCATAGGAAGCCTAGCGGATGACAGCGGATGGAAGCAGATGATACTTCCGAAGGGGTTCCGGGGGAGAATTTCGAAGCAGACGCATAGCGGAAGGGGCGGATGCATAGCAGATGAAGCGGATGCATCATGGACGCCTATAGGAAACAAAGGGGATGCTGCATGGATGTATATCACATGCAAAGCATTCACTGCGCATGCGGTGAGTATGAATTGCGTCAGTTCCATCGATATAAAAGGATGCAGCACGCATGCAGTCAGCATACAGGGGAAAGACGTGCTGCCACATACATCTTGCAGCAACACCATGGTCATCAGTCAGGCAAGAAGAGGAAGCCCGTGCCTACTTGTTAAAGCCCTGGCAAGGTGAAGAAGGCCAGAACCAGCATCCCATCCCCTGGCACTGATTCTGAACCTGCTGCTACTGCTGCTGTGATGGACCAGGCCCAAGGCCCTCAAAGCCCTGCTGCTCAAGTCCCTGCTGCTCAAGCCCCTGAAGTCCCTGCTGCTCAAGCCCCTGAAGGCCCTGCTGAAGTCCCTGCCAGAGGGAGGAAGAGGCAAGGGAAAGAGAAGGGAGAGAGGAAACAGTACACCGTTTCTGAGGAGCATGAGGATGAAGTGCTGGAATGGCTGAGGGAGAACGAGTACCTCTGGAGAAAGGGCCACAGACTGTATCAGGACACCAAGAAGAAGCAGGCAGCTTGGAGAAACAAGGCAGAGAGCCTGGGGTACACTGCAGAAGTACTCCCTGGATGGTGGAAGCACATGCACAGCTGGTATGGCAAACTACACCTCAAGAAATCTGGGCAGCTGCTGTCATGCTCACTGACTGGGAGATGTACATCATGGCCAAGTGCAGTTTCCTGGAGGATGAGATCTGCCACCGAGGAGCAACCCCTCTGAGACCCCTCTCCCTCAGACAGCCCACAGACAGCCAGTCCTCTTCCAGCCAGGAGCCAGCTAGCCTGTCCAGGCAGGTGTCTTCAGAGGGCCCCACAGCAGAGACCTCCCAACAGCTGCACACCCCATGCCGGTGGACTTGGAGGATCCCATGGAGGATGATGCCCTGCTGTCACAAATGGAGGAAGAAGCAGCAGCCACCAGACCACCAACCCACCCCACCCCCACCCCCAGCTCCAGAGGATGCAGGCAGAGAGGCAGACTGGAGGGCCAGGACCACAGTGTACTGTTGGAGATCAGGGACACAATGAAGACCAGCACAGAACTTCTCTCTCAGCTGGTCCACTTGGACAGAGCTTCCTCGGGCTGGAATACCTTCATCACCTATGTGAGCCACACCCTGAGGGACCTGCCTGAGGCCCAGTACCAGGTGATGAAGCAGAAGATCACAGCACTTCTGCACAACCCTCAAGACCCAGCTGAAGCTGCTCCTACCCAGTCCAAGTCTGCTCCTCCACCCCAGGCGATGTCACAGCCCTTCCATGGCTTTCAACAGCCTCTCACTTACCAAGGCTACGACTACCAGGACTTCCCACAGCACAAGCAGACCTTCCCAGTCCAGGCCCAGGTTCATCGGATGCCACAGACACCAGTCCTCACCCAGCTGAAGACCAGACAGCCCCACTACACTCCTCCTTCCTCCACCCCACAGCTCGTCAATGGACAATCTGTCATCAGTATTGGGCCTGACATCTCAAGTCCTTGATGAAGGGCCTCTCAAGATCATGGGACTGAGTCAGCTCTCAGATAGCTTCCTGAACACACCACCACCTGTTGTACCCTCAGGGCCAAGCACCCCAGTGGTGCCTCAGACCAGCACTCAAGCAACAGCCACCTCCACAGTCCCTGCCTGCTTAACAGCTGAGACCATGGACATGACTCAGAGTGACTGAGAATAGTGTCAGAGACTGAGTTGTTTACAAAGTTTATCTTTGCTTAAGACACTTTACGTGGTTCATTTTGCTTATTTAGTACAGTCATAAAGTTTACTTAAGAAAGTTTATCTTTGCTTAAGACACTTAATACAGTTTACTTGGTTCATTTTGCTTATTTAATAAAGTCATAAAGTTTACCTAAGTATGTTAATAAAGGTTATTTTTGCTTAACACACTTAATACAGTTTACTTGTTTCATTTTGCTTATTTAATACAGTCAAAAGTTTACTTAAGAAAGTTTATCTTTGCTTAAGACACTTAATACAATTTACTTGGTTCATTTTGCTTATTTAATAAAGTCATAAAGTTTACCTAAGAATGTTAATAAAGGTTATCTTTGCTAAAGACACTTAATATAGTTTACTTGGTTCATTTTGCTTATTTAATAAGGTCATAAATTTTACCTAAGAAAGTTAATCAAGTTTATCTTTGCTTAAGACACTTAGTTTACTTGGTTCATTTTTTTTACTTAAGAAAGTGTTGGTGAAAACTTTGAAAAATGGTTTAGCCTTTGCATGCTTGTGGGATAGATAAGGATAGTTGTGAGATAAATAAACCTCCAGTGCAAACATAGTGGGACTGTATGGTCTACCATCCCAGCTGCCACACATATGGACCTTTATTATCAATAACAATTTATTCATTGATCAACACATTTTAAAATAAACAAAGCTCTTTATTAATGCCCTATTCATTGTAGGACCACTCAACATACATGGCACAATTTCATCAGTGTTATGTGACAGCCTCAAGGAAGCATCCATTAATCATCTATCATCCTGTCTTGCCACTCCACTGCTCCAGCTGGGGAGTTGCACCAGTGTCTCAGTAGGTTGCGCTGCTTTTTCCCTTCACATGAAGCTCTGTTGGGGCCTTGCACATCCACAGTGTCTATCAGGTTACGTCCTTGCCTCCATTCTACCAGGCTCCATGTCCCCATTCCCTTGTTGACGGTCCACAAGTCTGTTCTGCAACATTAGGTAGCGGGTGCATATGAGATTGTGAAGGATGCAGCAAGCTTCCACGATGCTCTTCACAGTCTCTGGGTCGTGCTGCATGGTGGTGAGAAGTATCTGGAACCTGTTGGCCAGGATGCCAAAGTTGTTCTCCACCAGCCGTCTTGCCCTGGACAGCCTGTAGTTGAAGATCTTCTCTTCATGGGTGAGGTATCTTGAAATGTACGGCTTCATGAGGTAGGTTCTGAAGGAACGATGAAGTAGGGCACATCTTGTGTGTCATTGGGTAGGGGGTCTGGACCTGGAAAACCCATGATGAGGTTGCGTTCCAGCCCCTCCTTGAGGTCACTGGCATTGTATACCTGAGCATCTGAAGCTGACCTGTTGCCTGAAGCATCGATGTAGATGAACTTGTAGTCAGCATCAACCATGGCAAAGAGGATGATACTGAAGAAACCCTTGTAGTTGTAATAAGTGGACCCTGAGTTGGCGAGAGCTTTGCAGGCCACGTGCTTCCCATCTATGGCTCCAATGATGTGGGGAAAGTTCCATCTCTGATACCACTCTTCTGCAAGTTTCCCCCAGCCTTGTTCAGTGGTGGGGCACCTGAGGAGCTCCTCCACATATTCTTCAATGATGGCCTGTACCATTTCTCTGACCATTTTGCTGATGCTGTTGTGTGGCACTCTCCATGCATACTGCATGTTTCTGTATGTGGTTCCAGAGGCCAGGTGCCACAGAGTCAGTGCCACCTTCAGTCCATGGTCCAGGTTGGGATGGAAGTTGGTGCTAGTCTTGGTCAACCTGGGTCTCAGACACTCTACAAGTTCGTCAAACATGGCTGGTGGCATCCTCATGAAGAGCTGGAATGCACGAGGGTCTTCATTCCTCAGCTCCACCATCAACTGGTCATACAGTCCAAACTCCATTCTGCTCCCGATCCATCCTCGGACCCACACAGCTCTTGGACGTCTCCTTCTTCGCCTTTTGTATAAAAGGTGAAACAGTCTGAACAGGTTTTGGTTCTGGTGATGAATGAGCACAGCTATCTTACGGACTGTGTCATCATCCATGGTGGAGAACAATGGATGATGTTGAAGACCAAGGGTAAAGGGGTCTGTACACCATGGCTGCTGGACTCATACTGATATCCAGATGATTTTCTCCCCCATTTTATAGAAAATATCAGTTGTCCGCTAGGTGTCCTTCTACATGCTCTCGACATACTCAGACATCCTAAATATACGAGATACATCCCAGATACAAACGTTTTGTCTATTTTGAATCCTTTATATATGAGATGCATACGCTTACATCCTTTCTATTTCTGTGATACTAATGCTGTGTAGACGTTCCGTGTACCTTTTGTTTCCTCCCTCTTTCCGTTTTCAGCTGCAGTGGATCTGAGTTGAGGGGATAGCCAGAGGATGCAGAGAGGATACAGCGGACGTTTAATGGATGATAACGGACATAGAACGTTTGTTGCCGGTATATGTCGTCGATGTTCATCGTACGCGGCGGAAAGTTCATCCATTCACAGAGTTTTGTGCAGCTCAAAACTTCTTGCATGGATGAAATTGCAGTGGACGGATGCTCGAGAGATAGAGCGTATGAAACACATATGCAGTGAGGACACAATGGATGCATAGCGTTTTCCAATGGATGGCAATCTTTTTTAAATGTTTTACATCCTCTTTGCATCCATAAGTGCAGTGGGACCAGGCCTTAAACTACTTTAGAGAAATAATAAGCATGCACTTAAATTTAGAGACATAGTTCATGCAGAAGTTGTGTCATCTTCTACTCATTTAGGGATTCAATGAGGTTAATTTGATCAGGTGTGGTTAAACTTCTGCAAATGAAGTTAGTGTTTTAGGCATTTTTTTGCTTTGGCTGTGTAGCTGATATTTTATATCCCTTATTTGATCACAATATCACTCAGTTAAATTTAATTCTTATACATGGAAGTAGAAGTAATTTATATGATGGAGCTCAGTTTAGTGGATATATAATTACTTTAAAATCCTTTACAGAAGTGTAAAAGTATATGTGTATGTCTGTGTATCTTGTATAAATCCATACATATTGCAATTTCATCTACCATGATGATCCTATTCAGATGGAATCATATACTATATCTATTGAACATATTACTACTACTGTATATCTAAACATGTCCAATTAATATTAACAGTTAGTAAAAAAAAAGTACCTCATTTTTCTACATAGTATTTGGCATTTTTACTATTGTACACCAGCCAGAGTTACTTTTCATGAGATGGAGATGATAGATAGATGATAGATAGATGATAGAAACCCATTTTTGTTAAAGTCAGTGCAACAAATATTTGAAGGTTTTTTCCTATAAATAAACATTTTGTGATTGGGTTTTGGGGATGTTCTTAATGATCTTTCTCTATGTTTGTGCATGTAATTTTTAAAAAATATCTAATAATTTTTTCATTATTTTGCTTGTAATAATTATCTTATATTGTATTTAATGGTCAACTATATATTAAATCTTTCTATAACATGTAGAGCCAAACAAACAATTTTCCCTCCCCTATCTAGCTTTATGTCATCCCTTTTCCTTTGCACCATACAATATTTGCTTTCAGCTTATATCTTTTCTTTTCAATTAAAAATCCTTCAGAGATCATTATAACCATTCAGCTGCATGTTGTAGAGTTTAGAAGTACAAGAAGTTATTTTGGGTGACTTCATTCCTTTAGAGAAAGAGAAATGCTATTTCTGTAACTCCAAACACAACCTTTATCTCACTGAATATCAAATCTATGGTTTTGCCTTGAACCGAGAAAAATGGAACAGTGAAATTGCTTCAACAATACCATTCAAGACAGTTTTATTCTGCCCCTTTCTCCTTGTATTTTATTGTCTCCTCGAATGGTAAATGTATTCTTAGGGAAAGAATTAATTGCTAAGATTTATCATGGTATTTCACACTCACATTTAATTCAGATATAGATACTCAGACCTGAGTAGATACTCAGACCTGAGAAAAGAGAATACATTTCTATTTAATAAACAGTATAGTTTATTTCTTATTTAAGGGGATACCCTGTCTTGGCTGTAAAACAAGACAAATTTAATTTAATTTAATTTAATGATCAGACTCAGTCAAGTAAATAATTAGAACTATACAAATATCACAAAAATTGCACAGAATTGTTCAATGATTGAGCATTTGATAGAAAAACAACAAATTGCAATGAATTTGGTGTCAGCTGATGTGCAAGAGTATATTTTCCTTCCTGAGCTGGCATGAAACCTGGATAGAAGAGTTATTAAATCAACATGTCATGCTATGTAGAAGATCCAGCACAAAAGTACATGAGAAACTGTTTCTATTTCTTCCACAAGCACAGCCAGAGTTCTTCTTGTGCAAGGATGTGACTAAATCGAGTTTCTAATGATGAAGATGGCAAAACATACAGTAGCAAGTGAAGGTAAATCTTGCATAAGATTGGCAGATAATATTTTCTTAATACTTAGCATATGGTCTCCCAAATAGGCCCACTACAAGTGTGGGTGGCATTCTATTTAAGCTGTTCTGGATACTAAGGGCCCTTTGTTTTAATTGATATAAGTTTTTTCAGGGCCAGGCTGAGAGAGGGTAGGTGACCTTGATGGAGATATACAGGAATCAATATCTAGGCAAAAGGAGCTGAAGCATCTTTAAAGTACAAAAATGTGAGATAACATTCAGAAGTGACTCAGGCAAACATCTCCCTAATTCAGTGAACCATAGCGAGGAGAAGAAAGTGCAGCATAATCCAATTAGCAAGATTGCATCATTAGAGCCAATCTCGATAAACATAATTTTAGCCTTCCTGTGGGGACCTATATACTAAGCCAAAAATTTGGGCTAATAATCAGTAGACTCTAAATCTATGGGTCTCCCATGAAGGCATAACATTGTCTTACAGGATCAGTATGGCTAATGTGTCCCAAAAACCCCTGACCATTTTAAACCAGTATTTCAGACACCAAAAACTGCATTTGAGTTTCTGAAGATTAGACCAGATTTTAGTCTCAGAAAGGGCAATGATACACAGTACGACATTTAGAATACAGGGGTCAGAAATTTAGATGGTGCTACCTTATTTCGAATTTAAATTCTATAGCAGCAAATCTGTGACTGTTAAACAAGTGTATGATGACCTTGGTTCTGAACATTTTCATAACAAGTAAGTGATGATTGCAACTATGTTCAGAAAAACTGTGTGAGTTTTTGAGTCCTCTCTTGACCTCCCTATTACGGTTGACTGATGGTTAGAAATACAAACCATGTGTAAAGACCTTTATGTGATTGATGCCAGAACCATTAATATTCTAGGAGTAGTTATGAATAACAGGCCTTTCAGAAAAGATAACTACTTTAATGATATTTTACTTAATAGCTCGCTGCTCCTCACTGCAGTATTGGGCCAGGGCACAAAGGCTTCATTTCAGGCCCACATATTAAAGAAAGGATTGCAGCACTGTCAGCATATAGAAGGATGAAGATAGGTCTATCACTTAACATTTGAACATAAATTATAGGTGACAAGTGCTCTGAAGCTCCATATCAGAGACCCATTGTACTATTTTCATGTGATTTCATGAAAAGAAACTGCAGCATCAGTCAAAGAAAGTGACAGCCAATTCCCCCCAGAGCCTGACTCCAGGGATTGAATTAAAGGCTGCCTCTAGGTCAATAAAGGCCACTTAATGGACCATGCATGGGTGATTTATATTTTTTTCTAGTAAATGGTAAAGCCCTAATCAAATTTTGAATCAAATTTCCTATCAAGATGGCCTCCTGCACCATCCAATCTGGACTTTTTCCATGGATGTGTTCTGGATACAGCTTGTTAATTGTACCCAGAAAACAAGTTGGGCAAAGGACAATTGGGTTTTAATTGGTTCTATTTGATAATTATTTATTTGGTTATATTTATATGATCATCCATCACACAAACAAATGAGTCTTAATATACTGAGATGATGCTTCAACTGTTCCAAACTTCAGGACTTTGGGAAAGTGGAATCTATAATGGTATCAATAGTGTCCCAGAACTCAAGCTTACCATTCAATTTTGTCTTTAGCCCTTCAGGATAAAATGGATAAACATGGAAAATGAATGCAACATTTCTCCTAATCAACCTGCATTAAAGAATGTCTGAGAACTGAGTTAATACCTAAACTTGTCAGGAGGAGCTCCATTCAAAATCCAGGAAAGAAATACTTAGACTCTTTAGTTTAGAGAAAAGATATCTTTTACTGAAAGTGAAGTGGTAGCAACCAAAGAATTCTGAATCTGAGAAATTAGGTGCGCAATTCACATATACAAAGTGATGGAAGTATTCCCACCCCCAATAGTTCAGATGAAACTTCCAAATAGAAGTTGTGAGTATGATCATGTGGGCATCTTCAGGTGATGATGAGGTCTCTGTCCATTGACCTTGATAACGGGTTGCAGTTGCTCAGAGAAAAGAAAGCTAAGCGAGAAATAGAAACCTAACTCTATTGTATCTCCCCCCCCACACTTTTACACAACAGAAAAATGTAACACCTCCAGCTCATTTCCCAGACTTGTCCCTACCTCCCCTCCCCCCCCGTTTCTTATGACAACCGAAAGATGCAAAGCGATAGTAGAAGATCTTGAGGGCTGACATTCGGCCCTCCTAGAAAAAGGGAAAACCATCAATCCTAAAAGGGAGAGAGGAGAAAATATAAAGACAATTATTAATCATTAAATAATTACAAAAACCCACAATCCTAAGGCTTATCAGGATACTTGGAACGAAATGCCTTGACCAACTTAGGGGCTTTAACATAGGTTTCGTTAACCCATTTGGCTTGTGAAGAAGGGAAATGTTTTCAGGCTACAAGATACTGGAGTCAACCCCTCCATTTGCGAGAGTCCAGAATTTCTTTAACTTCAAAATGTTGTTCACCTTCAATCAGTATTGGTATGGGAGAGTCAGCCTGGATGGGTCTCAAGTCAGAAGTATGTTCAGGTTTTAGCAAACTAACATGGAACACCGGATGAATTCATTGAAGAGTTTTGGGTAAGTCAGCTGGACTGTTACAGGATTTATAATCCATTCAATAGTGAAAGGACCAACATATTTAGGACCAAGATTTTTTGTGGTCTGCAGGTATCTGGTGGACAGGAAAACTTTGTCGCCCACTTTATATTCTTTCTGTGGAGATCTTTTCTTGTCCGCGAACTTCTTATGAGCTTGATGTGCCTCATCTAAGGCTTTGCATGTCACTGGCCAGTTAAGTTGGAGTTGGGTTATCCATTCATCCAATGAATGGATGTTAGGCTTTTCACAAGGAAATTCAGGTATGGGTACGAAATCTTGTCCCGAAGCCACTTTAAATGGAGTAAATCCAGTACTACTGTGTACGGAGTTGTTATATGCCACTTCGGCAAATGGTAGTAAGTCGGACCAGTTATCTTGTTAATAATTTATGTAACATCTAAGATACTGTTCTAACACTGCATTAGTCCTCTCACAGGCCCCATTGGTTTGAGGGTTGTGGGCGGAGCTTAGACCCTGGGCAGAGCCTATCAACTTCAGGAACTCTTTCCAAAAATTTGAGGTAAACTGGACCCCTCTGTCAGAGATTATACATTCCGGAACGCCATGTAACCTATAGATATGTGAAATAAACAGTTTAGCCAGCGTCTTAGCAGATGGAATCTTGGAACAAGGGATGCAATGTACTTGTTTGGAAAACAAATCGGTTACTACCCAGATGACCGTGTTTCCACTGCTTTCAGGTAATTCTACTATAAAGTCCATAGAGATTTCTTTCCAGGGGGCCGTTGGTTAGCTACATTTTGTAACAATCCTATTGGCTTACCAGGAGGCCTCTTTGCCGAAGCACAAACTGGACAGCTAGCTATATAAGCTTCAATGTCCTTCTTTAAAGTAGGCCACCAGAATTGCCGCTTAACCAGATGTAAGGTCTTCACAAATCCGAAGTGGCCAGCTGCTTTAGAATCATGTGCCTGTTGTAGTATTTCAGCCCTCAGCACCTGCGGCACATATAACTTGGTCCCCACCCAAGCCAAACCATTCTCTAACTGTATAGTCACTTGAATGAGCCAGGAACCATTCATCCAGTTTTACAGCTTCTTTTAATTGTTCGGTTAGGTCATTCGATAAATCCACTTCTTGTTTCTTGTTTTGGGCTCTGGTAATCACAGGGGTGGCTAGATGTTTGGTTGAGACAATTGGGCTTATCACCTCCTGGCGCATACTATTATATTGGGGTAGTCTAGAGAGAGCATCCACCATGAAGTTCTTCCCTCCTGGAATGTACTTCAATGAGAAATTGAACTGCTTAAAGTTGGGCCCAGCGAACTTGTTTAGGGGACAGCTTCCAGGGCGTATTTAAGGCTTCCAAATTCTTATGATCAATCCATACCTCAAATGGGTGTTTTGCTCCTTCCAGGAAATGTCTCCAGGTCAGCAAGGCCCAACAAACTGCAAAAGCTTCTTTCTCGCAGACGGCCCATCTTCTCTCTGTTTCAGACAGCTTATGGGAGGTATACGCACAAGGCTGTAAGGTCCCTTCCTCGTTGATTTGAAGTAACACCGCTCCAATAGCCACATCACTTGAATCATGAAAGGAGTTTCCATATCCGGGTGCTTCAGGACTGGTTCTGCAGCAAACAGTCGTTTTAGCTTTTCAAAAGCTGCTTGGCACTCCATGGACCACTCCAGCAGCTTTCCTGGCCTTGGCTTCACCTCCCCTTTTGTTTTTAAGAGATTTGTGATGGGCATTGCTATCTTAGCAAATGTCGGGATGAATTGCCTGTAAAAATTTGCAAATCCCAAAAACCTTTG
The DNA here is from genome assembly GCA_015471245.1 of Laticauda colubrina. Classification (NCBI taxonomy): domain Eukaryota; kingdom Metazoa; phylum Chordata; class Lepidosauria; order Squamata; family Elapidae; genus Laticauda; species Laticauda colubrina. The sequence goes on along the minus strand of BLBF01000022.1, from coordinate 26,020,743 downwards.
AAGTTGTTTTCTGGTGCATGGTGGAGCCCATTCCAAAACGGCAGGCACCTTCTCTGGATCCATTTCTATGCCTTCAGATGAAATGCGATATCCCAAATAGTCAATTTTGTCTTGGTGGAATTCACACTTTGACAATTTAGCATACAACTTAACGGCACACAGTTTCTGTAGAACCGACCACACTAGTTTCACATGTTCATCCAGAGTTTCCGTGTAGATAAGGATATCATCAAGATAAACCAGAACCCCCCTGTTCATGTAACACTTGATTGATCATTTGCATGAATACAGCTGGGGCCCCTTGTAAACCAAAAGGAAGAACGTTGAATTGGAAACAACCCATTGGGCAATTAAAAGCGGTCTTCCACTCATCCCCTTCATTAATTCGAATTCGGTAGTATGCTTCTCTCAAATCCAACTTCGTGAGAATCTTCCCCTTCACTAAATGGGCCAACATGTCCTTCATCAAAGGAAGGGGGTACACGTTTTCCACAGAAATAGCGTTCAAATTTCTGTAATCCACCACCAAGCATTTGGAACCATCTTTCTTTTCATGGAACAACACTGGGGCCACTACCTGGGGTCTAGCAGGTTGAATGAAACCACGTTCCAGATTTTTATCTATAAACAATCTTAGCTCTTCCAATTCCCGTGGGGTCATTGAGTACAACTTCGGTTTCGGGAGCTTCACCCCAGGCAAAATCTCAATAGCACAGTCTGTTGGCCGGTGAGGCGGAAGCTCATCCGAGGCCTTCTCACTGAACACTTCTTTTAAATCCCAATACTCTTTGGGAATTTTCTCCTCCCCTTTCACGGGCTCAGTACCTGTGGAAGCTATTTCAATTAGGTCCTCAGGCTTCGGCTGGGATCTGCCCTCTTTTCCCAGTCGCTGCTTGGTGCGTATGCACAACAACCCCTTTCTCCAGTTAACCTGGGGGTTCCATTTCTGGAGCCAGGGCAATCCCAGTATTAATAGTTGCTCCATCCCAGGGACCACAATAAAATGCAGGGTCTCATCATGCTCTCCCATGATCATTTCTATAGGTTCTGTGACGAAACGTGCAGGGAAACCTCCAGCCACTGATCCATCTAGTTGGCAAAAGGAAATGGGCATCTTCAAAGTTTTTAGTTTTAGGCCCATTTTCTTCACTACTTCCGTGTTGATTATACATCTTGTGCACCCAGAATCTAACAGGGCTAGCATTTCCCCTTCGACCCCTGAATTGGTTTCTGATTCCTCTCCTGTGGGAGGGGCGACCTCTGCCATCTCTTTCGACTTTAGTGCTGCTTCACGAGGCTTCGCTGGGGACTTTTCGGGTTTCTTCCCTTCTTTTGGCACCCCCTTTGGTCCCAGCTTGACTCTGCAGTTCACAGCCTGGTGACCTTCCTTTCCACATCAAAAGCAGGCTGAGGGGTTGGGTCTTGCCACCAATCCTCCCCTCTGAGGTTTGGGGACCTTCTGAGGACGTGGGGGGGAAGGCTTGCTCCACCCAGAATCTTCCCGCCATTTGTTTCGGGTTAAATCAATCTCCACTTCTTCTGCCAGCAAGTACCACATCTGCAAGTCATTGGGGTCTCTTCTAGCAATGCATCTCTAGTACACATCTTCATTTAAACTATCTACAAAGTTTTTCCTTTATATCCAAGCTGGATGGAACAAACTATGTATCATGGTCTACAAAATGTAGTCTACTTCTACGAAGAGAAGGTCTGTGGAACATAATTGAAAATCTACCAAACATAGAAGAATGGGATCCAGAGGATGAGGAAGACAGACTAAAGATAGAAGAATTTATGCATAAAAATCAACAAGCCATTTGCATAATTGGGTTAACCTTAACTGATCAACAGTTTATTTATATCAACGGAGAGAAAACAGCTTTTGGGTGTTGGCAGAAGCTGAAGAGAATTTATGTTCGAGATAA
>BLBF01000022.1:25990801-26018808 GCA_015471245.1 Laticauda colubrina | reverse complement strand
AGTATTGCTGTAAAAACTAGATCAAAACATACTGACCTAAGATATTTGAATGTAAGAGAATCAGTGAAAAATGAATTAATAAATTGGTATACTGCATGTCAGAAGAAAACATTGCAGACCAATTTACAAAAGCTCAAGGAGCAACTAAGTTTAAAGAAAGTTGCGAAAAATATTTTCTAAAGATGTAAATGATTCATAGTTATTATGTAACCTAAAAGGGGAGCATGTTAGGGATAACATTGTTTACCCTAACTGGTTTAGGTGAAATAATAACTATGAATCATAGTTAGTGTATGTTACAGTGTATGCAGCTTTAACTGTGAAATAGCAATTAAAGGAGTGGTTATGAAAAATACTATAAAAGTAGCAAGCCTACAGCTTGCTCACTCTCACTGGCTTTGATGATCCCTGATTACTGCTTGGAATCAAGACTGCATTGCTCGAACGGGAGAGACAACAAAGGACTGATTTGTAAGTGAACTGACATAGGATATTCTACATGGACTTTGCTAATGGACTGACTACATGATACATGACTATTGGACTGTTATTTGACTATGCTATAAACTTATACTGGAATAAACTATATTCTTGATAGCACAAGCGTATCTGTTATTTTTACTGTATGTTAATAAACATACAAGCTTAGCTCACTCATTTATCTGTGTGCCTATCTGACTAACGCTGCACATTCTGTTTAGCTTGTCTACCTAACCCTGGTTGGGGAACCCAGGCTTAACACTACCAAAGAATTCTGAATCTGAGAAATTAGGCGCGCAATTCACATATACAAAGTGATGGAAGTATTCCCACCCCCAATAGTTCAGATGAAACTTCCAATTAGAAGTTGTGAGTATGATCATGTGGGCATCTTCAGGTGATGATGAGGCCTCTGTCCATTGACCTTGATAACGGGTTGCAGTTGCACAGAGAAAAGAAAGCTAAGCGAGAAATAGAAACCTAACTCTATTGTATGCTCCCCCCCCCCACACTTTTACACAACAGAAGAATGTAACACCTCCAGCTCATTTCCCAGACTTGTTCCTACCTCCCCTCCCCCCCATTTCTTATGACAGCCGAAAGATGCAAAGCGATAGTAGAAGATCTTGAAGGCTGACAAAACTACTCTTTCTTAAGCTGGTATTTTTCAGCGTTTTGCTGGAAATATAACTCATAAAACTGGCTTGGCCAACAACACAAACCTTGGATATAAGTATATCTGGAAATGTATACATACATATAAAACTCTACATCTTTCAAAAATGTTTTGCATGAAGTGCTTCAGATCTAATCTCAGCACAATCCTTTTCAGTTAATCTTTAAAGAGAGCCTGAGAAAATGAAACTTAAAGATAAAAATGTTTGTTTATATATGCATATCAAATATTACAAAAAGCAGGTCCTCTACTATTTCTGAAGCTGCATTGTTCCCTATTCATGTCACTGCAGACTTAACAAATTTCCCAAATTCTTCATTTTTGGAGCATGAAGAAATATTGCTTGAAGGCACGCATGTTAAAACAAACTGAAATGGGAATGCTTTAATATACAAAAATAAATGTTAGTTTTAGCTATCATCCAATTTTGAAGGAGTTCTACTGTTTCAAAATGACATTCAGAGACCACATATACAGCCAAACTCTGACAGATGATGAAAAACCCACTGTCCCAAATGGTTGGTGTTAGGAACTATCCATGCCAAATGTATCAGACCACAAAGCAGTCAGCGTAGGTTATTTTAAAAAGTCAACTTTGCTTTCTTTATAATCTCATAATATATTTTCCCTTTGAACTATAGTTATATTATAGGAGTTATATTTAGAAATTCAAAATGAGATTTATAATTAAGAAAAGGTCTTCTGCTATGACAGATAGGAGGAGCAGTCATCCAAAACAAGAGCCCTTGGTATTGCTCTCTCTTTGGCAAGAGTACCTCAAGTTTCCTTTCCCTGAGCTCAGCACAATTTTCCCATGACAAAAAATACCAAGAGCCTATCCAGTCACATCTTCAGGAAGATATAGATAGATAGATATATTCATCACATGCATTAGACTGGTGCTGTTAGATCTGAGCTGCAGATGTCCCAGTAATAGCAAGAAAAAAGTATCTTCTGCATCTCTTGCTGTCATTGAGTGGTCAGATGGATTTTTGCAGCCCAGATCTGCTAGTCCTAGTTATACATGGTCCAAGAGAAAGAACTCAGGAAGTGGTAATTGTTAGGAATTGATAGTCACCTAACAGTTGGGTTGGAAATATATAAACCAGGGATAGACATTTAATACTGTCTCTTTAAGGGAATGCTAAAATTGTAATTGGATGTGGTTCCTCAAACAGCCATAAGATGGAGCCAGAAACCTGGACTGTTCTGTTGTTAGTTGCTAGTTGCTAGATGTTCTGATGGTCAATGTTTTTGGTTCCTGCATTTTTCCCTATTGATTGTTGCTGATTGTCGTTCTTCTTGGATTGCTGTAAGTCTGTTACTGAACTGTTTATGATACTGGACTTTGTTATTTGGATTATCCCTGGACTGAAAACTGACTGCTTTAACCATGAATGACTTGGACGGTTTGTTCAACTTTGCTTAACCATTTACTGGAAGTAAAACCTACATTTTACTATTCAGTGTATCTGTGTGCTGGTCGTGTGTTATTCAACATCACTCTCATTACATCTCCCTGTGTGCACTCATTCTCCTAACAGGGAATTACTTCAACAGTAATTAAAGAGATAAAACAAAGTAACTGAAAAATTATTAGAATGGAATTTATTACTTAAAGGAATTTCAAAGTATTACATTGACAACACATCTGTATGATATGAAACTGTTTTAATTCCAGTTCCATATGTAAACAGTCTGAGGACCAAATGATATAAAATATGTATTGCTTTGTTTTGTTTTTATTGACTTCGTTCATACAATTTCCATTCACACTATACTAGCTGTTAAGCAATATATTGATTTATATCTTGCTTTTCCCTCAAGGTAATCAGATCAGCATTTTGGCTTTACAGCAAAGCAGTTACCTATCATGAAGAATGAAGATTTAAGACAAGAGTAGGCAACATTTCCATCGCCAGAAATATAACAATTTAGGGACAAAGTTGCAAAGTGTATTAAGTTGCATATTTGTAGGCAGGACCAGGATTTTATAGGTTTTTAATTACTCTGGGATTTATTCTTTGATTTTTAAATTGTTGTAAACTTGTTTTAGGGCTTACATTATAGTTTCATTTGCTGCATCAAAACAACAAACTGTTATCATTGTATAATTCAGCTGCATTTATATTTTCAGAAGATCGATATTTTCATATCTGAAATCTTTAAATTTTGTAATAGTAAAGTAATGTATAGTTAATGATACCCTCAGTTTTTTATAAATTAACCTAATGATCTTATAAAATGATTGAAATTGATGTCTTACAACAAGCTGCAATCTTAAAAAATACATTTTTAAAAAATTAATCTTGGCAAGTTTTCAAATTTAACAAAATGCTGTGTGAAAATTTACCTCTTTTTTTCTATTCTAAATGTCCCACTATTCATCTTAATTAGAGAGTCCCATTCTCTAGCATAATGAAAAAGAGAGGAAGAAAAATCCCATTTATTGTCTCCTCTTGTGTATTCTTTGCAGCCACTGCTATGTTTTCTCTTATTGTATTGTAAACTTCCTGGCTCCTGAATATAATCTTGTTTAACCCAGCAAATTATTTAGCCACTTAATTTGTCTTTATCTTTTCAGCTCCACACAATCTTCTTATGAAACATGTTGACCTAATGTATTCCAAGTTCAATTGCACCATAAGTTTAAATATTTTTAATTTCTTTTGCTAATTATCTTTAACATAGAGTTTGTCTCATTCATAGAAATTCAATAGCAGATTATTGTTTTCATAAAGTTTTACAGTGGTACTTCAATACTAATTAATTGGTTCCGGGAGGCATGACAAGTATTAAAAATGATGAGTACCAAACAAACCACATGACTTAACACATGATCCTTTATTTCAGCCAAGAAGGAATTCCTAACTGTCCCTTTTCCTATATCAGTGACCTTCCCAGCATGGCCAACATCCTGTCTGCCCTTGGCAGGTGTCCATCCTCTATTTTTTGCTGTAACCTTCCAGCTTCTTGGCCAACTTCTTGTCCATTCTCTACCACTGCCCACCTTTTCTTATTGCAGTACATCAAATACCAAATGAACAATGAATACTAGGACATTTTTGCATCAAAATGGATCGAGTACCAAACTTGACATGCATAACTCTAGATGATTTATAAACAAGTTGAAAGGTTCATGGTTTTCATCCTTCCAGGTAATAAATAGCTGTTCATTCCTATTATTTAGAAATCTATAACTTCTTTTCACATATTCTATGACTGCTTTTTTTGCTCAGCAATGCTTGATGAACATCTTTTGGTTAAAACAAAAAAGTTTGAAAATCCAGATAAAATATACCTTCCAGATCATATTCAGGTATATGTTTATTAAAACCTACCCAAATTTCTAAAGAGTTAAAGAAGCAGAACTATGTTAACCCTTCTTCTGCAAAGACTCATCTCAGTCTGTTATGTACTTTAGCACTAATATGCTTTCTACTAAGCTATTCAGAACAGCTATTGATCTTGCAAGCTTCTCTGTATTACCAGGTTTCTTTAAATGGTTTCTTGTTGTAAAGCAGGGGTCCTCAAACATCAACTCCCAAAATTCCTCAGCCAGTAACGCTATGCTGGCTGAAGAATTCTGGGAGTTGAAGTCCACAAGTCTTAAAGTTGCCAAGTTTGGAGACCTCTGCTTTAAAAGATGAGTCTTTAAAGCCATTTTTTTTCTTAAAATGTGTCTTAGAAAAATTACAATGTTGGAATAGTTAACACCCAATGCTTCTTTGAAGATATGCTCAAGAAACATAAAATATTAATAAAAGTCATAACACAAAGCAAATACCACAATTTGTCTTCAAATCAAAGGTTATATTTCACTGATATTTTGTGAAGTGATTGAGATTGTTTCAAAGTGAAATATTCCTTCTAGTCCAAAAAGATTGAGAATACTCCGTTTTCCACTTTCTTACGTGAGCCTGATTTATGTCTTATATGTTCACTATATGGATTTATATCCTGCTTTCTGACATCTGACAATGCTGTAAAGTTTATCAAGCCTAGAAGAATCAATGTGAGTAGTAGAATCCATAAGAGTTAGCAAAGATTTCTATCCCTGGGATGCCTTCAGACTCTTGTTTTAAAAGCACAAACAGCTTCTCACCCCATCTTTGTGCAACACTTGAACTTATTGGAGATTTTGAAATATGTTATGATGTTCCATCAGAATGGTAGTTAAGAGAAGAGTTTGCCCATACATTAAAAAAAAAACTGCTACAATGCACAGAAAAGTAATGTCTCCTCTGAGTATATCTTATTTCCTGGCATCATTATGAAAACATTCATGTAGCTTCTTAACAGCAGTGTAGAAGTCATTGGCCATTGCTTTCTTCCAGGATATTTTTTTCATTTCCTAGCCTCTAACCTTGGTAGACTCTGGAGGATTCTCATACTTTTTTTTCTTCCATATAATCATGTCTGATTCTTGAAAATTGCCTAACCAAGTCCAAACCTGCTTAGCTTCCAAGCCAGGAAGCTGCTGCCACCTGCTGAGAAAATGAATAGACATAGTAAAAAAAAAAAAAAACTCATTTACGAAAAGGTAGACAAATAAAGAGATCCCCCTGCTCTCTTTTGAGCCCCTTCCAAAATGTTCATTTGCACTTATTGAAGTACCTCATTTCAGATAAGCAGAGATCTATGCTAGATTTTATTTAGTAGAACTCAACATTTGTAATGATAAGTGTTTTACAAAGTATTTAATTAGACCTGGATTCTTAAATCAAGCAAACTCGGCTAGCAGACTACAAGGATTTGATTATAATTTTTATCTGCACAGACAAAGACTTAGATTGGAACTTAAGATCTGGGCAGAAAAGTTATGTATTAATTTCTCTACAATATCTAAACAAATTGAACTGGATAGAAAGGTTGGAAGGTTCACCAAAGGCAATCATCAAATGCATTTGTCTGCAAGGACACCCAAGTAAGTGTAAATAACTAAGTATCTTTGAGAAAAAAAGCTCAACATTAAAGGGCTGGGCAATCTTTCCTTCCAAGATACATTTTTATTTATTTTATTTGTCAATCACTTACAAGATAATAAGTATAAGTATAAACATAGTTATGAATACATGAAATGGATACAATAAGAAAAATAAAGAAACAATCAGATTGTTTCTTTGTTTTTCTTATATGTATCAATTTTGTTAAGCCTGGGTTCCCCAACCAGGGTTAGGTAAACAAGCTAAACAGAATGTGCAGCGTTAGTCAGATAGGCACACAGATAAATGAGTGAGCTAAGCTTGTATGTTTATTAACATACAGTAAAAATAACAGATACGCTTGTGCTATCAAGAATATATTTTATTCCAGTATAAGTTTATAGCATAGTCAAAAACAGTCCAATATTCATTTACCATGTAGTCAGTCCATTCAGGGATATTCAGTTAGCAAAGTCCATATAGAATATCCTATTGTCAGTTCACATAAATCATTCCGTTGTTGTCTCTCCCGTTCAAGCAATGCAGTCTTGCTTCCAAGCAGTAATCAGGGATCATCAAAGCCAGAGAGAGAGAGCGAGCAAGCTGTAGCCTTGCTACTTTTATATGGTTTTCATAACCACACCCACAATTGCCATTTTACAGTTAAAGCTGCATACACTAACTATGATTCATAGTTAGTATTTCACCTAAAACAGTTAGGGTGAACAATGTTATCCCTAACAAATTTCATGTATATTCTTTGTTTTTCTTATATGTATCCATTTCATGTATAAAAATAAAATGTATAAAAATGTGGCACCTGGCTCCATTTTGTGTAGCGTCTAAGCACAATGTCAAAAATCACAAGTTCCATTTCTTGTCATTTTCAGATAAGAAACAATTGAAAATCAGATGGTGAAAATGACAGTCTTTGATACCCAATATACATTGTAACACTTTTTTGGCCACCAAAAAGTTATTTCCAGTATCGAAGGGAATGAAAAGTTTCTTTATTTTTTGTATATTGTTAAACTGCCAAATGCCAAAAACACTTGGTGCTATAACAGCACCTAATGACATAGTTTGTAAACATGAGCAAATCTAAACCTAGGACTTGGACAAAGCTAGCTGATTTCCAAATGCAAGAAAAAGCTAGCTGTGAAGTTCAAGCAGTGGAGTTAGCTTTTCAGGGCAGCAGGGAAATGTTCTGGTATATAGCAGCCTCTGGAGAGTAACTGTTCCATCTCCTAAAAGCTTTGCATTGTCAAGCTACCTCTGTAATAGGGCCCTGGATACCTATCTGGCAGTTGTCCAAGTGACTTCAAACAGAAAGCACTTTGTGAGTCTTGTTGACAATTTGGACAGGAAAGGAAAGTATAGAACAGGTTTAACAAAAGGACAGTATCTTTACTTTAGGACTGATATCGCTGGAGCCAAAGCAAGTCTCATTTGTCTCAGTTGGCCATTACTGACATTTTTGCTTTCAATATTAAATGTTGGACAATTACTGGGATCTATATAAGTCTTTAAGAAGGCCTGAGGCAGAACATTCATTTTTGAACTTTTTTTCTTCACATTTCCTTCTAACTTCATCCCATAACAAGATATTTTTTCTCAGTTATTCTTGTCTATTAAAGTCTATGGCCTAGTATGTAGGGGAGATCTAAAATTATAAAATAAAATGGGAAGGGTCCATGATGGCAAACCTATGGCACGTATGCTGGAAGTGGCATGCAGAGCCATCTCTCTGGGCAAGCCAGCCATCGCCCATTGCTCTTTTGGGTTCCGGTGCATGTATGCATGCCAGCCAGTTGGTCTTCATGGACACAGGAACTCCAGAAACTGGAAGAACAGCTCTACGGTGCGCATGCTGGTCTTCACGCGTGCATGTGTGCCAGAAACCAGGAAGACCAAGTGACCAGCATGCATGCATGCACCAGAAACCAAAACTCAGCTTCTGCTTTCTGGTGCTCCCATGCATGCGTGCTCCCGTTTTGGCAACACTGGTGTAGGTAATCCTCATTTTATAATCAGTTGCTCATATGAAATTACGATGGTGCCTCCAAAAGTTACAAATTGATCCAAAGTAACTTTCAAAGTTATGGCTGCTGTAGCACCTCTCTGGACTCATGCACAAAATTCAGACACATTCATCCTTATAACTAAAAATAGGGACATTGCACTGCCCCCTCCCCCCCCCCAGGACTTGGTCTGTTCCTACCCCATTGAATCCTACCCTCTCCTCTCCATTACTGATTGCACACTTTGGGAGAGCTTGACAGCTTGTGTTGGGGAAGGAGGGCAAGTCAGCCCACTTTTCATCATTCCTAGGCTGCATGGTTTGGCCCTTGAAGCAATCACCATTTTGGAGTGGCCTTTTCAAAAATGGTGACCATTTCCAGGACCAAGCCACACAGCCTAGGGTGCCAGGGTCTGGAATGTCTGCCTTCCTTCTCCAACTTTTCTGGAGCTCTTCCAAAGGTAAGTGCACAATCAGTGATGTGGGATAGGAAGGGTTAGAATAACAAAGTTGGAAGGGACCTTGTAGGTCACTTAGTCCAATCTGATGCTCAAGTAGGAGATCCTATACCATTTGTAATAGATGGTAGTTCAGTCTTTTCTTGAAAGCTTCCAGTGATGAAGCTCCCACTACTTCTGAAGGTAAACTGTTCCATTGGTTGATTGTTCTCACTGACAGAAAATTTCTCCTTATTTCTAGGTTGAATCTCTCTTTGATCAGTTTCCATCCATTCTTCCTTGTTTGGCTTTCAGGTGCTTTGGAAAATAGCTTGACCCTCTCCTCTCTGTGACAGCCCCTCAAATATTAGAACACTGGAGTGCAGAGCTGACGTTGCCGACCTTTCCGGAGCTCAGGGGGCATTGAAAATCCCAGCTGTCGAGCAGTCCAGCTGAACCTAAATCATCCTGGAGAGACGATAATTGAAGAAGACTTGCTCCTTCTATCCCAGAGAATGTGCAAATTCCCTGGTTGATCTGGAGAAAGCCTTCAAAGCTGACAGCAAGGGAAAGTGGCCATTGCGAGCCGCTACTTGGACAGCTACTGGAAGAAAGAGAAGCTTGAAAGAAGGTGTGATCATGCTGGGTGAGAAATCTCAATTAATACTATTATTGGGAGAAAGAGCTTCCTGGGAAAAAGTGGGGTGACGGTGAGGCTCAAAGAGAGAAGTGGAAGTGGGTTTTCTTTCTGCTCCAGCCCTGTAAGTGGTGAGGAAAGTTTTTTAAAGAGCCAATTGAAAAAAGAACCAATCAATCATGGACTTCTTGGAAGAATTTTGGTATTAAAGCTGGACTGGACATATTGGAATAACTAAAAATATTGGTTAGTGTTAAAACTGAGAATTAGATTTTTGTTTTTCTCTTATTTTTAACTATAAAATACAAAAAGATAAAGAATTATATATTGGAATAATACAAGGAAGAGAAAAGAAAAAGCAGAGCAATATTGCCACCTGAAGGTTGAAGTGAAAAATAGAAGACTTAAAAAAGGAAAGGGAAAATATATGACCTTGGCTACATGGGAATGGAAAGATAATAGGTTTATTTTGTCTGAAAGTGAAAGATAAAGTGTGGAACACTGAGACTTTTGTTTTGAACAGTGCAGCTCTTGGAACTTAATAAAAATAAATCAAACAACTGAGATCTGAATACTAAAAGGATATCCTTTCTCTTGGATTACTTTTCTCCTTTTTCTGGTACCTTTTAGTTTGCTCTGTGAACTCTCTCTTTTTTTGGAAATATAACAATAGAGGATTGAACACTGAGGGTTGGTGGGCCAATCTGGATTACAATTGGCTATTTGGAAAAAAAATATTTTTTCATCTTTTCTCCTTTTTCTCTTTTTGTTGCTTCGCTTATTTATTATTTCCCACAAAATTTGGATTAAGGAAAGAAGAACTTGAAGAAAAAGAAATCTGGATTCAGATGAGAACTGATATCTGTACCCGCTCTTGGATTACAATTGAATTTTCTTTTTCTTTTTTGTTGGAAATTGATGATCGAATACTGAGGGTTGGTGGGCCAACTTGGATTACAATTTGCTATTGGAGGGGGGGAAATCCTATCCCTTTTTTCCCCTTCTTTTTGTTCCTCTTTTTCTATTACCAATAAAAATTTGGATTAAGCTAAGAAGAATCTGAAGAAAAAGAAACTTAGACCTGGACTATAATTTTATATTTTCATTTCTCTCTTGGATTACGATTGAACTATATTTCCATGATGAATTACAAAAACAAATATTGCAAAATGAAGAAGACAGTATCTGTACCATTTTCAGCATCCTCCTCTGCTACTTCTAGCCCTGCTGGACAGAGGACCCTGGGCACTACACTACAACAAGAGAAAGCCAGCTCATGCAAGTGGAGATTAAAGCAATGATACAAGAGATCCATGAGGATATGAAGAACAAATAGGAAGAGTAGAGGAGAAAGTAGGGAAAACAGCAGACAAAATGGAGAATATTCAACAAATGATGGCAAAAAACGAAGAACATATGCAAAAGGTAGAAGAGAGAGTAAACCTAACAAAAAAAAAGGGTGGAAGAGCTTGATTATAGGCTTACACTGGCTGACCAAAATACAGGAAAAAAAACAATAATTTTGTTAGAAATGGATCAGGCAGATTATTATCTGAGATTCCAAAATATGGAGGAAGAAAAAGGAGAAAACTTAGCAGAAATTATGGTAGATATGTTGGCAGGGACCTTGGAGATGACCAAAGAAAAAATGTTGGCTGATATTGATGAAATATTTAGAGTACACACTAGATATACGATGAGAATTGCCTAGAGAGGTACATGTGAGATGTATTTTTAAAAAGCCATAAAAATAGAAATCCTGCAGAGAGCAAGAAATGACCCTTTGAAATATAAAGGGAAAGTGTTAAAACAAATTCTGAGAAGAGTCAGAGATTTGAGAAAGGAATACCAATTTTTGATTAATTGTTTAATTAGAAAAGGGGCAAGTTTTAGATGGCTGATACCAGAGGGAATATTGGTGACAGGGCAGGAACAAAGACATAGATTAGATTTAATGGAAAAAGCAGAGCAGTTCTACAATCATTACTTTTAGCACACAAGAAGAGAGAATTAGAGGAGAAGAAGAAATCAGACATCATGAGGAAACTACAGAAGAGAGATACAGACAACAAAAAGAAGAGGAAAGAGATCAAGAAGAAAGAGCAATAAGAGAAGGAACGAAACCAAAAGAATCAAGAGAGATAAGAGTGACAAGAGCAACAAAACATTATTATAAATAAAGCTATGGAGGAAGAAATAAAGTTAATATCAATGAACATAAACAGACTGAATTCAGCAATAAAAAGCAAACGGATTTTCAACAAATTAGAAAAATTAAAACTGGATATAATATGTTTACAAGAAGTGCATATTAAAAAAACAACATAGCAAAGTACTGACCTATCCTAAAATCAGTTGTTCTGATCCAGGCTTCATCAAACATACTGAAACACAAACTTGTTTCAAAAGCAAAACCTATCTTAATACAACACTGGGAATTACTTTTATTTCCAGCCAGAACTCATTATACACAGTTCCCCAAGATAAGCCCATGCTTGTCAGTGCTGGGGAATGCTGCCAAAAACAAAAGTCTCCAAAATAATTATAACAGAACCCAGTCGAAGTATCAGATAAAAAACAACCAGAGTATGCGAGTTTCAAGGACTTGGAATCTAATTGAACTGCTCTGCTTCCAGCAAAACTTTCATCACTGAGGTCTGATTTTTATCCCTTATGGGAGGGCTGATCATCTCTTAGCCTTACTCCTGAGTCACCCCTTCTGCTTCGGCTGCTTTCACCTTCTAGCAGCTCTGTGCACACACGCACTGGGAACAGGCTCCCCTAGGTCCTCTGCTTTGCTGATGCCAGACTCCAAAGGCTCTGAAGGCAGCACCCCATTCCCAGATGGTCCTGGCCTCATCCCTGCATCAGATGCAGGACCCTCGTCCAAGTCATCTCCAGACTCTCTGACTGGTCCCCTTTCTTCCTCACTGTCTGACTCCACTGCCATCTGCATGGCTGCCAGCAAACCACAACATCAGGAAACTATATGCCTCCCTTCCAAATCAAAGTAAAAGAGGAGTGGCACTTTACATTAAAGAGTAAATAAATGCAAAACATTTTTTATGGATGAAGAGGGGAGGATTTTAATGGTGGAAATAATGATGAAGTACAAGCAGATACTCTTAGTGGCAATATGCATCAAATAATAATCAATAATCAACTTTATAAGAAAATAAAAGAATTGGAATATGAAAATATATTTATTTTAGGAGACTTCAATGCAATGATAGATGTGGAAATGGAGTATAAAACTAAAAAAAAACAAAAACAGGAAAATATTACCCAAAACCTTTTTTAAAATGGCAGAAGAGTTAGCTATTCAGAAACCTTGGAGAAAAACACATTGTAAGAACAGACAAAACACATTTCATTGAAAAAGACAACTGTCCTGGTCTAGAATTGATATGATATGGGCATCAACAGAAATAATAGCTAACAGACAAGAAATAAACACTGAAGCAAGTACTTGGGCAACCATAATCTGATAAAAATTATATGGAAAGGACAAAAAAGAGGTCAAGATGGTCAATGAACAATTCAATACTGAAAGAAAAGAAATTTATTCAATTTATAGAAAACGAAGTGGACTTTTTCTTCAAAGAAAATAGAAAAGAAGAAACCTTACTACAAAATGTATGGGACATAGCAAAGGCTTATATTAGAGAGTTAACTACAACATATACAGGAAAGAGAAACAGAAAAAAGAGACAAACATAAAAAAATACTAGAAGAGGATATAATATAAGAGATTAGAGAAGGAATTCTATGAAAACCCACAAAAAAGAACATTAAAAAGTCAAATGAATTTAACAAAGCACAAATTAGACTTGATAAAGAAGAACTAGCACAGAAAATTAAAAGATCTAAGCAAAACTTTTTTGAGAATACAAACAAGCCAGGAAGATGGCTAGCATACAGACTGAAAAAAGAAAAGAAATGGATTAACCAACTAATAGATGACAAAGGAACTCTTTATTATAGAAATGAAGATAAAAAGGAAATAATTCAAAAATATTATGAAAAATCTTTGATCAAGAGATAATTCCAGAAGGAAAAGTGAAACAGTATTTTCAAAAAGCAGAACTACTAAAATACTAGAAAAAATTAAAACAACATTAGCAGAAAGAATAACAAGCCACAGGTCATAACATCAACTTCAATGGGACCAAAACCCTAGCCACTATAGAAAGCCCTAGCCACAGAATCATCATCATCGTATATGTGTGTGTGTATATATATATATATATATATGAATGCAGTTCAGCTTCCTTCGGGTATTATCCCACGTCATTGTAGTGCTTTTAAAGTTGTAGCAACGTTTCAGCAGAATCTCATCTGCCATCATCAGGCTTCTGTATGGAGTTTGTACGTGGGTCAGGCTATCACAGCCATTGGTTTTAAATTTGAGGCTAGCCTATTGTTGTGCCAGGATGTTTTTTTCTACATCCTGATTGGTTGGGAGTCTTGGTCTGTGTTTATTGGACTTGGAGTTTGTTTGATTGGTGTTTCTGGTTTCTTCTGTCTGTTTTGTGGCTTTGATTGGCTGGCAACACTGTGTTCCTGTATTGGAGGCTTTCAGTGCAGATTGGCTTCGTGTGAAAGGACGGCTATTATCTATTAGGAAGCTAGGTTTCATCTGGGTGCCTGGTTGAGCTGGAGGTATCAGAGGGAGTCTGTTTGTGCCCAGGTGTTTGCCTGGCTTGTGGTGTGGAGATCTTTCTATTTGAGAGTACAGGCTTCCAAATGATTGACAGTCTGGTGGAATCATCTCTTCTATTCATGCTTTCAGGTCTTTTTTCAATCTCTATGGCTTCTCTGATGATTCTGTGGCTGGGGTTTTCGATAGTGGCTAGGGTTTTAGTGCCATTGAAGTTGATGTTGTGACCTGTGGTTTTCATGTGTTGGACTAGTGAGGAGGTGTGTTCCAGCTTTTTTACTGCATTTTTGTGTTCATCCAGGCGAGTACTTATTCTTCTATTGGTCTGTCCAATGTATGTGGCCGGGCATGATGTACAGGGAACTTCGTATATGCCTTGGTTTTCCAGGTCAATTTTGTCTTTGGAGTTTTTAAGGATGGCTGCTATTTTTTTGTCTGTTTTGAATGCATCTTGATGTGATGCCTGTGTAGTATCTTACTGATTTTGTCTGTAGTACCTCTTATGTAGGGCAGGACAGCTGTTCCATAGGTCTGTGATCTAGGTCTCTGTTATGTCTTGGTGTGTTTTTGTGGATTAAGCTGGTGATTTTGTTTTTGTGGAAGCCATTGGCTGTCAATACTTTAGTCAGGGTGCATAGTTCAGTCTTTATATGTGTCTTGTCTGCCAGCCGTTTGGTTCTGGTGATTAGTGTTTTGGCCACGGAATTTATCTGTGCTGGGTGGTGGTGGGATTGGGCGTTAAGGTAGCGGTTGGTGTGTGTTTTGTTCTGGTATACGGTGTGTCCTAGTGTGCCATCTTTTCTTTTATAGATTAGTACATCTAGGAATGGTAGTTATTTGTTTATTTCTGTTTCCACGGTGAACTTGATTTTGGGGTGTGTGCTATTTAGGTGTGTTAGGAAATCATTTAGGTTTTCTTTTCCATGGGGCCAAATCACAAATGTGTCATCGATGTATCTTAGCCATAGTTTGGGCTTGTGGGTGGCATTAGCCAGGGGTCTGGATTCGAATTCTTCCATGAGCAGGTTTGCAATGACGATACGTGTGTGTGTGTGTGTGTGTGTGTGTGTGTGTGTACTAAAAAGACACTCATTTGGTCTTTTTAGCTGCTAGAAAAGGGAGTGGGGGAAAATAAGTAATTCTTGAAATGCCTAGATAATTACCTTGGCAGCCCAAAATTGTCAGAGCATAAGAAGGTTATTGGAGAGCATGATGAATGACTCTTGGAAATGGTTGTGTCCCATTGACGAAGTCATATCCAGGGGGTGGGAGAAAGACCAGGGTCAAGGGGGAAATGTATGATGTGATTTAGTATCGGCTGCACTCAGCCACACACCAATGTGGCAATTTCTAATGAACCAATTTACTTTTTCCGAAATGCGGCTAGAGATTGATTTGGCATGATCAGTTTTTAAGAAACCCATGCTGACTTCTAGCTACTACTTTCCTCGTTTCAAGCACAAAATATATCAGGGAGTGGGAGAGGCCTAAGGAGGCCTGGAACAGTTGGGGGCCTGCACTAGTCCTCCCGGGGCCTCCTTCATTCTTGAGGCACCTGTGCTCTGCTTAATTCACAGTGGCTTAAAGGCTGTATCAAGGAGAACGGGGTGAAGATCATCAAGTGAGGTGATCATATGTGTGCCTCACTTAATGACCATCATGATTTGCAACTTTAATAGGCAGGCTATACCTCAGGGACTATCTATATTTTTTGAGATAGCTTAATGTTACTATTGCACTGTAAAACAAGGAGTTTAATCCCAAACAGGAGTCAGAAACTATGTAAAAATGCTAGTGATTATCACATGAAATAACTTGTTCGTATATTTACTTTTCCTCTGTCCATTAATTCTATACTGTAGTTTAAAAAAATTGTTCCCACAACACTTACTATTTTTCAGTATTCATTTAGCATTTCCTTCCTGTAAACTTGAAGATGTTTACCTTACAGAGTTAATGGATTCCTTTTGGACCAGGTTTAGATTTTTAATAGGAAGACTGAGCATGCAGGAGGAAAAAGAGAAAGTGGATGTTGCTTTGTGAAATGGAGCATTATAACAGAGTTTATGTAATATCATGAATATGGAATTTTTTATCTTTTTCTATTTGCTTTTTCTATTGTGTTTATAATGAAAGAAAGGCTACAGAGAAAAAGTTTTATGCAATATTTAAATGGATTAAAATGTCAGCCAAAAATTTAAAAGCCATCAAGTCTGCCATCTGGGGTGAAACTACTAGTTAGGCATGTTGGTTTGTTGATGCTGCTCATATTTCCATGATTCCCAGTGTACGCCTGCTGCATAAAGCCATTTTGCAAGGTCATGAAAGCAAAACTTATAACATCCCTTGTTCATCCAAACCAAAAATACCATGGTTGAAACATGCCCTGGCTAGTAGAGAAGTTTTTCCAAAATGGGGCCTCTTCATAATGTCAGTGCTGCAAGTTCATTAGTTTCCTACATCTTTGAATTCCCTTTTTCATGTGCTTAATCATATGCAAAGCCTATCACTTGAGGATGGATATCAATAACTATATAATTAAGCTCTGCTGCTTTTCAGAAACATCAGAAGTGCTTTTATATAGAGTTGAAATATTGGTTCCATTTGGCTAGTCAGAAGAAGTTCCTTGAACAGGGAAAAGAGCATTTCCACCTTTACTGAATATATTTGAGAGTAAAACTGTTCAGAATTTGTTACAAAGGATGTGCTCTATCACTACGCCATGAATTGGACTAGTGATATAATTGTATAAATGCTATAATCATGGTATAAATGTTTCTAGACACATTTCTTCCAAAAATGCATTTATAAAGCATTTTTTCCTAAAATACACATATTAATACATATTCTATAATAGTTTGATCAGAGAACTGGTTGGAAAATGACAAAATCCTAAGAAAAATAACTCATTAAAATTCTATGTTAAATCTTCATATTCGAGAAATTTGAAAGGTCTGTTCACTTGGAAATGTGGGATAAATTATTTCTCAACCACTGATGATTTCTTTTCTCCTTACTGAGCCAGTAAAATTGCATTAGTCTATAAATACAGGTGGATGAATGGGGGTTTTTTACTTTAAAAAAATGAAGTTAAAAACCTCAATTTATTCTTAGACAAGGCTTTTAAAAACCTTTTCATTTTTCTCTTTTTCCCCTTCATTGAATTGAATAATTTCAATAGTGTCTGGGTGTACATTGAAATAAACCCTGAGTTCCTTAATCATTATAAACTGTACTTGATTGAATATACACAATGTGCCAAACCACAAGCAAGCAAAGCGGAATATGATTTAGTGGTTTGTGTTTACAGATACAATGTGGAACATAACAGGGATGTAAGAGAGGAATAAAGATATAGTTGTCCTTCTTAAATTATCTCTTTTTAAAAAAAAATACAGGTCACATTTAGCAAGTCTGAAACAATATTGTTGAAATATCCTTCCTATTTTGATTGAAAATAGCAAAATTAGAGGCAGCAGAGGATTATCTGGGTCTCCTATGAAAAACAATCAGGAAGGCAAATGTAATAATTCTGAATCTATCATGAAAAGCAACAAAAGATGCAATGTCATTTTTAATAACAACTTGCCTGGAGTAATTTAATAGAGCAGAGGCAATTCTGCATACCCTTATTCAATGCACAAGATACCAAATGTATATTATTTTCATATTATAAATAATATGTGGGGAGGAGATAAAAAAGTAATATCTAATATTGGAGGATGGAGAGATAAGATGCAGAGGTAGGACAAGAGAAGCAAGAGTAATGATAGATGAATGCATGCAAATGTATTTGTAATGACCTGAATATGTGAAACAACCATCACAGATGCTACAGGCAGTGTTCATAACATCTCACATTATCTCCATCACAATTTCAACAGAAGCATCAGTTCACACCTCCCCAGCTGTAAATGAGCAAGTCACTGAGTACTACATGTATGAATGAAATCCCAGAAAGTAAAGACAGTGTGATCATTACTATGATTTCGTTTGCTGAAACAAAAGTATAAAAGTGAAATATTTCCTCCATTAGCTTTAATATAATATTTTTTTAGAATAGCATCAAAGAACAGATGTGATGTGTGGGCCATATATATTTAGAAGGGAAAAAAATAGCTTTTTAAAAAGTAAAATATTCTGCTATGTACTTACTTTGTTCTAATTTCCTAGGGATGCACTGGTAAAGAAGCTTAATGACATTGAGGAATTGCCAGCATTCTGGTGGTTTTAGTCCAGCTCTGTGGGACAGGGTGAGTTCCCATATCTTGTCCCTAGCTTCTTCTTACTAGCAGTTCAAAACTTTTGTTTGTGAATAGATAGACAGGTACCATCATTTTAGTGGTGGGAAACTGCTGGCTGTGTTCTGCACAGGGAACTAGAACCAGTGCTGAATCTGCCCAAATGCAATTGGTGAAAGAGCAGTGGAAGAAATGATAATGAGCCAACTTTCTCTAAGAACGCTATAGCTCAGCCGATGTAAACTGAGTTTGCCTTCTTGTGATGCACCCCTAGAACAAGCAGACTAGTGACTGCTAACCACCAGGACTTCTATTGTGTGCATAACATGCCATTCAGTCAATAAATAAATACATTTAATTTCCATCAGTGATTCTGCATTTTTAAACTGACTCTGTTGCCTTTTGCCTCATTCATAGAATGTTGTGATTATAAATATTTAATTAATGCATCATATTCTTTTTATCTGTTTCTTTTTTCTATATTTTTTGTTTGTTTTAAATTGAAAACCCACTGTTGAGTTGATTTTTCAATTCTTGAGTTGGCAAAAAAAAATTATTCTGGTATAAACTTGGCTATTTCCACTGGTGATCATTATATCAGTTCGAAGGTGCTTATTTTAGCTCACAGTCAAATTGGCATGTCCTGATTATACACCTATATAAGGCATATTAAGGAAAAAACATTTGATTCCTCAGCTCAGCTTTCCTCACCTATTCCTCCAAAGTCATCAGCCAGCAGAAGATGTCCATAAACATAAGAGTGATGTAGAAATGGATAAAAGAAAGAAGTCTTGTTTTGTCTGTTGAGATGCCCAGGTATAACTCCCATGCAATTTTGCTGGCCTCACATGATCACTGACTTTGGTGCAAGCCGATTTCTGTGGTATTCTTTGGAAAGGAAGTTTTTTTTCCCCCTTCATAGAAGAATCCACGTGGGAGAGAACCCATCTTTATTTGACTGTTGCAAGATGGCAACAAGGACTTTGGAATCTGCTCTTCTTGGGGGAGACAGCAAATTGGAGAAATCACAATGTTGTTCTTGTTATTTCATTTTCTTGATTTGCATGGCAGAATGACTTGAGATATTTATCTAGCCATTGATAGATCACTGGCAAGATAGTTTCAAAATCTGATTCCTGAGGCTTTGAGACAACTGTGTTTTTCTGCTTCATTTTGCTGCTCTTGTAGCCATCAATCAGGTGTTCCATCAGCTGCAGGTAGCCACAGGGACAGGGACAGCTATGCACTCCCCAGGAGAGGAGAGGAGAGGAGAGGAGAGGAGAGGGGATGGGAAAGGAGTATCAGAAATGGGAGAAGTCATGTGCATATCTTGAAACTATTCTCACCAGTTTAAGGGGAAAACCACTATTGTAAAAATGGAACAAATAAGAACAATTGAATCCTGACTTATTCTTGGATTTAGGATAAATGTAACATTATGGGGACACAGCAGAATAAACAGGATGTCAGGGTGCTGTCATATACACACTATAGTTAGACTCAAGTGGAGAAAAGTCCAAGATCTGAAAGCTACCTTGGAAGTGCTGACTGAGAATAAAGCTTTCTAACCCAATATTTGAGAATAAAACTTTCTAACCCAATATTTTTCATATACCATATAGGTACAAAAAGACCTTGACCATAAAATAAACTTTTTGTTTGGGGCAAAAATATAAAATCCTGAATAAATTTTGCATGAGCTATAGATATTTGGCTTCCTTGTATCTCTGTTTTCTGTTTAGGTCTGAAATGACTTCTTTATAGCAGAACCAATTATTATTTTAAAGAAAATAACCCAATATTTCAGGACAAGCAATTTGTTTCCAGGTCTAGAAATTGACAAATAAGTTACAACCCAAACTACTAGAGCAGAATTGAAATAAACTATTTTGAGGCAACTTTTACATAATTGATTGTTCTGCGCAATGAAATGCTGAGTAGAATATGCACTCACCTTGCCTAGCTAAACTTTTTCTTCCAAAGTACATGTCTGATTTGCGAAGCTTATGCTTTTATAGTTCTATAGATAATGATAAATCAGATTTAATTATGAGAGTAGAATTCATCTGAATTGATCCTAAGGAATAAATTCTGCTACCCAAGCATATTCAACCTGTTTTTAGCTGTGGATAGATTTACCAATGACTGGCCTCATTAGCCATTCATTGGAAGCAGGGAACTGGAATAGAAAAGAAGTCTTCATTAGTTTGCAAATGTTAAGGATGGAGAGTGAAGTGTTCATAATGCCTGATGGGAGGGAAGAGGGCATTTTTTAGCTCCCTCACTACCCTGAATACACATCTATTAGCAACTTTTGAAGGCTGACAGGGATTTATTTTAGATCTTTAATCAATTAGGGAAAAACATCAAGGAAGAATTCAGAAGCAAATCACTTCTGTTTGTTAGGAGCCAAAGATTGTTTGGGGAAAACTATTGTCTTAAAGAAAATTGCCTTCTCTACATAACAAGTGAAATCCTGGATGTTTCAGATGCAAAGAATGTGGGGGGGGGGGCAAAAACCCATTTGTGAAGGACTATGATATTAAAGAAACAAAACCTTTAATTTGAAATAAGATTAAACTTAGAAATAAGCTTAACCTTCTTCTAACAAAGTGAAATTCTGGTCAACAATTAAGTCTCTGCATGCTGCATTAACTATGTCTGGCATGAAAAGCAGGTACCCGGCTGGCTTACTGAGCAGTGTTTCCTGTGCTCTCCAGCAACTGACATCAAAGTCTCTGTCCTGGAAAACACTCACACATATCCCACACAGAGAGCTTTCACATGTTCAGGGATGCTTAATAGAAATGTCAGGATTCTGGCAGTTATTCCAATTAAATCATGAGCCTGGATCCACACTCCCAAAACTAAAGAGGATTTATTTGAAGTTAACATTCTATGTCCGGCACTAACCTGGGCATAGCCAACTCTGAGATACATAATTCACTGTCATCCTTGATCCTACTTTTCCCCCCAATCCTCTGAGTGTATCATCCACCGGAAAAACATCCATAGCCAAGAGTCATCAATTATGTTCTCCAATTAGATTTTTTCACAGCAGAAGTTTCAGCCATCTACTCAATCTTTGAAGAAAATATGAATGGAATGTACTTTCGATTCCACACTGTTGCCTGCTCTTTGAAACTCCCTCCCCTTCTTTCTGTTCTCACCTATAAAAACGTGTATACAAAATGTTTTATGAGTTGACAAGAAGTCCTAATTGAAAACAAGCATAATAAGAAATGCACAACTTGTGTAACAGAAAGCTGGAGGTAATACTATACCCAACTGGTGTTTCCAAGTTTGAGGGGTCCTTGGTGCTTTTCTGAGCTTGGTTGTTTTCTTGAAGATGTTTCATTACAAAAAAATAACCCCACCCAAGTGCTCCATTATCAAAGTGGCCCAACCCACAAGAGAAGCTGGGTAAGAACTCGGTTCAGATGAGCACAAACACCCTTCAGCAACTCTGAAGAACAGAAAATGGAAATGGAAATGGGACATCTACACAATGTCTTCCAACAAACTGGATGTCCATACACCTTCATTAAAAAGAATGCCTGACCACTCAACTCAATATAGCACAACCAACACAAGCTGTAAAAAGGATAACACTGCCATACATAAAAATCATCTCAAAAACTACCAACAGACAATTACAACCACATAGCATCAGCATAGCACACAAACCAACTAAAGCCCCCCAAAACATCCCAAGTAAACCAAAAGACCCAGCAGCCTTAGGGTGGGGAAACAGGAATCATCAATAACATACAGTATTAAGACTGCAACAGCAACTACATAGGAAAAAAAGACAAAAGACTAGCAGAATACATCCATGAACATCAACTAGCAGTCTAAAGACATGATGAAAATTCCTTAATTTCAAACATATGGACAGACTTAACTGTAGTTTCAGCTGGGAAACAGGATCATCTTGGACCAAACCAAGCTCCAAAAATTCCTGGAAGCCTGATATTCTGACAAACTGATCATCAATAGACACATAAACAACTTCTACATGCTATGCAAAAGAAACAATCAACAAACCAAAAAACCCCCAAAAGACTAAGATATCTCCCCACCAGCAATCAACGACCAGATAAGCAGAGATTAACATCACATTAACAATAAAGAAGAAAACAATACCCCAATCAAGGAACTGGCAAACAAGCTAAGAGTAAGCATCTAGACCACTCCCACCAACACTGACCTGTAAACCAGTAAAATGAGAGCAACCCCATTCCTGATTAGCACTGATGATGTTACCTAATTTTGATAATGAACTGTCTGCAAGCAAACAAACTCAGAGAACACCAAGGACTCCTTATTTCAACCCTACAAATATTCTCCTTTATTGGTTTCCACCTTTGGTGGATGATAGAGATTTTTCCCAAGTGTAAAAAAAAAGTAGTACTTTAGATACTTTAGATATTTGAATAAACATTTTGTAAAAGCAAAAAACATTTTAATGAAGATGATTTCACTGTTGCTTCTGGAGTTACTATCATACTATCCTATACAGAGGTGGGATTCAAATTTTTTAACAACCGGTACTATGGGTGTGGCTTAGGTGATGGGCATGGCTTTGATGGTCATGTTATTGGCTGGATGTGGCCAAATTAACATCACTCACAACGTGGCTCGCATCTCCTCGCCTGGCTTCTCATGAGTGTGAGGATGCTGCAACAGTCGTAAGTGTGAAAAATGGTCATAAGTCAGTTTTTTCAGTGCCATTGTAACTTTGAATGGTCACTCCACACAAGCAAAGTACCAGCAAAGAAGGGGAAGAAAACTGCAGAGAAGTCCCTGAGACAGGAAGTCTAGTCCTGCCAATATCATAAGGGTTAACGGAGAGGCAGTTTCTGTAAGCAACACCAGAATGTTTCCTTCCTGCCTTCCTGACAGGATTAGGCCAATAATTTCTTCGAACAACCAGTTCTCAGAACTACTTAGAATGTTAACAATCGGTTCTAGCGAATAGGTGCGAACTGGTAGAATCCCACCCCTGATCCTATATCTCTATAAAGTCAGTGATTATACAAAAACACAAGCTAACAAACTATTATTTTAACTAGAATAAAAAAGGAGGTCTGCTGGCAACTATTTACTTTTGCTCTTAATTTTTAATCAAAATTAAGCCATGCTCAAATTGAGGAGGCGATGAATTCAAAGGAAAGTAGAGTGAGAAAGTAAAACTGTTTTTATGTGTGATTGACATCTTAGCTAATTTTTAAAAATTTCATACAGCTGTAAATATTGTAGTCCTTTATATTCATTAAAGTTGGGACCATTTCTTACTTTCAAGAAAAACAAATGCTAGTCTACATCTCATACTTGTAAATAATCCATTCTAAGTTAGGCTTAATAAATTAGTCTAAGCCAGAAAGACAATTTCCAAAAGCTAGATCACTAAAGCTAAGTAAACCTTAGATAAATGTACCCTATTTCCAAGACTGCAATTTGATAACTGTTGATAATCCTTTAATTATGCCAAATGAATTTGTCAGTTTAAGGCCCTGTCACACTGCCCAACGGATGCAAAACATTAGTAAAAAGGACACAACGGATGAGAAAAATGTTCCATCCATTGTTATCCACTCTCAAAAGGGGCAAAAATTTGTATAACCAGAGCGGATAACACGGAAATGAACGGATGCGGGGAGGACGCACAGTGGATGGAAAGCAGATGCGGAACGGAAGCCTAGCGGATGGAAGTGGATGGGAGCGGATGACACATCCGCTAGGCTTCCGGGGGACCACAGCAAAGTGGACACGGAACGAATACAGCAGATGCAGAGCGGATGCACAGCGGATGAAGCGGGTGCACAGTGGAAGCCTAACGGATGCCTTGCGTTAATTGGGCATGCGGGGAGGATGTATTGCGTAAGCCCCATGGATCTAAAGGGAAGTAGCTCGGAAGCAGGTCACCATTCAGAGGAAAGACCTGCTGCCGGACGGATTGACAGCCTTACCTGCCCTGCCTGCATGCCTGCCTGCAAGTCTTGATGCCAGCCTTGCTGTCTGCCTGCCTGCCAGCCTCCCTGCAAGCCAGTCTGCCTGCCAGCCTTGGTGGCTACCTGCCTGCCAGCCTTGCTGCCAGCCTCCCTGCCAGCCTTGCTGTCTGCCTGCCTGCCAGCCTCCCTGCAAGCCTTCCTACCAGCTTTCCTGCCAGCCTTCCTGCCAGCTTTCCTGCCAGTCTTGGTGCCTGCCTGCCTGCCAGCCTTGGTGCCTGCATGCCTGCCAGCCTTGGTGCAAGCCTTCCTGCCAGCCTTGGTGCCAGCCTTCCTGCAAACCTGCTTGCCAACCTTGGTGCCTGCGTGTCAGCCAGCCTTGGTGCCAGCCTTCCTGCAAGCCTTGGTTCCTGCCAGCCTCCCTGCCAGCCAGCAACCCCACAACCATGGGGAAGAACAGAAAGCCTCAGCCATCTGCTGCCAGCCCTGGCAAGAGGGACAGGGCTACCATCCCGTCCCCTGGCCCTCACTCTGCTTCTGCAGGGGCTTCTGTAGCACGGGTTCGCTTTTCAGGGACTGGAGCTTCTGCTGATTCTGCTTCTGGAGGAGCTGATGCTGCTGCTTCTGGCGGTGGTGCTTCTGCTGGTGCTAACTCTGCTGATGCTGCACCCCAATGGCGCTTCAGACAAGCACTCAAGCACCAGCCACCTCCACAGCACCTGGACCCTTCACCCCTAAGACTGAGCGACCAAGAGGAGTGCCACAGACTAGCTGGCTGGCTACCTGTGGACTTTATTTGGACACTTGACTTGGGTCATTTTTCTTTTATAGCTTGTTGTTAATAAAGTCTATCTTTGATTCACACACTTGCCTCATTTTTTTTTTTTAATATAGTCTTGGTGGAAACTTTTAGAAATGGTTTAAGCCTTTGCATGTTTGTGGGATGGGTAAGGATAGCAGTGGGGTGGGCAGGGATACCTTTGGGATGGGTAATAGCTGTGGGATAGATAAACCTCCAGTGCAAGCATAGTGGGACTGTATGGTCCACTCTCCCAGGTGCCACACCTATGGCCCTTTATTATCAATAACAATTTAATCATTGATCCACACATGTCAACATAAACACAACTCTTTATTAAATGCCCTGTTCATTGTAGGTCCACCCAACATACATGGCCCAATCTCATCCGTGTGATGAGACAGGCTGAAGGAAGCATCTATTAAGCATCTACCATCCTGTCTTGCCACTCCACTGCTCCAGCTGGGGAGTTGCACCAGTGTTTCAGGAGGTTGCGCTGCTTCTTCCCTTCACGTGAAGCTCTGTTGGGGCCTTGCACACCCTCAGTGTCTATCAGGTTTCGCCCTTGCCTCCATTCCCCAGGCTCCATGTCCCAATTGCCTTGTTGGAGGTCCACGAGCCTGTTCTGCAACACTGGGTAGTGGGTGCGCATGAGATTGTGCAGGATGCAGCAAGCTTCCATGATCCTCCTCACACTCTCTGGGCGATGCTGCATGGTGGTGAGAAGTACCTGGAACCTGTTGGCCAGAATGACAAAGGCGTTCTCCACCACCCGCCTTGCCCTGGACAGCCTGTAGTTGAAGATCCTCTCTTCACGGGTGTGGCATCTGGAACTGTAGGGCTTCATTAGGTAGGTTGTGAGGGAGAAGGCGTCATCCCCCACGATGAAGTAGGGCACATCTTGTGTGTCGTTGGGCAGGGGTCTGGATCTGGGAAGCCCATGATGAGGTTGTGTTCCAGCCCCTCCTTGAGGTCACTGGCATTGTATACCTGGGCATCTGAAGCTGACCCGTTTCCTGAAGCATCGATGTACATGAACTTGTAGTTAGCATCGACCATGGTGAAGAGGATGATGCTGAAGAAGCCCTTGTAGTTGTGATAAGTGGACCCTGACTTGGCTGGAGCTTTGCAGGCCACGTGCTTGCCATCTATGGCTCCAACGGTGTGGGGGAAGTTCCACCTCTGATACCACTGCTCTGCAAATTTCTTCCAGCCTTCTTCAGTGGTGGGGCACTGGAGGAGCTCCTCCACGTATTCTTCGATGATGGCTTGCATCACTTCTCTGACCACAATGCTGATGGTGTTGTGTGGCACCCTCCAGCTGTACTACATGCTCCTGTAGGTGGTCCCTGAGGCCAGGTGGCGCAGAGTGAGTGCCACCTTGAGCCCAGGGTCCAGGCTGGGGTGGAATTTGGTGCTCTCCTTGGTCAACCTGGGTGTCAGCCGCTGCACAACTTCGTCAAACATGGCTGGACGCATCCTCATGAAGTTCTGGAATGCACGAGTGTCTTTGTTCCTCAGATCCACCATCAGCTTGTTGTACAGTCCGTACTCTGCTCTTCTCCTGATCCATCTTCAGACCCAGATGCTTCTTGGCCACCTCCTTTTCTTCCTGTAGTAGAGTTCAGAGAGCCTGTAGATGGCTTCGCACTGTTGCAGAACGATGGTGGCTGCCAAAAGTACTTTGCTACGATCCATGGTGGACATGACTGGATGCTGTGGAAGAGCAAGATCCAGATGAAGACTGCAGAGGTCTGCACAGCAGGGCTGCTGGTCTGAAAGTGAGATCCAGGTGAGTTGCTCCCCCTTTTTATAGGCAATATAGGTTTTCCCCTATGTGTCCTTTTGCATCCTCTAGGCATCCTCTAGACATCCTTAATATCCGAGATAGGTCCCCTCTGCGGACGTTTTTTCTGTTTTAAATGCTTTCTTTGCGAGCTGCATCCACTTTCATCTGTTCTGCATCCGTTCTGCATCCGTTCTGCATCTGTTCTGCATCCGTTCCGCATCCGTTCCGCTTCCTCCCTGCGTCCATTTACTGCTGGAGCGGATCAAGTTGCGCGGATGCGTCGCGGATACCTAGTGGATGCAGAACGGATGCATTGGATACATTTTCCGCGCAAAAGTTTTGAGCAGCTCAAAACCCTCTGAGCGGATGAAACGTCAATAGACGGGTGCTGGATGGATAAAGAGGAAGCAAAAGGTATGCAGTGAGTACAAAACGGAAGCATCGCGTTAACCAACAGATGGCAAGTGTTTTTCTCCATTTTACATCCTCTTTCCATCCGTTGGTGCAGTGTGACAGGGGCTTAAAACTACTTCGAAAAGATTAGTTTTAATTTGTTAATGAAAACTCTAAACATATATTATAGGTTACATTATACTGAGTCCTCATGTTGCTGGACAATTTATTAGATTGAGGTTTCTGTGAGATTATGTACCAGTCATATTAATATTGTTTATTTCTTTCTCTGAAAATACAAATAAAGTTTAACTAATTTTTGATGGGAAGCTCTGTATGGTTCTTCACATTTGGTCTATAATGGAATATAACAGAAATAAAAGGCCAGCAATCAATTGTGCAGGTGAGGAGTGGTGATTTAGCCATTATCCTGATTTCTTACAGTAAGCGTTCTTCAAAAAAAAACAAAACAAACCTTCTAGATTCCTTTGTTGGATAGAAACTTCAGCTCAGCTTGTCAAGTTCTATTAAATTTACATTATGTAGCATAGGATTCAAGGAACAGCAATAGACAAATGGTACAGCTGGGTAGAATATATATAAACATTTTCACGGGGACTTACATGTATGCTATTCAGCTTCCTTCGGGTATTATCCCACGTCATTGTAGTTGTGCTTATAAAGTTGTAGCTACGTTTTGGCAGAATCTCATCTACCATCATCAGGCTTCTGTATTGAGTTTGTCTGTGAGTCAGACTTTCACAACCATTTCAGTTTTAAATTTAAAAAATTTAAATAAATTTTAAATAAATTGTTTGTTTATTGCCATTTCCATGGTGAACTTGATTTTGGGTTGTATGCTGTTTGTATCCTCCTTGGGTGCATAGTTCAGTCTTTATATGTGTCTTATCTGCCAGGCGTTTGGTTCTGGTAATTAGTGTTTTCGCGACAGAATTTATCTGTGCTGGGTGGTGGTGGGATTGGGCGTTGAGGTAGCAT
>BLBF01000022.1:25950704-25988552 GCA_015471245.1 Laticauda colubrina | reverse complement strand
TATTATTTCACCTAAACCAGTTAGGGTGAACAATGTTATCCCTAACAGTGTAAAAATTCTGGAAGCTAAATCCACCAATTGCTTGACCTAGAAAATAAAATATAAAACTATGCTACTGAAAATTACCATTTGCCACTAGCTTTCAACAATGAATCTTTGAATTCCAAACTTTTCTTGCTCCAACCCTGTTTCCTTAAGCCATATTTTTGTCATATTATGGTTTGGAAAATGTGCATTAGCCAAAATAGCATCCACTTTTCCCTTAATTCAATGGCAGTCTGGTATCTGGATGAATGTTCTTCTGATAATACAAAATTAAAATAAAAGCAACCATCTGAGACTTACATTTAACACTTTATTTTTTTTTTTGTAATGTGGAAAGGGAACTTCATGAGGACAGTGGTGTCACCCAGGCAGGAAAAGCCCAAAGGGAACATCAAGCCAGCCATAAAGCAAACTTGCATAGGAAAAGAAATCAAATAAAAGGTATTGAAAGAAGCCCCCTAGACAAAAGCCAAGTAATTAAGAAAGCCAGGGAAACAAGGAAAAGAAAACCCTTACACAGGACATACCAAATCAGCAAAACAAACAGACAGAAATTACAAAATAAATCATAAAGGAAATGAATAGAAGATTACTACAAAACGAATAGGAAAAAACCATTATAAAGCTAAAAGAGATTAGAAAAAACCAATGATACCATAAAGCCACCCTGCAGAGTTTATTTCCGCGCCTCGCTGTTTGCCTTCTTAAAAATAAACTCTGACAGGATTTTAATATATAAAACATTAAACATTAAGCACTAAACAAACATTTATACACAAAGGCAAAAAAGGGTATTAAACACCAGGAACTTACCATTTGAAGTCAGCTAGCTAGCTCCAGGAACACAGCCACACTGTCTCTTGCCTTCCTGAGAATAAAAGATCCAGCTTTCAAGCAGTTGTCCATATCCCTGAGCCGGAGCTCTCCCAGCAGGAAAATTCGAACCCTCAAAGAAAGGCACTTTGACAGCCTTTCTACAGTAATACAATCAAACATTCTAGATTTTAGTAGTAAGACATCTTTTTATATATGCCATTATGAGAGGAACAACATTATATCTTTACAATGAGCAATTTGAAGTCTGAAGCTGCCTATAATTCAGCAGCTGATCCTTAAATCATACAAAAAATAACTTTTGGGTTCTGGGATGTTGATTTGTTCAACAAACACAGTGGCAGGATGTGGGCACTTTTAGAACAAACATATAATAATTGTTAGCCTATAATGCTAACAAAGAGGAAGAAACTGTAAAGAACATGTGCTTGTCCCTATTCTTGACACTGGTTGTTGGCTGTTTCATCTTTGAAATCCTTTGGTGTTTGATTACCTGGAAAATTCAAGTGGACTTGTCATTTCTCTTACAGTATATATCCAGTGAAGTAAATTTTGATGGGCTACAATTTCCAGATAAAATGCCAAAAGAGAATTATTACACTTTTTGTAAAGTAGGAATTCACAAACCTCTGGCTGAGGCTCACTTGCTACTCTTAAGTGGCTACTAATGTCATCAAGAAATATAGAGCTAAGGACTACAGAATTTCTTCAGCCTTCTCATTTTATGTGTTCATCTATTGCTGCTGCTGCTGCAATGTTTCCTACCCTTCTTGTTTCTCATAAAACAGAAAGAAGCAAGAGAACAATATCGTTCAAACTATTTCCCATGTAGTCACATGAGCATACAACCAGATGGGCAGGTGATGATCTTGAAAGTGGGAACTGCTCTGCACACAGCTTTTTGCATATCAAAAACAGGACTTTGCCTATGTCGTAAAACCTGATCCAGCTGACAGTCAGTATACCCAAAGGATAATTTTCAGGTAGATCCCCACAAATTATTTTGATTAGTTGCTGTTTCTCTCAGCCCAATAGAATTGTTTGGGTAATAAAAATTCCCTTGTATCTCATGGAAAAGTCAGGATATGAGTTCACTAGTAATAGTTGCAATAATAACAACTGAATGGCTAACATAATCAGGTGCTATTTGTCAAACTCAGTTTTTTTTTCTCAGAGTTTGTCTGATTCACTGGGATTCACTTGTTTTGCATCATCTTGCCTACTTCTTGCAACAAAGTTAATCAATAGATGATGTAAAAGCTTGTTTTCAGCCAGCTTATGACACAGCAGAAACATGGTAGCTCAGTGGCTTAAAAAAAGTCCCTTTTTTGTACCAGGGACCAGTTTTACGCAGAAACACTTTTTCAAGGACGGGCAAAATCAATTCTTCCCCAATAATGAAGGGCTTCTTAGCTTTAGCAATGCAGTTTGTGAAATTAGGCGCGGAAGTTAGCATGGAAGTTTGTGTGGAAGTTAGGTGAGGGTGGAAGTGGTTGTCTTTCAAAATAAGACACCCGGAAGCAAAGACATATTTTAATATATATTTTAATCATGATTACTCATTCTTTGCGGTCCAGGACAAAATGATCCATGGACTAGTACCAGTCTGGGGCCCGGTGGTTGGGGACCCCTGGCTTAAAAGATGCTAGAGAAGGTCTATATTTCAGCAATTCAAGCCCTACTCCCATGTGATGGAATGAGTTCCCAGCACTTGCCTCAGCTACTGCCAGCTTAGCAGTTCAAAAGCATGTAAATGCAAGTAGATAATAGATAATAGATAAATAGATATATAAGAATTGGTAAAAGGTAACAATGCTCCATGTTTCACCACATGCTCCATACTATGGCATGATGACATGCTGGCCACATGACCATAGAAATGTCTTTGGATAGCGCTGGCTCAATGGTCTAGAAACAGAGATGAGCATTGCCCTCTAAAGTTGGCTACAACTAGCCGAGTAAAACATGCAGGGACTCATTTAGCTTTTATTCTTATGACCCAACCTGATGCTGATTTTGGCAAAAAGAGAATGGGTGGCCTAAGGTCATACAACTGGTTTCTGTATTTCAGGGAAGACTACACTCGGGACACCCTCCTTCTAGTGCAGCATTTTACCCATTCTGCTTGCCAATACAGTTTAATAAACTACTATGAAAGCTGTATATGATCCAAAGTGTTATAGCAACAGGAACATTTGTAGAAGAGTGCATAACTAGATCTCATTGCTTTCTAGGGAGACTTTATTATCCATATGGATTTGACTGCTTTCTTGCAAATAGTGGAAGCTACTGTAAAGTGTTGTTCCATTTAGCTGACAATGTTCTATTGTTAGAGGCAACAGGTAGCTTAGAGCCTTTTCAACTCTATGCAGTGTTTTTTATTTGCCATTTCTAAAACTAGTACAAACTGAAACTGTAAGGCTGGGGAACAGATGTGCTACTTGATTCTATCTGATACTTGAAGCTGGAAATTCAGTTAGGGATGCCCTCAGGCATGCAGCCACCTCAGTGGGTACATAAATCCCAAACGGAATGTAAGAAATCACATGTGTTAAGCATTTTCTTCAAATAGCTATACTGCTGTTTCAGGAATTTCTCCCAGAAGCATCAATATATCTACAGTGCTTTGCCATATGAAATTTCTTTATGGTTCTACTGGTCATTGGGGTAAGAGCAATTTCCTCTTTCTGAGACTCCCAAAATACAAAGAAATGTGTAGCCACAGTAGCCATCAGGCCCTGAATTGGTGCAATGAGAACAATGATGTTGTTATTCTGTTTTAATTATTTGTAATTTAAGAAGCACATTCTTGCCTAAGCTATGCTCAGTGCCTTTTAAAGAGACTTTGCAGTTGCTTATTTCCTCTCTTAATTGCTTTAGGAAGCTACTTATTACTGATTTCTTTGGATTGAAGAACCTTCCAAAAGACAATTTGTATTTCTCTGGAGATTTTCTTTCCATCCTGGATGGAAGAAGCTCTGAATAAGTTTAAAGGTGAAAAAGTGAATCTTTAATTTTTGGAAAACAGCAAAAATGGGACTAGAATGTTGATTCTGAAAAGCTAGATGGACTTGAAATAATATTTCCTGTGGGCTGTTTAAAAATTTATGAAATAAAATATGAAGTTTTTGAAATTAATAGAAAGAAATCCTCCCATGGAAAAGTTTTATTGACTAGAAAATAAACAGAGGATAAGAGTAGATTTGATGGCTGGTCACAGGGAATCAGAAAGAACCCCCAAAATATCTCTCTTTCTCAAGGACCATAGACCCATCAATACAATGTGTAATACTATGCATTAACTGTAGAAAAAATTAAGGCTATTTGAGGACAATTTACTCAGAAGTTACTTAAAAGATCTTGTTGCATTATAACAGAAGAAGAACAACAAATTTTACTGGATAAAAAGAGAAACTGATTTGATTGTGAATTTGGAGTTTAAAAAATGCTGGATTATGCAAATAATATGAGAAAGATATAGAACTGGAAAATGATATCAACATGGATTTATAAATGAAACCAGTAGATGTTTTAATAATTAAAGGGGACATACAAATGATAAATCAGAAGAGTGACTTGGAAAGCCCTCATAATTTGGATTCCCAAAAGGAATTTGTGGAAGCAAGGAAACTCTGAGAAGAGATAAAGAGGAACTGCTCAAGCTGTTCCAGAAAGGAGACAAAGCTGATAGGAAATCATCTTGACAGGACTAAAATCAAGTTTTTTAAATATGGAAATATTTATAAAAAGAATCTGTTTGATAAGGTTTACATGTACACAAATACACACACATACTGGTTTCTGGTAGCTGCTAATGGGATTTCTTTTGGGGATTGTATGACAGGGCCTTAAAGATTTGTTTTTAAGTGGGGAGGGAAAACAAAGAGAAAATGATAACTTTGGACTATAAAATTAAATCTTTAATTAAGATTAAAATTTATGATAGAATTTAAGAACTTTTGCTGAATAGGATTAAATTATGTGTTTTTTTTGTCCTCTTGCCATTCATAAGGGTTGAGGTACTGAAAGAAGACTTTAAAAAAAACTGAAATACTACCATTGAGATGTTAAGTTAGCCAAATTGTTTATCTTTGTCTGGAGAGAGGAAGGAATCATGTATCTTCTGTCTTTTTTCCTTTTTCTTTTTTTTTTACAAAGAAAAAAAGATTTCTTCTTTTTCTTTGTATTAGTTTTTTAATCTTTGTATTTGCAAACATTAATAAAATTATTTAAAGAAAATGAAAATGAAAGCAAATGTAGCTTGTTTTCTGAGTTAAGAGATATGTAAACATTTCTAAATACCAAGAGTATCTGTTTTTCCTCCAGTTGTGAATTATAGCAAGAATAGGAACAAAGATTGTTGTTGCAATAATTTTATTTGTTGGGTAAAGGAACATTACATCTCCACCGACAGACTTCTAACATTAGGATGAATAATTAAAAGGATATAAACTGATTTTAAAAATTCTATGTAATTTCATAAAGGCCAATGCTAGATTAATAAATTAGCAGTTTGATTAGCTCTTATATCTGCATAAGAAAAATATTCAGGTTTAAATCCAGTCCAAATTATAAAGCACTCCTTTTGGATCATAAATGTATATAAGCTGCCTCCCACATAACAAACAGATTAATGCCAAAAGAGGCAACATTCTTGAGGCTGCAAAGTGGACAGCTGCTTTATGCAAAGCAATGGAAAACTATCACTACAATCAAGCTGATACCTTAAAGGGAAAAGGTATTATCTACAATGGTCCCATTTCCTTGAAACAATGTCTCAGTTGATGTCTATCCTTTTTTTTTTAAGTTAAGCACTATATTTGATCTTTGAGCAGCATAATGACAGCTACATTGCATAAATAAGCAGATCCACACATCATTCAACTATAGTTATAATCAAATGTCATTAAAATGTTTTATGTGACTATTCCACTTCCACTTTGTCAGTTTCTCCTTCTGAAAATATTCTAAAGTAATTTACCTCACCTGCAATCCATGATTATGTTTCAAAGGGTTTTGAGGATTTATGCTGCCCCTATCGATGGCAATTTCTTTGGTTTTAGTAGCATTACCATCACACTTGTTTCATTAATCACTATTTTATTCAGCTGGGATCCATTATGGAAGAATTTATATCTTTGGAACGTTTTCCACCCAAGGCAACCTAAAATATTTTATATTTTAAAATATTTTAAACAAAATATTTATATTTGAATTCCAAATAACCGAATAGGCGTACAAAATGGTTTTATATTGCCAAATTGGCAGTCTTTCCAGATGTTATGTTTAGGGTGATACTATCTTCTACTGTCTTTGTTAGTATGTTTACATTCAGCAAATTATACAAAGACTCATTTCTGTATGTCAAATAGTTCCATAAATCTTAGTAATTCCAAGTTACTCTGATTTAATCTAAATTATGCCTTGAAAGTATTAATTATTTCAACTTTCTTCCCATAAACATGAATTGCTGGGTTGGCTTTCATCTCATGTATTACAGTTGCTGTGACAGAAGTAAGACTTCCATTCTTGGAGATTATTTGTGAAGAATCAGAATGCAAGTTTCCATTGGTCAGGGAAAATCTGAACCCCATATGCATAGCAGGAAGACATCTAGAAAACTTCCATATAAAAAGATTCAGCTAATATATCAAGGAATACACAATGACCCCAGAGATTTGCAAGCAAGAAGAAAAGATGGCATGAATTCCATAGCTAATTTAGAATTACCATTTTGCTCCAGAGATGAATGGAGTTAGTGATTAATTTGTCACATTCAACTGCAAATTAAGATTTGAATTTTTAAAAGCTGTTTGTAATCAGAGTTTGTCTCTGTTGAGAGCTAATCACACATAACATACACAACTATCATCAATTATATCTCTTGATTATGGGATACAATGAAAAGGAAGTTCCAAACAATACAGTATGTATCTGCTATTTAGTGAAGTTTATGTTTGATTAAATGTTCCAGTAAAGCATTATATCTATTCACCCATTTTAATGTATTCTTTAATCTATCAGCCAGCAGAGCATGAGATAGGATTACAAATTTATATTCAGAAGCCGAGAACAAATCCCTCAGTTGTTCATAACATAAACCCATTGTGGACTCTTCTCAGGAATCCTCTAAGGAATGGAGAATAAGCTCAAATATCTATATGACTGAGTAAAATCTGTAAAATACTGGGTATTTTTCTCTAATTACAGAAAAAAAGTGTGATCATTACTTTATAATCACTATATTACCATATACAGCCTCAGTTTTATTTTTCTTTATACCGCTGAATAAACTACCAATCAGTTAAAGTAAAGGTAATGACAAAATTCAGAAAGCAGATGAGAGAGCAATAAAAAATAATTACATCATTTTATATTCCCATATTTTAGTGGCTTTCCACAGGTATAGAAAATTCTATGTTCATTGTGGAAAAATAAATGTATATATTCCATTGCTTTTTGGCAAAGAAATCCAGCAACTTAAAGAAAATAAAATCTATGTCAATGAAGACATTTAACCGTTATATTTATAGATAGCATTATATAAAGATATGGTCTCACATAACCTGACCATCCAATTTATGATGACTTCATTGCAAAGCATTGACTGAGTTGATGGGAACGTCATTTACATGTAAATTATCACTTAAAATTACAGTCATCAAGTGCTGAATAACTGCCCAAATCAGGCTATTATGGTGTGAATTGCTGACTATGCTTTATGTGGGAGTTGCTACTTTACTTATTTTGAGGTTATATTTCTTTCCCTCTTACTTTTAGAACTGCTCCAGATTTACCTCTCTGCCTGAACAGCATCCATTGCAACAAGTGTCTTTTAGTTCCAAATAGCTCTAGACGAGACTGCCTTAGTCATACATGCTTTTTTTAGTGGTCCTTGGTGCTCTCTGAACTTGGTTGTTTTCTTGCTAATATTTCATGACCAAACTAGCTAACATCAACAGTGATGTTTGGTAATGAAGCATTTGGTAGAAACATCTGCAAGAAAACAACCAAGCTCAGAGAGCATCAAGGATCCCACAGTTCAACCCTAAGCTACAATTATTCTCTTCTATTGGTGCTTTAACAGTTTCATGATTGAATTTGCTATACTGTGCTCTAATTAAATTGCCTTCAAAGGATACACAGAAAATACAATCTGGTTCAGAATGTGCCAATTTATTGAGTAACAGTCAGAAAGGGTAGCACTATTACCAACTAACTAATTTTATTAAAAGGTGTAATCTTTTATAAGCTGCAGCTCACTTCATGATCTGAGAGCCTAGACTATTTTCATATTTAATTTGGGGTGAAGTGAGACAGAAAAAGAGGAAAAGGTCAGTTATGCAAATGCAGGTTGCATATTACTAATACCTTATCAATTAACAATTGTAATGTGTTCAAAACCCAAAGTCTTGGTGGATAAGCCAAATTTCTGAAATTGCCTGAAACTATACAATGTATGTGAGTTCAACAATTTCTCACTCAGTGGTGGAAATGGGGTCTATTAATTTGGATTTCTATTAAATAACTTGGGAGGTTGAAGTATTTTAATTATACTTTCTCTTTGCTTTGAGTCTGAAATTCAAACTTGTGTCCATTAATTCTTGTGTGCAAAATCTTAGACAGACATTTCGGCAAATATTGCATTGAAGGAAGACTAAATGAAGGCACCTGTAAATTTGTGTGATTACTTTTTGGGGACCATGATGGTATTATTGGAAAATCTGGCATCCTTGTTTCTTGCTTCTTGTGAGAATCTACTTCAGATTAGGTGATTATGCTGACTCTAAACTGCTTAGAGAGGGCTGTAAAGCACTATGAAGTGGCATATAAGTCTAAGTGATATTGCTATTACATTTTTGCAAGTATGTGTCTGCCACTCAGGGTCCAAGAAAGTATACTGCTTAGCGCTCTGTGTGTGTGTGTGTATGTGTGTGTGTCTGTCTGTCTGTCTGTCTGTGTCTGTGTCTGTGTCTGTGTCTGTGTCTGTGTCTGTGTCTGTGTCTGTGTCTGTGTCAACTCATAATGACTGTCTAAAGTTTTCTTGGCAAGATATTTTGGACATGGATTGCTATTGCCTGCTTCCTAGATTGAGAGAGAATAATTTGCTGGTTTCATGCTTAAGGCAGGGCTAGAACTTCAGTTTCCCAGTTTCTAGCCTGATGCCTCAACCAGGAAAACAAGCTGATTCTCACAATAAGGGTATAGATTATTAGTAATGTGCTTGAGTGACTTAAACTATGAGTTGTAGGTAACAATTAGTGGTGTTCTGTTGTGCTATTTCTATATTCTGTCTTTTTGGGAATGGAACTATTGATTTATCTATTGATCTCATAGGACGAGTAGTTCACTTTCCTGATGCTTTGTTTAATTTCATTAGTTAAGTATCTCTCTAAACTGGTCCAAAAATGTGGATAGAGCATTGAGTTTTGGTACAGAAGATAGATGTGATATGTTCTGGATGGAAGCTGTAAGCATGTGGCTATGCAGGGCAATCTGTAATTTTTCTTTCGAACCTAATGTTCATATGTCCATTATTAAGTTTTACTGAGACATCAAAGAAGCTGATTTGTTCTGTAAGTTGACAGAAGAGAAGAAGTTGTGAGGAATGATGAAATTTGATAAAGAGATTCATTCCATGAGTCCAGAAAATTAAAATGGATTAGTGCAAAGATACCCAGCCTTTTGGCAGGATGCTATATTTTAGTGATTTTCTCTTTGGCTTAAAGTCTATGATCGGGTAGAATGTTAGTCTATAACATCTCAACATCTATGGTGGCTAAAATTATGTTGTTTGTAAAATGTTTTAGAAAATGTATTAGCAAACCCTAGAAGAAGCAAAACATGGCTGTGCTCCTAAAACATCTACTTAGCAGCAAGAGATACAAGACAACTGCATAGAAAGATGTGCTTCAGACTAAATTATGTTTCAGGACAAATCTATTATTTTAGGGTATTGAAAGAAACACAACTTTCCACACAGAGTTGCCTATTTTCTAAGATCATTCATCTTTTTTTTTTCAAAAATATTTGGCTTTATTTACCATTATCTTCAGGAAATTGGTGGTTTTATTTTGAAAAGCATAAGGATTTTTTAAATATATATATAATACTTACTAAAGTTTAACTTCCCATATATGATTGACTGTTGATATTTTGTTTTTAATTGTTCTTTTGTGATATGACAGCAAATGTTATTTGTAATTGTAAATATAGAAAGGACACTTTTTAAATATTTATGCAAGCTGATAAAAAAGATTGTGTAATCCTCTTCCTTAAATATTTGTTGGTTAGTATTGGTGGATTTCAAGTTACATATAAGTAGAAGAGAACACAGAGCAAATGTGGTAGCCATGCATCAGAGAAGAAATAGACAATGCTAAAATGGCCATTGTAGCTTATAATGGTGTTACAGCATCTAGTTATTCTTCAAAACGACATCACTAGGAAATCAGATACCCAAATATCTATTCATTTTGCTTAAAGCATCACACACTGTGTTCAGGTCACTTCGGAGATCCTGGACAACATTTTCAATACTTCTGGTGTCTTTCAGAATTTCAATGCTTTGGGTGTAGGGGTTGAAATAAACAGAAAAGGGACGATTGATTGATTTTGCAAAGTCCCTGAAATAAAAATTAAAAAAGAATTAAATTAACTCTTATTTCTGCACTTACAGATAACAGCAAATTCAAACTGAGGCTTGCTTTTAAGGGTCATGGAAATAACTTGCCTCATCTTTTCTTTGGCTTCTTCAAAACTTTCTGAGACAAAGTAAGCTTCCTGGAAAGTTGTGATAAGGCATTCTTGCAAGCAGGTTGTCTTTGGATCAAATGTTTTCACATTGGCTTTATCAGACAGAGCATGCTGCAAAATACACCACATCAAATATTAAGTTACATGACAGAAACCTCAAGTGTTTCTATGCACTTCACTTCACATGATTCATCTAAAATTGCTTTTTTCAGAATGAATGTGATGTGCATCTTAAACTTATCAATCAAGTAATTATACCATCAAGAATATAGTGCTAGTTGCATCAAGAATATAATAATTTTGCTTTATATATGAAAAATAACTTAAATAATCATACCTGAAACAAAGATCATTTTATTAATAAATACTTCAAGTATTCCCATACTATGGCTGATATTAGGAATTCTTCAAAAGCAGAAGCAATATATGGATATTTATCCATATTGCACATTCATAAAAATTATATTTCACCTCCAGTATGACATAATAGCAGTTTGTTTCAGATTTGAAAAGATCTAAATAAATAATTGCTCTTTTTTAATATAAGATAGATTGACGGGCTATTAACAAGAGTGTTCACTGTATACCCATTTGTTTAAAACCAAACTGAGTGACATTTAGAAGACATGAAATTTTATGAATAAACATTTTTTTAAAAATAAGGTAAAGAACTGGGAATGAATTTGGATATCTGTGGAATATCGTACTCTGCTCTAATCAGTCCAATTTCCAACTTATGGTACAGGAATTGTTCTATCATGAAGAAAATATTTATTTTAAGAAAGAAATATATTAAAAATTATGTTATTCTCACCATATGCAAATATTTGATATTTTTATATTTGAGGACATGGATGTTCTTGAGAAAATTTGGAGTACTTTCCTTTCTGTATGTTCCATAATTCTAAGATTCCAACTTTATTTTCTTAAAAAACAACTAGTCACTAACCATTCTAGAACTTGATTTATAAAAGTGAAATGAATAATAATTCCTCTACCTATTTTCTTTAAAAAAAATCCTTTTTCATATTTTACCCAAGGAAGTAGACAAGGCAAACCATTTCTGAAAAACCTTGCCAAAAAAATTGCAAGGCAGTGCAGGCAGTCTCTTGTCCAGGCAGTCTCTAAGAATTGAACATGACTGAACTATACCCGTTATTTGTGCTTTATTATTCCCAATACCTTTTTAATCTTCCTTGTTTCTAGGTGATATTTTTTGATCAGATATTCTTTGGCTCTTCAGCTTCTTTTCTGTCATCTGTTTTAGTTTGCTTGCTTTTGGTTTTAGTATGCTGATCTTATTTTCCCGCCTGATCTTCCATTTTGTGGTACACTGTTTTATTTTCATTTTTCATCCAAGGTATTCAGTTATAACTGCAGCCATTCTATACACCAGTTGATTTGTTTCTTGCAGTGAGTTGGTGCCTATATTTGAAATTGCCGTATTTGCATCTTTTAACACTTGTGCTCATTGTTTCTTTGGCACAAGCTTCAATGCAGGCAGCCTTATACTGTTGGTTCTTTGTGCTGCTCTAGATGCTCATTTATTCTTTACTTCAATTCTTCTTAGATAAAGAATTTGTTCTTTCTGAAGGGAAGGCAGAGGAGGAAGTCTCTAGTTTAGAAATGAAAATTATGGTTGATCAGCTAATCTTTTTTCTGTTATTTCTTATTCTAGATGTTGCTCTTTCCAGAACTGATGCATTCATTTCAAATAATCTCTTCTTGTTGGACTTGATTAGTAATAACAGATCATTATTTCTTTGTTTTCAAACTTTGTACATATCTGTGATGGGTAAACACCAATCTCTACCAGTTCAGAGCTTGCTTTGGAGCTTGCTGCACATGCATGCACAGTGATCAAACAAGAAAAAAATCTGCCTTTGCCTCCCAGCAATTTGCCTCCTTGCAGCAAACAGCAAACAATCTGT
The DNA here is from genome assembly GCA_015471245.1 of Laticauda colubrina. Lineage (NCBI taxonomy): Eukaryota > Metazoa > Chordata > Lepidosauria > Squamata > Elapidae > Laticauda > Laticauda colubrina. Next base: position 25,975,986 of record BLBF01000022.1, on the reverse strand, counting down.
TTCAGTTTCAGTTTGGTTGGATCAGCCTCCTGATCATTAGCTATTTCAGGCTGCATGGATTGCCGTGGCCTATTGGCACCTCCACCCGCCGCATTTTCAGCCTCTGCATCCTGTTTTCAGCCTCCTCATCCCATTTTCATCTTCTGTGCACCCCGTTTTTGGGCAGCAGGGATCAAAGTGGGCCAAAAACAAGATGCATGGCCAAAATGGGATGCAATAGGGTGCGCAGAGGCGGCAATAGACTATGGCAATGTCATGTATAGCTGAACCTCATATTCCTGAGGGCACGTAAACCCCACAACCACATCAAAGTAGTGCTTCACTGGGGGATTATTATATTTAAATAAAGTATTTAACATCTACATAGCTGCAGAAGAAGATTTTCCTTTTGTGTGCAAAACACCACCTCTGCTGAACAGAAGAAAATACAGAAATTCTGACCCAATGCTGGAAGCTGTTAGGTCCAGATGGGAAGAAATAAACTGCTCCAATAAACTGTGTAGGTAGCCTTTCTCTGAAGAATCGGTCTGTGAGGATTAGTTGGGGAATTACTGCTAGACAGACAGAGGAATCCGTGTATTGAGGTAGTTGCATTGTTTGAAGTAGATGCTTTGAGAAAGACTTATTGTCATCACTTATTAAGTCAACTACAGCAATACTCTTACTTGGAGCAGCCTTTGAAGCTTCTTCTAAAGCTGCAGATAGTGCAGAATACAGCAGGCTATTATTGTCAAATGAGAGCCACCAGTGCCATATGCCAATGGCTTGACTCTATACCAGCTTCCAGAAGTCTTCTGAAAGCAATTTGAAGTGTGGATTTTAACCACTAAAATCCTTTATGGCTTAATACCTAGAATTCCTCTGGACTGTATGTTTCAAGTAGTACCAACCCATCCAGTTTTTTTTTAGAACAAAAGAGAAAATTGAGAGTTACCCCCTAGTGAGATGGTTCAGAGTACATTGCATGTATTTTATCTTATTCCCTTATTTAATGGATTCCTTTTACTTAAGAAATGGCACCATCACAGCTTTTCAAACAGCAGTCAAGGGAGGGCTTTTCTGTAACCCTTTTGATTATTGATGAATTTATTTTTGATACCAAATTTTGTTTTGATGGATTATATATTGTTGTAAACCACTAGAAGTCTGCATGAAGCCAGTAGTTAAAAAATATCAAAAATCAAGTTTTTTCTCTTGCTTTTCTAAAATCTTTGATCTGTCTTTTGACTGTGGAAAATCCCTCTGGTTAAATAGGACAAAGAATCTATGTGTTTTTCTTCTTCCAGTCTAAGATTACTATTAATAGTGTTTTGTTTGTAAAAAGCCCAAGGTTCAATTCCTGGCCATTTCATACTGAGCTGGGAAAGAATTGAGATAGATATTCTGGAGAGCTGGTATCAATTAGTGTAAATACTGAGCTGAGTGGATCAAGATTAAAGATAAAATTATGCAAAAATGAAACTGCCATTTCCAGTGGCATATATTTTATAAATTGAAATTGAAATTTGGTGTGGTACATATTGTGCACCTGTGATAGGTGTACCACGATGCTACAAATTACAGAACTGCCACTTGAATAGAACAGGAAAATGCCTAAAATAATGATTAACTAATCATTTAAAAGCATCTTTTAAAATATGTTAGAGACATGGGGCAAAAAATGTTTTATAAAGAGGCATTCCTGTCCAGCTCGAGGGATAAAAATTAATCTTAAGCAATATGCAATAAATTTAACACTATCTGCAACTCTTTTCAAAAGCTGCATCTCTTTCTAGAATCACATGGGAGCCTTGCAGAACTCAGGCACATAATCCTGAGAAGGGATATGACTTTAAAACAGTTGCAGATGTGTGCTGTGTGCATGCTCCTACATGCTACAAGATTTTCCTGGAATTGAATCTGAAGTCCTTCCCACCCTTGAAAACAAAATTCTTTCTTGACATACTTGTCTAAACATGAAGCTTGAGTAATACTCAGAATTCAAATGTATACTAATAAAAATTGTGAACTTCTTCTAAGTATTGCATCATTGCAACACAAGAATAGTTTTGAAAATTAAATGGATATGGGGATGTGAACTGATGACTTCCTTTTCACTGTCCCACACAGAAATATGCATGTAGGCTTCTACAATTAATTCAGCATTAAGATATCTCATAAAAAGAATGATAAAATAGATTCAATTTGTTAGCCTAAGTCCGTGATGGCGAACCTATGGCACGCATGCCACAGGTGGCATGCAGAGCCATTTGTGTGGGCCCCAGCCAAACTTACCTGCACTGTGCATGCGCATGCCTCCCAGCTGATTTTCTGCCCGTTTGAGACCTTTTTTGCCCTCCCAGGGGCTTGAGGAAAGCCTCTAAAGCCTTTTTGAAATCAAAAAATGGGCCTTCCAGAAATACTGAAAATGCTGAAACCAAAAGTGCCAAAACAGGCCTGTTTTTTGGACTTCAAAGGCTGCAGAGGTTTCCCTCAAGCCTCCAGGAGGGTGAAAATGGCCTCAAATGGGCAGAAAATCAGCTGAGAGGCACGTGCATGCGCAGTGCAGGTAAGGGGGATTGTGCATGCATGGGCAGGGGGCATTGCATTGTAGGTGCTGGCACGCTCACACACGCTATCAAACACATGCACACTTTTGGCACACAACAATAAAAAGATTTGCCATCACTGGCCTAAATGCTTAAACAGGAGCAATAATTCCAGACAACACTCAGCCACTCTAAAGCATGTGTCATATATCTCTAGCCAAACTTAATGTTGCTTTCTATCCTACATTTTACAAGAACAAAATGCTTGTAAAATATGGAACTTAGCAACAAAAAGTCATGGTTATAATTTTTTTAAGACAACAAAAGAAAAAAGATAACCAAATGCCAAAAATATTTATATCCGTAAACATTTGTTTAAAATCAAATTTTGATAAGGCAGCATATCCCAAAGCTATAAGCATCAGTCAGTCACAGCAGGTGCCTGTTTGTTAGTTTTCAAGCAAATTACATCTCCAGAAAAGCAATTTTATTCTCATTTATAAGACAAGCTTCCAGATATAAGTGTACTGCCTGAGCATGTATCCTACAACAGAAATCCAAAATGGAGATACATTCCTATATCTAGATAACAGAAAAACTGATAGGCAATTTCAAAGCAAAATTCTGCCAGAAACTCCTTTGAGGATTGCTTTTCCAACATTGAACCTAACTGGATCCAGGATCCCTATGTTAAGCTTGATCTTCCTGTTATTCCTCATACAACAGGAGCTGCTTCTTCAAAAAACAAAGCAATAATTAAAAAACCAAAGAGAAACTGTGCTATGTTTTTATTTACCAATAGAAAGATCTCAGATAAAATAGAAATGATTCTAAATTGCACTTGAGAATTTACAGTTGCTCTAGGATATGAGTGTCAAATTCAAGGCATCTGGGCCAGATCCAGCCCACAGGGTGCTGAAATCTGGCCCATGGGGCAAGCCTGGAAATAGCAAAGGACTGCGACGTGGTGTCTCTGGCAGTCAAAATGGGCCACAGGAGGGGCACAGCCCCTTGTGCCCCGTTTTCAGCTGGTCAGTCTCCTGCAGCACTCTGCCAGCCAAAATTGGGTGTGTGCACCCCCTGTGACCCGTTTTGGCTGGCAAAATGCTGGAGGAGGTATTCATACCATCTCACCACCACCACCACCCCATCCCTACACAGGAGAACTGCAATGCTGATCCAGCCCTTTAAAAAATCCAGTTTGACACCCCTGTTCTAGGATGCAAAATCATGCTAAATCAAGGGTAGGCTATGTCAACTAAGCTCAGAGGGCACCAACAGAGTCCCCAGAGCTACACATGTCTTTTTCAGTTGATAAGTTAAATCAGTTCAGGACACGTTAAGATGGAAAAGAAACCCACTTTCATTTTTACATATGTTATTCTTTGAGTTCTGAGTTATGATCTTGATATCTAACAAAATTTCATTTTAGGCGTTGCTTTTAAAAAAATGTACTCCCACATCAGTTTTTTTAAGAACCCTTTTTTACTTGGCTGTGGGATCCCATTTATTACTTTTCAACTAAGAAAATCTATAATCCAGCCCTTTTGTCTTTAAAGTACTTTAAATTTCTCTACAGGAGTCAGACCCTTTCATGGTAAGTCTTATACATGGAAAAGAATTTTTGATTTGTAAAGCTCATCAGGCAATTTAAAAGTCCTTGTATAAAGAACAGCCTATAGAAACATCAGGAACCTTAATTAGTAGACCAATGAGCAGCATAGCAAGTATGATAAAAAAGACCATCCAACTCAACATTCTATTCATTAAAGATGAAAAAAAATAAAAAACAACATCAGTTCGAATTACAACAACATCAAATCCTAGGTAACATGGTAAAAATAAATTTAACAAGTATCTAATGGTTTAGATTGCCAGGTATATTTCATGTACCTCTTTTAAATTAATTTCTAGAAATGTGTGAGTAACACTGAAAATGACCTGTATTTCATATCAATAAACTATGTTTTTTCAGTGAATGGAATGTAAGGAATTTTTCCAACTCATAGTTTTTAAAACTGCACAAACCAAAATGAGTCCAAACAATTTAGTTTTGAAGGTAAAAACCAATATGCCCTTTAGTGGCATGCATCCTTAATTGGATATTTGACCAGCAAATGCCTCACCTTCTTAAACACTTTAGTATTTAAGAGAAATATTTCAAATGGCAATGTAAATAAAAGATTCTTAGTGAGCATCTTCATTTTTAAATTTAGAAGAGGAAGAAACTGCTATTTTAAGTTAAAAACAAAAAGCTTAACAGGATTGAGAACGAACAAAGTTTTAAATAGAGAAAGGGGACAGTGATTTTTTTAAACAATTTTTTTTTCTGGTGAAAGTGCCTTTTAAAATAGCAAAATTAATTAGACCTGATGACCAGATCTTTGTGGCAATGCTGATTATTAACAAATCAAGAACATAAGAATAACATGAGCGAAGCAGTGAAACTGTAACTATTGAGAGCTAATTGGAACTAAAGTGTTAAAGATAGTAAGAAGCAAAACAGGGAGAAAACAGAAGCCAGCCTTTTACTTTCACTGCAGTAATTGGCATATTTTCACTTCCTCACAACAGTAATCACAAGAAAATCTGCTGAACTGGCAGACAGAAGCAGGAGTTCACTAGAACAGCTTACAGATAAGGGCATTTCACCAGATTTATTACAGAAAAAGTTTGAAGAATTTGGCAAAAAGATGACTTCAACAGTTAATAAGGAAATAGAAGGAGGATTTGCAAGAATAAAAATAGATGTCAATAAGTTAGGAAAAATCTATGGTGCAACTGGGTGCAGACTTATACAAATTAATGATAAAGTTGAAGTTTCAATCCTACGGGGACATGATTCAACTTTAACAAGAAACTAATGATCAATATTTTGATCATTATCAAAATAACTATATTATAATAACTATATCATACTTATTACAAGTACAATACAGTGGTGGGATACATGCAGTGGTCAAAAATTTTTACTATCTGTTCTGTGGGCACGGCTTGGTGGGCAAGGTGTGGCTTGGTGAGCATGGCTTGGTGGGCATGGCAGGGGAAGGATACTGTAAAGTCTCCATTCCCTCCCCACCCCACTAATCTGCTTTCCAGCTCTGTTCTCTTGTGCAGGGCAACAAAAGAACACCCAGCTGATCAGTTAGGACTCTGATCAGCTGGGGCTCAGGAGGCAGGAAATATTTATGGGTGGGGCCAGTCAGAAGTGGTATTTGCCGGTTCTCCAAACAACTCAAAATTTATCCAGAACTGGTCAGAACCTGCTGAATACCACCTCTGGTATAACATAGTTATTATAATATTATATATATTTGTAGTATAATATAATTATTATACTTATTATAATAAAACTTTATCATTATATGGGCTCAAAGGTTGAAGATAATATTACAGAATTTTATTCATGGAGATCAATGCAAGTAAAAAAAAAAAGAATTTATGATCTAGGGTTTTAAACATTAGTTAAGATTATGGAAATAATATTATATAACTTTAGAACAGGGGTAGGCAATTAATTTTCCTAAAGGCACACACATGAATAGTTGGGATTGTTGTGGACGGCAGCCATCATGGCCAAACACCCCCACTATGACCCCACCCCACTGCAATTCCACCTCTGCAACCCCGCCCAACACCCCCACCAACATGGATGCCCCCCTGATGATGCCCTTCTCCTACATCCTCTCCCACCTCTCCTACTGATGTCACACTTCCACCACCTATGCTACTCAACCACCAATTCCTTACCATCCCCCAGCAACATTGTTGGTGCTGGATAGGAACATCCAAAAGACCAGATGTGACCCACAGACTAAAATGCCTAGGTCTACTTTAGAGAGAGAGGTTAAAATATAATTGTGCTTATAATTGTGAAAATGCCTGAAACCACTGCTTTGTACCTTTTTCCTTCCCTTCTCTTTTTTTATTTCAACTTTCAACTTTGCTTTCTTTTTCTCTTTTCTTCATTACTTTGTATTAATTTGAATAAGTTTTTCTCTTAATTTTTTTAAAGTTTCTATAAAAGTTATATTAAAAAAAGCAATACTTTGTATATATTGCAAAAATGCACTGCTGATAATTGGCACAACAGAGATATCACATATTTCTGGAATCCTGCATCATTAATGAGCCTTACTCTGCACTAGTTTAACTTTGGTTAACTAGTTTTGGAATTACTCCAGGTAGAGTTAATTACTGCCTAAATCTAACCTGGATATCACTAAAGCATAGGTATCTTTTAAATACCAACAATATTATCATATACTCATTTTGTCATTTTTAGTGGATTTGGTATTTGTAACTGTTTCTGTCTAGCTGTATTTATGACTTTAATTTGTGCTGCCTTGGGGTATATATTTTGAAAGACAGAATATAAATGTCTTCAATAAATAGATAAATCTTGGTTGTACAGCAAGTATGAATTTTCTTGAGGGCACAAGCACATTTCCTTTTTTAAAAAACTTCATCGGCAAAATGATTGCCACCTGGAATACCAGTGTCAAGACGTGTGGAGGTTTAATTTGTGGGTGTTACGCTTAAATAGATTTAAGATTTCTAACATTACTAGAACTGTATATGTTAGCCTGTCAATTGATGGGCATATCATCTTACAAAGTTGTCAGTAATAACTGCTACTGTGTGGGGCCTGAAACTTCAACCATGAGAATTTAGGATTGCTGCCAAGATATCATATCACTCTGGGTTACTTGTTTAACTGCCTGAACATTGGTACAGCTTAAATTCCAATGCTTCTGCTCCAAAAGACTGAAACAAAATTGTATTTGTTGTACTAGTACAGGTCATAGAATATGGCAAAAATTTAAATGAAGCTGGAAAATCAATTTACTAAATATAGGCACTGGGAGGGGATGTAAATAAACCAATTGTGTTCTAATTTTGGATTCCATGAAGACATTTAGTTTGAATTTGCAATTCAGTGTGAAGATTTTATCCAAAGAATCAAGTCAAATCAAAGATTTGACCTGATAAGAGTATGTATGCATATCCACAAAATCCATCAGATAGTTGAATTAATCAGGGGTGGGATTCAAAAATTCCAGCAACTGGTTTGTTGCCCAGTTGCTGAGTGGGTGTGGTGGACATGGCCTATTGGAACATCTGTTTCTGGCATCTGGTGGGCCTCCAGAGCCTAGGGAAGCTGTTTTCACCCTCTCAAAGGTCCAGAGGCTTCTCCCAGGCCTCTGGGAGAGTGAAAACAGCTTCTGCTGGGCTCTGGAGGCCCAGCAGTAGCTGGAAACAGGCCCATTTTTGAACTTCTGGAACTTCCAGGAAAGCCATTTTTCATGCTTCTAAGGGTCTGGAGGCCTCCCTCAGGCCTCTGCAAGGGTGAAAACAGCCTCCCCTTTGCTCTGAGGGCACACCAGAAACTGGAAACAGGCCTATTTTTCCTCTTCCCGGAGCTTCCATGAGGACCCTGCACTTCCCTACATCATGTGGAAACTCCGGGGAGGGGAGGGGAGGGGTGGGCAGGGCCAGCCGGTCAGTTGAGATACCAGTTTGGCAAACCAGATATAACTTTAACATCCAGTTCACCCGAACCGGTAGAATTCCACCCCTGGAATTATATTCAGAAGCAGATGATCTAATTCAAATGGGTAATTTTCTTGAATCACGTTCAAATACAAGTATTACACATGCCTTAATACATGTATCAAGGTTTATATTTTGGATTGGCATTCAAAAAACGTTATTTCCATCCCAGATTAGCATCATGATCTAATGTTCTCATTGTTCTTCTGCAACATTTAATTGAAACTTAAGCCCCTGTCCCACTGCACTAACGGATGCAAAGAGGATGTAAAACGTTAAAAAAAGCATGCCATCCATTGGAAAACGCGATGCATCCATTGTGTACTCACTGCATATGTGTTTCATACACTCTATCCGTCAAGCATCCGTCCACTGCGATTTCATCCGCGCAAGAAGTTTTGAGCTGCACAAAACTTTGTGAACGGATGAACTTTCCGCCACGTACGATGTACATCCGTGACACCTGAGCAACAAACATTCTATGTCTGGTTATCATCCGTTAAACGTCCGCTGTATCCTCTCTGCATCCTCTGGGCATCCTCGCAACTCACACCCGCTGCAGCTGAAAATGGAAAGAGGGAGGAAACAAAAGGTACACGGAACGTCTATACAGCGTTAGTAGCACAGAAAGAGAAAGGATGTGCAGTGAACGTTTTGCATCTGATATATATCCGCTAGGCTTCCTATGAACATCCGTTTAACATCCCCGCTACATACTACCCACGTCTGTTCTTTTCCATTCTGTTTATGCAAATTTTCACCACTTTTTGGAGCAGATGACAATGGATGGAGCCACCCTCAAAATTTTGCTCATCCGTTGTGTCCTTTTTGCATACGTTTTGCGTCCGTCGGCCAGTGGGACTTAGCCTTTACAGCTTTTCTAATGTATTTGTTAGAAAGAGTTATATATTGCCCTTCAGCTGAATGATTCCCAGGATGATTTGAAAGTAAAGTTAAAGCAATGATGAGTTCGGTGTAAAATCACACACATAAGAAATATATAGAAATCATAGAGCTGGCTTCTAGTGACAAATAAAAAGAGTTTTGTTTATATCAATACCTTAAGCTCTCCAATAGAAGACAAAAGGCCTGCTCCATAAGCCCTCAGTTGTCCATCTTGCTTACAAAGGCCAAATTCAATAGTGAAGAAATAACACTGTAAAATGAAATACACAGACACATGCATATATTAGAATAAATCTAGATACATTCAGAAATCAAACAGGTCACCAGGCAAGCCCTTCCTCATACTTTTTTTTTTAAATTAAATGATGTGAAAGAAAACTACCAAAAGTAACATGAATACCAGGGGTTATCATAAATCTATTTAGTGTAAATCATGATAGGAATTAGGACTGTGCAGTGCTTCAGATTCAATGCCAAAAGGTTGTTGCAGAGTATGCACAGTGTAAAAGTTATACTTGTCTTCCATTTTTTTATTTTGAATCATGAGGCTACCTAACGCAGCCAACATCTAATCCCTAGAAAAGTCACAGTTAAAAGTCACAGTTATTTGCAAGCAACGAGTATGTTTTCACCCTTGTGCTATCCAAAGTAGCTCTGGGGAATTATATGTGTGGAATTGCACATTCCTGAGAAAAATCACTATTGTTTATTAACAATAAACATTTTTATTGTGAAATAAATAAATGCAAGAACACATCTGTAAATCTGCTACCCAAATTTACAAAATGCAAATGCTGGATGTGTTTTAATAGCACATTCAAAAATATTGTCTTAAGGGGGACCCTGGAAAAAAATCCACAAGCAGAATGTGAACTTTATTAAAGGTGAAAATGTATATAGTACTTATGTAATAATTCTTCAAAATCTATAAAGAATAATATTTGTAGCTCAGGGCTGAAATGAAGGGACCTTAGTGCTATCTGAGTTTGGCTGTTTTCTTGCAGGTGTTTTATTATCCAAATTAGGTAACATAATCAATACCAGTGGGATTTGCTCTCAATTTATATTCAAGTGGCTTGCCCTGTCAATGGTAGTGGGGCTGGTCTTAGTGATTCTTTTGTTGGGCTTGTTTGACAGTTTTTTATTGGTTACTTGATTGTTGATTTGATGTTAATCTTTGAGTTAATTTATGCTCATCTGAATGCTGATTGCTCATGGAGAAGAGGTTAGGTCTCTTTGTTCCTTTTTTGGCTTATTGGTTGTCTCTTTTGCACAGAGAGTAGATGTTGTTTATGTCTACATGTCTATTGATGGGCAATTTGTCAGAGTGCCAGGTTTCTAGAAATTCCCTAGCATTTTTGGGTTTGGTTTGGTCTAGGATGGTCAGAGTTTTCCAGTTGAAATTATGGTTAAGTCTGTCTACATATTGTGAAATTAAAGAGTTTAATCATGTCTTTTGACTGCTAGTTGGTGTTCATGAATGCATTATACTGATCTTTTGCCTGTTTGTCTTACATAGTGGTTGTTGCAGTCATTAAACTGTATGTTTTAGATGACTCCTGTTTTTTCTTCTGGAGCAGCTGGGGTTTTTTTTTGTTTGCTTGTTTGCTTAGGATATTTGCAGGGCTTCAGTTGACTTGTGTGCTAGGCTGATTCCATGTGGTTGTGGTAGTCTATTAGTGGTTTCTGAGATGTTTTTGATGTAGGTCAGTGTTATTCTTTTAAGGAATTATGTTGGTTGTGCAATATTATGTTGAGTGGTCAGGAACTTTATGATAAAGTTGCATGGATATTTTTTGAAATATTTTTTGAAATATTTTGAATATTCCAGATGACATAACACATCCATGAACAATACAGTTAAAAGATGAACAGCAGTAGATGCAAGCATTTTATATTGATGCATCAGTACCAACATTACAATAACACAGTTAAAATCAATCTAAAATATAAACCTTATATAGAAAAATGTGTGTCTTTTAACTGTATTGTTTAAATTATTAAAAGAGACTAATTGTTTTAAACATCCACAAACACCAATTAGAAGTCAGGAGACATGATGAAAACTCTTTAATTTCATAACACATGGACAGAACTTGACCATAGCTTCAAATGGGAAGTTATGATCATCCTAGACCAAGCCAAGTCCAAAAATGCTAGAGAATGTCATAGACATAAACAATATATATGGGACTTCCGGTTTGGGCTTCTTCAGCGATGGACTGAAATTGCGATTGTCAGCGGTTTTGATCCGTGCTCGCCGCTGGAGCGCCCCAAGCCACCTGGATTCAGAGCTGAAGCCACCCCGTAGAGGTGGTTAAGAAGGGGCAGCCATCAGCGGGATTGAGGAGAGTCACATCTCTCCTCCTCGACTGGCCATTACTCCCTTTCCCAAAGGTGGTTGCAGGGGTGGCCAGAAATGGCCACTCAAAGAAGAACCCGACCGGACAAGATTGTGCAGGAGGAAGTTTAAAGGAGAAAGTTTGACTGACTGGGTTGAATGGAGAACATCTATTAAAGGTACCTGGAACCTGAATTTTAAAGACTAACACTATTCCTACAAAAGATTTTAAGCTGTGAAAGAGAAAAGGAAAGGAAATTGAATTGGGTTTTTTTTCCTCTAAGATCAACAGTTTTCACTGACTTGGAACATTAAGAAGAAGATATTTAAATAAGAAATTAATACTAATCCACTTTGACATTAATAGGCTATTTCTAGCTGAAAATAAAGTGTCAAAGGGATAAAGATTTTTGGATAATTTAAAAACTTTCATTAAAAATAAAAGAAAGAAAGCAATGGAGGGAAAAAGGAAAAAAGAGGGTGGAATCTGAAAAATGGAGGAGATCACCTGGAACTTAAAAAAAAATTAATAGTGGAATTTTAACAAGGCTTGCAAAAGATACATTGTAGCTGAAACTTTGTTACAAGAAAACAAAGTCCCTGGAAAGAGAAAGTGAGAAAAGAAGCAAGAAACAGTTTTGGATTAAAGGTATAAACCTATTTAAAAGACACAGAGACAATGGTTAAAATTTAACTTAAGGAGAGGATTCTGCAAAGGTGCATGGCATAGCATTGTTATATAATATGTTAGATGATTAAAGTGAAAGAAAAAATTTCTATTGATGTGTAGTAGAATATTTGTTTGTAAAGAGAATAAGGCTCTCAATGAGAGAACAAGGCTTTAAAAAGAACATACAAAAAAAAATGAAAAGAAACATGGAAGATTTTTATCAGTTGATAAGGTGAACTTGAATACTAATCATAACTTTACTGACTACTGTTAATAACTATTGTTTGGTTTTTTATTTAAAAACAGTAATAAATAATATATGAAATATAGATTATTAAAGTGAAAGACAATTTATATTACTAGCTAATGTTTGTTAAAAGAAATAAAAATGTAAAAGATTATTATTAATCTTAATGGCAGAGCTGTACTTGAATAGAATAATTATTCCATTTACTATTGTTATACATATATACACAGACATATATACTGTATATAACAATATACATAACAATATACATAACAATGACGTGGGATAATACCCGAAGGAAGCTGAACAGCACAGATATATATACATATATACTTTTTTCTTTTAAGAATTTAGTGTGTGTATTTTAAGGGAATGTACCAAGCAGAATTCGATTGAAATTATATATGTGTTATAAAATAGAGGTTAGAAAATGAATGTTATAACTTTAAGGATGTAACTTAAATTTTTAAATAAGATTTGAAAAAAGATACAAAGATGTTACATTCCACTCTAGTAATTACAGGGGAAAATTTATTTTATGAGAAAAGATAATATGAAATTGTAAACAGGACAGATGAAAGTATAAAAACATTGATTAGAAAGATTTTAAAAATTAGAAAAAGATATGTAATTGAATTAAGAACGGAATGAGATAATTTAAAATAAGCCTATGAGTTTATGTCTGCATGGAGAAGTGATAACCCGAGGCCACACTGTTCTCAAAAAAAGATATTTTATTTGTATTTGTATGTTTTGTAAAAACTTAAATAAAACTTTTATTTAAAAAAAACTATGTATATGTACTATGCAAAAGAGACAATCAGTAAGCCAAAAAGGAAACAAAAAGACCTAAGCATCAGGAATCAACACCCAGATGAGCATAGATTAACTCTAAGATTAACATCAGACCAATAATCAAGTAAAGAAAAGTAACCCAATCGAGAAACTGCCAAACAAGACACAAATAAACAGAGGAAAATTCTACTATCAGAAGAGGTTTTTTTTCTTTTTTGGTGCCTTTAACTCAGTCCTGATTCTTAATGACTTTTGAATAAGTTTCTGCAGATTTCTTGGTAAACCTTCTAAAATGATTCAGTATTGCCTGCTTCCAAAGACTGAGAGAGAATGACTGGCCCAAAATTACCCACTTGTTTTGTACCTAAGTTCTGATTAGAACTCACAATTTCCCAGTTTCTAGCCTGGTACCTTAACCACTACACCAAACAGTTTACAATACTATAATTACCAAAGTTCTGAAGCTGCACTGATTATATTAACTTTAACTGAAGAGACTGTTCATCCTACCACAACGGATTTGGAACAGACAGACAGATTTTGGTCTTTATTTTCCCATAGATCACTTTAGCAGGGGCTTATTATCCTCACCCTCACTCTAATTTCAAAAAACAATTTATTATGTACAGTTGGTAGTTGCTAACCTGATAACCTCTGGAAGGGTACTCATTTCAACAAAGACCAAAGCAAATCAGCTATACTGCTTTTTTGTCTATTCTTACTGCCTCATTTGACACTTTTGACACAGCCAGAAGCAGAAGCCTCTTTCAACATGTCCAGCCAACATGTCTTCTTTATGTGCAGAGAGTATTATTTATTTATAAGATTTGTCTAATAGCCAATCACACAGATTCCAGTTTACCTCAGTAAAATATTATTAAAACCTAAGGACTTAGGCAAAGTGCAGGACCTTGTTAAGGAAAAATCAATTACCATTTTAACTTGGCCAATAAATTTTTATTGATTCCTGGTATGAAGCACTTCATTGAGGCAAGGCCACTCTAGTCTACTAGGCTAGGATCATGGCCTTTATCTCCATCTTTATGGCACTTTTTTACCAAGATACATGCCTTTAGTTATTTAAATATAATCATCCAATAGCTTATTTATGTGCCTTGTTATGGATTTAATTGTGAGATTTAAACAGCTTTTGGTCTTCATGGATTATAAACACAGACAAATAAATATAAGCAAATAATTTAACATGGACAGCTTCCAAACAGGAAATACTGGCTGAATATATAACGTATCATCTATTACAGTCCTCTGTTTTTAATACAACAGATGTCTAAATCTTGTTTCTCTGTCGGTTGGATGTCAATTTATTTATTTGATTTAAAATAGGATTTTTAAGGACAAATATATTCCCAAGATTGTGGAATGGAAAGGGAAGGGAAGAGGAAGAGAGATAAAGGAAAATAAGAGATAAAATCAAGATGTAAGCCATATCTTCTAAAATATTAAAAGATACCCATAAACATATTAAAATTGACTCTGATTCTGACTGGATTCCCAATTTCCTTAGGCAAGAGAATGCTTTACGAAACATTTTAGGGCTATGAGGCAGAAATCGGGACCATAGACAGTTCCCAAAGAAATCTCTGCAGGCTAAGCTCAAAGGCAACTTCCTTAATGTTTCAAACTTTTCTCTACTTTCTTAGAACTTTTAACTTGGCTATGTTTGCTTAAGCAGAAGTTACCACTGCATTTCCATAATATACAAAGGTTGCTAGACATTGGTCTGGTTTTATTTTTGTGTGTGTCAACATGTTGCATAAATCGATCCCATTTGGTCAGTTTATGATTCAGTGTATTGCACAAACCAGAAAATTTGTTAATTTAGTAACCAGTTCAGTTGCAGAAATACAGTCATTATGTGTTTTTGCTTCTATAATGCAGAAGGAAGAGCTACAGTGCTGGGAAAATATTCTCTGAATCCAAGAAAATCAGAAGGGCAGTCCTCGGGTTGGGAGGCCACAGGAGACAAATACTGAAGATTTCTCCTTAATGAGGCACTTTGGCTCCTCTCTTCCGTATTGCCAAGCTGCACACAGCTGGACAAGATCAAGGAACCAAGAAGTACACATATCTCAGTAAGGTTTCTTTATTGCTAGTCAGCAGTAAATACAAAGTTTTGCTTAGAAATAGGAATTTCCCATCTTCATTTTCAATGAACTAAGTCAGTGTATCTTTAAGCAATTGAAATGTTCTTTTCCTTTGCTAGACTTCCTACAATCTTTAATAACCAGGGCAATATGAAAATTAAATCCTGCTTTATAAATAGTTCATACATCTGCAACTTCATTATTTGACTGAAATATGTTTAATTGAATAAACAAACCAGCTGTATTAGTACACCATTATTGTTCATAAACCATAAGTTATCAATAATATATATTAAGGGAAAAAATTACTGGTAGTTCTATATGGTTTGCATTTTCTAAATTCTAATTTTCTTCAATATTGTCTTTTCTATAAAAAAGCTACTAAAATACAAACTATGGCAGATTCAGTCTGGTTCATAAAGGCTTGTTAAACCATTAAATGAAATATCTCACACAATGCTGCCATCTTCAGATGATTAGCCTATAATACAATTATGTTCACCTTTACAAATATTCAGGATTTTATATTTGCTGATATTCTTTTTTGAGTATGGTTTGGTAAACTATTCTAACAATAAAGCTTGCTTATTAAGAAAACCAGAAATATATAGTCTTCTGTTAATTTTTTTCTTTATATAAATGCCAAAGGCTTTTGATATCTTAACTGTTCTTAATTTAAAAGCAAGTACTGTAATTTAAAGCATTTCTCAAACAAACTTCATGATTTAGCATGCTTTTGGTGCTTGTATTTTGTTTGATTAAATATATCGTTCTTTCTACAACTATTATGACAGTGTAATAGCAGATATCAGTGATGGTTCTTTCTATATATGAAGAGTTTTCTCTTTATCCATTTTGAAAATGTTTGCCTCTACACATCAAAAAGTTGTAATACATAGGTATGTTAAGGCTCATAAGCTTCATAAGATGCTCATAACAATAGTTTGATCCATTTTTAACATAAAAGTATTTTGTACACTCCCATTATTTTCACTAAATGTATCTAAGCATGAATATACTCTCCACTTCAAATGATGCTTACTCATGTGCAAAGACTTCTTGAATTTGGGCCAATGAAAGCTGTTCCATTAATGGCAACAGGAGCCAAAGAACTCCTACAAAGGAATAATCAGCAGGGAGCTTATTCTGTTGGGCCATTAAACTGGAGCCTGCTGTGGAAATGATCAATACAATCTGCAGAGCCAGCAGATGTGCATCTGATAAGTAGAAACAAAAGTTTCTAACTTGCCTATGGATTTATATGATGAAGCCATGATCTCTTGTCAAAAGCATCTTCTGGGGACTACAAATCAGCAAAGATAAGTCCTTACAACAATGGTTTAAAAATATAGCTAAAGCATAGACAAAATAAGATGACTGGTAGTAATTGTTACATTTTTATGTCAGAATGGACAGATTTAGTTGAAATAAGTTGCACATGCAGATCTGACATCAATAGCTGGAAAGATTCCAAAACAATTCTTCTTCAAGCTTCTTGAACACAATGTACTATAGTGATTAGCAGAAGAAAACATGGATTTATTTAAAAAATAATCTTATTTCATTTCAATTATATATGTTTCTTAATGTGGGAATATTGTAGATTTAACATATCATTACTCCACAAAGTAGATGGCAAAGTATCTGATATCATTTGGAGTAGCAAACTTTTAGTATGGTCTGAACAACACGCTTTTTAGGTGGTTCCATGGCTGATTTGGCATCCTTATTCAAATAATGTGCATCAGCTTTTCTTAGTGAAATTGAAGTACAATATCAAACAGTGTCTATAATATTCAATCCTGAATCTTAGACTTCTCAGCATATGCATTCATGATCAAGAAGTCAAAAAAATCTGCATATAATACAAAACTAGGAGATAGCTAAGGCCATAAAAATAAAAAATAAAAAATAAAATTCAGTTTTTAAAAATTAGAGATACAGAAATAACAGAATGAAATTTAACATAAAAAGTGTATTTATTTTTGTATAGGAAAAAAAAGTACCATTATAGGATGGGAAACACCTGGTTTTGAATTATTACCACTTTTGGAATTATGCTTAATTATAAACCAAATAAGAGTGAGAAGTTTGATATTGCTAACAAGTCAAATGCAATTTAGGTTTCTTCAGCAGAAATATCTGTTTCAAACTTACAGGAAATAGTGGTTCTATTTCATCTGATGGATACCCTTCAGTAACATGTCAATTCTGGACACATTTTAAGAAAGATTAAGAGAAAATGGTGCAAGTGCATCAAGGTCTTACAAGAAAGACTAAGCATATTAGGCTTGAGAAAAGCCAATAGATAGAGGGATGGATGGGGAATATGATACCCCATCAAGTGCAAAGAAGAGTTATCATAAAGAGGGTTAAGATTTATTTGGTATCATCTCAAAGTAATTAATAGTTAAGTTGTAGTCAGAGCTAGGTATGAAACTCTTTCAAATGATGAGATTATTTCTACTATAGTGGAAGAAATTATCAAGGGAGGAGCTGAAGTCCACTGCGTTCGGTGTAGTCAAACATGGGAATCAATCTAACAATGAGGCTTTAATCTGGATTTTTGTACTGAATGGAGGTTGGAATTCAATGACTTAATTGGCCCCTTTCAATTCTTCAGGCAACAAGACAAAAAAAGTAAACACATTTGGGCACAAATAAAACTGCAATGTTCTTTAAAGTGATCTAGCTATTTCAGTTGTGAATGCAAAGAAACTATTCTGATTGTAACAGATTACATCATGCCCCTCTACAATATTTTTGATGGTTTTGTGGTTTGACCTTTTTAGAGACTGGATCCCAAGTTCAGCTGAGGAGAAAACTTAATCTACCTCTGTATGAAAGAACCTATCTAGCAGATGTTTGAATGTGCAGACTGAGGACCACCAATACAATTAGGCACAAGGAATCTGTTTTATTAGGATAGCTAAAGATATTTTCTGAAAATTTATGCATTAAGATCTGTTCATTTTTACATAACAGCATGATCAAAAATATTGCTTTCATATTTAAATTTGAATATGCTAACCCAACATGGGAAACTAAAAAACAAACCAATAAATATAGAAAGTCCTGCTGAGCAAATTCATCTGCTATAATACTATTTTTAATCATTGTTAGTGCAAACCACGTGAAAATAAGATTAAAAACCAAATCCCAGAAGCATAAAGCAAATAAAATTGCTTATACTCAATTTTTTCCTAAGATAATAGAAGATTGCTTTCAGATGTATAATTCCACTCTTCATAAAAACTGGAATCAGAATAAGTATAGAATCGCCATATGCTCATCACATTATAGCTTATGCTTATCTCTACTTCCAATGGAGAATGTACAGACTTCCAGGGAATGGCAAACTACTATTCCCAGCAACAACAGTTAGCATAGTTAATATTGCAGCAATTTCCATATATTTATTCCTATATTTATTTACACTTAAGGCTGCAACTGGAGTAAGCCCAATTCCTTGTATGACCAAATATATGATTATACTCTCAGACAGAATTCCTGAACTTAAGAAATAATTAATTATAGGTACAGAAATTTAATGACTGAATTCATTCATTTTCAGAGTTGGAAGATGCCTTTTAAGGTATCAAATCTAATCTCCTGGAAGAACCAAAATCAAAATGTTCCAGGTTCATGATTGTTAAGCTCCCACTTACCCTGCTACAATGAGGTTGTCTCCATTACTCCTCTGACTAATTGGTTCCATTCTCAAACTGCTTTTATTATTTTCAGATGATCAAAGTAGATTTAGTTTGTCCAATTTAAATGTCTGCCCTGCATCCTAGAACAGCAGAAAACAAATCTTGACTTTTGTTTAATTTGACATTCTTTTGAATTTTGAACTGTCTCAATTGTTTCTATTCCTTTTCAAAGGACCTCATTTCCAATCCCCTGATCATTTTTGCTCCCTTTTCTGAATCTGCCAGTCCATCTGAGTGCTGCTTAAAGTGCAGTGCTCAGAACTGATCACAGTCTTTAAAGCTTTAAAGCTAGGGTTAATGAAGACAGAATAAAGATGAACTGTTTCTTCCTGTGATATGGAAAGTGAATTTTTATTGATGCAACCTAAAATTACATTTTAAAATTATATTTTAAAAATCCATGTAATACTGCTGATTTATATTCATTTATATTTATAGACATTATACAACCAATTACTAGTCCAAAACCTTTTTCATAACTCTTATTACCAAGCCTCAGAGACTTTGCTTGTGCATTTGATTTACTTGTATCTTAGTGAAGACTTTTGCATTTATTTCTGTTAACTTCCATTTTGTTATTTTCAGCCTATTTTTTAAACTATTGAGCCAAACAATGCCTCTTTCAGAGAATATAATGCTTATCATTCTGTCAAGTCATGCTCTCTGATTTAATTGTAGTTGCCCTGTTCCCTAATGAAAAAGAGAAAAAAATATTAGCCCACTTTTTCCTGTTTCTAATGCACGCTGTCTGTATCTGGCTGTTTCCATGAAGTCTGAGCTATTGGGACAAGGAATAATTTCTTGTCATTGCTCCTGCTTATAAATACCCAGATATAGGAGAGATCAGAGGTGGTATTCATCAGGTTCTGACTAGTTCTTCAGACTGGTAATGGAAATTTTGAGTCATTTGGAGAACTGACAAATACCACCTCTGATTAGCCCCGCCCCAGCTGAGTCCCAGCTGATCATCTGGGTCTTCTTTTGTTGCCCTGCACAGGAGAACGGAGCTGGAAATCAGGTTAGTGGGGAGGGAATGGGATTTTGCAGTAACCTTCCTCTGGAATGGGGGGGAATGAAGATTTTACAGTATCCTTCCCCTGCCATGCCCACCAAGCCACATGCACAGAACCGGTAATAAAAAAAATTGAATCCCACCACTGGTAGAGATAATGGCATGATACCACAACTGAACATATCATATTCATTTTTCTTAGTCACCTTGCAGTGAGATGGGTGGCAAACAAATTTAATAAATAAATAAATTTCCTAATAATTCCATTTCCTTGATTGCCTTTCTTGGTGATTGGCATCAACTGAAGAGAGCTGATCTTTTTGTTCTTTCACCATTTGAAGAAGAAAGTTTTCAGGAACATAGGAATTTCTGGAATGACCATGCTTGACAAAGTTTTCTTCTCAAGAGGATTGGTATTACTGAAATCTGCTCTCATTATTGCTATCTCATCCCTCAATTTGCTTTGGGAAAACTTGATTGGGCAGCAATATAGATAGCAAAAGTACTATTTCCTGTTCTATATTCCTTTGTGAGGCTCTCAAGTTATCCAATCAAACTTCTAATAGACCTACACTGTCAAGATCGGGTTCTAAATCTTTATGAAGACTAGAAAAAGGTCTGACTTCAAAAAAAGGCCCAAATGTGACTGTCACATCTAAGATATTGACTTGAATTAGTCTTCTTTTAAAGCTCTATTGCTTCTTTGACTTTGCAAGAGAACTTTATCCTATTCTGACTAATTGAAATAGTTTAATTGAACAATCTATATGGATTTTCCACACAAAATCTAATTTACATTGGATATGAAAAACTCTGTCAAAAATTCTCTGAGCAGATTCTCAACTTAAGACTTACAAAACAACTGGAGCTGAGCTCTAGAAATCTATAGTTTAGGCATGCTAAGGAGACAATTCACAGTATTTTAATTATTTCATCAAAATTCTATGCCTTTACTTTTATATTTGCCAGATTTGATCTAGTATATTCCCTTCTGTTGGAAGGGAGATTCAATGATATAATAATATATCTATATAAGATATAGATAATATATATAAATAATATATCTATCTAAATAATATATCTATATAAGAACACTTAAGTTAACGAATCCTAGAAGCAATTGGATCAATATTGCATGTACATTGTTGCTGTACCTGTTATTACATTGGCATAAAGATTAAACTGCAGCTATTTTACCTGTACCAGACACTGCAAAACAGATGCCAATTTTATATTTTCTTCCTTAAGAGACATCTCAGAGATGACTTTTTGGAAAGTAGATCATGCTCAGTCACCATTGCTATTCCCGGTAAGATAATGGTATAGCCTAGTTTTATCTAATCAACCCTTTTCAAAAAAAAGGTTTAGTTGTCTTGATGTTGTAGTCGACTTTGGTAACTAATCATAATAAAGTATTGTTAAAAATAATACATTCCTTTGCTCATTTTAAACTATATATTGTTTATGGTACGATCATGTGCATTCATTTGGATTTCTAAGCAAAAACTTTTGACACACAGTGGAACAACTCCTAATTCTAATCCTTCATTATTAAATGCAAGAGAAATATTTGGGTAAATGTAGTGGAAATAAATTGTAGTTTTCCCATAAAATTAAGTGTATTTCTTGTTATCAAACTTACTTTAAACCTACTGACAATTCTATTTTTACTATTTTTTTCTGATAAATGTAAGCCATCTTGACCACTAATATAACAAAGAAAGAGATTATGTAAACAAATATTTTCCATGGTTCCATGGTTCCATCAACATTTTCCCTTGACTACCATCAATTTGGTAATAGCTTTTGGGCTCATCGAGCAGCCAACCCCAGGCTATGCTCTACACATAACAAACCACAGATTCAGGTAAAATTCTATTAGAACACAACATGAGAAAAAGTAATTACTGGCAACTGCATGCCACATTGTCCCAGGTCAGATAATACAAAAGCGGAGAAAACTCATATAGGAAGAAAAAGAAGTTAAAATAGCAACCTAATACTGTGTAAACACACAGCAATCAATATTATTTATTTATTGGATTTATTTAGTTATTAATGAATTGAGGATACAATTCAAAATATCAGTATACTATTTAGATTTTTAACTAAAATAGGAACTATATATACCATAGCCCAATTATAATTATACTAAAAAATTTCTGAAATGAAATGTTTTATATTTAGGTTGCACAATAACTTCAAAAGCAGGTAAAGTTGGAAAAAATGTCTCTAGACTGAGAAATTAATTAGGAGCTCTTTCTACAGGCAGCAAGAATTTCATTCAAAGTTCTGACTATCCATTGACTAAAAACAGGGAGGGGGAATATAGTTGTTACGAAATGAATGGGCAGAGTTGTTACTGCATTGTCTCATCATTTAACTATTAGAATATCTAATGTAATGAAGCATAAGGCTTGGTTTTGGCTGGCTTGCAATGTTAAAAAACCTCCTCTGAAATGGAAAGACTGGCTTCTTTATTTCATATTGCCTTATGGTTGTGTTTCAGACAACATACTTTTGCAAATACACAAGGCTCATAGAAAGTTTGCCATTTTATTGATGATGTTCACTTAACTTTATAAATTCCAACAATAGAGGTAATTCTCCACTTACAACAGTTCATTTAGTGACTGCTCAAAGTTACCACAACACTGAAAGAAGTTATTTTTCTCCATGGCCATGTGATCAAAATTTGGATCCTTGGTAATTAGTTCATATTTATGACAGTTGTGGTGTCCTGGGATTATGTGATCAGTTTTTCCGACCTTCTGACAAGAATGATCAATGGGGAAGCCATTTAACATAATATTACTAATTTAACAATTGTAGTGATCCCCTTAACAACTGTGGCAAGAAAGTTCATAAAATGGGGCATATCTCACTTAACAGCTGTCTGGCTTACCCACAGAAATTTTGGGCTCAATTGTGGTCATAAGTCAAGGACTACCTGTAATTATTTACCTCACCAATATCCTTTTATCTTCTCTTTCTAGCCTGGCTATATTGACATGCCAATAAACCTGGATTTTTTGAGAAATACTTTGCTAATATATGTGTTGTAGTTAAAGTCAGAGTGGGGTAAAGCTATTATTTAATTTTTAGTCTGACTTATTTTGATGCTGTTTTAAAGGTCTTTTTGTACACAATAAAAGGATGCTTTATGCTTCTTTAGAAAAATTCCTTTCAGAGATTTTATATACAGTTTGCAAAAAAAATTAAGAGGCTGATAGAATGGCAATTAGAAGGTTATTATCATTCTTTTGGTACAAGAGAGAATTTTATCACCAATATTATATTGCTGTGTTATTCGGTCAATATAGGTAAATAGAAAAGCTAAGATTGGTAATCTCCTTTTGAGATTTTATTTAAACCCAAGAGCTCTACTTTTGTAAGAGAACCTGAGAGTACAATAAGGTAAAAGGGCAGTTAAGATTATTGGCTGGGTATTGCAAGACTACTGTATATTGAGAATATTAAATGATGCACAGCCAAAGGAGCATGTAGGTTTCAGAAGTTGCCACAGCACAATAGATCATATCTATTTAGAAGAACTAAACGTAGTAGACCACTACATATACCTTGGCCAATGGATTTCAATGAGAGTGATAAAAAATGGAATTGAACAGCAAGTTAAATGTGATTGGCAGACGTTTGGCAAGTTAAGCATAATTTTCAAAAGCAACTTTACCTATGCCTAAAAGAAAAAGTTTTTGATCAGTATGTGATGCCTACTCTAACATATGCCAGTGAAACATGGATACTAAGCTAACAATCAATACAAAAGCTATGAGTGGCAGAAAGAGCCATAGAAAGATGCATGGTCAGCATCACAAGACAAGATGCACATGGATTAGAGAACAAACAAAAATATATGATGCCTCAAAAGAGTAAAAGAATTGAAATGGAAATGGGCTGGTCACATAGCAAGAACTAATGGCAGGTAAATAAAGGCTGTCCACTTGATCAAAAGCGTTCACACAAAAAAACCTAAAACAAAATGGATTAACAACATCAACAAGTATTGCAGATCCAACTGACAAAGGAAAACTCAAGGCCTTACTAGTGGAAATATGCAGAGGAGGCCTTCATTATGCATTGTCCTGGATAGATAATGGCAAGGATGATGATGTTGATGAAGATGATGATGATGATGATGATGATTGCAAAACTAACTAAATACAGTTCAGGGGGAATAAAGCTTCCTATCCTAAGCAAATTTTTACTGATTTTGATGCAACAATTTACTAGAAGCACAACATGGTACTTTTGCATTTCTACAAGATTTATCAAATCAGAACTAGAAAATAAAAACTTGAGGCTGATTTTGCCATCTTTCAACTTTATCATACAAGTTGTAATTTGTTTATTAATAATTGATTCTATGCTGGAAATCTGGGAAATATTTTAACTGATGAAAACTGAAGATTATACATCTATAAAGGAATCTGATTAACTAGATTAACTTGATCAAAGTTTGTTGCATTTGGACATCCCATCTGCTCTGATTGAGGCAAGCATTTGACTTTGATTCAGGGGAATGGCAAGAGCCCTTGTGCTATAACAATTATAAATTATAGATAGCAAAGCCAAAGGGAAGTACTTGCTATATGGGGACAAGTCAGTTATAAAATCCTCTATTGCTTCTAGAAATGCCAATATAACGTATGGCAGATAAATTACAAAATGTAAATCCTCTCCTTTAATCATTTATCATTTCCCCATTTAAAATGTGCAAAATTAATACAAATCTGGATCATAGAATAGCCAGAAGGGTTGGAAATTTGATCCTTACCTCAGCATAAGGTATTTATATTTTAAGTAAAAGATGAAAACAATGTTCATAAAAAATAATATTTAGGTCATTGTCTAAAATAAGATGTGCTGGGAAAGTGGCAGTGGGAGAAGTAAGACAGCACAAAGCTAACCATGATGCTCAGTCTTTCCACTCTTTTCCCATATATTCAGTGACCAGGGAGAAAGATAAATACACACTGACTAAACAAAAGGGACAGAGGGACATTTTAGTAACAAAGCTATTGTCACAGGATCCAAACTATCTTGGTTTAGCAAGAGTTGCACTTCATTTTTAAGATCATTTTTTAAAAATCTTCTATATAAAGAAATTGCAATATAAAGAATCTAAGTATATAAAGAAATAACTTCTCACCTTCATCACAAATTTTAGTAATTTATCACCTCCTCTTAAAACACAACAAATAATATCTTCTCCCCATATCCTATCTCTTATACAGAAACAAAACCAGAAAGCATTGTCATTTCAGTCTTGGTGTCAGCAAAAGTCCTACTGTCCCCAGACATCCTTTTGAGTATGCCCTCCTTTTTATCACATGAAAAGGGATTAGGAGAAGGCGGAGCTACGTCTCGGTGTTACAGCTGCGATCTCGGGGC
>BLBF01000022.1:25935034-25945704 GCA_015471245.1 Laticauda colubrina | reverse complement strand
ATGTTTTGTATGTTTGTCTGTTTGTAGAAAATTAATAAAAACTTTATTAAAAAAAAAAAAAGAAAAGGGATTGCAGATTCCTAAATTGTGGAATGCTATCCTTCAGGAACTGCACTGCATCACTGGCTTGCATATGAAAATCCAGAATCTAGAAAACAGCATGTTTCACCCTAGTATAATTGCTAAATAATTTTAGTATTACGTTTATACCATGTATTTAACTATTAAATTCAAAAGATTGTTCTGATACTTTTCTTAGATGATTTGAGCCCATCTAGGTAGAAAGCTGGAATACAACTCAAGCAAATAAACTTAATGATTTCAGGAGGTGACAGTGGCGAAGGCAAATGTGGGTCAAAATGTATTAATACAAATTGTACCCCTGCATGCAAGTAGATGAAGCCAGAACTTGCATTATGGTGTCACTGAATATTTCATTGTTTGATAAAATCTCAGCATGCAGCAGACACCCCTTGTTACAAACCTGATCATGAGGAGCTGCATATCATTTGCTGCCAAGGATAAACAGCTCTGAAGTAAAATAATGATCACTAGAATTCATAGATTTGGTTTTACATATTATGTTAAGTCATGGTTGGTTTAACCATGGCTTACTGAAGAAACTACACATCATCATACTATCCCTAAAATCCATTTTCAAATCCTCATTACATTATGAAAGTATTTTTGCCTTACTTCTTTAAAAGAGAGGCAAGGGAAGAGACATGTGTATAAATAGATATTACCACATTTTAAGAATTGTAAATAAAAAAATCATGTCAGCACAATAAGCCTGAAAACAAGCCACTTCAAAAACAGTGGTGTCAACTAAATCATTGTCCACCACTGTTCTTGAAGTGCAAAACACACGATTCCTTTCAGGCTGATTGGTGGTCCAGTGAGGCAACAGCTACTTGGAAAGAAGGGAGATGTCTGAAAAAATTTATCCACCTACAGCCGCTGTCACACTGCACCAACGGATGCAAAGAGGATGTAAAACGGACAAAAAAGCTTGCCATCCGTTGGTTAACGCGATGTACTCACTGCCTCCATTTTGCTTCCTCTCTATCCGTCCAGCATCCGTCTATTGACGTTTCATCCGCTCAGAAAGTTTTGAGCTGCCCAAAACTTTTGCGTGGAAAATGTATCCAATTCGTCCGTTATGCATCTGCTATGCATCTGCTACGCATCCGTTCTGCATCCGTTACGCATCCGCTATATCTGCTAGGCATACGCTGCGCATCCGCGCAACTCGCATCCGCTCGGACGCAGGGAGGAAGCAGAACGGACGCAGAACGGATGCAGAACGGATGCCAAGCGGAAACAAAGTGTTTAAAACGGAAAAAACGTTAGCAGAGGGGACCTATCTCAGATATTAAGGATGTCTAGAGGATGCCTAGAGGATGCAAAGGGACACCTATACTGCCTATAAAAAGGGGGAGCAACACATCTGGATCTCACTTTCAGAACAGCAGCCCTGCAGTGCGGACCTCTGCAGCCTTCATCTGCCTCTTCCTCTTCCACAGCATCCAGTGATGTCCACCGTGGATCGTAACATGGTCCTTTTGGCAGCCACCATCCTTCTACAACAGTGCAAAGCCATCTACAGGCTCTGTGAACTCTACTATGGGAAGAAAAAGGGGCGGCCAAGAAGCATCTGGGTACGAAGATGGTTCGCCAGAAGAGCAGAGTACGGACTGTACAACAAGCTGATGGTGAAGCTCAGGAGCGAAGACACTTGGGCATTCCAGAACTTCATGAGGATGCCTCCAGCCATGTTTGACGAACTTGTGCAGCGCCTGACACCCAGGTTGACCAAGACAAACACCAGCTTCCGGCCCAGCCTGGTACCTGGGCTCAAGGTGGCACTCACTGTGCGCCACCTGGCCTCAGGGACCACCTATAGGAGCATGCAGTACGGCTGGAGGGTGCCACACAACACCATCAGCATTGTGGTCAGAGAAGTGGTACAGGCCATCATCGAAGAATACCTGGAGAAGCTCCTCCAGTGCCCCTCCACTGAAGAAGGATGGAAGAAAGTTGCAGAGCAGTGGTATCAGAAGTGGAACTTCCCACACACCGTTGGAGCCATCGATGGCAAGCACGTGGCCTGCAAAGCGGCAGCCAAGTCGGGATCCAATTATTTCAACTACAAGGGCTTCTTCAGCATCATCCTCTTCGCCATGGTCGATGCTGACTACAAGTTCATGTACATCGATGCTTCAGGCAACAGCTTATCTTCAGATGCCCAGGTATACAACGCAAGTCACCTCAAGGAGGAGCTGGAATGATGCTTAATGGATGCTTCCTTCAGCCTGTCTCATCACACTGATGAGATTGGGCCATGTATGTTGAGTGGCCCTACAATGAACAGGGCATTTAATAAAGTGTTGTGTTTATGTTGACATGTGTGGATGATTGATTATATTGTTATTGATAATAAAGGGCCATAGGTGTGGCACCTGGGAGGGTGGACCATACAGTCCCACTATGCTTGCACTGGAGGTTTATCTATCCCACAGCTATTACCCATCCCAAAGGTATCCCTGCCCACCCCACTGCTATCTTAACGCATCCCACAAGCATGCAAAGGCTTAAACCATTTCTAAAAGTTTCCACCAAGACTTTATTAAAAAAAAGAAATGAAGCAAATGTGTGAATCAAAAATAGACTTTATTAACAACAAGCTATAAGACAAAAATGAGTCTCTGGCACTCCTCTTGGTCGCTCAGTCTCAGGGGTGAAAGGTGCAGGTGCTGTGGAGGTGGCTGGTGCTGGAGTGCTTGTCATCAGCTCCTCCAGAAGCAGAAGCAGCAGAAGCCCCAGCCCCATAAGAGCGAGCCCGTGCTGCAGAAGCCCCAGCAGAACCAGAGTGAGGGCCAGGGGGTGGAATGGTAGCCCTGTCCCTCTTGCAAAGGCTGGCAGCAGATGGCTGAGGCTTGCTGTGCTTCAGCATGGTTGTGGGGTTGCTGGCTGGCAGGGAGGCTGGCAGGAACCAAGGCTGGCACCAAGGCTGGCAGGGAGGCAGGCATCAAGGCTGGCAGGAAGGCTGGCAGGCAGGCAGGCACCAAGGCTGGCAGGCAGACATGAACCAAGGCTGGCAGGAAGGCAGGCAGCAAGGCTGGCAGGCAGACTGGCTGGCAGCAAGGCTGGCAGGCAGGCAGGCAGCAAGGCTGGCAGGCAGGCAGGCAGCAAGGCTGGCAGGGAGGCTGGCAGCAAGGCTGGCAGGCAGGCAGACAGCAAGGCTGGCAGGGAGGCTGGCAGGGAGGCTGGCAGCAAGGCTTGCAGGCAGGCATGCAGGCAGGGCAGGGAAGGCTGTCAATGTGTCCGGCAGCAGGTCTTTCCTCTGAATGGTGACCTGCTTCCGAGCTGCTTCCCTTTTTTCCGTGGGGCTTATGCAATGCATCCTCCCCGCATGCGCAATTAACGCTCGGCATCCATTAGGCTTCCTCTGTGCATCCGCTAGGCTTCCGCTGTGCATCTGCTTCATCTGCTGTGCATCCGCTGTGCATCCGCTGTGCATCCGCTGTGCATCCGCTGTATCCGTTCCGCGTCCGCTTTGCTGCAGCCCCCCGGAAGCCTAGCAGATGTGCCATCCGCTCCCATCCGCTTCCATCCGCTGGGCTTCCGTTCCGCATCCGCTTTCCATCCACTCTGCGTCCTCCCGCATCCGTGTTATCTGCTCTGGTTATTCAAATTTTTGCCCCTTTTGAGAGCGGATAACAACGGATGGAACATTTTGCTCATCCGTTGTGTCCGTTTTGCATCTGTTGGGCAGTGTGACAGGGCCTTAAATTAAATGGAAAATGTTCTCCTAGCTGGAAAGAAAGCATATGAAAAATAACTATGAATAATCAGGTAGCTGGTGAAGAAAGTGTTAAAGACTTTGCTCAACCTGAAATTCACCTGGGCTGCTTTGCATTAAAGCAAAATATTACAGGTGGCAAAATGATCACAGAAGTACAGTAAAATGATCACAGAAGTACACACTTAGCCCTCTTGGGCCAAAGGAACAAGCCACCCTGAAGCTGACATTTGGAAGCTTTCACATGTATGACTTCACCATTTTTTTCTTATCTCTGGCAGGCTCAAAGAGATGGCAGTTATTCCTATTAATTTAACCTGGCATTCTAAAGAAAGAACAATATGAAATGAATGCAACTCCCCTTCCAATTGACATTCAAAAGTGTGTCATATTCATTTATATTCAGAGTTCTCTGGAGTGGCTTAAGTGAACATTTGTTCATTTCCTTTTCAAGCTGTTGTTCTAGTTTGAGCTGTCTAAAGTAGTTCATACTTATCTCAAAGGAAACAGAATCAGCCTTTGACATCCTTTCCAGACTGCATAGGAAAAAGATCTTTTGAATGCCAAGCCACAAAAATACATGAAGGGAAAATACATATCCATCCTTTGTCATTCTTCACTGGTAATGCTACAAGATCATTGAAACATAATTTCCTTTCACAGTGCAGAGACTGAATTCATTCTACTAATGTGGGATTTAGATGGGTTCTATCAATTTTGACAAATAGGAGCTATCTTGTTTGGACAAAAACAAAAATGTTGTTAACAACAAGAACAAAACAACAAAAAAATAACCTGGACTTACATGAATATATTACAATAATTAGGGATTGTGTCCTACCCAAGGTGGGTAACACTTTTGTGACCAGGATTTTATCTTTTGCCAGCTGCTATATGAATTCCTACTGTCCTACTCAGTAACATCGATGATTAACTTCAAGACTTCATTCTTGTAACTACAAGAAATACATTATTTTGTAACTCTTATGCTTCTCTAATTTGAGTGCATTTGGATGTATGGACTTCAACTCCCCAACTTTTCAGCAATGGAAATGCTGCTTGAAATATTTGAGAATTCAGACATCTGCAGGATTCCCAGATTGAAGAAGGCTGCCTCACCTTGCTAGTGACAAGGAAGAAATATAACATTCAATGATGTCATGGAACACATAAATTTCATCATTACCACACTTACAGTACCTAGGAGGGTCACTGCCATAGCTCAAAGTATCAGGATAGTGAATGTGATTATTATGCTTTATAGACAAAAACATGTGCGCACATAAGGAGCATAGCTTATCTCCATAGTCCAACAAAGCCAACAATGGGAATGTAAGAGAGATAATGCAAGTATTACTTTATATAAAGAATGTACTCTTAGTATTAAATTTATTACTAAAAGATATAATAGTTTATTTCCGTGCATTTTTGTTATTTAAAAACAGAGGAAGAAGAGGAGAAGATCATCACCATCAATGGCAACAAATCATAATTATACATTACTTCTAGTAACAGAGACAGGAGATCTCTGGACATTTGTTGAAAAACATAACTGAGGAACATTGTATTCATCTCCTGATTGTAGGCTTCCCAGCTTCACCACTGTGGAACAGATTTTTGGCCTGTTCAGAAGGACTCTTCTTGTCTTTTTCTGTACCTAGTTATACTCTAACTAGAGATGATCTTAGTCAACTGCAGTGATATGAGTGCCCACTGCCCTAAAGAAAAATAGATTACAGGGGAAACAACACTCTGATTCAGCTTCAGGCAGAAGAAATATATGAATCTCTGTTTTTCATTGCAATCACTTGTGCTAAACACCCTAAGCCATTTAAAATAGTACTTACTGAGGAAGAGACTTGGCTCTATCCCATCATAATATAGCCAAGCACCATGACTTTTTTTCTGTTTTTATCAATTCTGTACTTAGAGATTCACTGTCTTTGGAAGAAAGCCTTCTTAATCTTTAGAAATTGTAAATATTCAAGAAAAATTTTATAAACAAATTAATTATACTTGCAGGTAGTCATATTTTGTTTATCAGGAAAAACGAACAAGTGAAACGAACAGAACAAGTAATATATTCATGTATCCTAATGAAAAGAGGAACTGAGTAAGATTAAGGTCTTCTCCAAACTAAGGCATGTTTTTCCCCCAAAGTTCCTGTCAAAAAACTTTTTTTTTTAATTATGTTATGATTATGGACTCTGGATTCCCTTTGATACCTATACACAAGACTTTTGCTCCTCAAACTAATCTGTGTTAGGATAATTTCCAATGATGTCATCCAAAGCTTGAAAGAGTTGGTCTTACCATTAAAATTATCTGGACACTCTTGGTATCCCTGGGATGCAAATCTGTAGTAATGTAGCATTGATACTCAATCAAAAGGTGTTATTCCTCTCTATTATAAGTAGAAATATGTATTTAAATGTTGGCCAATGACCAAATATCTCAGCCTAATTATTGATGAATTTTTTCTCTCTTCCACCCCATAAACAAATAAATAAAAAGCAAATTGGAAGTCTCTGGTTTGTTCACTAAGATGGTGTATTTCTGATATGTAGTTTCTATATTTGACTCATATCTAGTGTTCTGCCATCTTTCCAGGAACATAGGAGCTGAGATGTCCGTAAGAATAACATGTTGCTACTTCTGCAACAATAATGGCTGCTTTAATTTAGAAATCTCTTATTTGTATAAAGACTTGTGGGAATAAGGGCCAAGTAAAAATGTTGAGGGGTTAAAGATAGAATCAGTAAATGAGTGTAGTCTCAATATGCTACATGAACAAATCAATAGCAACAGCAGCAATTAGCTTTAAATTTGAAGGTCATTCATGTAAATTTTCACTATTCACAAAACATCACAGGCATTTGTAGAATAATTAATTAGAATGTAAAGTAAATAATATTGAAACAAGTTTGTGGTTAGGAGCAAATCTGTTTAGTATTTTCTTCAATTGAAAAGACTGTTTATTTTAAAAAATATTTTGTGGAGAGCACCTGGTATCTTACCACCACTTTTTGAAGTCATCACTGTCAGAATGCTCCCTTATGTCCATGGCTGCTTTATCAGGATCAGACCACTGCCTTGCTTGGCAGAGTGCCTTCCTAGAGCCTGAACATGGACTTGATTGTTTCTCCACTTGCTTTCCTTGACAGAAATACAGTTTGTGCCTAAAATATCTTTGCCTACCACTTCCATCCAACACTACTCTTCCATTTAGCTAGAACCCTATCAGACTTTGTACAGTATCTCTGCAGACCAATCAATGTCAGAGTATCAGTCTCCTTGGGTTCAAAGAGAGATACATGCCCTCTTTTCAAAACTGAACCAGAAACTCTCCAATGGAAACAAACAAGAATTGCAAGCATGCAGATCTTAGGTAGGACAGCTACAATTGCATTTCTACAGGACTGTACAAAGCAAATTCTTGGCCTCAAGGAAGAAATCAATTTTCCAAAATAGCTGCAAACTCAGCTCCCAGCAAAACTGCTCCCTATATTTCATTTTCATGATGAAAGTGATGCCACAGAGAAATAGATATTTGACAGCTAGAAAGCAGATTAGGACAAATGTAACTAAAAATGCATACACATTCCAAAGGAGACAAAAAGAAATTAAACTGATGTGTGAAATCTCATATATATAGATAATAGATAAGTATTATTTATTTATTTTTACTTCTTATGAGTTAAATGAGGATCATGTTTTTAGTTAAGGATGAGTAAAATAAAATAAAATGGTTTTTCAGGTTATCTTTAGTTTCATAATCATAAATTACAGGTGATTTGTCTGTGATCAAATATAGTCCCACTCTCTCTATATATAAGTGCATAAGCATATAGAATATTTACTACCACTATTATAATCAATGTGACTAATAAAGATAGTCCTTATTTAGCAACTAACAGTGTCTTTTCATAGTTATAATGGTGATGATGAGGCAGAGCTGGCATTTTAGCGGTACAGCGTGCAATCTTGAAGCTCCAAGATTGTCCCTGATATCTCTGTTTTAGTCCCACCGGACCTAAACCATCCTGTAGAGATGGTGACTGAGGAGGGCACATCCCTTGACCTTACAAGGGCATGACTTGCTGTTGGGGTGGCATGCCTTCCTTTGGTATAAGGGAACTAAAAAATAGGGGTATTTTAGAAGCCATTATATTTGAGAGGCATTGTTTTTTAATTGGGAAAAGATAAAAAGACAATATTATTTAAAAATTCCATTATGGATATCTACCATTGAAGTTTTTTCTTATCCAATAATATATAAAAAGGAACAAACAGTTAGATATGGTGAGATATTGAATGAAAAGGATGAACTTAAATCTATGCAAGCGTTGGACGAACAAGGTGTAAAAATGAATTGGTTTTCATATTTGCAAATGCAATCTAGATTTGACAAAGATGTGAAAGCAGAAGGTATTTATGATAAATTAATTGACTTAGATGAGATTTTGATGAGTACTAATGAAAAGGTAATTTAAAAACTTTATGGACACTTATTAGAATTTAAATTGGAGGAGGAACAAGTTAAAGAAACGATGATTGCTTGCAGGAAAAATTTTGGATATGGGATTGATTTAGAAAAATGGCAAAAATTGTGGTCTCAAAATTATAAAATGACAGTGTCAACTGCATATAAAGAAAATTTGTGTAACATGTTTTACAGGTGGCATCTACCCCCCACGAGACTTGTGAGACTGTTTAAGAATAAATTGGGTAAATGTTGGAAATGTCATCAGATACCTGGTTCATATTACCATATGTGGTGGACATGCTCAGATGCAAAGAAATACTGGAGTATATTTCCACACATGGTTGGAAAAAATGATAAAACAACATATAGACTTTAAACCAGAGATCTTTTTATTGGGAATTATACCAGAAATATACAACAAAGAGTTGAAATATTTGATTGTAAATGTATTAACAGCGGCTAGGATTGTATTTGCTAAGAATTGGAAAAATGATAAAATACCTTTGCAGGAGGAAGTTATTAAGAAAATTATGGATTTGTTGAAATGAGTAAATTGACATTTGAAATTAGAGAACAAGAAGAAAAACAATTTTATAGGATATGGGATTTGTTTTATCAATGGTTGGATAAAAAGACATGGTAATGTAATAGACTAGATAATTCTGTGATAGAAATTTAATAGATTGATATAAAACATAATATAAACATATATAACCATTGGTTGAAAATATTTATTTTAAGATAAAATTTGGAATATCTCATATAAAATGATGGAATAGTTTAGTTATGGAGGATTAATAACTGATAAATATATGTTGTTGATACCATGATGTTTTACGATGTAAAAAATAAAATAAAATTAATAAAAATATATTTAAAAAAAAAGAATCTAGTCAACTAACAGTATTATCTTGTCATTAGATAAAAGTCAACAGAATTCAAAAGGAGCTGGACTTAAATCTGTTTGTAGTTATGTAGAGACTCTAGGCTGATTCCTCTTTTAATTCCTTCCCCAGGTTCTGTCATTCCTTCTCTATTAAGGTGTAACAAAATATCTTTTATTGACATTCACAACTACAGTGAGCATTGGGCTTCTTGACAAAGAAACATAGGAGAACCCAAAAACCCATATGTTTACAGATGGTTTTTTGGGTTCACTGAAGCAGTGTAAATTATTATAAAAGTGGTCACTCATGTCCTGCTCATCTCCCAACTGGACTACTACTACCACCTTTACATAAGACTACCCTTGAAAAGTATCCAGAAGCTGGTGCAGAATATGGCCACACGAATTATATTTAATGCTCAAAAAGAAGGGCACATATGATACATTTGCCCTCTGAACTGCATTGGGTACCAGTGTGCTTCCAGATCCAATTTAAGATGGTGGTAATTATCAATAAAGCTCTACATGGCATAGGGCCAGGCTACTTATAGAATCAGCTCATCCCACTCAGTTAGGCAAGGAAGATATGCAACAGGCCCCATCAGTCAAAAAATTTCAACTGGTTGGACCTTGGGGAAGAGCCTTCTCTGAGGCCCTACATTGTGAAATATTCTGCCTTCAGAGATGGGAAAAGCCCCCAATCTCTTGGCCTTCCACAAAGGGGTCAAAACTTGGTTGTGCAGACTTGTGTGGAGGACATAGAAGCAACCATATGGCAGGCTGACTGGCCCCATGAGAAACACACATCCATGTTTGTGTTAACAATTGCGAAGTCCCTATCTTGGAATTTTTTGAACCTTTTTGAAATTTTGTATATTTTTATAATTTTAAAACTTTTCAATCTTATATTAATTCTTATTTTAATGTCAGTTTTATTGATTATATTATATATCACCTAAAACCGATTTCTGGAAGAGATGGGCAGTTAAGAAATAGGATAAACAAAAACAGTTAGTGTAAACTGTAAATGTGAGTTACAATGCAGTACGGAAGCAGTGCAAATTGTAACCTCATGTTTACAACAGGAATATAGAATCTGATAATAACAGGTTGACCTTACTATGGGGTGATTCAACATCTCTACATTCTGTTCTTCTAACTAGACTCAAAATGTCTTTTTCTATTGATAGTGGCACTTGCTAACATAAAAAGTATGTAAGGGTAAGGGTCTTAAAGGGGAGGAACATCCTAAAGCTCAGCCTAGACAAGACCAAGTGTCTTTGATTTCAGCAATCTTCTGATTATAGAGATTTAGCATCTTTATTCCTGATAATGTTGCATTTCTTTGGAGTTTTTCATGGACCCTTAGTTCCTGCTCAATAAGCAGGTAGCATTCCTGACCAAACCTTTGCAAAACTCCATCCCTGTGCACCAACTGCATCCTTTTCTAGATCAGGAGGCCTTTCTCATAATCACTTTTATCCAAGTTACCT
>BLBF01000022.1:25905674-25927169 GCA_015471245.1 Laticauda colubrina | reverse complement strand
GATGCCAAAGGCGTTCTCCACCACCCGCCTTGCCCTGGACAGCCTGTAGTTGAAGATCCTCTCTTCACGGGTGTGGCATCTGGAGGTGTAGGGCTTCATGAGGTAGGTTGTGAGGGAGAAGGCATCATCCCCCACGATGAAGTAGGGCACATCTTGCGTGTCATTGGGCAGGGGGTCTGGATCTGGGAAGCCCACGATGAGGTTGCGTTCCAGCCCCTCCTTGAGATGACTGGCATTGTATAACTGGGCATCTGAACATGAGCCGTTGCCTGAAGCATCGATGTACTTGAACTTGTAGTCAGCATTGACCATGGCGAAGATGATGATGCTGAAGAAGCCCTTGTAGTTGAAATAAGTGGACCCCGACTTGTCTGGTGCTTTGCAGGCCACGGGCTTGCCATCTATGGCTCCAACGGTGTGAGAGAAGTTCCACCTCTGATACCACTGCTCTGCAACTTTCTTCCATCCTTCTTCAGTGGAGGGGCACTGGAAGAGCTCCTCCATGTATTCTTCAATGATGGCCTGCACCACTTCTCTAAACCACAATGCTGATGGTGTTGTGTGGCACCCTCCAGCTGTACTGCATGCTCCTGTAGGTGGTCCCTGAGGCCAGGTGGTGCAGAGTCAGTACCACCTTGGGCCCAGGTTCCAGGCTGGGGCGGAATTTGGTGCTCTGCTTGGTCAACCTGGGTGTCAGCCACTGCACAAGTTCGTCAAACATGGCTGGAGGCATCCTCATGAAGTTCTGGAATGCACAAGAGTCTTCATTCCTGAGCTCCACCATCAGCTTGTTGTACAGTCCGTACTGTGCTCTTCTCCCGATCCATCTTCGGACCCAGACGCTTCTTGGCCGCCTCCTTTTCTTCCCGTAGTAGAGTTCACAGAGCCTGTAGATGGCTTTGCACTGTTGCAGAACGATGGTGGCTACCAAAAGGAGTTTGTTACGATCCATGGTGGACATGACTGGATGCTGTGGAAGAGCAAGAGCCAGATGAAGGCTGCAGAGGTCTGCACAGCAGGGCTGCTGGTCTGAAAGTGAGATCCAGATGTGTTGCTCCCCCTTTTTTATAGGCAATATAGGTTTTCCACTTTGTGTCCCTTTGCATCCTCTAGGCATCCTCTAGACATCCTTAATATCCAAGATAGGTCCCCTCTGCGAACGTTTTTTCCGTTTTAAATGCTTTCTTTGCGAGCTGCATCTGCTTTCTTCCTTTCTCCGTCCGTGCTACTAACACTGTGCGTCTGTTCTGCTTCCTCCCTGTGTCTGTTTACCGCTGGAATGGATGCGAGTTGCGCGGATGCACAGCGGATACCTAGCGGATATAACGGATGCGTAACGGATGCAGAACAGACGTGTTGGATACATTTTCCGCTCAAACATTTTGAGCAGCTCAAAACCTTTTGAGTGGATGAAATGTCAATAGACGGATGCTGGACGGATAGAGAGGATGAAAAACGGAGGCAGTGAGTACAGAACGGAAGCATCGCATTAACCAACGGATGGTAAGTGTTTATCTCCATTTTACATCCTCTTTCCATCCGTTGGTGCAGTGTGACGGGCTTTATAATATATTGCTTGCGTTTATATGAAATGTTAGCATTTTCATGCAAAATCTTTCAAAAGAAATTGCTAAAATCTTGTACAATATGTGTCTCAGAATTTTGGGTATTTTAAAAACAATAATAATTTGGAGGCACTGATGTCATTTCTAAGAAAGATCATAAAAATGGAGGCAATTTCTGTTTCAGGTTATGACTATACCCCTAAGTAAACATTTAGCTCCAGAGATCTCAGTTTTTAAAAAAGGGATATACTGAATTCTGTTCATTTCCATTCTAGATCATTTTGAAGCACTGCACTGTGCAAACCATGCAAATGTTTCAGCACAGCAGCTTGTTGATTTTATGAGGCATCCTTTGCTGTGCAGCTAGAATATGCTGGTAAGGAAGGTGATAATGCAAGTTTTCCTTTTTACTTCTAAAAACACATTGCTTCCATTCCATTATGAAAATGTAAGAATAAATAATAGGGAACTATGTTCCAGATTAAATGATATGTAAATTTATCAACAATACACAGTTGCTAAATTTAAATGGTAGACAATGACAGAATTCCCATCTGTTCTGGGAAAGAGATCAATTCACACTTCCATAAGAAAAAGTACTATAATTACCTTATTAGCCATACTGATGCCTTTTAATTCTATGACAGCTCTTCCTAACTGTATCATCCAGTTTTATTCAGCTTAACCTAGACATTTAAACATTTTTAGTCCAATTCCATTCACTTGTTCAGCTATCCAGATATCCAGCATCAAAGCAAAGACATAAAAGATCAAATTGTTAGTCAAATCTGATTTGGCCATGTACAGAAAGTAGTGCTTAAGCGTCTTAAGCACTTATTAATACATAATAATATGAACACTAAGAAAAGTCTATTTTCCTTGGGAAGAGAAATTACTTTGATTGTATATGGATAAAAGATCTGAATGCTTTTAGCCACATTACTCAAGAGAAAAAGAGAATATATACAAGAAGTGACATGACTTCCTTGGCCTTGTGTGTTTTGATTTTATAAGCTTTCAATCATTCACACTTATTCATTACAGAATGAGCTCTTTGTGTGCTTTGCATGTGAAAGACGTTTAGCTCCAACCCTTAGTAATTTTAGACAGGGGATGGAAAGACTGGCTATTGCTACAAAAATTTTCCTACAGAATTATGCTTGATGTAGGAGCTTTAACTCCAAGAAATCTCAATAACAATCAAGTTTTTTGACGTTTTCCAAATTGAAGAAAGCTAGGGGAGACAAACCTGAACTATATGGACCATTAGCTGTATGTAATCTATTCGCTAAAAAATTAGCTGCAAGCTAATTTGACTAAATTTGGAAGGGTCTCAGCTTACACATGTAAAAGTGTACATAACCTAGCAGACTTAGCTAGGGCTGAAGGAAATGACTTAGATGACCTCTATCAAGGAACCGTGAATTTGCTTTGAATTCCTAGACATCTTTATCTTGCTATTCAATGACTATACTTCTGACAATGGTACATAAACTTTGAAACTCATCTCATAGGCGTCATTAACTTCTTTACTTAAGCACATTTTTATACTGCCTATGAATTTGCAGTTTAAACACTTTGATGTTCTCCCACTTTCCCTTGATGAAGGATAAAATTTATCATTCAAAATCACTGAAGTCACTATCAGCAACTCACCTGCCCACATCCCTGACCTTAGTAACATTCATCAAATTCCAAATGTTGGAATTGGGACAATTGTATGTTTTACCATCAGTTTATTTTATTTTTGATTAAAATTATATATTGCCTTTCCTCCAGAAACTCCAAACAGTATACATCAGTGGTTTTCAACCTGTGGTCCATGGACTCCTGAGGATCTGCAATGTCATCACAGGAGGTCCGCAAAGCTTGAAGAAATGTTATGATTTAAATCTTGAGTTAAGTCTTGGGAGTCCATGGCCACAAAAGGTATTTAAAGGGGTTCTGTGGTGAAGGAAAGGTTGAGAACCACTGATATACATAATACTCACTCCTCTAATTTTTCTTAACAACAATAACCCTGTGGGGAGATTATACTGAAATACTGTCCAGCCCAAAATCATCCAGATTTAAATGGCATTTTAAGAATTTGTGATCTTACACTTTATTTGTTGGTTGTCTGGGCTGTGAGTTAAAAACAGTTTTTCGAAGAAAAGCTTTTTTTAATCAGTGAAGATTTTTAAAAACAGCTTACAGCTGAAATTCATTCCTGTTAAATTAAGTGGGTCAGTATTCTCCCTGCCCCCATATATACTTCTTTTTTAGTCTAATTTCAATGGGCTATATGTATCATTAAGAAAGAAATTTAGATAAACATACAAATTAAAATGAATGTTTTGGGACTTTCTTAATTATATCTGTTACTCTTGAAGATTACATAGTTGCCAGGCTATTTCTAAAAGCAGTCTTTTCTCCTCCTTGCCTTTTCTCACCATTCTGTCCCTATCACACATTCTCAGTATGAGTGATTTAATGTGAGCCGAGGACTTTGACTGCAAATTCTGCAATTTCTTAATGATGATGATGTTTTTTCCCCTAGAACATAGCAGATATAATGAGCATTAAAATGCTTTGTGAGGCTCACATTATTCTTTTATTAGCCTGACTATCAAAATCAATTACATTTTTGTGCTTGAAAGTTGACATGCTGATTAATGCGCATTGTAAGAGCCTTTTAAAAAATATCACCCCAAAACACCCAGAATGTGCACATTATACATTTCTAAACTTCTGTATCTAGGTGGTTTTGTCCTCTACATAGCTACCTCATTTATATGATGAAAACAGCACCCTATTTGATCTATTGGGAATTAACAAGATATGTATAGATAAAGACAAGGAATATTATCAGGGCTGGGATTCTACAGGTTCACTACCTATTCTCTAGAACCAGTTGTTCACATTCTTAGCAGTTTGGAGAACCGTTAGAAGAAATTACTGGCCTAATCCTGTAAGGAAGGCAGGAAGGAAACATTCTGGTGTTGCTTACAGAAACTGCCTCTCCGTTAACCCTTATTACATTCTTGGCAGGACTAAGCTTCCTGTCTCTGGAATGTCTCTGGAGTTTTTTCCCCCTCCTTTGCTGGTACTTTGCTTGTGTAGAGTGACCATTCAAAGTTATAATGGCACTGAAAAAAGTGACTTATGACTGTTTTTCACACTTATGACTGTTGCAGCATCCCCACAGTCATGAGAGGCCGGGAAGGAGATGCGTGCCTCAATGCGAGTGATATTGAGTTGGCCACACCCAGCCAGTCACATAACCACCAAGCCATGCCCACCAACTAAGCCACACCCATAGAACTGGTTGTTAAAAAATTTGACTCCCACCCCTGAATATTATCCAAAGTTTTAACAGTCATAAAATCAAATCATTTTGACTGCATTTCTGCAATCTTTTCTCAGACTGAATACCATTTTCATTACATTAAAAACAGTTCTGTTGAACACACACACACACCCCTTTTTAAGATCCTTATTAATATAGGCAATTTTGAAGGGTTACAAAATCTTTCCTGAGCTTTTAAACTGTCTAACAAAAAGCTGATGGAAATTCAAAACAAAGCAAACTGATATTTTGATATTTTCTAAGCCTTTCATTGAACTATTGGGTGTTCTTTTGATATGGATCTTGATTAGAATTATGTTGCACTGACTCCTGCAAAATAAATGAGCTAAAGTTGATGTACAAAGTTATTTTCTAATTTATAACTGCAAATTAATACCTTTATTGTGAAGTGTCATCTCCTCATAAAGGTTCTTAAAAGGAATGTCCAAATAGAGCTTTGTTATGAATATTTTCTCCAAAGTAAATCCTAAATTCAGTGAAACTTATGTGAAGGAATGTCTACATAAGACTACAAACCAGAGCGTTAGCAATACAGGTAGTACTTAATTTATAACACAATTGGGATCAGAATCCATTGAAGATGAGGCAGTCACAAAGAAAATCATCACATGATCTGACCCAATTTTACAACAGTCATTAAGCAAATTGTTAAATGAGTCCAGATCCTCAATGGACATATTTTGGCTGGCAAAAAAAATTACAAACATATAATCACAAGATGCTGCAAAAAGTTGTAAATGCAAGGCAATTGCCAAGCATCTAAATTATGATCATATGACTGCAGGGATAATGTGATTCTTGTCAGTTTGAGTACCAGTTGTAAATAATTTTTTCCAAGGCCATCATAATTTAAAACCATTATTAAACTAACAGTCATAAGTTGAGGCCTACCTGCACTTGATTTTATTAACATAGAATATTTAATTTAAAAGGGGGTGGTGGAATCTTTACGCTTCCTATTTTTTTGAGACAAAAATAGTTGTACTCACTTGTAGTCTGAAGTGCAAGGCTGACTAAGTTATTTCAGGATTTGAGGCAGAACAATACCATGAGTATTTAAAGCAGTAACAATCATATAATTGACTAATTTTAGACCAGAGGTGTTCAAGGTTTTCTGTGTTAAATTCTGTCCCTAACCTTTAAATGACATGGTGTGGTTATAAGGATGAGACCAGAGTGAAAACGTAACTTAATTAGAATTATTCTTCATATAAAGTCATTCATCTGACTATTTTCCCCTTCTAAAAGATTTAAATTCATGATTTTGTAATAAACTTTAGAAGACTCTGAAAGCTTTGTTGTTTTAGGGAGTGCCATATGAGCTTGCAAACCTTTGCTTTATGCCTTGGACTGAATGCCCTGAAGATGTATCCTTAACTAGTATTTCCCCTCTTCCATGCTTTGCAACTACTTCTGTATTACTACAATCCAACTAATTCAAGTGGATAAACCTTTGGGAATGAACACTAATTTGTTATTGAAGTAGATACCACATTTTTCCAAACAAAACAAAAAAGCATTTATAACTCTGAACATGTCAGACTAGCCTTACATTATCAGGTAGGCTTTAAATGAGAAGAGAGAAAGGATACTAGACCAACCAGAATCAACCTGGCTAATGTGTTACCATTTTGCTGTTTCCCATCATCTGTTCCCGACCACCAATAAGTCATTGAGGTACCATCTGGACTGCATCATCTGTAGCTTCAATTCTGCGGTTCAGCCTTGACTGCATAGTTGATTCAGTATACAAATATAAAGGACATTTTGCTGCCCAATCATGAGACACAAAAATCAGCTGCCTAGAGAGCAACTTCACTCTGCCTAACAGTCAGGCCAGTTTGGCTGAATAGAGTTTGTAGTCATGTGAATGTCTGCTGATTTTGGCTCTCAGCACTGAAGCTATTTTTTTAACTAAGTCTACAGCTGCAGCAAAAAACGAAACCCAAACAAAAGCTTTGATCACAAGCAGTCAAAAATGCAAGACACCCCTGCGTATCTGCAAACTGTTTAAGCAAATGAACAGCTGCACAATTATTCTTTTCATAGCCATCAGAAGTGCCAATGGTGAAGCAATATTACAAGATGTTGATACAGCATTAATCTATAAAGTCACAAAGGAATTTTTCCACTATTCCCACAAATATTTAAAACCCTATAAGCCACTATACAGCTTCAGCTTTCCCTTCCCCACATATTTGTCAACTGATTGTGTTTTATTTTCAGCTCTATGTTACTGTTCATTGATTTTCTTTATAACTAACTATTCTGGCAACACTGTTGGCCATCTTAAAAGCATTCAGATAGAAGGCATGAAATTAAATTGCAGTAATAAAGAAGTAATAAATACTTGCCATGCAGGGAATATTTTTTTCTGATATTTTTGTAGCATTATGTACATTCAGCAGAAGGAGGGACATGCTCTCCATCCTCTCTTTGGCTAAGGGGAAAAATAGAAAATGCCGCTTCCAGAAATAAAAGGATACAAGATAAAATGTGGACTTAACCCAGCAGACGATGACAGTCTTTGGCATGTCACATGGCAATAATATGTCTTGTAAACGTGACACAATCTGTGGTTTAGAATGGCTCTATTCTCCTTTTTTCTTCTACATTTTTCTTTTGGTTATGACTGTGAATCAGCTTATTCATCAGGTGATAAATACTGCAATCCTCAACATGTTTGTTTAGAACTGTGCTCCACTTGAATGGGTTAGTTTTTGGAAATTTGCCTGACTAGGTTTTGGATGCTGAAACAGATGCCACTCTTTAAAAAAAGAGAGGTGGATATCTCTCACAAAAAGAAAAGATGGATGGGATGATGAATGGCATGTTAATGATTATCTGAGAGAATTATTAGTGACTAGATATTCAGCTTTGCAGGTAACTGGATATGAGTATATTTGATGAATATGCTTATCATTCTAGATAGGTTTTGCATACTGCTGGTGTTTTTCACAGCTTGCTGTCCAGTGGCAATATGGTATGAGATGACTGAGGAACTTGTAGAGATATCTGGAATTCTTTTGAACCTGTGGAATTTGACAAAAGTGGATAGGTTTCTTAATAGTATGAATTCAGCCATCTTTGGGCTAGATTCTTGCCCCTCATGGCTTGTTCAAATTGCAAAGAAGGCAACAGAAGGCTGGACGTGAAGAGTGCTAAATATTTCAAGGAAGGAGGTAATGTTCACTACCATGGCACTACCATGGCTATGATACTCATTTTTAATAACTGTATCCCAGCCCAAGAGGAAGTATAATAGAGGTCCTTATATCTATTATCTTGTAAGCAATTGACAAATCAAATAAATCAAGTAAATAAATAAATAACCAGAATCCATAGACTATAAGAGATGAATGGAAGAGATGAACAAGCTAAAATTAAATCCTGGAAGGATGGAATATCAAGAAACATATGAAACCAGCTTTGTTTTGGTTCTTGGTTGAGACTGTGTACTCTCTAGGAGCTGGAACTTTGATATTGTAGGATTTCAGATTGCATACCAGCCTTTGCATATGTGTGAAACTATTTTATGCAGACAACTACTTTATGTCATGGATGACTGACTACCAGTTCACCTATGTCACCAGCATGAATGAGAGGATGGAAGGGCTGCTTGGTGGCCAACATTTTAAGGTGTCAATTGAATAGGCTAGCAAAGATTCTCATTTAAATGCTTCACCTATCATAGATGCAT
Source organism: Laticauda colubrina (assembly GCA_015471245.1). Lineage (NCBI taxonomy): Eukaryota > Metazoa > Chordata > Lepidosauria > Squamata > Elapidae > Laticauda > Laticauda colubrina. The sequence goes on along the minus strand of BLBF01000022.1, from coordinate 25,918,555 downwards.
TTGCTTGCTTTAAACAAATCAATATTTTTTCAGCCCTTAAGAACTGGCATGCTTATATTGTCTTGTGTAAAAATTAATGACCACACCTGCAAAACGTTTTATGCACCTTAAAGCACTATATAAATGCTAAGTATCTGTTTATTATTCTGGTTAACTTTGCTATGCATCTGTACCATTTGTTTTCTCTGAAATGTTGTTAGGGGATGAGGTGTTGCCTTCTTCTTTCAGCTACCTCTAACCTTTTGAGAATATAAATTAAAACATGTATAGCATTAGGAACAGGAACTCTTGGCTCAGTTCTACAATTTTCACACAGATTCTCTAAATGATACTGAGCTTCCTGGCAGATGCATTCTTCCCAACTTAAATTTGGAAGTTATTTCCAAGCCACTTATATTAAGGCTAGGTCAGTGAGCTACATTGAAGACAGTATCCTCAATTCTTCAGGATAGTAACTGATAGATTTCCAATTTTAATTGTTCAAAAATTATTGGTTATGGTAATCATATTTGGCTTACAAATTATTATCTTTCAAAAAATTCCAGTGTTGATATGTTTGTGTAGCTCTGTGATGATAATTCTTTAAACTTTTAAAAACAATCCTTCCTAGTATTTCACATCTCTGCCCACTTTCTGCTCATTTTAATGAAGGCATCAAATCCTGTGCATGCCTCTGTTTTCCCAGATTAAAGATTAAAACATATAATCCACTGACAAAGTTATTACAATATTCCTGAGAAGATCCAGTGCATAAACCAAAGCACAAACATGACTTGTGCATTTCAGCAGAGCCATACCCTTTCTCCATGCTCAGAAATCTAGCATAACTTTTGGACTCATCATCATACCCCACTCCCTCTGTTGAGAGAGGGCTGTTCAACTTTAATGTAGATGGTCTCTTTTGACTCCTCTTTCAAACCAATGGTGGATCAAAGAGAAACAGAGGGGGTGGAATACTATTCCATTACCTCCTGTTGACAATACAGTCCTGTCAGCAGTTCCAAGAAGGTTCACTCCCATTTGCGTGGGTGATCCCAAGGGTACAGATAAACCTCCAAGTGGCCTCACAATTCTCCGAAAGAGTGCTAACAACCAGATGACTGCAAGGAATGAATCCTTCCATCCTCCACTATTCAGCCAGAACTAAAGAAGCTTCTTGGATGGGAAACAAAATGTTTTTTAAAAAAAATAAAATCCAGTTGCCTTTTGAAAAAGCACCTTTGGGGTTTTGACCTCATCTTACACATTCTTTGCCCTGACCCACTTTACCTGCGCATAATCAAAGCCTGCATTTCTACATGTAACATAGAAGATATATTTTAAAAGGGATTGGGATTTGATCCCACCATCATGCCCACCATCTTGATTTTTCTGACTACCTCTGCAAAAGCATCTGAGTTCATTCCTGTGAACTTGTACAGTTTAATTTCCATTTTTCAGCATGAACTTAAAATAACATAATCAATAGCAATAAAATAAAGAATTATGTTTTTAATACATAAGTGACTGAGAATTGAAAACAACCTCTGAATAAAAGGGGGAAAAATTGGGGTGAAAGTTAATTAGCATCTGACAGCAATTGTTTTAATTTGACATATTTGTAAGTAGTATTTTAAAAGAAGCAAATAGTGAAGGCTAATATAATGATATATAATTGATTTTTTTAATCCATACAGAAAAAATAGAAGTTGACACAAATCTAACACTATGACAATGTACATTCAGAAAGAGACATTGCAGGTTACACCAATAATAGATCCAAATGTATATCCTGTATAATGCATTGGATACTAGTTTTCTCAAAATGATTAAAATCTGAAGAATTAGCACTTTCTTGTTATAGGCCTTATTTTTCATCTTCATTTAATCCATAGGCTAATGTAAAAATATGTACATTTCCTTAACAATGCAGTTTGCAAAAGCTTAACTGGAAAAATATAGTACAATGGGCCTGAATTGTATCCAGTCAAATCTGTATCCTAAAATGGTTTTCTATCAATCAGGTATTTTTCAGATATATTGGATGCACAAGTCCTATAATTCTCTGTGTTGTTAAGGAGTATGGACAATAGATGGAAAGAAATTCTGCGACTAATAGTCCCATCATATCTGGAAAACAGTAAAAGCGCTTTCTGGAGGGTTTTGGGGGTATCTTGGAGAGAGGGGGGGGGGAGGGAGGGAAGAAGGGAAATGACCATACATTAAAGGTATCATGGTTCTATTGCCAGAGACAAATGGGCTCTATGATCTAATCTAGGCACCATACTAAACAATAGCCTACTTGGCCATAGCTTGTTAAATAATCCAAAATTAGATGGATACATAAACACATGGTCATGTTCAGTATTCATTCATCAAATGATATTGAAATTAGTGAAAACTAATTTCAATATCATTTTAGTTTAATGCATTGTGTGAACAGAGCCTATATTTGGGGGTGATGGAAATGACTAGCTTTCCCCCAGCCCTACATTTAGTAAATTTAGAAGAACTGGCAGATTCTTCACACAAAAGGAAATCTCACATTTTAAATGATGGTGACTTACAGTGGCAAGCTTTTGGACATCTTCATCAGATGCTCCCAGAGAGGCCAAGCCAATCTCTTGAGAAAACTGGGCAAATTTGGGATCAGCAAGCAGAGGTACATGTCCCAGGAGTTCATGGCATGTATCCCTGCCACAGGAAAAAAAATGCAATGTTAGTGCATGCCTGAAAATATTGTGATATAAACTCACATAGAGCACTGCAATAATTCCCAAATTATTAAGTATGTTCTTTTTCAAAATAGAAGACTATCATTGAAGGTTGCTTCAAAGGTTGAATCTTTTGTTTGAAGCAGTAAAACAGCATATTTATTTCTTTATTTTTCTTCTCTCTCTTATATTGTTTAATTTTTGACAAAGATCTAAAAGACATAAAATACCAACTAGTTTTCATGGAAATAAATGCTTCCATTTAATTTTTTTTAAACCTTCTTTCTGTTCATAGCTTTTTAAAAAGCTCCCATTGTCTCTTTGCACAAGCAAAAAATAGTGTTGGCATTACAAATGTGTGTTTGTGTGTGGGGGTGTTGGTGCTGATGCATTCATTTCTACACTCATCTGTATTTTTTTGAGTACTATATTTAGTTCCCCATTATATTTCTGACAATCTGCCCTCAGTCAAGACAATGAGTTATTCATACCAACCTATCCATTTTTGTTCATTAGATCACAGGTGTATATGTCAGGATCAGAACAATTAAGTAACTATGTGTGAATATGAAAATAGAGGAGTTAAGAAGCCTGTTTTCCCAAATGGTTTTCTTTTTTTTATTGTTTTACAATATAGAACCAGTGTGAGGAGGTTTATGATTAAGTTTAAATCTTACAGATTTAGCATTCATTTTTGGTTCTGAACTGCCACCTTGTGTTTTTTATAAAAGACTCCACTTTTGGGAATAAGCTTGTCTCCTTACTAAATAAACATGATCTAAACTCATGATTCAAATACATACATTTAGTTTATCTTTACAACATCCCTTTTTTTTCACTAATGAGGCTTCCTCTAAGAGAGGCAGTTTGGTCTAATGATTAAGGAGACTGACTTTTTGGTTCCATCCTACACCAGCTGGTATGACTTTGGGCTGGCTACTCTCTCAGCCCAACTCATCTTACAAGGTTTCTGTTGTGGGAAAAAATAGGAGGAGGAAAGAGTACTAGGTATGATTGCCATCTTAAGTTATTTAAAAAAATAATAAAGAAGGAAGAAAATCTTTAAAAACCACTTTTTGGGTGAGTGTGTTGGTTGGTTGGCTGGCTGATTTCTATTTATTCACCTATATTGAATATATGACTCTTTATAATTAGGATTTCCAGTCAGTATGTTCAACATATTGGTCCACACCTATCCTAAAGGAAGTGTGTGAATGAACACTCTTGAATAGAAATGGAATTGCCTTCAATGATTTCAAGACTTGATATCCTGATACGTTTTCTTTTCAGGAGCAGTATTGATCTGAGCAGCAGAATTCATGACCCTCAAGAGTTTTGCAGCGCTTCAGTTCTTACATTACCAAGCAAAAGAGTGACAACGAATCTTTGCTCCTGAAAATGAAATGTCGTGTCAAAAAAAGCCAAGCTAAGTGACTATAGGCAGGAAGTCCAGAAACCTAACAAGAGTGAAATAAAGTAGAATGCCCTAAATGACAGCGATTCAGTGCAACATTTTATCACTAGTTTCACTAGTTACTCTTAAATTATGTTTACTTGTGAGAGCTTTATTTGCTTGGTCTGTTAAATGCATTTTGCTTCTGCTATTTCTGAATGTTATCCCATCTCTCATTTAAAATGATGCAACTTATTTCTGGATGTGGCCAGATCCATCATTGGTGATGGTCTAGCCTGTTTCCAGATTACTCAGAAATGAATTAATACAACTTCTTAATAAGCAGAAAGTGTCTGCTTACTAATTCCCCAGCAGCAGAGCAGCATTTTCATTTTAGTCACCCAGAAGCAAGACAGATATTTTTTTGAGTTTTTGGATACCATATTTAAGTGCACATAAATCATGACATTGTCATGATAAAAGAAAAAAATATCTCTATAATCCTGTACTATAACATCTGTTTCAGAATTAGCATAGTTTTATTATAATTTAAAGACAACAGTATCTTTAATTCAATATGCACTATGCAGACCTAGGCTAAAAATATTAGATTTGGTGTACTTTGTTAAATATGCATGGTATTTATATCATGGTCTTCTTTTGTCATTGTCCCCAATTGTCTGTCTTTCCAAAATCATTTGGCTGTAGAATCCAGAACTTTGCCCTGCAGTTCAATCCAATATCATTTATCTCATTGTAAATACTGCCCTGGGAAACTATCAAACATGTATATGCAAATCAGCACTACTGAAGCACAATAATCCTAAATGCTAAAGGCTAAACTAAATCTATTGCTGAAAAAAATTGATCTGGCAGGGAAAAAGAGGAGAATTTTTTTTTCCTTTTACTTTTTAGAACTACACTTTCAGCATTTTCTCTTTTTTCTTCTCCCTTTATCTTTCCTTTTCATTCTATTTGAGTTTTGTATGAGTTCTTATTATTGTTAGAACTTTCAATAAAAATATATTTTTTAAAAATTGATTTGGCCTCTAGATAGCAGCAAAGAAATTCAAGAGACCCCAATGGTGCCATTTTGTGCTTATTCAACTTTTTGCCCTTATAGTACATGACACCTTTGGATGTCTCCTGTTCTTATGAATTCATTAAAAAAAACAGCTTTATTGTATCAGCACCAGCAAAGGATAATTGCTTTGGATGACAAAACATTTGGATGATGTCTCCTAGCAAGAGCTGAAAGATATATATTAAAGTAAGAAATAAATTTCCAGTGCAATCCAATGCAATGTTTACTCTGAAGAAGTTTCATTTAATCAATGGGACTTAATCTCATGGGGAAAAAGTATTAGAATTGCAGCCCCATTTATATTATTGCCAAGAGAAGATAATATTTGTAGCTGAGGTTTGAACTATGGGGTATTTGATGCTCTCTGAGCTTGGTTGTTTATTTGTAGTTGTTTTATTATCCAACTAGGTAATGTTATCAATACTAGCTGTCAGCACTGATGATGTGACCTAGTTGGATAACAAAATGTCTGCAAGAAAACAATCAAGCTCAAAGAATATCAATGACCCATATTTTGGATTGCATTTAATAAAGAATAATAAGAAAACAAAGAATATTCAATTGTATCTGGTTGCTTCTTATGCATGGCATGCCCAAAAGTGGGCATTAAATGGAGGAGTGGGTTTCCAGGGTTTTTAGGGATGGAATGCAGAGGCAGAAGTATACTTTTGTGCTCCTCCAACCTTCCTATAACAGAGACAAAACTACAAGAACTAATTTATTTTTTTAAATCCCCCAAATGATGGGAGAGGTCTGACAGTTACAAAAAAAGATGCTGTTTGGTCACCCTTTTTGGACTTCTGAAGTATTTGAAGGAGAAAAGTTTCAAGAATAAATACAAAGTAAAATAAAACTGGCCCTGGCAGAAATAACTATTCCATATGAGCAGAAACTCATCTCCTGAGGCAAAATATGATGGAGAAACTTAAATTCCTTCTCCTAATTCAAGTGGAATTGTCAACTTTCTTGTTCCATACAAGAAAAACTATTAAAAAGAACATTTAAACATCCCATGGTTCAAAATGCAAACTGCTGATAAAAGATGTTATTGTTATTGCTATTTTCTGAGTGATGTTAAAAATACCCAGTAACTGGAGGTTGCTTTATTCTCCCTAAAGTTTATTCCTTATTGAGTTTGTAATTGAATTTTTATCCTGTTTTTCCTCAGGAATCATTCTGGACAGAATGTCTTTCCTCAGTTTTAATCTCATAAACTACTTTCAGCTGAAAATTAGTAAATTGCCCCAAATGACTTATTTAATTCTATCGCTGACTTTAACCTGGGTCTCTTCAGTCCCCCACTCACAAACTGGCAAATATTGTGGAGATTTGCTAAGTGCCCCAAGATGTTTTTGTATGGCATTCAGTGTATCAATAATCACTCGGACTACCACGGCTGGTTTATGCCATTATCTTAATTATCCTAGTAATTGTAATTATTGAAACATAACTATAACTAGCATTATTGTAATTATTGCCAATTATCATATCACCATCTATTAACATAATTATCATTATTATTACTATGCCACCCGACTTTCAGTGACTCTGGAAAAACCAAGCCAGAGTACTGAAGTAAGACAGAAAAGTCATGGAATGAAATCCCTACTGAAAACATTAAGCCAGTCACTCTTTCTCAGTTGAATCTACATTTGCCAAATTATTATGAAGGTAGAGGAGATGTTGTGGACCTGTGTGCCACCTCAGGTTGTATGAGGAAAGGTAAACCCTAATTGCAGTAATGGCTTATCACAAATGATACTCACGGTTCTGGAGTATAAAGGGGATCCGAACCATGGCGTATATACTGGGTACAATGGAAAACTCGATAGGCCAGACCAGCTAAGAAATCACGAGGGGACAAATATCCAGCCACTGGTCTGACTGTGAAACCAGACCTTTCTGAAGTGGAAAACAAATCAGCATTACTCTATTTCATTATGTATGTTTCCATATTCTAACTGATTGATACAAGTAACTATTGCTAGATTTCTTTTAAAATAATTGTTCCTTATTAGCACCACATAGGCTGCTATCCAACAGAGAGATGGGACTTATCTTTGAGTAGTAAAGAATAAGATTGCAATATTTACAAAACAGAGCTTATTTAGCTCATGTAGCCCATTTAGTAGGTAGAGAAACCATGAGGGTCCCTGGCATAAAGGAAAGGAAAGAAACAAAATGAACTTAAACTTAGCACAGAAGAGCAACTACAGGTGAAACTTGAAAAATTAGAATATCGTGCAAAAGTTCATTTATTTCAGTAATGCAATTTAAAAGGTGAAAACTATTATATGAGATAAACTCATTACATGTAAAGCAAGATAGCTCAAGTCATGATTTATCATAATTGTGATGATTATGGATTACAGCCCATGAAAACCCCAAATCCACAATCTCAGAAAATTAGAATATTATATGCAATCAATAAAACAAGGATTGTACACAGAACAATATTGAACTTCTGAAAAGTATAAGCTTGCATATGAACTTAGTACTTGGTTTGGGCCCTTTTTGCAGCAATTACTGCCTCAATGCAGCGTGGCATGGAAGCTATCAGCCTGTGGCACTGCTGAAGCGTTATGTAAGACCAGGATGCTTCAATAGCGGCCTTCAGCTTTTCTGCATAGTTCGGTCTCATGTCTCTCATCTTTCTCTTGGCAATGCCCCATAGATTCTCGATGGGGTTCAGGTCAGGCGAGTTTTCTGGTCAGTCAAGCACAGTAATCCCACGATCATTAAACCAGATTTTGGTGCTGTTGGAAAATGATGGAAAATGAAGTCAGCATTCCCATAAAGCTTGTCTGCGGAAGGAAGCATGAAGTGCTCCAAAATCTCCTGGTAGACGGCTGAGTTGACCCTGGACTTAATGAAGCACAGTAGACCAACACCAGCAGATGACATGGCTCCCCAAATCAACACAGACTGTGGAAATTCACACTGAACTTCAAGCATCTTGCAGTGTGTGCCTCTCCATTCTTCCTCCAGACTCTGGGTCCTTGGTTTCCAAATGAGATGCAAAAATTGCTCTCATCAGAAAAGAAGACTTTGGACCACTGAGCAACAGACCAGGTCTGTTTTTCTTTAGCCCAGGTAAGATGCTTCTGACGTTGTTTGTTGTTCAGGAAAGGTTGGACAAGAGGAATATGACATTTGAAGCCCATGTCCAGGATCCGTCTGTGTGTGGTGGCTCTTGGTGACTCCAGCCTCAGTCCACTTCTTATGAAAGTCTCCAACACTTTTGAATGGCCTTTTCCTGACAATCCTCTCCAGGCTACGGTCATCCCTGCTGCCTGTGCATCTTTTTCTTCCACACTTTTCCCTTCCACATAACTTTCTATTAATGTGCTTTGATACAGCACTTTGGGAACATCCAACTTCTTTTGCAATTACCTTTTGAGGCTTTTCCTCCTTGTGGAGGGTGTCAGTGATGGTTTTCTGCACAACTGTCAGGTCAGCAGTCTTTCCCATGATTGTGATTCCTACTGAACCAGACTCAGGAACCCTTTGCAGGTGTTATGGCTTAATTAGCTGATTAGAGTGGGACACTTTGAGACTAGAATATTTACCCTTTTCACAATATTCTAATTTTCTGGGATTGTGGATTTGGGGTTTTCATGAGCTGAAAGCCATAATCGTCTCAATTATGACACATCACGGCTTGAACTATCTTGCTTTGCATGTAATGAGTCTATCTCATATATTAGTTTCATCTTTTAAGTTGCATTACTGAAATAAATGAACTTTTGCACAATATTCTAATTTTTTGAGTTTCACCTGTACACTATAACAGAGACATGGGACAGGGGACTCCTAGGATGGGAAGATAGCAATGCCATTTGTGATACCATTTGTTCCAAAGGAACACAGGCAAGAAAAGGAAAGTATATTAAACATGTCCACCTCTGCTCAGATTTCCAGATCAATGAATTTTTGAATGCTAGAGATCATCTAAATTAAAGTAAATGAATGAAGAAATAAAAATAAACATGTTGTTGATGTCTACTATTGCCCATCCAACTAAAGAGATGATGTGATAATACCTTCCCAAATGAAACTGCAGATTTTTCAAAGACACATGAAGTTTAAGAAACTTTAATTATTCCAAAATTTATTGGGAGTCAAATTTTATAAGCCTAGATCTTTTAAACTGTTTTACCATGCTGCCAGCTATGTCCTTATCAGGTGGAGAGTAAAAAAAAATAAAAAATTATGAAGAATGAGCAGGACTGAAGGTTGAATCATAGACTCGTAGGTTGGAGGGACTTTGGAGATTTTTTAGTCCAATATCATACCCAAGACTAATAGAAACATTTGTTAATATTACTTTACCACTTAGAGTTTTGATAACCTAGTCCTGATGTATTGTATCATAGGCATTTGCTGAAAGTCTTGTGTATCATCATTGTGAAATCCTGGACAACAGTTAACTGATATGAAATGATGAATGGGGTTTTAGTATTGTGATATAAATTCTGCTCATTTTATTCTTGCATCATGATATTGAATAGAAGTACATAAAGGAGAAATTTTGCAAAACGTTATTATGCACATCTCATCATTTACATAACATTTCAGGTTGCTGTATAAAATTGTATTTAAAAAATAATTAATATATTTTCTATATATTCAAAAGAAAGAAAAGGACAAGTTCAGCCTGACATCAATGATGGGAAAATTCTAGGGCAGTTCATAGAGAAATCAATCTGTACCTTAAAGACAATTTAAACACCTTGAAAACAATTAGCAGAAGGGGTATGAGTTTGGCAAGAATAAACCTTGCCATAACCTTATCTTATTCTTTTGACTAGGTAGTTTCTTTAATTGATCATGAGAACAATTTCTGCAAAGTATTTGACAAAGCACCCCATGACATTGTAATTAGCAAGCATTTAGCAAAGCTTATCAAATGTGCAGATGTCAAAAATTGATTGGATTTTTAATACCCTAAGAGATTATCTTGGTAGGAGATTAAAAATGGTTTCAAAGCAATAAAATGAAATTTAGAAGACAGAAATAAAAGGTTTTCATTTAGGAAATAGAAATCCAATGCACAATAGAGGATAGTAATAATACTTGTGAAAAAGATCTTGGAATAGTAGTTAATTACTAACTGAATATGATTCAGCAGTGTGATAGGTCTAAAGAAAGTCAAATTCAATTTCAAGGTATATCTACAGAAATAGTATTTCCAAATATGGGAAATCATTATTCCACCTTAATCTATATTGCTCAGGTCACATTTTAAGAGTTGTGTCCAGTTTTAGAATATATATTTTAAAATGAGTTGGAACAGAAGAGCAATGAAGATGATCAGGAACTATCAACTAACTAAGATGAAAAATTAAAGAAATCGGGATCAGAAGAGAAAGCTTAATGGGATATCACAGCAATTTATAAGACATAATTTATTTATTTGTTTGTTTATTTATTAAATTTCTTTGCTACTTATCACCCCTAAAAGGTGACTCTGGGTAACTTACAAATTATAAGATATAGGGCATTGTTTGTATGGCACATAAAATAATGGCTTTAATTTAGTACCGTGATGGTGAACCTATGGCACACGTGCCACAGGTGGCACACAAGCCCCAGCCAAGCTTACCTGCATTGCACATGCGTGCACCTCCCAGCTGATTTTTGACCTATTTGAGGCCTTTTTCAGCCTCCTTGAGGCTGAAGGAAAGCCTCTGCAGCCTCTGGAGGCCAAAAAAAGGGCCTTCCAGAAATACCAGAAATGCCTGTTTTCAGCCTCTGGAGGGCCGCTGGAAACCAGGGAAGGCCATTTTTCCCCTCCACGGGACTTGAGGGAAGGCTCTGCAGCCTTTGGAGGCCAAAAAATGGGTCTGTTTCATCACTTCCTGAGGCTGCAGAGGCTTCCTTTGAGCCTCAGGGGGACCAAAAAAGGCCTCAAATGGGCCAAAAATCAGCTGGGAGGCGCGCGCATGCATTGTGAAAGTAAGGGGGGGTGTTACATGCACAGGCACAGGGTGCATGATGCATTGCATTGTGGGTGCTGGCACACGCATGCTGACGCACGTGCACACTTTTGGCACACTACACCAAAAAGGTTCGCCATCACTGATTTAGTAGATTCTCATTGAATGGTAGAAAAATTTCCTAATAGTAAGAGAGGTTTGATAATAAAATCAGTTACCAAGAATATCAATGGGCTGTCCTTCACTGGATTTGTTCAAGGAGAAATTGGATACCATCTTTTGTAGACATCTTAATTTGAATTCCTATGGTGAGGAGGGCAATACATTTCATTGGCTAAATGGTCTTTCTAAATCCATAATTATATAATCCTAAAAATCTGTCTAGAGCTGTTCATTTTAAGCAAAATTTATCCAACATGAGTAATCTCTAGATGTGTACCTAATTCCCAGAAATTTAAATAATCTATTTCCTGGAATATTGGAGATACAATTTGCCTTATGAGAGGCATACAAATTGAATCTTTTCTGAACACACTTTTTTAAGGGGCAGAAGTTAAATCCTCTGACATGGTCAATTTTAACCTCATCCCCCAAATAGTCATATTATTATTAAGAGCATCCTTTGTCCATATTATGAAACCTTCCACAATTTATAAGATTTTATTTTTTCTACTGTTCTACTGTTTTCTATTGTTTCTATCATATACACTACCAGCATGTAAAATACAAATACATGTAAAATCCTCTAGATATGGAGCAGCAACTATTAGATTTTCCTTTGAAATATTTTTTTAAAAAATCTTTATTGAGATATAACAGGCTCCGTACAATATTTTAAAACTGTGATTGATGGTCCAGAAACTATATTTAAGTTAAAATGTAGTTGTCTGGAGTGGCTATGATGTTTTGCTGCCTGAAACCAAAAAACAATTGGATTTCTTCCCATTTCATGAACAAGAACTGACTGAGCTGAATGTTTTTTCAAAAGAAAATTGCCAGTAAGTCTCCACTATCTCTGAAAGCAGCTGGAAAGCCAAGGATTGGGGGAGGGGGGGGGAAGCACCTATGTAACACATTGTCTATTACAAGAAATTGTTACAGCCTCCTAACAAATACTGTGTGAAGTGACTGTCTTACCCTTAGATATTGGTGGTTCTGTTGGTTATTTTCCTCTCACCAGAAACTTCTAAGTAACCTTTTTCTTTCCAAGTGCATCAAATATAAAATCTCATTTCCTGCCACTTTCTTTAGGAAAATTCTCTTTCTTGGGTCACCCTAAACTTCCTGTGATTTGAAGCTGACTCCTTTTCAAGTATTTTGTTATTTCATTAATAAATTCTTTTTTACAAAGACACCTAGCTTTATTTTCCCCACCCACCCAATCTCCCCTGCAATTTTCACTGATGTCTTTGGCTGACTGAATACTGTGGGGCCTTCTAATGTCCCATATTGTATTGAGAAAAAGGGGGGAAAGGAATCTTTCAGGGACACAAAGAATTAGACAAAAGGCACCATTGAAAGATATGCCTTTCAAAACTCAAAGGACGCAAGCCAGTTCATGTTAAACTCTGACAGCTATAAAGGTACAATAAAGAAAGGAGGCAGAGTTAGCTTTTCAAACTAAATACTACACACACACACACACACACACACACACACACACACACACACACACACACATATATATATATATATATATATATATATATATATATATATATATATATATATATATATATATATATTTGTTTTCTTAGGTTTTCACGGGTACT
>BLBF01000022.1:25790445-25890674 GCA_015471245.1 Laticauda colubrina | reverse complement strand
AATGTCTGAATGATACATAGTTGCATTGATACACAGTTGCAAACACATAAATGATACATAGTTACAACAGGCAAGGACTTGGAGGAAGAAGGGTGTGGCCCTTCTCCTCTCCTGAATAAGACATGCTGGGAGATGGAAGCTCCTAGCACTGAGTTTACATCCATTTGCGTTTGAAACTCATTGTGTACCAGAGTCCGGCTCATTAAATCCAGTAAGCCTCCAACCGTGTGATGTCTTATTTACTGGTTTAGGGCCAGAGCTCAGACCTTTTGAGACTTCTTGGATAAAAAGTGAAACATTTTCAAGGATTAAAAAAAAAACCAAGAAAGTCCAATTGCCATTTGGAAAAGCATCTTTGGACAACCATGACTTGGATGATTGAGATAGCAGGAGAAGTTCCCAGAAAAATATCACACATCTTCCTCAAATTTCCAAAATACTACTAAATGCCTATGTGCAAAATACTCAGTATTGGAATGAAAGCCCTGCTTTCCTCAAACATAATCCTATGAGGAATGGGGAATGAAGATAAGGGTAAAGAAAGTTGTAGAGTCAGTTCCTGTGTGCTTTACATAATATACAACATTATATCTCTACTATTGAATGATTTAGGAGTTACAAGGTTGACTAAAAGCTGACTTTAATCTGTGAGGAGTGAGCAGAGGAAATAATGCAAGCAAGACAAACAGTATCAATAGGTTAATTTCCTCAAGTTTTTGATGCAATGGTTTCAGCAGTATGTGGGCCTGCAGACAGTGAAATATGAGCTGAAATGGGGCCAAAGTATTAAAAATAAGGGATGGAAAAACACAAGGACCCTATGTAGCAGCTGCATTCCTGCTGAAGTATGCTATGATTTCTGCTTTATAATTATCTCCTGGAGTGTTACCAGATTTCCACATGCCCCCCACACTTCCTGGGATGTAAATTTAATATCTATATTTTTAAAAGCTCATATCGTAATCTGCATGAATATCACTGTGATTTAGAACTATGACTCTTGCATTGTTTGCAATGGAGAGAAATAAAAATTGCCTCTCAAAATTCTCCAGTATACTTCTGAAACAGAAGCTGCAATCCACAAATCCATCTAAATCTGACATATGAATGTTCCTGATGGCAGCTCCTAAGACAGAAATACATCTGAAGACAAATCAAAATGTGAGATCTATCCTTAACAAACAGATTGGACCAAAACTGCTTAAAATAGATAATGTATTGATTTCATTCATTTAAATTATTTGCTATATTATTAGTAGATTATTTGGCCAGACTCTCTGGATCTTCTATAAATACTTACAGGGTGATCTGCATCTAGTTCGGAGCCATACATGAGAACTCTCTGGGAACATTTATCTAATTCAGCAATCTTCCGGGGAAACCAAGGCACACAGTCCAGCTCTGTAAAAACAAAGAGATGGAAGGGAATCAGACATTCTTTTTCTGCATCCTCATACAATTAGGCTGATTTTATGATAAAATTGTAAAAAAAACCGATGAGGAAAAGGAACAATAGTCTTGCCTTCCTCATCAGTCCAGATGTTTTCTGGAGGATTCAGAGTCACAATGTTTGTTTCATATTTTAACAGCTGAATGAGCTCATTGAATTCTTTCTTGGTGCAGTCGCAATCCACAAAAATTTCTACCTCTGAATTCCTTCGCTTGGATTTTCTGGATTCAATATGAACCATACTTACATGCTTCTCCTGAAAACAGGTAAAAAAACAGTTAACCCAGTGCAAATGGAAAAGCAGTAATTAAATGCCTGGGTCTTAAGAGGTGGTAATTTAGAATAGATATCCAAGTATTTGCATTAAAAGAAATTAATTATTTGTGCATTAACCAGAAATAAACTACTATAAAATTATTATTGCATTCACTCCTTTATTCATTATAAAACTCCATGGTAAAAACTATAAAAACATTAGGATAATTATAATTTAACATTGATTTACCATGGCAGTTTCATATAAAACCATCATCCATATATACTAGAGATGCTATTAATTTCATACCAAATTTATGAGAAGCATGATAGAAAAAAATGAAATAGTTTAGTAATACACTAGCATTGTTCTGTCATCTACAGCTTTCCCAAAGCAGAAGGCCAAATGTGTGATAAAAATTCCATAGCAGAGAAATCCCTATCAATCCAAGACTTCCTACTTTTCATTATCTAGATACTGAAATACTATGTTTTACTTTATTAAAACATTACAACATACAGCTAAATAGCTCAGATGCATAACATAGGCTAGAAGTATAACTTAGTCAAGGCCTAATGTTTTTTAAAACAGCCCTTGCAAATCAAGTAACAGAACAGGCAACCCTAAATTGCAATTGAGAATTCATTTGCACTTATTCCAGAGAATTTTAAATTTAGATATGGCATTCGATTTAGACTTCAGGGTACTAATGATTGTTTAAAATTGTTAAGGTAGTATTTTAAACTGAATGCAGAAATAAATAATCAGGTAATAAAGCTAAATAGCTTAAGAACTAATCTATGAATCTCAGTTAAAATATCCCAACTTCTGAAATTTATCTTCATGTGATATTAAGCAAAATGTAACAGCTGAAACAAGTGTAACTAAAGCAAGAATGGAGGAAGACAGGACTGGATGTTCTAGGTGAGTATGTTAGCTGGAGCTGGAGTTAACAGAAAACATTTCTAACTATTGCTACCAATCTAGGGATCCAAGGATATTAATAATTCCAAAACTATTATTAAGATTGAAATATATTATTTCAGAAAACTGAAAGTACAGGCTAAATCAATTCATCATAAACAATTACTTCTAGCATGTCAGAAGCAAGATTCTGATTTGCAGTTAATATAACATTAAATGATTAGCTTCACTTCGTGCTGTAATGTGGGTTACTTGGCTTTAATTGTTCATATTGTGCAAACCAACCCATTTTGGGCAATAAATCATGGAATGGCCATGCACAATGTGTGAACTCAACTGGCTTACTCACAAATCAATGTATTAGTGTCGTAGGTGAATTCAGTGTCTTGTGATTTAATCGACATAACATGCACATTATCTTTTATATAAACACGATGTACATTTTTCAATCGATATATTATTATAAAAATAAATAGTAAAATAATTTTTACCTGGAAAAGTCTGAGAGCTTTTACCAAGCCACCAACTTCATTTTTTAAAGAAAATACCACAGCAGTTTTACCACCTTCAGATGTTGACTCATTCTTGCTTGTAGCTTTATTAGCTTTTATATCATCATTTCTACCAGAATTTGTTTTGTTTAGCTGAAAGAAAATACAAATCACAAGCATTTCTACGTACCTGTCAGCAATAATTAACCTTTCCTTTATTTGATCTTAAAATTTATATGGCTCTTTCAAAAGTGAAGTTTTGCTTAGTTTTTTCCTCTTTCTGAAAAAGCACATTCAAGGCCTTTACAGGCTGTTAGCAATTATGGGTTGCTAACATAAATGAAAGATTATGCTAAATGAAATTAACAAAAGAGCATTGTGGAATAAAAGCTATCATAATCTCAGTTTTTCTTTATTTTTAAAACAATTATTCTGCTCCCAATTGAAAATAAAACTTCCCAAGTTTTTGGAAAACAATTATGGATTCTGAGGTCTACATTATGAATTCAAACATGAACCACATGCAGAACATTACCTCCCTTTTCCATCACAGGTGCCTTTGAATACCAGGGAAAGAGCCAAAGAGCACAATTTTCAAATTATAAAAGAAGCAGTTGATAGAAATTATAACTTGTACTTTCTTTATTGTCTTAGAAAATTTTGTTCATTCTTGCTTGCAACCAGGAGTGGGATTCTACCAGTTCGGCCCGGTTCTATAGAACCAGTAACTCCGAAGAACAACTGACACCGAAGCAGTTTGCTGCGACAATCTTCTGATCTTCTGTTTGGCCCGCCTGCTCACCTGGGCTCTAGGCTGTCCTTTCGTGTCTGCTTTTTCTTCCTCAGCTGCTTTGTGCAGCACAGTTGAGTGCCGCTTGTCAGCTGGAGAAGGTGAATGCTTGCCGGAGATGGTAATTTGTGAGTAGTGCGCAAGCACGTGCTCCCCAAACTGATTGTTATGCTGGTAGGATCCCACCCCTGGATAAACCTCCAGGTAGCCTCAAGAGGTCTCAAGGAGAGTGCTAATGATCAAATGACTGCAAAGGAATATGATCCTTCTACTCTCTCACCCATCCTGTCAGAACTAATCTTCCCATTGCTCCCATCATCCTGCCAGAATCTATTAAGTCTCTTGGATGGGAAGCAAAATGGCATTTCCTTCTTCCTTAGGAAAAACCAGTCCAGGTGCCATTTGAAAAAGCACCTTTGAGTCAACTATGACCTGGATGACTGAGCATCTCCACAGACATTCTTCAAAGTGAAATTTCTCATAAAAATATAATTCCTTGGAAAAATCAACACATCCGCTAGGTCAAAGTGATGAAAAATTGTTATTCATAATTTTCATCAGCATTGAATTCCCTTACACTACTTTAATTAAAACACAATTAACTTTAATTAAGGAAATCTTTGTCACATGGTTGAATGGATTAGCTTGCTTTCAGCATTGCCCATCTGTAGAGGAATTTAGAATACTCAGATATAAATAACAGTTAATTGATATCATAGGAATTTATTCAACATTTATTAGCTGGAAAAAAAGAATTTAAACAAGGCTGGTAAGATGGTAGTTACTTAAATGGCCAAAATATATGTTTATGAACTTTTTAAAAAAAAATGTGTATTAAGTAGTATTTTATTCAAAATGTCCATTCTATCTATCTATCTATCTATCTATCTATCTATCCATCTAGTATTCAGCTTTGTTCGGGTATTTTCCCACGTCATCATAGTTGTGCTTTTAAAGTTGAAGCAACATTTCGGCAGAATCTCATCTGCCATCATCAGGCTTCTGTATAGTTTATATTTCATACATATTTTATATATATTTCATAACATATTATGAAAATGTTTACTATTTCTCTTGTTTTACAGTTCTTCCATTTTTAATGTTTTACCCAACTTTATAATCAAAGAACTAAAATTATTGGATGGAGATGAAGGAAGAGAAAATTTAGTCTCACTTATGAAATTGATTATAATAAGAGGAGATAGTATTTATAATCATCTATTCAGTGGATATTCTGCAGGAAATTAAATATACAGGATATAATACATAAGCTAACTATGTTATGATGTTGAATCATGTATGAACAAGCAAGCAAACAAATGAATGAATGAACAAAATTGGAGGAAGCTACTCTCTTCTGCATAACAGAATCATTATCTACAGAGCTATTAAAGACATGGACAAGTATCTTTATTTTAATCTGGAGCCAAATGGGGAATCAATAAAACTTACAGAACATTAATATTATGCATCTAGTAACTGGATCTTAGATTGTGGACCAATGGTAATTCTTATCCTGTTTCAATTGCTCATATCAGTCATTATTTGTGACTGAGAAGATTGAATATTTCAATCTGAATATTTCCAACATAGAAAGGTTTCAATCTTTTTTTTTTATTCTGCCTACAAACAAACAAAAAGATCTAACAAAAAACAATGCTATTTACTTCCAATCACATGGTTAATTAGGACACATAACTTGGACATTCAGAACATGTACTACCCACAAAGCACTGGATGATGCCTGGAGCCTCCTCAAAGTTTACCACAAATTTTCTACTGGAATAGAATGATATAATTTTAAAATTAAATACATAAAAATAAACACTAACTTGAGTAGCATAATTTAAACCTAGATTACTTTAAATCAGAGTTGCTATTCTGCCCCTTTCACTTTGGGGAATGTTACTCCCAATCTGGGTATTGCAATATTTAGAATTATAATATGGCCCTTGGCTAAATGAAGCTTGCATACTTTTGCTGTAAGGGAACAACAACTTCTAAAGTATTTTGAGAATGGTCAAGGCCATCCTATCTCAGCCTTTTTTCTTTCTTAATTTTCAATCATGAATATGCACTCATTTAAAGCAGAATACATAAAAAGACAATTAAATTAGAGTTGATTGATTTGATTGTTTACGTAACTCCAAATGATCACATAGATTTTCTTCCTGATGATCTATTTCTAACCTTTTCTTCCAAGTCTCCCTATGGTGCACTCATCACTACTGTAACTGAATCCATTCACCTTGCAACTGATTATCTTTTTTTATTTTTTCCCTTTCAGTTTTCCTAGCATTAGAGCCTTTTCCAGAACAGCTATGTCTTCACATAATGTGTCAAAATAAGATTACCTGAGGTCTCATCGTTTGAATTCTGGATTGATTAATTTCATGACTGTTTGTTTTGTTGGCTGTCTATCGTTTTCTCAGATGTCTTCTTCAACACGAAAGTTCAAAAGTGTCCATGCACTTCCTATCCTGTTTCTTTAAAATCCAACTTTCACTTTCATAGATTATCACAGGATATACTAAGATCTTTGTCACATCATATGAATATCTTTTACAGGGGTTAAAGTTAAAAATTTGTAGATCTATTTTTCTGCTAAAAAGAATTATTATTATAAGGATATCTTTTTTTAATGGTGTATAAATATTAGGCTCCTTTTCAACTTAATGCCGAGCAAAAAAACTGGATTTGCTGCTTTGTAAAGTGCATGACAATATTCTCCTGCAACTTCCCTTCTATCATTCCTTTATTTGTTTCTTCAATACAATCTCCTTTCTCATTCATATCTATTTTTTCCCTTATCACTTCTCAGTAAACTTGCAAAAAGCAAGCCACATATCCATATATTTCAATGCGCATCAACATTAGCTTTCTTCGGTCCTGGTTGATAAGAATTTAGTATCCTTTAACATGAAGATATTCATTAGAGCTATTTCCATTAATATCAATGAATTCCCTTAATCATATGAGACAGCTAATATAGGAAGGAGAGTTTTAAAAATCTACTAAAAGCCATTCCTTATTGTTGCTCAAGTATACTTAGCACGAAAGATTAAGCAAAGGGTTCTTAGGGAGACATAAGCTGTGGCAAATACCTTGAATAGATTGAAGTTGTTAAAGCCACTCAGATTAAGTTTACCTTTGATATTTACTGTTATTTGACCAAAATGGTAATCTCTAAATGTTGCAAAAATTTCTTTTACTGCATGTAGTGTTTATCAAACTGAACTCTTTTATCTTAGTTCTAGCATTTTACAACCATTTAATCTTTATTTAAAGATTAAATAAATCTATTTTATTGTTAGTAAATAATACAAAAATTATTTTATTGAGATTTTCCGGCCTTTGAAAAAGTCTATTCCCTGAAAAAAAAAAATCCCCCAAAATGTATTTGTTTGGTACATATAACCTGCAAAAGATTTTCAAATTGTCATGACAACCATATGTATTTTTCTGCTTTTTTATATGAATAAAAGGTATACAAGTTGAGAAACTGTATTCAGTTATACCTCCCAAGGAAATGCTATGCTGTGCATGAAGCTAAACAGAAATGTTTGAATTGTCATATGGCTTGCATGTAATCCTCCAAACAGAAAATAATTATGCATATAATTTGAAGGATTCCTAATTGAACAGGCCAATTTCCATCAGTTATCCAAGTCTATCCATTTGTGGTACAATTTGCATAAAAAATAACAAGTACCTTATTTTGCTTCAGGAGAAAATAATCTATACTGATAACTTCCCAAAATATTTGTATTCATATATGGTTATTTCTAAATATAATTTCTGTTTAATTGTTTTTCTACCATATTTCAAACAACATTTAGAATTATGATAATTATCTTTGCCCACCTAAAACTATGAAGATCAAGAAAATCAGCATAGAATTTAGCAGTACAGTTCTTATTTAGTAAAACATGCTATTTAGATATGGTGTTTGCTCACAACAACCTATATTCTTAGATAAATTTAGAAGTTTTTCAATACAAAGTAATTGCTGTTAAATTATCATTTGAATGAATGTGCTAGGCTTGGCTTAAGAAAACCACACTTGGCTTTTAAAAAGCACTCATCACAACCAAGTGATTATACCAGCTATAGGATATTTTAAAAACCTTACTAAATGTTATAAATACATATAATGTATTTTTAGTGATCTTTAAAAAATATACTGAAGAACATCCTCACAAACATTGCCTATCTTAACCTGAATAAAAAAATGATATAGCACTTTTAAGTGTTATGAAAATGAAATACTTTCTGGGAGAAGCTAAAAGGTCAATATCTCAAACAAATTGTAATCAGAGAATGTGATGTGAATGTGATAAGACACATACAGTTGTGTACAATATGAGCTTTTATATTCAGAAGTATAAGCCCATTATATTACAATGTAGCCAGCCAATTTGAGAAGGAAACATAATCAGAATCACAATATAGTTGTGGACTGCTAAATTGAAAAAAGCCACCTATAGGGCTGTTCTAGGAAACATCACCACCACCACTCTGGATACAGATAGAAATGGATAGAGATACAGATATAAGTATATATACACAGAGAGAGAAATAACTTTGTGACAATAACATCATCAGAGAGCAAGAACCAGCTTCTTAATCTTAAATTATTTGAAATATATTTAAATATTAAATTTAAATTATTTAAAATATATGTAGTATTTCAGTATTTATTTCGGTTAAACATTTTAATATGTTATGACAAGTGCTGTCTGTAACACTAAGGTAGATTTTTTGTTTCTTCGATATATGTGTGTGTGTATGTGTGTGTGCTGTAAATGGCTAGAAAATGTGCACTTAAAAAAAATTCAAGGCAGAAAAAAATAAATCTTCAACACAAAGACTGGATTAACTTCCACCATTAGGAACATCCATCACAAAAGTGAAGGCTTCAATCAATTGAATTATTGTTTTGTTTCAAAAAATATGTCTTCTATAAAATTTATTTTGATAATTTGTAATGAGACAGTTGTGTTGCAGAGAGAAAGAGGTGATTCCTAAGCTTTTTCTGAACAAGCAAACCAATCAAATTGTTCAGTAAAAAGGCCCCAAAGAACAATCATCTGGAAATGCCTGGACATTTCTGAAACCATCTGATAATAGTTTGATATCTTCAAATGCTTGATACTTACAGTTACATTTCTGGGTGATGGGTACTCTTGAGGCACAGCTGAGTCCAGTGAAAGGCCCCGTCGTGCCCAGTATTTGCTGGAGAACATCATCATTGCTGGCTGCATGGTGGGAGCCCGACTGTGATGTCTCTGTTCAGAGCAGAAGGAAGCAGGCTTGCAAGGCTGCCTGCAGGGAGATGTCCAGCTGTTCAGCACTCTGTTGCTGAACAAGAAACACTTCAAGTGCCTCTCACCTCCCCCAGCAAGGGTTTATATACGCCTTGTGAAGGACTGATGAAAGACTGATGAGGATTGTCACATGAAAAGTGGCAGAGAAGCACACTTCTTTCTTCTCTCCTCAGCTGTCTTCCCAGACAACCAGCGATTTCTGTTTGCTTCCTCCGACTTGTACTATTTTAAAAAATACTATACCTTTATTAGTAGACTTCAGAAACGGTTTAGCAGTTTCTTTGCAGAGAGCCATTTGAACATTTGCATGGCATTCCATTACCAAAGATTTGATGCTCAAAGCAAGATGGGCAGCTTGATGTTTCAGTTAACAAGAAATGCACTTTTCATGCCATTGAATAAAGATTACATTTTTAAAAAGAATGAAGAGAACTTGTTATTTTTCCCATGAGTGTTTTAATATTGTCAAAAGCCTTCGCCCTTTAATCCAATGAGTGTGATTACTGGATTAAAAATATTATAAAGTTGTTATATTGTTTTACAATTCCTCCTTTACCTACTTTGAATATACAAATGAGGCAACTGTGTGAAAGATTGAGATTAGCACCTGACATTAGACCAAAGGCACCTTCTGTTACTTATTGGTGAAGTATCACATATAAAAATAAATTTCACTTAGTACATAGATTCTAAAGTGTATAGATTATGCAAATATTTAAATATTATAGCTGTATTATCCAATTCTATGTTAAACTACTGTATCCCAGGAAATAAGAATACAAGTAGACATTTCTGCTTAAGAGTTATGGATGTGTTCTTTTACCAAATACAGGTGAGGTTAAATTCCCAGGAACTTTTGCACATTTCAGTAGACTTAAATGAAGGTTTCTAGAATTCTCTTTTAACAATTCATTACAGGACAAGTACCATGATGCTCATTACTTCAGTTCTTATAAAGTCCCCCTTATATATCTATTGAAGAGCTAATCTGGTTGCATGAGGATGCATGTGGTTGCATCCACTGTAAATGGTGGACTACCTTCCTTAAGAGACTCCTCCGATTCCATCTGGCTGATTTAAGGTAGACAGGATTTACGCATGTCAGATATTTTTTAAATAAGTATTATTACTGGGGCTATTGTGTTACTATAATTCAGTTGTTTTCAATACCAAATCAGTTTGACTATTTTTATGAAGATAAAGTTGTCATGTAAAGTAAGTAAAATAGAAAGAAATCGGAATTCCTACGATGTGTATAAATATCCTAATTATGCTTTCCAGATTTCTGCCATATGGAATGTTGCAGGTATTAATTTTGTGTGTGTGTGTGTGTGTGTGTGTGTATGTGTGTAAAAGAGAGAGAGAAAAAGAGACAGAAGGGGTGAAGGAGGATTATTACATGTCATCTTTGTGTTTATTTTGGAATCATGCCAATAGACAGCAGTAGAAAAAACATATATCCCACAGTTGTATTAACATGATAATGTAAAAGCCAAAGTTCTATGAGAGAACAAAAAGGGCAAGATAATCCCAAAATCATTTCCTGTAAGCAGGAAATGAAAGCCTAGAGATGCTGGGTCTTGCTTTCTTGCCATTTGCCAAATGGGGTATTTTGTTATTAACTGATAAAAGATAAGTATCCCAAACAAATTAAAGCCAAGGACTACAGAGATTTCACCTTTTGATATCTGTGTTAATAACTTGCCATTTCATCAGTTCTTTCACATTAATACAACAATTTGTTTTATCTTTTGAGCAACTAAAACCACAGGCATATTCTTCACTCTCAGTAAGTTTTTTTTTTCAAAATATATATACAAGAACTTGAATCCTTTGGAGATAGATCGTATTTGATATATAATTGGGAATGACTTAATATTTCCTTCCCTTTTTCTTACAGCTACTCCCCCTAACTTTAATCATAGTGGAAAAGGCAAGCTAGATTTTCTATTGCCAAAATATGGATTAGGATGTCATTATGAAAAACGGATTTCTAGATCCTGAAAAATGTCATGAGGATCACATCTGTGTTTTCAAGTTTCAGAAAACCAAAATTCAACTGTTTATTTACGAATACAACCCCACAGATGCCTTATAGGACAAGGAATTTTAATTCTTCCATCACTAGCCTGTCTGTTTTATAACCGAAATGTTATGCCAGGAAAGAACTGAATGCCTCTGATGAAACATTTGAAATTTAGGAACCCTGTTTTCAGTTTCCCCCTAAGTATGACTTAATTAAAAATCTTTAAGTAAACTTTCCATTTTATTTTATAATATGTACAATCAAATAGAAACAAATACATGAAATTATATTTCGCATTACTATAAAACATCAAACAATCGCATAGTATAATCTTATATTTTTCTCATATGTATGTAATAGTCTACTCTAGGAAACTCCAGCTTTTGTTGTGTCACCAAATGGAGCTTAGGAAGAACCAAAGGAGGGAAATTAAAATTTAATCTTTATTTTATCTGTTTTCAAAAAGTTTAGTCTAATATAAAGGCAGTAATACTACTATTCAGCAAAGATAAACATTATTAGTTAAATGAGCAAGAAACCCTTGCTAAGAATATTAAGTTGAGAACCTGAATATATTCAGACATTTATCCTTATTTAGAAAAATGATTTTCAAAAATAGTTAGGCTTGGACTGTATATTAAAATCTGGACAAAATTACCTCAATTACCAACCAAAGTTGTTTTAGTCAAAAATAGAGTTATCCTTTAGTATTCATACATCTGAATGCATAAGCATGTATGCATAAGAAAGGTGTGAAATGTAAAAATGCCATCCTAGATTATGTAAAATTCAGGATCAGGGACTTCACAAATGGAAATTTTCATTCCAAATCTACATTCAGTCCCCACAAATACTTAGTGTCTTTGTAAACATTAGAAAAAGAACACAATCCTTTCATTTACAAACTGTGTTGTGGAAGTTGCCAACTTTAACTTAGGAAATAGTATAGAAGAGTTGTAACACTTTCATGATCTTTTAAAAACTATCCATGCCCGGGTATTTTCAAAGTACAAGGAATAGATCCCCTTATTTCATGCCATTCACACTGCCCGATTCTCATTTCACTGAAGACAAAAAAAAAGTACTTTTATACAAATGTATTAAGGAATGTTACTGAAAAAACAGAAGGCTATTTTGGTAGAAGAAACTATAAAAATAATGTCATGTAAAGCTTTGATGCAGAAGTATTACAGTACATGATTTCTTTCCCAATTCATTAAAGCTTAATCAACACAAACTCGAAATATCAACTCAAGTGCCTGAAACAAAACAGCTGTAATAAACTGCTTGTTGAACAATACAGCCAATTACACTAGCATTAGTTGGTGGACTCTGTGTGTGTCACTTGTTGAATTTTTTCATTTCTTTTGTTGACGACAGCAACAGGCAAAGAGACATTTGGATATGTTGATGCAAGGCAACTCATCCCATCAACAGTCTCATCTTCCCCAGCATCTGAATCTGGTGTTGTCATAGCACTATTCTCTAATCCCAAAATTTCACAAATTGCTTGAGGTAATTCCTTTGAAGAAAAGAAAAGACAAAAATTATGTTTTATTTCTGGGACAATTCCAGTTGAATTATATCCTGCTTTGAAACAATATCCCAATCAAAAATACTAGACTCCCTAATGCAGAACTAAATTCAATGAAATAAACACAGCTTACAAATGTAGTTACATGAAGTATCAAATTATACAACCTATTGTTTGATAGAAAAAATGAATGGCAAGCAGCCCTAAAACAGCAATAAAATACAAAAGTCAAGAATCACAATACTGCAACAGAATTTATTATTTTCCTAGGATAGGGAAATGCTGCATATTAATATGGCTTACTGCTTTTCTTTAATCTTGTCTCACATGTGCACACAACCTTGAAAGTTAACAAAAGGAGGGAAAAAGGTCCAGTCTCAAGGAATTCCACAGCCCATGAAGTTTTCCTAATAGTGGAAATGCAAAATCTGAAAGTAAAATTTATTTGTTTAATTTTATTTTTCACATTTTTAAATTGCTCACCTCTCCCTTAGAGGGACTCTGGACAGTGTATAAAAAAATGTTACAATATAAAAATTACATAGCATTCTGTGTATTCCTTCTATACTTCCAAACACCTTTTGAAGGATCAGTTGGTACAAACCATAATTTCTTCGTAGAATGCTTATAAAATGCATTTCACCATTTACCTTGCAAGTCATCATCTGCATAGAAACAGCTTCTGCTTTGCAAAGTATATCGTCCACATCCATTTTCATAGACAGTTCATTGATATGCTGATATAAAATAAAGCAAAAAAGGTCAGCCTCAAAAAAGATGAAGTGTTTCAGAATGTTGATACCTTCAACATCTTTTATTAAGTTATTGCTATCTTGCTTAATACCTTTCATCACAAGAATTAAAATGTGGTTCTCTATGGTTGTATCTTTAAAAAGAACTAACTTTTGCCAAATAATTTACTTTTAAAATTGAAGGAGCATTTTAGATTCATTGAGAATATGGGACAGTGTGACATTCTTATTATTATTTATATTTTTCACTGAAAATATACAATTATTCTAAATTTAGAAATATATTTTGGATAAAGTGTGATACATAAATTACATACTCTGTACTTAGAATTCTTGATACAGTTGTTTTAAGCTGGTCAGTTCTTTTTGCTGGGCCACAGCCAACAGCTGCCAGCACCATTTACTGTAACTGCATACTGAAATTGGACAACATATGGATTGCCATTTCTCTGTGAACTAATACACTGGTATAGACTGCTTTGCTTATATTATAACCATAGGTAACTTTATTATTTCATAACTTAACTTCATTCAACCAAGAACTTCCTATTTCACCTTGATGTCTCTGTCCTACAGAAATACACATAAAGTAAAAAGCTTTTGTGGTTGTTTCAGAACAAGAAGCTCTACTACGTGCTTTATAAATCAAATAACCATCATTCTGGATATGAATAATCTGATTTATAAAATCTCTTTATAAATAATTCAAAATTGAGCATGTTTCATCACAGAAAAACTGTGGTTGACTATTAACATTCATTAATCCTCTCACACTTCTTATTCTAGAATAAAATGCTGTTCATTTTGCAAATCCAAATCAGAAAGAATAGAAAAATAATCTCAATTTAATTCAATTTAACAAATACCTTGAGTATTTCATTAAAGCCATAATGCTTCTCCATTATTTGTTGTTTTTCAGATTCCAGAATAGCACAGCATAGAAGAAGGTGGAAATTCTGACAAGGCAAATCTGTCCACATGACCTGGTAAAACATTCAAGTTGCTGATAAATAAAGAAAAGATTCTGGCCATTTTAATAAAAGATTATTACATACAAATATTTTAAATAACATTAAATACAATTCATTTAAGTAAAGCTCACTGCATTAATTCATCTCTTACATTTTCTTTAACAGCTGTGTGTGGCTGTATTTGATATTTCAGTTGAATCATCATTCAGTTTACATATCAGCTAAGACTGATTATATCTATAATATCCAGTCACCACATTATTTTTTTTCTGGAGAGATAATCACATGAAAAGAAAAATAGTTGGCTAACTTTTAATTATTGATTTCATTAAAAGCTATGACTACTTCATTGCTGGTAGTTCTAATGAAATCCTTATCTATATAATTTATGAGCAGAGTGTTGTATTTTGTCTGTATAGTTAATTTCTTATTACAGCTTTTTTAAAGGTCTGACAAGAAAAAAAATATAGCAATCAACATGCTGTTAGCATCAGCCATCTACAACTAACATTAGATACCTCTAATGAGACTTTAAAATTATTACATGAGAATACATGTCATAAAAAGTCAGGGAATAAAAACAAACATTGGGATAATAGGGTAAGTAACATATTTTAGACTGCCAGGAAACAAAACTACTTCAGTGTGGCTAAGAATGAATCTATATATTCTTTACTAGAAGAAAAAAACAAGAGAATCCTGATAATGTAAAAAAACAAGTGTCTAGAAATTAGATGCTTTCATTACTATTTCTCATATTTGCTCCTGACATTTAACATCTCAGCAGTCTTTCTCTTTTTATTTATTTATTTTACAAATGGGACATTATCTCATCTCTTGCAAAAAATACAAAAGATGGAAAGAAAATAATTATTACTCTGTTTATAGTGTAGGGTAGTAGGGTACATTATTTAATAAGTAATAATTAAATGAATAATTATTTAATAAATAATTTTAAAACATCTCTTTTTACAACCCTGTAATCCCTTAATTCAGTAGAGTTGGGACAGCTGGAGGGAGCTGGGTAAGCTGGAGGGAGTTTACTAGCCAGACAGTAGTAAGGATTTACTAGCCAGATGCCCTTCTTGATGCCATGTGAAATTTGCAGCAGATATTTTTTTTCTTTGAGCCCATCTGTCACCACCTAAGATTGAACTCTCAACCTTCCAAGTGGGAAGCAAGTGTCTTTACCACTAGGCCACCACTCCACTTGTAGTAAATGAATAAATATTTTGAATAAAAAAATCTTATAAAAAGTAACACTGTTGGTTTCCAACCAGTAAGGTAGACAAGTCCTCCTTATACTGCTAATAATGGAGGGCTAAAAAACAGGCACTCAGGTTCGAAACCTGAGTGCCACACAATGGGATAAGCTCCCATTCCTGCCCTAGCTCCTACCCATCTAACAGTTCAAAAGCATGCAAAAATGTGAGTAGATTAATAGCTACCACTTCAGTGGGAATGTAACAACATTCCGTGTGTCTTTAACATATAGCCATGCTGGCTTTATGACTGTGGGAAATGTCTTCGGGCAATGATGGCTCCCTCAGTCAAGGAACAGAGATGAGCACCTGACCCTAGAGTTGGACATGACTGGACAGGGAAACTTTTACCTTTACCCTTGCTCATTCTGATACATACTGAAAATTTCAGATGTGAACTATTCCATAAGCTGAACTTCAATCAACAATACAGTACTACCCAAAAAAGGTAACTTTGTACATTAACAGAATACAGTTTTCAAAAGGCATATTTCTTCATTAGATAGATCTCATCTAAAATTCTACATCTAGTACTCAGCAGTATGATTCAAAAGAAGGCAATGAAAGAACATGGGCATGACCTAGATTTGATGTGTGATAGCTTGAACACCAGACATCAGATCCAATGATAAATATATACATACATACATATATATATGTATGTATGTACACACACACACACATATATATATACACATATATGTGTGGTAT
The DNA here is from genome assembly GCA_015471245.1 of Laticauda colubrina. Lineage (NCBI taxonomy): Eukaryota > Metazoa > Chordata > Lepidosauria > Squamata > Elapidae > Laticauda > Laticauda colubrina. Next base: position 25,874,180 of record BLBF01000022.1, on the reverse strand, counting down.
TCAGCTTTGTTCAGGTTTTTTCCCACGTTATTATAGTTGTGCTTTTAAAGTTGTCACGATGTTTCAGCAAAATCTCATCTGCCATCATCAGGCTTCTGTATTGTGTTCGTCTATATACAGAACACAATACAGAAGCCTGATGATGGCAGATGAGATTCTGCCAAAACGTCACTACAACTTTAAAAGCACAACTATAATGACGTGGGAAAATACCCGAACAAAGCTGAATACCATGTATATAGATACACACAAAAACTTAGGAAAACATTGTGTGTGTGTGTGTGTGTGTGTGTGTGTGTGTGTGTGTGTGTAAGTGAGGCTCAGGTTGTTCCTTTTTTTCTTTACAAAACTTAACAGTATCTGTGTCTTGAGTGTCCTCTATCTAATTTTTCTACAGTGTGTATATTTTAGTTTATTCATTTTAATAATAAAGTTATTTTTCATATAAAAAAAGATCTAGTCACCATTTTGAGAAAAGCTAAAGGCAAACCCTTTTTACAATATGGTTACCTTCTGGCATCTGGGAAACAAAAAATTGAGCCTGGCAGCATTTTTTAACATCTTCCATATAAAAGGTTATGGCTTTTCAGTTTGTCTATTTTTACTGTTTGAGTGTATGTAAGAAAGGATAATGTTAAGAATAAGAAGTTGCAGGTACTTAAAAGACCCATTTTTCCCTTTAAAATTCCAAATTCATGCAAAAATGAATCTGGATCTATCTGCTTTTAGAGATATTCATGTATCGTGCAGGTGTGGCTAAAGAACATTATGCACTCTTCATAAATTTTTTTTTTAAACTGTATACTGTGATATTAAGAAATATTCAGTATGTTTTTTAAAACTTGAATCTTCAAATTGAGTACCAAAAGTTAAATGTTTCCATAAAACACATCTTACCTCCCATAAGCGAAGAATATCTTGAAAACTAAATTCTCTTTTAAATCTTATTAGAAGCCATCGGAAACAAAAATAAAGATAGCCTGAATCTTGAGATTCTAAAGAAATAGTGAAAAATACATCCCTAAGTCTTCTTAGAAGGTTATTTTAACTTCACAATAAAAGACAACTGGAAAGAAATTCTTGGGTAAAATGAATGAACAAATTATGAACAAACATAGTAATTTATACAACACTGTCATAACTGTTTCATTGTTAGTTCAGGACAAACACAATAATGTCAAAAGTTACACCTAAAGTTATTTTAACTAAAAATACTAATACAATCAAACAAATAGGCTGAAACAGTCATATGAATCAGGGATCGCCAACTTTTTGGATCTCAGGGACCACCAAACACATAATTTTAAATCTCGCGAACCACCTTCGCTCGAGGGGCCTGGCCGAAGTTTCCTGCGCTGTTCACACTTCAGCACTTTGACTCCCAGGGACAGGAGTTCAGCCAAGCTATCTGCAAAATCATCTCTCTCTCTCGAGGAGCATTCACAGAAGCAGTGCGGGAAACTTTGGCCAGGCTCTTAAGAAACGAAAATGAATCCAGCTGCTTCTCTCCATGAGCACTGCAACGATTTTGCAGGTAGCTTGGCCAAACTCCTGTCTCTAGGAGAGGACCTGAGCAAGGTGAGAGCACTGGTGGCAGCATTCAGGGCAGGGGATTCAGCTGATGCGAGGCACTTCGGGGAAGAGCCATTGAGAATTCTGGGAAGCCTCATAAGCCTACCGTCCCCACTGCTGCCACCGTCCTGTCTGAAATGCCGCCGCAAGCATTCCAAGCAAGGTGGGAAGCGGGCAGTACCCTGCCAAATCACCTGCTCGCACAGAGGGAAGCCCCTTTATCCCCAAGCCACGTCTTCCCAGAACACTAAGCGGCAAATTTGGCTGCCACCCTCATCTTGGAACAGAGATGTGGTGGTTTAACTATGCCCTCCTCTTGCTGCAACGGCACCATTACCTCGTCCTGGCCGGCAAGATTTTCAACCCTACCACGGACCAGTCCTATATTCCAGAGCTGCAACAGTCACAAGACTGGCCCTTTGGGCTTCCTGGACCTGTTCCGGGATGACCAAAGGGCCAGTCCTGTGACTACTGCAGCTCTGAAATATGGGACCAACTTTCCCATTGTCAGCAAGCCAGCCCGGGACAGATTTCCCTCCCATGCCATTGGTCTTACCTTCCATTTCCAGTTCATGTGGCTCTACTCAAAGTAATGTTTGTGCTCAGCTGAAGGGTGGGGGTCAGTGGGTGAGAGGACCATGTGGGTGGCGCAGCTTTGTATTCTTACACAGCCTGGATTAATTGCTTTGGGGGGTGCTTTGGGGGGGATATTTCTCTGCGGGCAATCAAAATTTTCTCACGGACCACCAGTCCACTGATCTGAATCACATTAAACTCTAGGGCATAAAGATTGCTTTTTAAGATTAGAGATGTATAAACCAGGGTGGTTAAAAAAAACTTGGTTCAAAATTAGGCTTAAAGCAAGTTACTATCTCCTGGTAAAAAACAAAGACCGTTCAAAACTAAGAAAATAATTGATGCAACAAAATGGTGTAAAGAAATATCCAGAATAACTATTTTTTTAAAAAAAGTATACATACCCAAATAGTTGCAGAATCCACTATCTAATAAGCGAAGTAAAGTGCTCAGTTGAATTAACTGTGTCTTCATGCCTTGCATTTGCTCTTCAAAATTTTGATGCTTGATGACAAACAGAATATTTTATGTGAGTTCTCAGAAACTTAAGCGTATTTAAGTTTAAATCTAATTATGTTCTTAATTGTTTGCTTATCTATTCCATTTATACAGCCATATCTCATAATAAATCAATTCTATGTGGCTTACATAAAAGCAATAATAAAATCCAAATGTTAAAAACTAATTAAAAGACATCAACAGTGTTATTTACAAGATATTAGGGAAAACTGATGTTTAAAACAATGCAACAACCTCATCAAATTGCCATTTCCTTGAGATTCCCAAGTCTCCTAACACAACCATGTTTTGAGAGAAAACAATGGAAGGATGCCAAGGATAAAGTTAATCTTACAATTGATATAATTTAATTCAGTAGAAACATAAATGAAAGCTGTAAGTATAGCTACCTCCATCTGTTTCTAAACAGATTGCACTATATGTGCCAGGTAGAATGGGACAACTCGCCATAGTCAACTCATCACAGCCAACTCGCCATGGAACAATTCATTGTGGGACAATTCAATACTTCAATGTAATTATTTAAAATAATTAAAACATTATTTTAATTTGTGTTATTCACATTTCATTTTCCTTCCTTTGGCATCCTTTCTTTAATGATTCTATCATACTATTTCTTCAATAATAGCATAACTCTTCTCCTGCAGCAACTTGTCCCGCAGTGAGTTGGCCATGGGAAATTATCCCATAGCAAGTTGATCGTGGCAAGTTGGTCATAGCAATGTGGTACGCTGATGTGGCAAGTTGGCTGTGGTGAGCTGCATTGACCCTGTCCAGATGTATTCGCAAATGGTTGTCCATGTATGTGAATTCAAGTTATATACATGCACACAAAATGTATAACAGCTGTATTTGGAATATAATTGGGATAAATAAGAAGAAGAGATTACATGATAATAATTGATAAATAATTATCTGTATTATAATGAACACATAATTCCACTGTGTGTGCTGAACTGCTGGCTTTAAATGGAAAGACACATGACTTATGTGCATTCTCTCTATTTCTCTCTCTCTCTCTCTCTCTCTCTCTCTCTCACACACACACACACACACACACACACACGCACCTACACAAAGATCTATAACTATACCTATACATAGATGAAACCTACCCAAAGTTCATTCACATATATGAATGAACGAACCTTATATGGGTTTCACTCTTTTTAGCAGAAAGAATAGTTATATAAAGGAATTCTCAAAATAAATTGTACCCTTCCTCCCTGCTATGTTCAGCATTAATCAAGCTACAGTTATACTAGTCATACTGCAATAAATCTCACTTCAAAATCCTTGTGAACAATCATTCAATACATTACTATGTCTGATTTCAGATACTCTGAAGCATTTTACTCTATTATTCAGCCACCAGAGACCCGGAATTTACAAATATTTGGCAAAATCTAAGAATTGCCATCTATTAGTTTATAATTTAAATGACACCTGGGAAAATACCTCAGGAAGGAAGAAAATCCAAAAAATAGGTAATAGTTCTTAGACTTAAATACAAATGTAACAATGATCAACTACAATGGAAGGTACAACCAGATTCAAGATACTAATTGAAGAGTCATAAGACACAAATTTTATGTACTGACTCATTTTTTAAAAAGCCATTTTTGTGATTATATAGATCAGCACTGTCAAACTCTCAGCCCGCAGCCTAGATGTGTCATGCATTGGCCACACCCACGCCTAGTTTAGCAAAGGGGAAAAAAGTCCCCTTTAATGCCATGACGAAGTGAGTTTGATACCCCTGATATAGATACAGTTCAAAATATTTTATCTGCGTCTGACCTCATATTGCAATTTTAACTTTTATATCTGAATATACGTACTACTAAGTAAGAAATATAATATGAAGAATCAGAGCAGGTGACATAAGAAAATAATATTTTTCAGTGTTAACTTAATAGAACAATAATATATAGAACATGAAAATATTACCATTTGATCCATGTACAATGCGAAGCACCAGAAAGCATCCACTTCATTCTCCATCACATATAAAATAGGTGAAAGTAAGTCACTCATTCCTTGAACATATCCTTAAAAGAAAAGGAAAAATGAATTGTTGAATATTTCTCTTTTCTCAGTTGACAAATTCTGGAATTAACAACAAATACTTCGAAAAGATATCCATCTATACATACATACATACGTAGATGCATACATACATACCAGACACAGACACATAGAAAAACAGACACAAATAAAGATGTAGAAATAAATACAATTTAAGAACTTATAGTACTTTTTAATAGATATTATAAAGTTTTAAAAGTAAGTATGCCTAATAGTACTGGACCTCCTTCATGACATGTTACAGTATAAATATACTACAGATATATTATGCATTTTTAAATGTTAACTAATTTATTCTTTCTTATTACTCTTTTAATTAAAATTTTAAGATTGAATGCATCAGACTGATTAATTTAAAAAAATAATACTTCATAGGGTCAATAAAAGATAAAGCTTTACTTACCCAGATCAAAGTCATACATGCAATAGGTCATCAAAATGTCATGAAGCAGTATCAATCCAGGATTATCTTGACCCTCATAAAATTTATTTGTTCTATCAGTTCTGTTTACATCTTTTTCTAGAAAAAAAAGCACAGATTTAATGAATTTTCAAAACAGCTTGAAGACTATATCTTTGAATTTTCATTTTTAACACTGTTGAACTTGAAATAAAGGCATTAAAACAACTGTTAAAAATATAATATTTGAAAGAAAAAATATTTTTCTCCTAATTACTAAATTACTAAAAAATTACTTCTAATATAGATAATTCTTGAATTAAAATTGAGCCTGGAAATTATGGTTGTAAGTTGTGACAGTCATAAGGTGAGTAACCGTGATGTGAACAGACCCTTTTTCAGTGTTAAACAAACAGCACAGTCATTAAGTGAACCATGGGACAGTTTTTACTGGAAACTGGAAGTAAACTGCCAATTTTCATTCAAACTGTTGTAAATCATGATCATGTGATTAAAGGGCATTGCAAATGGTCATAAATGCAGGACAGCGACTGACTGCCGAAAATGCCATCATGTGACCATGGGGAGGGATGCTTAAACTTCAAAATTGGCTCCTGATGGTTGCAATTAGCAATTTTAAATAATTGCTAAGTGGCCAGTCTTAAATTGAGGATTACTAGTAAACAAATTTTCAAACACTTTCTAAATGTTACATTTTATAGAATGTTGTGATTAAAAACAAAACAGAAAAATCAATGAAACGAATCTTATTCGGATCTACTTTAAATATGTTAAATGTGACTCAAACTCTAGGCATATGGTATTACTTTATATTTAATGGTAATAAAATGATATGCAAGCAAGTTTAAATTTTGTTGGGGTTCCAATTGGATGTTCTGATTTTTCCCCCCTTCTTTTCAATCATGTTTAATTGTCAGAGACTGTCTGAACAAATCCCTGCAATTTTCTTGGCAAAGTTTTTCAGAAGTGGTTTGCCATTGCTTCCTTCTCAGGGGTGAGAGAAAATTACTGGCCAAGGTTACCCAGCTAGCTTTGTGCCTAGAGCAGGAATTCATGGTCACATGGTTTCTAGCCTATCACTTAACCACTACATCAAAGTGACTCTTGTTCTGGCATCAGATGATACCGGTGGGAAACTTTATCATATCATGTAGCTTAATTATTGCTATACTGAGTGTTTAGATGCTTTTCTGCCACTGAATATGCCATATAATTCACACCATCACAATCTGATTTTCATTGAAACCTACTGCAAAAAATGTGTTGTCTTTATGCCAATGCTTGTATAATGTTGGTTCTACTTGAAATAAGATTTCAGAGGGTTGGCATAGTCCAGGTCCCATCACTCAAGCAGTGTCGTCTTGCAGGACCCAGGAGATGTGCCTTCTTTGTCTCAGTGCCTGTCTTTTGGAAGACAATTCCCTCTGAGATTCCGCTTGCCTTTTCTGAAAGCTTTAAAGACCTCGCTCTTCCCCTAGACACTGGACCAGGAGGTTTTGTGAATTTCAATTGCTTGAATGTATAAATTTTTCCTCAGTGCAATATATTCATAATTTTTGGATTAAATTGTTATTTTTCATTATTTGTTAGCAAACGGGCAACTGTATAGATTAATGAAATAAACAAGCAAATAGAAGACCCTCTTATGGAGCTTTTGAAATAATGTCTGCATTTTCTAAAATTCATATGATATTGCTTTATATTCCAGACCAAAAACCCCACAAGTTTAATTTAGCATACTGAAGTAACTATGATAAAAATGCATGAATGGACTGAGACGATTACATTTTTACTTTATGTTGTGATTCTCCTTAGGAAGTTACCTGTTTACATGTGAAGATAAATAGGAAAGGAAAAGAATCAAACAACTCAGGTGATCTGAAATAATCTTTTTAAAATATACAATATATTTTCACTTTAATATCTGTATTGTATAGAATTTTATACTTTTAAAACTTACCAATAAGACTTCTGTAATCCCTCAGTCTACAGTTTCTTTTTTCTTGTTCTTCGCTGACAGATTTCCACTGAAGCTTCATCCTGAAATACTCATCTCTGAATAATTTACAAAAATCAGAAATCATAATAAAAATATTGTGTAATTTGAAATATGAAGCATTAAAAAGAAACATAGCTAGTTCACATTTTTTATTTGTAACGACCTTATTTTTTGGAGTATAAAACACCCTTTTTTCACTCCCAAGAGTGAGTGGAAATGTCTGCATCTTATACAGCAAATGTTGCCAAAGCCTCGCCCACCCACCAGCCCCCACCCGCCGGCCTCTGCCCCCCAGCAATTTGCCTCCTTGCAGCAAACAGCAAGCCAACCGCCTGTTTCAGTTTCAGCACAGCCTGTTTAGCACAAGCAGCTGATTGTCGGCCTCCCAAAGATCAGTTGTTTCAGGCTGCAAGGATTGCCATTGGGGCATGCAGAGGCTGAAAACGGGATGAGTAGGCCAAAAATGGGGCGTGCAGAGACCATGGCAATCCCTGTAGCCTGAAACAGCTGGCCTTTGTTTGGGAGGCTGACAATCAGCTGCTTGGGCTAATCAGGCTGTGATGAAGCTGACTAGGCTGTTTGCTGTTTGCTGTTTGCTGCAAGGAGACAAACTGCTGGGAGGCAGAGACAGAGGCAGATTTTTTTTTCTTGTTTTCTTCCCCAAAAGCTAGGTGAGTCTTATACTTTGGAGCGTCTTATACTCTGAAAAATATGGTAGTTGGTAGTGACTACTTTGTGTGGAAATAACATTTATAGTTTTATGACTTTTGCTTAGTCTTTAAATTATATAACTCTGTAAGAACCCAAAATATAACTTCACAATCTAGGGTGATAATATTGAATACTGTCCTTCAAACACATGACTAATATCCCTATTCTAAAGTCACATATTTAGTGAAGGAATGGGCAATGGGTCCACTTCTCTTTTGGGAGGGCTAAGAGATATCATAAAAAAATACAACAAAACTTTGGCAGGAAACCAGCAAACAATAAACACATACATTATTGCCAAGATAATTGGCAAAATCAAATCAGTGTTAAAATCTTAAGATTTAACATACTCAAATAGAAATAACTTCACATGCCTCCCAAATCTCAGTGCAACCACTCACAATGTCATTAGCCACTAATGTAAGCCATTTTCCCAATCCCAGAGAAAGGAGTGACATCCAGCTACCACAATTTTGCTGCTTTCTGTTTAAACGTGTCACTGCCATGTCACTGTTTTAAAATATCATGCTTACGTTTTCCTTTTCTGCATACTTGTCCTCTCATCCCTGGTACTATTCCATGAATAGTAACCCAACAGGAATTTCCATACTTCCTTCCTCAAAGCATGGCAAAGCCCCTTGAACCAAAAAAAAAAAAGATAAAGGTAAAACTGGACCTTTGTAAGAAAAAAATGAAGACCAGGAACAAAGAAACCAAGTCATTCTACAAGGTAGCACTATCATCCTTAATTACTACTTACAATTTCTCTGGGTTCTTTGCTCAAAAGTCCTTTGTTTCATTTCTTGTAAGACAGTCAAAGTGAATCTCATCGTCTCATAAATAGGCTAAGTTTCTATCTTTTTAATAATATCACTCATTTTGACAAATGTATGGCCCCTTTCACACAATAGATTGAAGACCTGATTGCACTTGTCACTTTTGAGCAAATTGATTTCAGGTGGAGATTTTACATGGACAAATATACTGAAATATAGGACTCATTTATACAAAGTACATTAAATTAAGAACATAATTGTATAAATATATTAAATGTATTAAATGTATTGAGTTTGTATGTATTCTTTTGTATTCTTTGTATACAGAAGCCTGATGATGGCAGATGAGATTCTGCTGAAACGTTGGTACAACTTTAAAAGCACTACAATGACGTGGGATAATACCCGAGGGAAGCTGAATAGCATACATGTAAGTACCCGCGAAAACTTAAAAAAACAAATATATATATATATATATACACATACACACACACACACACACACACACACACTTGAATAATTGCATTAGATGAACAACGCGCTGGTTCACAAGGTTAGAATGTTGGGCTGATGATCAGCAGGCTCACACTCAAGACTCCTTACTGCCGCGGGGTGGGGTTAGCTCCCATCACACCATTTAGCTCCTCCCTCAGTTTGTAAATGAGAAATTACGAATATATAAAAGGGGCAATTTAATAAGGATATGAAAGGAGCCCCAAACTGGGCATCTCCCAGGCAACAATAATGTCACCATCAAATCATTTCATCATAGAAGTACTTTGGTGCTTTTGACACAAAAGTAATAGTATTGCATTAGACAACTATATGTAGAATTGAAATTACTTACTCTTAAAATGACATGTTACTACTTTTTATTTCCTTTGTTGTATTTTTTTCATTTTCTTTAAAAGCACTTTATGTGTTTTACTTTTCTTTGAAAAAGAATTTCAAAGACGCATTTCATCTTTCCAGTTTTTTTCTGGTTTTTTTTGTCACTTTTAGAAACAATAAAACATTAATAAAAAAGCGATAACTTAAGATATTACCCCTCTGAATATCATTTGTTTCATAGTATCTGTATTCAATATTCTTCCTTCAGAATCCATATTCTTAGTCCACTCTTCAATTGATACTGGTTGTTTTCTGTGAGCTTCAGGTCGTTTTCCTAAATCAATCTAAGACATGCATTAAAAATATGTTACATTATTGCCAGGACATTAATTTTAAAACTACCAGATGAATTTCCTGTTACCATCTAAATTTCCAAGAACTTAAAACTCACTCGTGTAATGACTTCAAATCCTGGTTCCTCCTGTTGATTTATTTTTAGTCCTGGAATAGCATCACTAATAAAATCTGCCATCTCTGATGGAGGCCGCTGCTGATTTACTGAGTCACTTCCTCGTAAGCTATCAAAAATATAGTTTGTCACTTTGGAAAATCCTCCCATTGTTGTTGTGTAAGGATCCTTTTTCAATTTCTAAGAAAAACAAAGATAACATTTATTTGGATCGATGCACAAACATATATGAAGAATCAGGGAGGTATTATGATAAAAACAAGGCTCATCACAATAATATTAAAATAGAATTGTATGTATCTTTTTAATGAAACAGAATTAAGAAGTATAGTTTGAATACTTCATCTAGAATTTGCAACTGGTGCAGAATTTTGCAGACAGGATGCTGTGTATCATGGGCGATGCAGGTTACACCAGCAATAATACTGCTTGCCTATTAGCTACATAGCCAGTTCCAGTATCTTACTGCTGACACAAAAAACATAGAACAATCTGGATGTAAATTATCTAACAGATCAACTTCTCCATTACAGGTCTACACAATCCATAAAATACAGAAAGCATTCCTTTTTATATAGAGTTCTACCCTGAAGAACCATACATACGAAAACTGGCTATCTCTATGGTGGTAGCCTCTCTTTAGAGTTTTCCCCGTTCTCTTTCCCATCCCAATTCCCAGCTTAGGAAAGGACAGCATTCATTTCCTAGATGAGTGCTGAGTAAATATATAACTAATTTACTAAATGGAATTAAAAACAGACAACCTGCCACATTATGGAAAGGGTTGTTGGAGGTTTACCCTTTACTTCTTTAATGGTGCTTGTCAATATCCAGGTGTCAAGACGATGGTAGAGAGATACTGGGTATTACTTAGTCTACCTTGAAGATCTTCTATACCAGGCATCAGATAGCTGTTTAATTAGTGTATAAAGGCACTTGTTGCATAAGTTGTGATGCCAACACAAGGGAATATAATTCAATTTGAGATGGTTCAATTACTCCCAGTTTTTTTTTTTTTTTTGAAAAAAAAATTTTTTAATTAATTTTTTAACAAACAAACATATACCAACAAAACACAAAACATAAAAAACATAAAATATCTTTTTGGACGGCAGTTTGATCCCGAGTTACATCTTTTTGTACAGACATAAATTCAAGTTCATGCTTACTTTTATATAGCAATTCCATTTCTTATTTACTATTTTACATTTTCTATATAGCTTCTCCCCTCTTTTCACTCTCTTAATTCTATTATATTTATTTCATCTCAATTTAAATCATTATACTTATATCTTTTGTCTGTCCTGTTTCAGCTGTCTATTATTTTTTCTCATTAACACAAAATTTCTTCTGTAATGACTGATTGGAGTATAATGCCTTGTCATACTTATCCTTCCCCTAGTTTTAAAGCTTAACATAACACATAATTTTCATTCGGATTCTGCGTAATACATTCTAAAAATAAACTCAATATTTTAAAACAGGAAAAAAAAAAGTTTTTTTTGATATATAATATAATTAAAACAACAATCCATAGCAATTGAAATTATATCATTAAAATTAATATTCATTTAAGTCTTAAACATTTTACACAATCCTTTCTAAATAAATATCATACTTCTATGGGAACACTTATAGATTTTGCTTAGTTACTTTCTTTAATTCAATTCTCTCATATTTAATTTCATTTATTTTATTTAAAAAAAAAATTTCGCTAAGTTACATTAAATATTTTGTCCCATTTTATAATCATATATTATTCCAATTTTCTAACATTATTTCAAATACAGATACAACAACACAATCTTATGTACCTTTGCAGAATCTCTTTTTCAGTTATATGTTTACCCATTATCTCTAAATAAAATCTGTTTCTTTACATCTAGTTTCTAACCTTTGTAGCTTCTCTTCCCTTCTTTCCTCCCTTGTTTCTCCATTCTACCCTTTTTACCCCCTTGTCTCTTAATCTCCACCCTCTTGTGTATTCCTCTTTTCTGTTGCTTTCTGATATTGTGTCCACTTTTCACCTTGTTTTTCCCTTTTTTGGTTGTTTTTTTAAGTCTTAAATTCTCCATTCTCTTTCTCCTCTTTCCCCTTTCTTCCCCAAATAAAGTTGCTTCTTCATTAAGGATGGTTTCTTCTTCATCCCAATCTTCTTGTTCTTGTAGTTTCTCATATGTAGAAATTGCCATTTCTAAAAAATGAAAAATAGAGCCAAAAGAATCCTTCCCTTCTTGTTTCTCTTGATTATATTTTATAAATTCCATTTTCAGTTCATCCATAAGTAATGCCATTGTAAAAAAAAAGAAAAAATTTAAACGACCCAAATGATTTTAATCATTCAAATAAGAATTTCCAAAAGTCCCAAAGTCACCAAGCAATCCAAATACACACAGTCTATTTCATTTAACACTTTCTTCTTTTTCTCACTTTTTTTTTCATTTTAATGCTTCAAAAAACTTCAAATTCTTTTTGACCTTCAATCCATCTGATAGAGTAGTCAATTATGATCCAAAATGGAAAAATCCAATAATAAAAAGGCCCAAAAAACCAAAGAAGAAAAAGGATAAAATAAAAAGCAAAAATAAAAATATTACTAAAATTGAAATATACAAAAAGGCTGGCGAGTAGAGGTTTCACAAGTATATATATATATATATATATATATATATATATATATATATATATATGGACTGCACACTGCACTTTATTTATTTATCCAAGGCTCTTATTATGACTCTCTTCTCCAGCAACTTCAAAGCCAAGCCTCAAGTGTTGAAATATTGATAAGAGTCCAGGAAAACACCTGTAATAATATTTTTCTGTGCTCTCCCTCCATCTTATCACATTAAAATGTCCTTGAGAAGGAGTGTTTATACATTTATCCCCAATTCAAATAAAGTACTTTCAAGCCTCTAGTTGGCAGTGTTGCAAGGTCTCTTAATACTTTTTCCCCCCTCAGCCAGAAAAAAGAGTAATGTATACAAAACTCAGAAGAAACAAAGGGGGCCTCTATCCTAAAGAAAATTAAAAAATCAAAAGAAGCATAAAAATATATATAAGAAAAAATTCAATCTGGTTACCTACAAAGTCACATTAAAGTCCTCAGAAAATAAAAAATAGTAAGGAAAGAATCCAAGCCTCAATTTGACATCACTTAAAAAACGCCGCTCAACCAGATTCCAGTCAGACAAAAATAAAGCCACAGGTTTCTTCTTTGTTCAGGATATCCTTTCAGGTCTCAACCAATTTGCAATACAAAAGAAGTTTCTCACCCAGCCGACACACCCTCGCTCCAGCCACTTTCTTTTCGGAGCTGTCCCGACTTCAGCAGCTTTGGAGGCTGCCTTTCCACCGCCAGCAAAAGGGCTTCTCCCGGATCAAACCAGAGATTTGCGATATCTCTGGGATCCTGGGACTGTGCCCTTCACAATCCCCGTCTCTACGGGACGGTTTAGGTCCGTTAGGACCGACCAGGGGTGAAAATATCAGCTGAGATCTCAGAGCCCCGAGATCTCAGCTGTAGCACCGAGACGAAGCTCCGCCTTCTCCCCAATTACTCCCAGTTTTAACATTTTATCCACTTCCTCTTTCCATCTCTCTTGTTGCTGATGCAGCATACTTTTCATAACATTTACCCATGGCTCTGCTCAGTTGACTTAAGGTTTCACCTTCAGTCTCAGAAATTTCCAGTGAAGGATCTGAAACCATTTGGTCTTTAGCAGATGTCTTTGCCTTGTCAGCACAGCTCTACAGATATATTTCTTTCAGGAGAATAGCAACTGTATAAAAAAGATTTAAGGTCTTTTCTCCTCGCTCTGGCTACTGCTTGGCTTTCTTGCTTTATACCCCAAGCTTATTCATATATGGCAGTCAACTCATTCTTTCCAGATTTCAGGGGTTCTTTTGTCTGATATTAGTCTTCTTGTAAAATTTAATAAAGTTGCAAGCTTTCTCTTACTGCAAGATTTTGGCCTCTTCTACCCCACCCCCCACTCCTGTTTATTTCAAAAAACAGCTATTTTAATATCTTAAATCTTACATTTAATTTTTAACCATAAATATAAGATACTAACCTGTATTAGGCCACATGTTGGTTCATCAAGAAGATTTTCAAAGGACTGTGAAATACTCTGATAGTTCACAAGAACCCTTTTATCGTGTTCAGATCTGAGACAGGGGAAAAGCACATTTTTCTACATTTCCATCTATAATTCTGTTTCCTACTTTGGGATAAGTTAAGAATAACTATAAAACTTGCATTTGAAAAAACAGCAACTACATATTATAAATTGATCATATACTTTAAGTAGCTGTGCATGTGTTTTCTATGCATACATTACATATTAGTGATGAAGTTGAAAGTACTTGCTACTTTTAGATTTAAATTCACTACTGCCACTTTCTGAAACAAAACACGACTATTTTTAATATCCCAGGGGGGTGGGGGGAAAGGGACAACTATAATCTATTCTGTTATTAAAGCCTAGGACTTTTAATAAATGTTATCACTCTTCAATACTAACATGAGTGGATGCATCTGTGACAGAGGATATGAAATTCAACAGAAGATTGTATCTTGGCCTTCTGAAAATGGGATGTTAATAAACAAAAACTGTGATTTGCTAATATGGCACAGGAAACAAAAGTTGTACTGAGTCATGTTTAGCTAACCTATCAAAATGAAAAACTGTTAGGATAGCTGCATTTTAATTAAATGAAGGTTTACCATAAATGAGAATTATTTAACTTGCTCAGAGCAGTTATTTACATGAATGCTACTATGGATATATGGACTGCTACAGCATCATTAACTTAACACATCTACAATATTTATTTTTTTCTCATTGATTTAAAATTTTAATTTGGAACCAATGATTAATAAAGTCACTGAATTGGTCAATTAGAGTAATGCATCATATTCAAAGCTCTATAGGGATAAAGTAAAGAAAAAACAATATTATCTAGCTTTCTTGGTTTTTCTTTTAAAACAAATCATTCTCATCATGAGTACAGGAGACAAATATTCAATTATGGATGGTCAGTGGATAATTTTAAGCTTCGGCAGAGTCAGATATGCATTCAAAGCTCACTCCATCCAAGAACCAACTCTCCACTACTCTTATTGCTGCATTCTAATGTCATGCTTTAGAAAACTTCACACTGAAGATTTCTCAGGGGAAAAAGAAACTAGCCACCAATTGTCTAATACTCATCTACAACAAAATCACTTTTATTTTCAAGTTCATTTTTTTCCCATGAGGAGTTCAATAGACACGAAGCTAGATATATGTAAACATTTCATCTTTGCAAACATACTATTCCAAGGAACTCTGCAATGTCTTGTCATTTACCTGAATAATAACAATTAACTAGTGTAAAGCCGTGATGGGGAACCTATGGAACGATTGTCGGAAGTGGCACACAGAGCTATCTTTCCAGACACGCCAGCCATTGCTTGTTGCTCTTCTAGGTTCCACCAGCTGGTCTTCGCGCATACAGGAGCATCAAAAACTGGAAGAAAAGCTCCGGCATGCGCATAAGTGCCAGCCAGCTGGTCTTCGCACGTACACGCATGCCAGAAACCAGAAGCTCAGCTTCCCGGGGCACACATGTGAGGCGCAGATCTGCTCTTCCAATTCCTGGCACTACCCCTAGTGTGCATGTGTTCCTGTTTCGGTACTCAGTGCCGAAAAGATTCAGCAACACTGATCTCGAGGCTTTCTACAGTTAAATCCTTTAGGATATGAAGTTGTTCATATTATAGCACACATACAAATTAAAAAAATAAAAAGTTTGCCCTGGAGCAAGGAAATAACTAAGGTGGAGAGCATCAATATGATCTAAACTATTATCTGGTCTCCATACAAGCCTTAAGACTCAATAGATTTATTAATTAAACAAGTTGCAAACATTTTTCTGTTGGAAAAAAGATGTAGCTTTGGATTATTTCACTCAATAAATCAATGAACAAGTACAAAGTTTTTGACTTACTCAACTTTATCTGGACTAGCCAAAAAATTAAAATATTAAAATTGAAGTGAAGCAAATAAATACAATAATATACTAACAACTATGAGGATAAATCACAAATAACAACATTCACTCCTTTTTTCACAACTGTTAATACAACTGCAATCTGTATAAATGTATAATGTATAAAATAAAAATTATACCTCTTACAATTTATTAAAACGTACCAGACCAAAAATAACATTTAAAACAAAGATAACTATAACCAATTATACCTTGCTTTTATCACAGCAACACAAAATTTAGCTGTTCCACATGTATTGAATGTTTTAAATCCTGAGTGAGGAGGTTAATATGAAATTTATCTGGTCTCCCAGGGAATTTATCTTTTGAGAATACAATGTTGATTGACTTAGTGTCTCTGTAAAATTCACAGAATAATACACCTGAAATAGTTTCAATTTCCTCAACACCACATGGAAAAATACTCTCAGCTACAGGGATTTTACCATATCTGCCTTGAAGAAGTGCAGATGGAGGAATGTTAAATTCAGCTTTAAAGAACGCAATTTTCAGCACAGTAAAAGTTAGAATATAGAATAATTTGCTGGTTCCCATGCAACTGACTTGTTTAATTGGGTTCTCTTCATCTAATTTTAGAACTTGTGTGGACAACAGATAACATTTTAGAACATATTTATGTTCTATATTATGCAGAAGTATTGAGAATTCAAAAGAATTCACAAACATTTAAATACCATTGTTAAGTACATATTTTGTTATTGTTTAATCCTAAGAATACTTACTCACAAAGCACCACATATTTTCTAAGTACTTGGATGAATAAACTACTATCACCCTGATGAAAATGAAGAGGTGGAAGGACAACATCATCCTTTAAGCAGAATACTAAATAGGACCATCCCATTCCTTCTTTGTTTTGTTTAATTGACTTTAAATCTGTTAAACTGAAAAGGAAGGACCACTTGTTCTCGCCAGTGGTACGAACTGCAACATCTGAAAGGATAAAAAAAGATAGAGCATTTTCACAACTACATCTTTGATCATTGTTATGATTTCCTTGCAACTGGAGAAATTTCTTCTAAAATAAACACTTGGTGTGTTTCAATACTTTCTTGACTAAATGTGAGTAATATAAAAAAAAGCAAATGGTTGTCCCATTTTCACAGTTTTTAATTTTTAATTATCATTTATTATTTTATCATATCACTTTAACATGAACAAGGAATCAATATTTGTTCATTTACTGACAAAGGAGTAAGGATTTAGCATCCATGTATTGAGAAGGAAAGCAAATTACTTTGCTACCAAAGTTCTCTTTCTGTGAAAGATGAATCAACATGCAATCTGGACTTTCTGATGTTTGTGATAAGGTATTACCAAAGAAAAGCTAATGCTATCAAGAAAAGTTTCAAGTAACACACCAATTTCAGTTAATGAAAAATGCTCCAAAATGCTCACTGGTACCAGCCAGAGCACCCCACCAACCCAAAACTGAATTGAATATCATTTCTTCAACTTCAATTTTACCTCTCTCAGAAACACTGAACATCTAATTAGAACAGATTGAATATTATGTCATTACTGAATACTGTTTTTAAAATCCTTTTTTGATTACTTGATAGCAAAGAGGCAAAAAGCAAAATGCTTAAATCATGAAATCTGATGAAACACATTTAAAATGTTTTAATAAAATAGAGGCGATTCTATAAAATATTTTATAGAGTTGCCTTGGCAAGATGGGCAGCGCATATGTTTAATAAATAATTAACATTAGCATTTGTTGCTGGTTCTTTGTTATTCAAAAAGATAAATAAAACATATAATTGCTGTATAATTAGTGAACTGTCTTTTTACCAATGACCAATAATCAGCATAAATTCTTAATAATGCAACATGTGAATTAGAAATGTTTCTAAAGATTTAGAGAGAAGCACCCTAGAACTAAGAAGAAATTTCTTAACATGACAGCTCTCAGTCACTGGAATGGTTTGCTTTCAGAAGTTGTGACTGCTCTATCACTAGATGCTTTCAAAAAGAGAATGGACAGTCCTTTGTCTGAAATGATATAAGATCTCCCACTTGATCAGGGGGTGGACTAGATGACCTCCAAGGTCCTTTCCAATTCTGTTAGTCTATTATTCTATTTTTTAAATTTGCATTTTTTATTGAACAATTCTAAACACGCGCAGTCTCACAGCAATAAGGGAACCATTATATGTGTAAATCACATAGGAACCGAAGAGTAATTATCAAGAATAATCTACATATTGTTTATCTATTAACATTCTATGTTATGAATCTTTGCAATTGTTATAAAGAAACCATATGTGCTAACTGGTTTCACAACCAAGGGTACAGTTGTGAAGTACAATTTAGTTTTTTAAGCATGTTTCTTCTGATTGATTATTTTGGGAGGATTGGACTAGATGACCTACAAGATCCCTTCCAACTCTGTTAATCTATTAATCCTGAGGAGTCAATGTATGAAACCAGATGATCCAAATATAAACTCATTTCAGACAACTTTATTTTTGGTGTTGGCAGCTTTTCCTCCTCTTCCTCCTCATCACTCTTCATTCTCTGATCCAACTCTTCCTACTTAATTCACTTTACCTCATGACCTGATATCCAGGATCACTCTCAATCTCCTAATCAACTAATAAGGCATAGTTGCTTGCTTCCCAAGCTTTTTAATGTTTTGTGGAAACCAAACCTTCAGACTTCAGGTCTTCTGCTAATCAAATTTTGAATGCTGTTTGCAGCCCAAGTTACATTAAAATGGGAGACTGCAACCACAATCCATTATTTTAGAGATTTTGTATTGATTTGCCATTTTTATTTATTTCTTTGTTTATTTATTTATTTATTCCTCAACCGCAATCAAAACTTCACCCAAAAATCATTTTCTACCGACTCTTTTGGTTAGGAAAATGATGCTTTGGCCCACTGAAGGATGTTATAATGATGCTTTGGCTGATTGATGAATACTACTTTTTTGGGGGAAAATAACCTTACATTTTCCTTCTCTTATACACGGTGTTTTCTTAAATGGATGAGTTATTTCTATTTTAATGATTTAAGGTAATTCCTTATTATAACATATGTTAACAGTCTAGGGATGAGACATAAACAAATTGTAAAAATAAAGAAATAATACTTATTAGTGACAATTGTAGGTTTTCCCATTTCTTCAAGTCTAGTGCTACCTGTTGTTTAAATTTAATGTAATTGTTCTCTTTTAATGAACTACATCTTGCTGTCAAATGTATCCCCAAATACTTAACCTTATTCTTGACTTGAATTTTCAATACATCTGCCAATTCTTCTTTTTGTCTTAGTGACATATTCTTTTTCAAAATCTTTGTCTTATCTTTGTTTATTTTCAGGCTGGCCACCTTGCCATATGCCTCTATCTTTTCCAATAGTTTTGGTGCTGTTTCTAGAGGGTCTTCTAAAATAAAGGTCAAATCATCAGCAAAAGCTTGCAATTTAAATTCTTCCTTTTTAATTATCATTCCTTTTATACTCTTTTCGTCTCTAATGTTTCTATTCAACACTTCCAGAGTTAATATAAATAGTAAAGGTGATAGTGGGCAACCTTGTCTTGTACCTTTTCTAATATTGATAGAGTCTGTTAATTATCCCTCTATCATTACCTTTGCCATTTGCTTATAATATATGGCTTGTATTGCTTGAATAAATTTTCTGGCAAAGCTCATCTGTTCCAATAATAATAACATCAATCTCCAATTCACATTATCAAATGCCTTTTGTGCATCTAAAAATATCAAAGCAATTTGTTTTTCCGGGTGAGCCTCATAATATTCCAAAGTGTCCAATATTACTTTCATATTGTCTTTAATTTGTCTCTTTGGCAGAAATCCATTTTGGTCAGAATGAAAAAAATTATTTAAATATTTTTTGAGTCTCTCTGCCAATATTGAAGCGAAGATTTCATAATCTGCATTTAATAAAGAAATGGGTCTATAATTCTTAATTTGTAATGGATCAGTCTCTTCTTTTGGAATAAGTGTAATGTAGGCTTCTGACCATGTTTTGGGTATCTTCTTCTTTAGCATAACTTCATTTATGACTTCTAGCAATGGGAGGTTCAGCGATTCTTGTAATGTTTTATAAAATTCTGCCAGAAGTCCATCTGGGCCTGGTGCCTTCCCATTATTTTGTTTCTTAAGTGCTTCAGTTAACTCCATCATGGTTATATTGCTTTCTAACATTTTTTCAGTATCTTTAGGTATCTTAGGTAGATTAGCATTCTGTAAATATTGTTTAACTCTTCCCTCATCAATATTCTCTTGCTCATATAATTTCCCATAAAAGTCTCGAATGATTTCCTTCTTCTCTTTATTGCCTGGCAAACTTGACCTTGATCATCTATTAATTGCAGTATTTTCCTTGATTCTTTTTCCTTTCTCAATTTGTATGCTAACCATCTACCTGGTTTGTTTGCATCCTCAAAATAATTCTGTTTAGCACTTCTAATTTTCTGTGCTAATTCTTCTTTCTCTATTAAACTCATTTTATGTTTAATTGTATCCAGTTTTAGCTTAATGTCTTTTTTCTGTGGCATTTTCTGTAGTTCTTTTTCGAGTCTTTTATACTCATCTTCTAAAGCTTCCGTGGCTTGCCTTTTCCTAATGTTAAAGAAAAAATGAACAGTTCAGCTGGTAAGGGGTGTGTGTGACACAATTTAAGAAAATAAAAAAGACACACTGCACTTTATTTAATTATCCAAGGCTGTTGTCATAGCTCTCTCCAAGCTTCAAAGCCAAGTTTCAATTGTTGATAGAAATCTAGTACATCTGCAATAACACTCTTCCGTGCTCTTCCCTCTATCTTATCACGTAGCAATGTCCTTGAAAAAGAATTTCAGAGCTTTCTTTCTTAGGTTTCTCAGCTTCGTCTAAAATATTTTCAACAAATATAACTTAAGGGAGCCTCTAGCCTAAAGTATTACAAAGTCAAAAAAGAGAAAAAATAGATATAGAGAAAAAACCAGTCCAGTTAGCAAGTGCAAAATCACGATAGAAGTCCAGCCATAAGAAAAAAAAAACATAAAGCAAAGCCTTACTTTGACACTTCTGTTTAAAAACCGCCGCTTATTCAGTTCTGTCAAAACTTTTACAGATTCTTTTTCCACTTAGGGTGTCCTTTAAAGTCCTTTTAAGTCTTAGAATAATAAAAGAAAAAATTCTCACCAGACTGACACACTTTCTCTTTCAACCTCTTCCATTCGGAGCTGTCCCAACTTCAGCAGCTTTGATGGCTGCCTCTCTGCCACTGGCAAAAAGGGCTTCTCCTGGATCAACCAGGGAATTTGCAATATTCCTGGGATCTACAGGACACTCCCTTCACTTTCACTGTCTCTTCAGGATGGTTTAGGTCCATTTGGACCATCCAGGGGCAAAGATATCAGTTGCAATCTCAGACCTCCAAGATCGCATGCAGTATCTTTGCGATGCCAGCTCCTCCCCCTCAATTGTCACTAATAGGGAGAATTTCAACAATCAAAATGAATATTTTACCCAGAATTCTATATTTGTTTCAAACAATACCAATTAGGCTTGGAAAGGACTACTTTGAAGATTTAAACAAAATTGTGTTGAAATATATATGGCAAGGTAAGAAAGTGAGAATAAAGTTAAAAATCTTACAAGATGCTAGAATTAGAGGAGGATTTGGTCTGCCTAATTGGGAGTTGTACTACCAAGCTACAAACTTGACATGGGTTAAGGAATGGATAACATTACAAAATACTAGATTGTTAACATCAGAAGGACACGATTTGTTATTGGGGTGGCATGCCTTTTTATGGTATAAAGGAACTAAAATACAGGGTTATTTTAGAAGACATATACGGGAGTCTCTGTGGTTAAATTGGGAGAAGATTAAAAGACAATGTTATTTGAAAATTCCAGTCTGGTTATCGACTATTGAAGCATTTTCTTATCCTTTAACATATAAGAAGGAACAAACAATTAGATATGGGGAAATTTTGAATGAAAAGGGTGAACTTAAATCTATGCAAAAACTAGAGGAACAAGGTATAAAGGTGAATTGGTTTTCTTGTGCGCAAATACATTCAAGGTATGAAAAAGACTTTAAAACAGAAGGTTTCTGTAATAAATTGACTGATTTTGATAAGATTTTGACAGGTACTGATGAAAAAGTGATTAAAAAACTGTATGGATATTTATTAGAAATTAAACTAGAAGAAGAACAGGTTAAATAAACTATGATTGCTTGGGGGAAGAATTTTGGATATGGGATTGATCTAGAGAAATGGCAAAAATTGTGGTCTCAAAATTATAAAATGACAATGTCAACAGCATTTAAAGAAAATGTGTATAAGATGTTTTACAGGTGGCATTTTCCCTTGATAAGAATAGCAAGAATGTTCAAGAATAAATCCGAAAGATGTTGGAAATGTCATCTGATACCTGGCTCATATTACTATATGTGGTAGACTTGTGCGGATGCAAAAAAATATTGGACTAAAATCCACACGTGGTTGGAAAAAATGACTAAAAAGCATATAGATTTAAAACCAGAGATATTTTTATTGGGAATTCTACCTGATACATACAGCAAAGATTTTAAATATTTGATTGTAAATGTATTAACAGCAGCTAGGATTGTATTTGCTAAAAATTGGAAAAATGAGAAAATACCATTACAGGAGGAAACTATCAAGAAAATACTGGAATGTGCTGAAATGAGTAGATTGACATTTGAAATTAGAGAACAAGAGGATAAACAATATTACAAAATTTGGGACCTTTTCTATCAATGGCTAGATAACAAAATATAGTAATAGAATATGTAGAATTATAGAAAATAATGAATATATAAACATGTATTTCTTTTTTAAATTATTATTATTACATATATCAAATGTTTTTAGGATAGATTTGGGAGGACTATATGAATTGTTATAAAATTAACTAAGTAAAGTATAGTTATCTCGCTATATATAGCTATCTCACAAAGTATGAATGAACAAAATTATAGTCAAATGATTGATTAATAATAATAGGATATTCAATTTCTGATTGATAATATGAGTTATTATGTAATGTAACTGTAATTGAGACTATGAAATCGATGCACAAAAAATTTGTAAACCAACCGACACACTGTTTGTACACTTATGGAAGAAAGTTGGATGTTTTTATGTTTTGTTTGTTTTTGTTTGTTCTTAAAAATCAATAAAACTTAACCAAAAAAAAAATAAAGAAATAATACACAGACATATTTGTCCATATAGATTTGTAACATCCTTTAATTACAAACAAAGTCAGGAGTAGAATTTCATTCATCTAGAGCCACTAAATAAGATTTCACTATGTAACAATCTCTTGTAATAAATAAAAACTATCATTAGGATCCTGTTTTCTGCTATTAAGAAGATTATACATAAGACACATATTTTAAGTCCCAAGGTGATATCTTACAACATACTCATTTTGTTTCAAATTATTTGAATGATCTACAAAAATCTTATGGAAGCAGCTTCAACAATTTTCAGTGATAACAAAAAAAAAAAATACTAATGGATAAGTAACAGGCTTCTCTGTAAATAAAAATGCTTTAACAGATACAGAAGACTTGTACTTTCATTTATTAAATTAAATTTTTATGCCACCCATCTCATTATCCACACTGACTCTTTTGCTATAGATGGAATATTTTCATTGAATTCATTAAATATTATTTTTCTACATACATACCTGAATTCATAATTTTAGAATCCCCTTTCTTATAAAAGACAGATGATCAGCATTATTAGCTGAAAGAAACTTCACAAGAACTGCAGCAGGCAAGTACCAGAAGTAAAAAGCTCTATACCCAGAAACATATATCACCTGGTTCAACCAATAAAGTCAATTTAATATTTTAATAATGGTGTTATTTAAGTACCTCCATTTGAATGTGGCTTCTTCTTAAAAGAGACAGTGTTGACCATATCCCATTCTGCTTCATAACTGTTCATATGTTCTGGACCTCTAAAAGTCTTCTCCTTAGGAGTCTGCACCCATTCTACAACTGAACTGGAATCCTAAATAAAATATCAAAACAACATCAGCATTTTTCTTGTAAACTACTTATAAAATCATTTTTTCTGTCCATAACTATAAAGCAAATTTATTCAAGGAACATCACTTTTGTCATATGCAAATTTAAGATAAAAAATGCAAGAAGCCAAGCTGTAAAACAATTTTCATTGAAGAAAATTAGCAATCAGAAAATAATAGAAACTTTGTTTTATAGTTCAGCTCAAGGAAAAGAAAAAAATAGAATTTTAGCATCAGAAGAAAAATAGTCTTGCTCAGACATAGCATGACTCAACCTTTGCTTGTTTAAGGCATTAGTCCCAACATTCCATCTTTATGCTTCTGCAACTTCCTTTCTCAAATGACTATAGAACTATCAGTGGGGTAATTTGCTTTCCATCCCCCACAAACAACACAAACAAAAAAAAAGTTCATATATCTACAGCTGAATAAAAAACAAATGTGAACTATGTAAACTGCAAACTGTGACAGATTTTCCTTAAAACTTTAATGCAAGCTGTCATGTTATAGTTAAAGAAATCAAATACCCTTGATTTTCTAGTCTTATGGCCTGGGAATTTTTTAATGATTACTACTTACACAAATGTACAATATTATTCAAGGCTCCGCATTAGTCCAAAAAATCATTTCACAGACTTGAGCTATCTCTCCAAAGCATCTCTAAATCAAATAAAAAATCTTGAAATGCTGGATGTCAACCAAGATATTTGTCTTCTATACCAGTAGCTGAGGAGAACATGAGAGATTTATTGCTCTCATGACCAGACCCAGAATCTATGAAGTTTAAAATATACTCAGAGGATATACAGGAACCAATTACTAGCTGAAGGAGACACAATTCATGTTTGAACATATTGTAATCATTTTTGTAGGCTTATTCAGCAAATAATCATGATGGCAAAATTACATAGAAGAACTATACAAGAATGAACTTAATGTCCCTGATAAGCACGATGGGGTGGTCACTGACTTCAAGCCACACATCCTAGAATGTGAAGTGAAATGGGCCTTAAGAAATCTCAGCAACAACAAAGCTAGTGGAGGTGACAGTATTCCAGCTGAGCTATTTAAAATATTAAAAGACAATGCAGTAAAAGTGTTATACTTAATTTGTCAGCAAATTTGGAAAACTCAACAGTGGGCACAGGATTGGAAAAGGTCAATTGACATTCCAATGCTAAAAAAAGGCGATGCCAAAGAATGTTCAAACTATCACACCATTGCACTCATTTCACATGCCAGTAAAGTTATACTTAAAATCCTACTAGCTGGACTCCAGCAGTATGTGGCTCAAGAACTACCAGAAGTACAGACAGGATTTTGAAGAGGCAGAGGAACTAGAGATCAAATTGCCAACATACACTGGATCATGGGGAAAGCTAGGGAGTTCCAGAAAAACATCTACTTCTGCTTCATTGACTATGCTAAAGCCTTTGATTGTGTGGATCATAACAAATTGTGGCAAGTTCTTAAAGAGATGGAAGTACCAGACCATCTTATCTGTCTCTTGAGAAATCTATATGCAGGTCAAAAAGCAACAGTGAAAACTGGACACAGAACCATTGATTGGTTAAAAATTGAGAAAGGAGTCCGGCAAGGCTGCATACTGTCGCCCTGCCTATTTAACTTATATGCAGAGCACATCATGAGAAAGGCAGGGCTAGATGAATCAAAAGTTGGAATTAAGGTTGCTGGAAGAAATATTAATAACCTCAGATATGCAGATGATACCACTCTAAACGGCAGAAAGTGAAGAGAAACTAAAGAGCTTCTTGATGTGAATGCAAAAGGAGAATGCAAAAGTTAGCTTGAAACTCAACATTAAGAAAACTAAGATCATAGCATCCGGCCCTCGCAATTCCTGGCAAATAGATGGGGATGAAATAGAGGCAGTGACAGATTTTATTTTCCTGGGTTCCAAGATCACCACAGATGGGGACTGCAGCCAAGAAATTAAAAGACGCTTGCTCCTGGGGAGGAAAGCTTTGGCAAATCTAGACAGCATACTAAAAAGCAGAGACATCACTCTGCCAACAAAAGTGCATATAGTCAAGGCTATGGTTTTCCCAGTTGCAATGTATGGCTCTGAAAGTTGGACCATAAGAATAGCTGAGCACCAAAGAATTGAGGCCTTTGAACTCTGGTGCTGGAGAAGACTCCTGCGAGTCCCTTGGACTGAAAGGCGATCAAACTGGTCAGTCCTAGAGGAGCTCAGCCCTGACTGCTCCTTGGAAGGCCTGATCCTGAAGATGAAACTCAAATACTTTGGCTACCTAATGAGAATGAAGGACTCATTGGAGAAGAGCCTCATGATGGGAAAGATTGAGGGCAAAAGAAGAAGGGGACGACAGAGAATGAGGTGGCTGGATGGAGTCACTGAAGCAGTAGGCATGACCTTAAATGGACTCCAGAGGATGGCAGAAGACAGGAAAACCTGGAGAAGTGTTGTCCATAGGGCCACGATGGGTCGGACACGACTTCACAACGAACAGCAATCATAAAATATAATTTTGTAAAAATTTACTGAACTGTAAGATGAATACTCAGGCTAATAAAATACAAACAATTCATATAAATGCAAAAGTCTATGAAAACGCAATAGCATTAGGGTCAACTAAAACACTGATGTACCAAAGAACAGGAGAACACGAAAGTATGTTAGATAAAAATACCAACAATTGAGCATATGAATTTCCATGACCGAGAATGGAACAATGGGAAGCTGATCATTCCCCAAACTGTCTTCTAAAATTGTAACAGTACTCCATCAGCAGATTAATCAAAAGCAGCTTGCCAGAGTCCAACATATTCAGATTACAAAATAGAAAACAAAGAGAAGTTCTGTTTTGTAAGCTGAGACTTCTTCTGGTGTGAGTGGCAAATAATATTCTTCTTGCCTTACATATACAGTATGATTCTGAAGTGCACATTGGGCAGAGAGGGTAAACTGAAACTCTGCTCAGGTAGGAGACAGATAAAAAAAATTAGGTTGTTTTTTTTTTCCTGTGAAGGAAGTCAAGCTATGGATACAATAAAGGTTATGTTAGCAAGTGTTATCAGTAGAAAAGTTATCATACAATAACTGTTATGTTAGCAAGTGTTATCAGTAGAAAAGGCAGGTTTGGAGCCTGCTCAGAAAAGCAGAATATACACTAGATACAGCAGGTTAACCCATACTAAAGTCAACCTATGTTTTTATCAAGTTCTACATTTCTGCTGTCAAGGAGTTCTATGTAGCATTTCAGAGGTGCATCAACTATAAACCTGTGGACTTTGTAATTCTCCCTGTTATCTTTTGGCAAGGAGCCCAGTGATCACCACCAGTAAAATATATCTTGTTGCATCTATCTTGATTTGATTTAGTGAAATTGGTACTATTAAGTAATTACATCAAATTCATTATGGTATTTTTGATACCCTGTGACAGAACCGCAGTGTTAGGCTGTCTTCCTAAAGACATTTACCTGAATATAAAACCCATTGAAGCTTAATTCTCAACAGAAGAACACAGGATCGCGCTACAAATAACTCTTGTTTAGGGATGCTATTGGCACCAGCAATTTAGTCATTAAGTGAAGCAGTTGCCAAGTGAAACTGTCTGCACTGAATCTGTACTAAAACTGTCTGTCTGAATCTTACTTCATTTCCTTTTGCTTTACAGACTTACATTGGTCATCAATGCAAGCATTGGTTGCAAAATTCATTATCATTGTAATTGAAGACAAAGAGAAATTCTGTATGTAAACTGTGAAAAGTATGTGAAGTTATACGGATCTATATAAAATATAAAACATTCTACAGTTTGCTGTTTTATTTGCTGCTTTTTATGTTATTTCTTGTTATATTTTAAACATTAGAAAATCAAGGAATTACAAGATGTTTGGGAATTGCCAGAGTATTAAATGAAATAACCTGATTATAATTAAAATCATGTTGACCAACAATTTGTATCTCCAATTAAATATTCTGGAATAGAAAAATATATTAAAGGAATGGCTGTATTCAAGCTTTGACTCAATAAATATACATTACAATTGTGCTAAGTATTGTTGCTTTCTGTGGTGATTATGCCCACCAGAGATAAGGAAATATTTTTTAAAGTTCTTCTCCTCCCAAGATATTCTATTATTGGATGGTGCAAATAACCTTTTAGGTTTGGAAAGACAATCTGCCATCTTCAAGCTCATGAATGAGAAACCATTCCTTCACTCAATTTTTGCAGTCTCCACAATCTCCGTTAATTCAAAAGTCACAAGAATGTTTCTTATCACGTAGCCTACTATAAAGATAAAGCAATTAAAAAAGAAAATCACAGAAAAACAGTCACATGGATATATGGCATCTGCATCAACACTGCCTCACAAATTCTGATCCTCTGTTTTCTAAAAGATTAAGAATCAAAATATTACCCATCCTTATAAAGTACCAGAGGGATGATCTATGAGAAAGAGACTATTAGAAAACACGAGCTCAATCTGGGAAAACAAGGAAGTGTTTGGCCCAACAGAAGCCAGTAGAGCTGACGGCAGACTCGGACAGTGAGGAGGTTGGGAAGGAACATTGGCAGTCCTGGAGTGTGGGAAAGGCTTTGACAAGTGATCTGCACTGGAGGCATAGATGGGGCCAAGATCGTCTGACAGTTATCAGCTGCCTTCAGAGTTGGAGATCAGTGGGGCAGAAGAATAACTGGAGCCTGTTCCCAGTGTGCACATGCGCAGAGCTGCCAGGAGAAGGGAACAGTTAAGGAACAATGGTCGACTTGAAAGTAAAGGCTCATGTGGATGGTGAATGGCCCCTTCCATAGGGAATAAAGAGGAGCGAAAGGGAAGTGGTGTTTGCAGGAGACATTAGTTCAATTCATTAGGGTGAAGATCTCTTCCTGACTTCTTGCCAAGTAATTGCTGCTACGGTGTGGCATTAGGAAGATATTGGCCTGGCAACTCTCCAGGCTTGATAATGATCTGTAGTTATGAAATCTCATGAAAGATTGTTTGCTGGGACTTTGCTGGAGAGGAATTCCCTTTAACCTAAATAAAAGGGGTTTTACCGGGACAAGGAATCTGCTTCATGAACTTGGGAAGCCTAGGTCAGAACAGAAAGTGTGAGAAAGAAAATTAAAGTTTCCCCACCCTGAGTCTCTTTGATAAAACATAAAGGGAATATGTTGGACTCTGAAGATTCTGCTACAATAACCTGCATCAGTATAGTAGAGTTCTATTATTTATGATGTTTGTTTATTTCCTAATCTGGCTTACCTTGATATTTTAGAAAAGGAATCCCAAAATTCTGACTTTTAGAAATATTTGTTAGGGCTTCTGGTAGTTACAATATCAAGTATTTGGGAGGCAATCTGATTGTTTCAACCTTCATTTTATTATTATTTCAGTTTTCTAAAGTTTTACAAAAATTGCCACAAATAATTAACATACCTTTTTAGCATATAGAATATTAGAAGAGTCTAATGAATCATCCAGAGGTCTCCAATCTATTATTACCTCAGTACCCTAAAATGCAAATGATGCAATTATTCAAAAAGTAATTAAGTAATGTCATTATGTTTCTATTTACAAAATAATATTGATTTATTCTCTTCTATTCCATCTGTTATAAATGGTGAAAGGTAAATTCACAGGAAACATATTATACTGTTATATTCAAAAGAGAAAATCTTACATTTTGATGTGTAATCTTTTCAATGACTCGCAATAACCCAGATTGTAGAGCATCATGATCTTCATCATTTTCACTTGAAGAATGAATGAAAACTCCTTCTTGTTCATATACAATCTAAAAGATAAAAAATAAAAATAATAAATGAAGCAGAGTTATTTAGTTTTTTGGCAAACTGTTTTGAACCTACTCTGGGGACAAAACCAATCATTGTAATGCAATTTGGGTCTTTCAGAGAAAATGACAAGCTTATATTGCATACTCACTAGGTCAGTCAAGTAATAAATTGGGCAGAGTTTCTATTAGAATAGAATATTGCATGTCTGGGGATATAATGATATGGATGGAAAAATAAACAAGAGTAGTTTTGCAATGCAAGCTATATTAAAATCAAGAGCTCAGAAACAGTTTATTCTATTTTTACTGATTCCTAATGGAAGTTAGTCACAAGGGAAGGAACTATTAAAATAAAAAGCTATCAATTTAAAGCTTTTGAATAAAGATATCAGAAGTGAAAAAGGCAGGCTAGTTAAAACAAAATACCACACAGAAGATCAAATAGAAAAATAATTAAAAGTTCTGATAAAATAATGCTTCATATGGAAACAAGCAACTCTAAAAAAAGACCACTCCCATCAATCACTCCCCAAACTTCAGAGAACATGGACCCTTGGACTAGGCTTTCAAGGACAGGAACAAATGGGGAAAGACATGCCTTTAAATATTTTAAGATACATTCTATGTAAATCAATCTATTTCATTAAATTCACTTTAAACTAATTAGGATTTGCTTATATTTTAGAAAATTAATCTGAAAGTGTTAAGCCCCTGTCACACAGCACCAACGGATGGAAAGAGGATGTAAAACGGAGAGAAACACTTGCCATCCGCTGGTTAACGCGATGCATCCGTTCTGTACTCACTGCGTCCGTTTTTCATACTCTCTATCCGTCCAGCATCCGTCTACTGACATTTCATCCGCTTAAAAAGTTTTGAGCTGCACAAAACTTTTTGAGCGGAAAATGTATCCAACGTGTCTGTTATACATCCGCTATGCATACGGGGAACATCCGTTATACATCCGTAGTCATCCGTTACGCGTCCGCTATATCTGCTAGGCATCCGCTGCGCATCTGCGCAACTTGCATCTGCTCCAGTGGAAAATGGACACAGGGAGGAAGTGAAACGGACAGGGAACGGACATGAAATGTTAGTAGCACGGACATAGAAAGGATGAAAGCGGATGCAGCTCGCATACAAAGCATTAAAACGGAAAAAACGTTCGTATAGGGGACGTATCTCGGATATTTAGGATGTCTGCAGGATGTCTAGAGGGTGCAAAAGGACACCTAGCGGAAAACCTATATTTCCTATAAAAAGGGGGAGAAATCACCTGGATCTCACAGTCCAGCAGCCCTGCTGTGCAGACCTCTTCAGCCTTCATCTGGCTCTTGCTCTTCCACAGCATCCAGTCATCTCCACTATGGATCGTCACACACTCCTTTTGGTAGCCGCCATCGTTCTACAACAGTGCGAAGCCCTCTACAGGCTCTTTCACCTGTTCTACGCGAAGAAAAGGAGGCATCCAAGAAGTGTCTGGGTCCGAAGATGGATCGCAAGAAGAGCAGAGTACGGACTGTATAACAAGCTGATGGTGGAGCTGAGGAACGAAGACTCTCGTGCATTCCAGAATTTCATGAGGATGCCGCCAGCCATGTTTGACGAAGTTGTGGAGTGGCTGAGACTCAGGTTGACCAAGGCAAACACCAACCTCCGGCCCAGCCAGGACCCTGGACTGAAGGTGGCACTGACTCTGCACCACCTGGCCTCAGGGACCACGTACAGGAGCATGCAGTACGCCTGGAGGGTGCCACACAACACCATCAGCATTGTGGTCAGAGAAGTGGTGCAGGCCATCATCGAAGAATACATGGGGGAGCTCCTCCAGTGCCCCTCCACTGAAGAAGGCTGGAAGAAAGTTGCAGAGCAGTGGTATCAGAAGTGGAACTTCCCCCACACCGTTGGAGCCATAGATGGGAAGCACGTGGCCTGCAAAGCTCCACCCAACTCAGGGTCCACTTATCACAACTACAAGGGCTTCTTCAGCATCATCCTCTTCGCCATGGTCGATGCTGACTACAAGTTCACATACATCGATGCTTCAGGCAACGGCTCATCTTCAGATGCCCAGATATACAACGCCAGTCACCTCAAGGAGGGGCTGGAACGCAACCTCATCATGGGCTCCCCAGATCCAGACCCCCTGCCCAACGACACGCAAGATGTGCTCTACTTCATCGTGGGGATGACGCCTTCTCCCTCAGAACCTACCTCATGAAGCCCTACACTTCCAGATGCCTCACCCTTGAAGAGAGGATCTTCAACTACAGGCTGTCCAGGGCAAGGCGGCTGGTGGAGAACGCCTTTGGCATCCTGGCCAACAGGTTCCAGGTACTTCTCACCACCATGCAGCATCGCCCAGAGACCATGAGGAACATCGTGGAAGCTTGCTGCATCCTGCACAATGTCATGCGCCCTTGCTACCCAGTGTTGCAGAACAGGCTCGTGGACCACCAACAAGGCAATGGGGACATGGAGCCTGGTGAATGGAGGCAAGGGCGAAACCTGATAGATACTGTGGATGTGCAAGGCCCTAACAGAGCTTCACGTGAAGGGAAGCAGCAGCGCAACCTCCTGAAACACTGGTGCAACTCCCCAGCTGGAGCAGTGGAGTGGCAAGACAGGATGGTAGATGCTTAATGGATGCTTCCTTCAGCCTGTCTCATCACACTGATGAGATTGTGCCATGTATGTTGAGTGGACCTTCAATGAACAGGGCATTTAATAAAGAGTTGTGTTTATGTTGAAATGTGTTGATCAATGAATAAATTGTTATTGATAATAAAGGGCCATAGGTGCGGCACCTGGGAGGGTGGACCATACAGTCCCACTATGCTTGCACTGGAGGCTTATCTATCCCACTGCTATCCTTACCTATCCCACAGCTATTACCCATCCCAAAGGTATCCCTGCCCATCCACAGGTATCCTAACCCATCCCACAGCTATTACCCATCCCACAGGTATCCCTGCCCATCCCACAGCTATTACCCATCCCATAGGTTTCCCTGCCCATCCCACAGCTATTACCCATCCCACAGGCATCCCTGCCCATCCCACAGCTATTACCCATCCCACAGGTATCCCTGCCCATCCCACTGCTATCCTAACCCATCCCACAGCTATTACCCATCCCACAGGTATCCCTGCCCATCCCACAGGTATTACCCATCCCAAAGGTATCCCTGCCCGTCCCACAGCTATTACCCATCCCACAGGTATCCCTGCCCATCCCACTGCTATCCTTACCCATCCCACAAGCATGTAAAGGCTTAAACCATTTCTTAAAGTTTCCACCAAGACTTTATTTACCAAAATAAATGAACCAAGTGTGTGAAGTAAAGATAAACTTTATTAATAACAAACTGTAAAAGCAAAATGACCCAAGAAAAGTGTCCCAAGCAAAGATAAAGTCAACAGGTAGCAACTCAGTCTCTGGCACTCTTCTCGGTCACTCTGAGGCGTGCCCATAGTCTCAGGGGTGAAGGGTCCAGGTGCTGTGGAGGTGGCTGCTGCTGGAGTGCTGGTCTGAGGCATCATTGGGGTGCCTGGCCCCGAGAGGACAACAGGGGATGGTGTGTGGAGGAAGCTCTCAGAGAGCTGGCTCAGTCCTGTGATATTGAGAGCCCCTTCCTCCGTGACATGGGGTGTCAGTCCCAAGACTGATGACAGATGTTCTGAGGCCGGGCTTGGCTGTGAGGTGGAGGAAGGAGGAGTGTAGTGGGGCTGTCTGGTCTGCAGGTGAGCAAGGTGAGGCGTCAGTGGCATCTGTGGTGTGGATGGCATCTGTAGCGTGGGTGGCATCTGTGGCGTGGGTGGCATCAGTGGCATTCGATGTACCTGTGCCTGGACTGGGAAGGGCTACCTGTGCTGCTGGAACTCCTGGTAGCCGTAGCCTTGATAGGTGAGGGCCTGTGGAAAGCCTTGGAAGGGATGTGACATCAGCTGGGTAGGAGGAGCAGACCTGGACTGGGTCGGAGCAGTTCAGTTGGGCCTGGAGGGTTGTGCAGAAGACCGGTGATCCTCTCCTTTATCACCTGGTACTGTGATTCAGACATGTCCATGAGGGTCTGGTTGACGTAGGTGAGGAAAGGCTTGCGGTGTGTACCAGCTGAGAGAGGAGATCTACGCTGCTTCTGATGGTGTCCCTGATCTCCAGCAGGACAGTGTGGCTCTGCCCCTCCGGTCTGGCTCTCTGCCTGCTTTCTATGGAGGTGGAGCTGGGGGTGGGGGTGGCTTGGTCTCTGGTGGAAGTGCCCTCTCCTTGCTCCCACTGTGTCAGGGGGTCCTTCACGCGCTCCCCAACGGGGAGTGCAGCTGTCGGGGGGGTCTCCGTCGTGGCACGCTCCACAGATACCTGCTTGGGCACAGGAGCTGACTCTTGGCCAGAAGAGGACTGGCTCTCTGTGGGCTGCCTGAGAGAGAGGGTAGACCGAGGGGCTGCTCCTCGGTGGCGGATCTCACCCTCCAAGAAGCTGCACTTGGCCATCACATGGGTCTCCTGGTCGGTGAGCTTGACCGCGGCCTAGCCAGACTTCTTGAGGTGCAGCTTCCCGTAGCAGGTGTGCATGTGCTTCCACCAGCCGAGGAGCACCTCCGAAGTGTCGTCCAGGCTCTCCGCCTTCTCTCTCCAAGCAGCCTGCTTCCTTTTGTTGTCTCGATAGAGCCTGTGTCCCTTCCGCCAGAGGTGCTCGTTCTCCCTCAGCCATTCGAGCACTTCATCCTCATGTTCCTCTTCGATGGAGTATTGCCTCCTCTCCCATTCTCGTGTATGCCTCTTCCTCCCTCTGGCAGGGCCTTCTGGGCCCTCATCAGAGGGGCTTCGAGGTTCTAGGGGCTGCTCCACCACACCATCACCAGCAGCAGCAGCAACAACAACAGTAGCAGCAAAAGCAGCACCAGCAGCACCAGGATCAGCAGTAGCAGAGTAAGCACCAGCAGCACCAGCAGGACCAGGAGCACCAGCAGGACCAGGAGCAGCACCAGCAGAGTAAGCGCCAGCAGAAGCACCAGCACCAGGAGCAGCGCCAGCAGAGTAAGCACCAGCAGAAGCATCAGCACCAGGAGCAGCGCCAGCAGAGTAAGCACCAGCAGAAGCATCAGCACCAGGAGCAGCGCCAGCAGAGTAAGCCCCAGCAGAAGCCCCAGCGCCAGGAGCAGCACCAGCAGAAGCCCCAGCACCAGGAGCAGCACCAGCAGAAGCCCCAGCACTAGCAGAGTCAGCCTGAGCAGCAGAAGCCCCAGCAGAAGCAGAGTCAGGGCCAGGGGGTGGGATGGTGGCCCTGTCCTTCTTGCCAGGGCTGGCAGCAGATGGCACAGGCTTCCTCTTCTTCCCCATGGTTGTTGGCTGGAGATGTGTCTGGCAGCAGGTCTTTCCTCTGAATGGTGACCTGCTTGCGAGCTGCATCCTTTTATATCCGCAGGGCTGACGCAATGCATCCTCCCCGCATGCGCAGTGAACGCTTTGCATCCACTAGGCATCCACTAGGCATCCGCTAGGCTTCCGTGATGCATCCGCGTCATCCGCTAGGCATCCGCTCTGCATCCGTTCCTTTTTCTGCGCGTCCGCTTCGGTGTTCTCACCCGGAAGCCCATGCGGATGTGCCATCCACTCCCATCCGCTTCTATCTGCTAGGCTTCCATGGAGCATCCGCTTTCCATCCGCCCTACGTCCTCCCCCCGTCTGTTCCTTTCCATTGTTGTTTGCTCTGTTTATGCAAATTTGGGGCACTTTTGAGAGCGGATAACAACAGATGGAAAATATTCTCGTCCGCTATTCTCATCCGTCAGCCTATGTGACAGGCCCTTTAGATATAACTTTCTGTCTAAGCCTTTAATCATGGCACTAGCAACACATGAACATTTTCAGGTTCACTTGTAACAGTCATATGCACATATGCCTCTGCTCAAAATAAACCATTGCTTCAGAAACCAAGCAAAAGTGAATGTTAAACTTTCCTACACCACACCAGCCAATTCACTGTTTTGCATTTATAATATTATAAAATAAAACACATATCATTTCAGGATAGCATAACTCTCTACCAATTCTGTCATAATAATCCTGTAACTTAAACAATGAATACAAGGGAAAGCATTTTTCCCCATCTTCAAACCAAGTATTATATTTCTTCTTTCAAGGATAGGAGGATTTTAGGTTTGCTTCGGTCATGGATCCATTTCATTTTTTTAAAAAAATATAACCCACAAATTAACTAACCCAATGGTCCTCAACCTGTGGTCTGCGGGTCCCTGGGGATCCGTGATGTCATCACAGGGGGTCCATGAAGGCTTGAAGAAATATTATGATTTTAATCTTGAGCTAAGTCTTGAGGGGTCCATGGACACAAAGGCTATTTAAAGGGGTCTGTGGTGAAGAAAAGGTTGAGAACCAGTGAACTAACCTAATACAAAAAGCAAAAAAATCCAAGATTGCAAACTATATTATCCCCAATATATTACTCCTGAAATTCATCTTGCACAATCTGGTTTTATTAAAGGGTGACAAGCTTCAGGCAATATCTGTTAATTGATATTTTATAGCTAGAAAATACAGGCAGAAAAATCTGAATCAATGCCGTGACTTCATGTTGTACAGAAGTTCTCTTTATTGTACAGATTTAATTTCTGGAATGACTGTTTGATAAAAATGAATTCCTCTGTTTAGTATTTAGAGTAACTGTACCAGTAGTAGCTTAATTTTTTTTCCAGATAGTTATTAGAGTTATACAAATAGAATTATTTCTTCACACATTAAGATAGGAATTTTCAAACCTTATGATAAAGTGAATAATTAACAATTATATATAAATATAAATAAATAACTTAATGAATACATTAAGTGAACTTTATTTTCATTCCTAAACGAAATTTATCAATATACTATCGTATCAGAAGTGACCAGCCAGCATAACCCTAGTAAATTTGAGATGATTTCCAAAAGAAAATTTGGTGGGAAAGGAGGAAAAAATAAAAATTATGTAATGTAAGTTTGTAACCTCCCACGTTATCAACATGGGGTGGCCAACTCCAGCTAAAACCAGTCTTCAAGACATTCTTCTTTCCACCTCAGTAACTGTGATTGGTAATTACAGTATGGAAATTGCACTCTAAAGGGCAAATTCAGGACACGAACAGATGCCAACCTGGATATTATGTATAGATTGAGTGAGCACTGCCTTTCCCTCAAACTGAAATAGATAGAGAGGAAAGCTTCTGTGAAAATCAAGATGTTTTGTCCAACAATGAAGTTGTACTGTTTGACAACTTCAGCATGAAGTTGTATGGAATGTATCAAGGATGTATTTATTAATTTGCCTTTAGATTCAACAGCTTGTTTTATTATATAATCAAATATTTTGTGGGTACAGTGGGCTGGAATAAAACATATTTTTACCATTTGCAAGTATTTAAGATATTTCCTGTAATGATCAAGGTTTGATGATTTTGGAATTTGGGGATGGAAATTTAATCTCTTTTCACTTGAAAAAAATAATATTTTGGAATAATTTTAACTTGAAAATCACTGCAAAATCTTTTAAAACAAATATTTAGACTGAAAAAGCTATTAATATTTTGAGCCAACTAAGTAATCATTCCTTAAAACATTAAAGGTAAAGGTTCCCTCGCACATACATGCTAGTCATTTTTGGCTCTAAGGGGTGGTGTTCATCTCTGTTACAAAGCCGAAGAGCCAGTGCTACCCAAAGACGTCTCCATGGTCATGGGGCCGGCGTGACTTAGATGCTTTTGAACTACTCGGTTGGCAGAACCTGAGACAAGGAACAGTGCTAGGGATTCAAGCTGTCGAATTACCAACCATTCTGATTGACAAGCTCAGCATCTTAGCCACTGAGCCACTGTGTCCCTTCCTTAAAACATTACATGTACTCTAAGAAGAATTTTCCTAAAATTACTGAAACGTACCACATTCAATTTAAACCTAGTTTGATTTCTCAATTTGGATGTGATACATAAGCAGCTTAGGAAAATGGTGCATTCCTTGTCCTGAAAAGTATTTTGGAAGACATCAAGTTTACTTGTATAGATTTATGAAAAGTATTATTAGGATAAATTTTATAGTTTGCAATAACTTTGTGAAGGGTGGCAAGACCATAAATCAATTGTCTTGAATTTAAATAAACTTTCTTATAATCTTACATGAGTTTCATGAAAATATTTTTATGTTTGCTAAACATCCCACAGTTTAGGGACTGTGCATAAAACTTTTTATGCTAGTAATGTAATACTGACACATGCCCTCTAATTGTCCTGTTATAGTTTAATAATTATGCAATGGCTTATATGAATTTAGATCTAAAATCCACTCACTCTCAATCTATCTCTAATGAGAAAATTAATTGATTTATTATGCAGTCAAGATTTAATGTGTT
Source organism: Laticauda colubrina (assembly GCA_015471245.1). Lineage (NCBI taxonomy): Eukaryota > Metazoa > Chordata > Lepidosauria > Squamata > Elapidae > Laticauda > Laticauda colubrina. The sequence continues at coordinate 25,835,946 of BLBF01000022.1, read as the reverse complement.
GTTTAAAACTCAGTTGCTTTTACATCCTTCTTGTAACATTTTTAGGAATGTGCTTCATTTTGTTTGTATTTCTTTTCTTTATACTGTAGTTATACTATTAAACAATAAAAATAAATTTTCTGAGTTCAGATATTTGTTCATTGAATCAGAATTTATTTTATTCATTGATTGAATTTATATTGCCGCCTATTCGCCCATGGTGACTTAAGGCGGCCTACAGAATATAAAACCTCTTTTAAAACAAAACTAGTAAAAAGAATCAAATAAATTAATATAATAAAATCATTGAAAGCTATAATTCAGCAACACAAACACGGATTCCTAGTTCCTGGGAATATTCTACACTGAGCAGTATGCTTAGGAGAAGAATAAAATCTCTTGAGAAACATAAACAGTTGTGCTCCCACTGAAAATGATCTAAATGTAAAGGTGGATGAGTACCAACACTGTACATCACTTATATCAACCAAGCCATATAAATATGGCAATGCTGTGGTGAAAAAATATCCCCTTTTAAAAACCATTTCTACTTTAATTCATTAAATCCCAAGCACCTCAGTAGTCTCCATCTCCCATCTATTTATAGGATGTCTTAGTTACAGCCTCCAAACAATAATTAGGTTGATATCGATTTTTTTAATATCAGAAACAAAAAAACTATCACTGATTTGTGTTGGGAAGTTTTGTAATTTCCCCCCCCTCCCCCCCCTGCATTTTAAGCATGTCACACAGGTCCTTTGAAAGAATCGGTCATAAAGCTACAAGGCCTAACAGGTCAGAATGCAGTAAAAAAGGATGGGCGAGCTTCCACCTGACAATTCATTCAGAGACGTACTTAGTTCCACAAAACCGTAAAACGAAAAGCCTTCTCGTGACGCAATGAGGTATGTTCTCTTCCCCAAACCTCCTTTGCCCTTCCCTTTTCAACAGCACCAAGGCATGCCGTTCCTTTTCACCGCGACCTGATCACAGGTGCGGTAAATGTTTCACGTGTCATACACCTGTCCCCATCCCGGCAGGTCAAAAGGCGGTCCTCTTCAAACGAAGGCAAAACGCCTCAGCCTGGGGCCTCCGTTGACACCTCCAGCCCCGCCCGAGATCTCCGGGCTGTTGCCCCCGACGTATCTGGAAGACACCCCTCGAAGCAAGACCGGGTCAGCCAGCGGCCTGACAATTCTCCCGGCTCAGTCCGGGATTGCCGTCCCAACCTTTACAGAGCTCCCATCATGAACTTTACTCTGCTCTCAAGGCAACATGACAGTCACCGCGACTCAAAAGGTTTTATTTCCGCCCCTTACCTTTCCCCCTGCCGGAGCTGCCATCTTGGCTACTAATGTTTATGATGACGTTGCTTCACGTGTTCCCAGCAGCTTCACAACAACCCCCACCCAAACCGAATCTCTCCCGTCTCGGCGGCTCAACGCATGCGCAGGGGGGAGGAGGAGGAGGAGGAGGATTAGGAGTTTGCGCAGTACGGAGATTGTTTTTGGATGGTTGCTGCTGCTGTCCGTTGTAAGTTTGGGCCCTTCCTGTGAGGGTCGTTTCCGTGTACTCCGTCTGCTTATGTATTGGAGTAGAATAATGAGCAGGACTTTTCGTGGAATCATAATATATGCTGATGTTTCTCAACCTTAGCCACTTTAACGATAATATACATTTCAGTGTTTCTCAACCTCAGACACTTTCATTAAGGTGCTGGCTGGGGAATTCTGGGATTTGAAGTCCACATCTCTTAAAGTGACTACTGTTGAAAGACATTGATATAACTATAGACAATAGCTGCATTATATCTTCTAAGTGTTTTTTGTACAGGTCTCAGGAATACTAGCATGACATTTCTAAAACAATAAAGTTGATAGAAATATTGTTTTTCAAGAGGGCTATATCTTCAACATCCCTTCCTCTATATTTTTTCAGTCAGCAAATCACTTTGATTTCTCCACCTTGAAGTTGGTTAGTTACTAGTTTCCAAACTGTTGTCCACTCTTAAATGCACAAACAGAATGGGACAAACTTATCTTCATTATGTAAACATCCACTCAGAGTAGGGTTCCACAGCTACATTCAAGGAAAGACCAAACATGATCCCATGTTTACATGTGTATTCTTGTTAAATCCTTTAATCTTACTTTTCCTTGGTATATTTTAGTAGGGCTTTTTGCATAATAGTTTTTTTTAATATCAGGAAATATAGGTATCAGTCTCTTTCACAGTTTCAAAATCCTAAGCAAATGAATCATGATGAATTATATTCAGCTTCTTCTCCAGAAGCTGGTCTTAGAGATTCTTAATAAAAGCTTGAATAAATTGCATGCAATGGTGGCAGAAAAATAGGCAACTTTACCACCAGCATAAAATTGGGAAAAGGGTGCCTGATGTTAAAGCGTACAATTGTGTGGGAGGAAAATTGTGTGGGAGGAAAAACTTTCACTGGTTTCAGTGAAAGATCACATTTATTATATATGCTTAATAAAGATGGGCTTGAGCTCTTAACACAATAGGAAAATATGATTTAAAAAATAACAGATCTGGGCACATCTGCCTTATTTAGAAGACAGCAGTTGAAAAATATTCGAAAGAAACACAAGCATAGCAGCCTGTAAGAGTCTGAAGTCATGATTATAGTGCATGTGTCACCTCTTCCCCATCTCTGACAATGTAATAGAACGGGAAGAGTTGCCATGCATGTTAACAATATCAATTCTTGTTTAGAATTCCAAATGAAAGAATTTGCAATACTGTACAGAGCATGTAATTTGAAATATTTTGAGGAATAAATAGAAATTACAATTGTCAGTCTATTGTCGCCTTTTCATCCAAGAAATGTAAGTCATACCTTTTAAAGCCAAATTGCAGATGCAGTGTTTAAAATTTGTGAACCCTTTTGAATTTTCAATATTTTTGCATAAGTATGATCTAAACTGATATCTGTTCTGTACACATCTTGAACTTAGATAGGGAAAATTCAATTAAATAAGTCAAAGAGATAATACTTGTCCATTTATTTATTGAAGATTATCCCAACCCACTTGTTTGTGTGTGGCAAAAATATGGCATCTGCCTTCAGTAACTGATATGTCCCGCTTGGACAGCAATAAATGCAACTAAACATTTCCAATAACTGTTGATTTCTCCTTACAAAACAGCTTCAATTCGGTGATGTTAGTGGGCTTCTTTGCATTAACTGTCCACTTCAGATGCTTCCATATTTCTGTTGGATTAAGGTTAGGATTTTGACCTGACCATTCAAAAAAATTACATTTCTCCTGCTTTAAAATTCATGGTCATATGATTTGTGTGTTTTGGGGGTCATTGTTTTGCCACATGACCCACATTTTCTTGAGCTTCAGTTCATGGACTGATATCCTGACATTCCTATAAAATTTGCTGGTACAATTCAGCCAGTGGTGGGATTCAAAATTTTTTACTACCAGTAATGTGGGTGTGGATTGGTGGGCATGGTAGGGGAAGGATAGTGCAAAATCTCCATTCTCACCATACTCCAGGGGTAGGTTACTGCAAAATCCCAATCCCTTCCCACCCCACTAACCTGCTTTCCAGCTCCTGTGCGGGGCAACAAAAGAAGAGGTGGTATTTTGCCAGTTCTCTGAACTCCTCAAAATTTCCACTACCAGTTTTCTGGAACTGCTGAATACCACCTCTAAATTCAGAATTCACTGTCCCATAAATGATAGCAAGTCATCCTGGTACATGGGCTGCCAAACTGGCCCAAACCATGATACAACTACCAAAGCTTTTCATTCAATTGAAAGAATCTATTTTGGTGTGATCCATCTATAGAATATTCTTCCAATAGTCTTGGTTTATCCATGTGGTCTTTTACAAGCTGAAAATGAGCAGCTTGATGATGAGCGGTCGTTTTTTTGTTTATTTCTTGAAGAGTATTGGCCTTTTCCTTTGAACCCTGCCATGCACATCATTGTCCATGGAGATTCTCAATCATCCAGGTCATGGTTGTCTCGAAGATGTTTTTTTTTTTCAAGAGGCAACTGGACTTTCTGGTTTTTCTTTGAAGACGTTCCACTTCTCATCCAAGAGTCAAAGAAGCTTCTTGGATGAGAAGTGGAATGTCTTCAAAGAAAAACTAGAAAGTCCAGTTGCCTCTTGAAAAAGCACCTTTGACAATGTACATATTTTCAGTATTCTGATGTCATTGTCATGACACCAATGCATGAGCAGCCTTTAGTTTCTTAGACATTACCCTGAGGAGTTTTTTTCTGTGTGTTTTTGGAGACCTCCCAGAGTATTACACGTCTTGCTCTTGGCATGATCTTGGTAAGCCAGAGGATAATAGCAGCACTAAGTTGCCTTCAAATATTTGTCCATAGTCTGCCTATGGGCAGAGTGGCAGTGGTCTCTTAACTAACCTCCTCCATAATTTACATGCAGAATTAAATTTCTAAAAGCAATTTTTAATGTTCTCTGCTTCTTGGAAATATTCTTTTAATAAATTTAACTTACTTCAAAAATATTCCATAATATAATTAAAGTATATCATCTTGGAATTCTGTGGTTTTATATAGCAGGACATAGTGAAAATCATATACTCCTTAGCAGTTCTTAAAAGTAGAAAAATACAACCTCAGATGAACAACAATGTATGACATATTATACCATATCATAATTTATTTTACAAAAAGAAAACCAAACTGGAGAAGCATGTATGAAAAACTGAGTGCAACTTAACAGCTTCCATAAATGTGAAGAAATTGAATTAGATTTCTTCATGAATACAAAGAAATTAGTTGCCAGATGTTGCTAATCAAGTGTACTTGATCAACTAATCATCAGCAAACATGACTTCCTCTATGGAAGCCGAAGTTTTCTGGTCTCCAAGGATTGTGGTGTGTATTAATACAATGTCAAAAAAGAAAGATATCAGCAATGATCTTAGAAAAGCAATTGTTGCTGCCTATCAATCTTGGAAGAGTTATAAGGCCATTTCCAAAGAATTTAAAGTCCATGATTCTACAGTGAGGAAGGTTACTCACAAGTGGAAAACATTCAAGAGAGTTACCAATCTTCCCATGAGTGGACATCCCAGCAAATTCACCCCAAAGTCAGACTCTGCAATGTTCAGAGAAATAGGGAAAAATACAAGAGTTACAGCTGACTATAGGCTTTAGTTAGGATGTTAAATGTTGAAGTTCATGACAGTACAATTAGAAAAATACTAAAGCATGATTTGTTTGGAAGGGTTGCCAGGAGAAAGCTTCCTCTCTAAAAAGAATGACAGCAGGGCTTAGGTTCACAAAGCTTGTGAACAAATCACAAGACATCTGGAACACTGTCCTTTGAACAGATGAGACCAATGCAGACATGTTTGGCCATAATGTACAATGCCATGTTTGGTGAAAACGAAACAAAGTATATCAGCACAAACATACCTATTGTCATGCAAAAGTGGAGGATGGATGATTTGGACTTGTTTTGCAGCCACTAGATCTGGGAACCTTGTAGATATTGAGTCGGCCATTAACTCCTCTGTATACCAAAGTATTCTAAAGTCAAATATGAGGCCATCTGCCTGACAGCTAAACTGACATTGGGTCATGCAACAGAACAATGATTCCAAGCCCACCAGCAAATCTACAACAAAATGGCTGAAAAAGAAAATAATGTGTTGCAATGACTCAAAGTCCAGACCTCAACCCAATTGAAATACTGTGGTGGGACCTCAAGTGAGCTGTGCATGAACAAATGCCCACAAACTCCAATGAACTGAAACAATGTTGTAAAGAACGGGCCACATTTCCTCCACAATGTTGTCAGAGACATACAGAACATGATTAATTCAACTTATTTCTGTTAAAAGTGGTTCTATGATCCAAGTGATTGGATCATAAAGTTTACTTAGTTTTTCACACATGCCCTCTTCATTTTGGCTTTCTTTTTGCAAAATAGATGACATGGTGTAAACATGTCATGTACATCTGAAGCTGTATTTACCTACTTTTAGGCAAATGATTTTTACTACATCCTGATATCTAAAACCATAGAACTCACAAAAGGGTATTTATTTTCTATTTCAAGACTAGCATCCACTACACAAATTATAAAACCACTGATTAGGTTAACATATCAGTAAAATATATTTACGAATATATAAAATTCTTCCATTAGTCTTCCAACTTACACATATATCAGAAATATAAATAAGGGATCGTGGATATAAAGGTAAAAAGAATCATAGCCTTAAAAGTTGTATACTTCAAACAAATGTGTAAATGGCCACTATGAAACAGATAGAAATTGAATAAATAACACACAATTATGTCATGAGTACCAAGTAGATTGTTTTTCAAAGATGATTCTCCAGAAAGATTCTGAGAAGTAAACTTGTAGCTTGCTTCTACTAGTAAGCAGTATCTGCCTCCTTACAAAGAGTAATTGGCAACATGCCTATTTTCACTTTTTGTTTCTCAGTTTCTATAAAGCTTTTTATAAAGTGTTTTTTATAGAAAAACTTTGAGTTATTACATGTATTGAATCAGGAGAAATATGAATTAAGCAACTTAGAAGTATAACCATATTGTTTTTAGAATCATGAATATGAAAAATGAAACCATTATTTCTAAAATCAGTAAAAGTATCATTTTTCCTTTGAACACTCATAATTGTCTATGTCAAACACAGTTCAGACAAATAGCTATAAAAAGAAGATACTAAATATATTTAATGAATATAGGGTACCGTACAGCAGCACATGGTAGAAGTCACAGTAACCAAGCTATTTGAACATATTATTTTAACAAATCATTTAATTTACAGTTTCAGTAGGGGTTAAGGTACAGAGTATAATGCATATACTAACCCAGTTTATGGCCACATGTGACAATTTCTTCCTTTTGACTTCCACTGATTTTCATACATCAACTTTAATAGTATTATAATGCATGCAGTGTTTTCTAAAATGCCACTCTTAAAGGTTTTGTGTCAGTATCTGGAAAGTGACCTTTATGGGATGTGTATCCAATTCCAGGTGTTCAGTGTTTGAGCTTGCATATTCATTATATTCATCATAGTACTGAAAATTCAAGCCATCTGAAGTGAAATTTTTCTAAAAGCAAAATTGTGTATGTTCCACGCCAAAATATTCCCATTTACCAATAACCGTGTGAAAATTCTTTCAGGAACTCAATAATATCCTACTTTTGATGTAGTATTATTCTGAAACAAAAACCCTTTCAAGTATGTTTTCTGTATTTCATTTTTTTTTTAGAAAATACCTTAAACATACCGAATAACTTTAAGTTTTCAAAAAGTGGATTTAAACAAAGCTGATTGAAATTCAATCATTCATATCCATTTTAATGGATTTTTATGTGTTACAGCAAAGTTGTTTTAATATCCGCTTTTAGCACTATATATAAGGAAGCAAGAATATAAGGACAAATGAAGCTTTATGAGGTCTTTCTTAGAGATGATCAAATAAAAAAGGCCAATTCACAGATATAATTTCTGTGTTACAAGCAGTATTATAGCCATGTCAAACTTGAATTAACTTGTAAAAATTAACATTAACAGTTCACAACATTTCAACTAGATTTTTTGGACTGAGAGTGTTATAGATCAATAGCTTCTAGAAAAATATTTAGAAATGTATGTAAAGTTTAGAGCAAAGAAAACTAATTATCATAATCTTAACAAAGAGAAAGTCAGCAGTAATAGAACTTGTATCTTTCCACCATTTTTCACCTCACAATCACTGACAAGACTTGTGTACTATTTCTGCACCTGCACTTATAAAAGCAGATAAAATATTTAATGTGTAATTTATCATTTATTTTACCAGCATGGAGTACAGGATGAATATATCTAAGTAGTCAAGCAGTTATATATCAATGGTACCCCTGCAAAAATAGTATCCAGGTATCTGCTAATTAAAAAGAAATGGATTTGCAATTGTGAACAGATACAGCTTGATCTACCACAAAATACAAAGGGCTGCAAAAAATGTCTAATTCCAATAAGGTGTATAAGTTATTAAATAATGATCTCATTTAAAATATAAATGAAGCCATAAGTCTTTCTCACATGCAATATTATTCATTATTAAAGAAATATGTAAAAAGGCCATTGGTTTGCTTTGTTAATCATTGTAGAAAATGCCAATTCTCTGGTCACATATTCCACTAGTTTAGCACTTAATGGTATTGAATTGTTACAAATGATTTTAAATACTGTTAATTCCAATTCTCCGCTGATAAAGAATGAGACTCTGAATGTGGCAGTCTTCACTAAAGGACAAGAAGCACAGTCTCTTGTACAATTATCCAGAGGAGCAGCAACCTCCACTACTCTGAGCTGCTGGATCATCAATTATTTGTACTCCCCTCCTTGCAGCTCCTGATTGACTAGAACCATTGCCTCGTGCTCTCTCATCAACTTGCGCAATTTCTATCATTCCTACAACACAAAAATATTGTATTACATTAGAGAATTTCTAATCATTGAGCAGAAAAGCTAATCACATTTTTTACAAATGTAACATATGCAAACTTTGTAAAAGATTCTTTAAACTCATATTACTTATAAGTTAATGTATAAACAGAACCTAATTTTAAATACCCAGTATTGTCTAAAACCCCATGTATATTATTGAACTAAAATTAGAGACTGTTTTCAAAGAATCAAATAAAATAAAAAAGATAATTATCCAACATTAATCTGAATATGTCACTGTTACAGAGAGCTTATCACTTTTCAGATAGTACTGTAACTATTCTATTTCAGTGATTACCATCCCAGATTATTGTACAGTAGCCCATTAGCTAATGGGTACCACCATATTTCTGTATCCAAAAGATTCCTGAACTCTGCTGCACCTAATAAATGGGCATGCACAGTATTAGTAATAAATAGTAGTCTTCCATTTCCCTGGTGCATCTTGCTATGTGGTTACTGCAAAATAAGAAGAAACAGCTGCAACACCATAAAACAGTTTATGGTCCATAAACTGTATTATGATTTACAGATGCAGATTAAGAAGAGTTGGAAGGGCCCTTGTAAGTCATCTAGTCCAACTCCCCACCCAAGCAGACCCTAAACCATTTTTTACTTAAATGTCAGCATTGCCAATATCTCATCCCCGCCATTCTTATCTCTGTTATTTAATAGATTTAACTTCTGCAGAACTGTGTTTTGGAGTATATAATTCTATATATATAATGTATATATAATTCTACATATATTACTGTCATACGTATTTTTTTTGTCCTAGGTTTATATATCAGGCATTAAGTTTAACATTTCAGTAGAAATAAGCAGGAACTGGATCATCATCTTCTCATATGGAATTAAGAGGCTATACCTTAAATATCACACTTGCCAAGCATCAATTTAGCAGGTTAAGTTTATATTTCGTTCATCTTTTAGCAGATCTGTGATTCCAGCCTTTCTCTATATTATCCCAACTTGTTCCAGGATGTATCTAGCAGCCAGTAATCGAAGTGCATGCTACTGTAAGCATGGCTTCATGCTACAAATTATGAGCCTTAATCAATAAGCAGTGCCATTTCTGACCTACAATTGTCTTCCTCACAATTACTGCTCAATCTACTATCCTGCTTGCCCTGTACTATTGCAGAAAACAAAGACAAAAATAGGAAATTTTTGGATGGGATCATTAATCCTATAAATAGAAATAATCTTGAACAGGAACAGACAATGGAATACCTACAACTACATATAAGACCCTAAATATCTCTCTTAGTAGCCATCAAACTCACTGCCCTGAGTGATTTAAAATACAGGAAGAGAAATAGTAAACAGAATGAGGGCAGGCTGCAAAACAAAATATTTGCTCCCAGCCTCCCACCTATATTGTTCTGGTCCAAAAAAATTTAGATACATTTTTACAATACTGTATGAATATACTTCGTAAGTCAAAATAGCATAACCAGTGATATTAATATACAGTAATTCTAAAATCTTTATAAGTGCACATGCTGAAGATACAAATATTCAACAGTTAAGCAAGGAATTTATCTATACCCTTAAAATGTAATGTAATATAATTCAAGTTCGTTTATAAATACTGCTCAATTTTAAATAGTAACATTATTTTAACATTCAATGACATACTACTATGTTTGAAAATATTCAGAGTTGCATAATAACCATTGTGTGATGTCAGAATACTAATACGGATAGAAGATTTTGCACTAATATACTTAAATAAAATTACAAAATTTTAATAGAAAAAACTGCTATTTTATATTACATGGTCATATGATGATTTGGTATTTTAGTGGGATAGTGTACAAGATGGGAAATTGAAGTATACATCAAGGCTTTGGAATCTAATTGTTGATCAGAATTATGGTTATATCAAGAAGGAGCAATGGCTAAAAGTATCTTATTGGAAAACTGGAAATGTGGTATTATTCCAAATATTAAGGAATTGTTGTCAGAAATGTATGATTGCCTTTGGAAAAGGCAGTATTTTCTATTAACCAAAGGATGCAGCTATATGTGTTACTATGGCAGAACGTTTATATTTTACAATAATGTTTTGTAGTTCATTTACAATATTGTATTTATTTGTAGTGAGTGACTATTGTTAAGAATAAAATATAAAGTAATTTTTTCTTTACTTTCTTAGTTTGTATGGAGATGGTTTTTTTTCTATTTTGGTTTATTTTTCCTTAAGTTTAAAGATTAATTGTTTAAGAATGTTAATAAAAAAATCAGAAATTCATAATGCAAATTGTCTCATATAGCTTAAATCTAGCACAAATAAAACTGGATATAAAACAATAGCTCATACAGGGGCATTTACTTTCATAACAGAAGCATTAACTGATACATTAGACAAACCTACGTTTACACAAATCGAGAAAGAGTTCTTCTATTCCTTTGTTCTGTTTGGCAGATGTATGATAGTGTTTTGCTCCCACTGATTCTGCATATCTGCAAGAAAAAATCCCTTATCTTGTGACCTGAAAATTACAATTGCATGCAGTTTTTATGTTGTAAGCAAATTATACAGACTGTAAATTTTAATGCATCTAATGCATAGCAAAAATATGCCATTGTCTTTTCCTCCCTGTAAATTGTGGTTGAATTATATTTACATCTAATCATTGATCGTAGGAAAATATTTGGATCTGGATACAGACTATTCCAATTAGCTAGGAAAATAACATTAAGTAACAGCAGAAATGAGGCAGAAAATGTAGATTTTAAATATACTAATTGCATAAAATGTTTTAATACTTCATAATTTAAATGTGTATACAGGTGGTCCTCATTTAGCAATTATAATTGGGACTATGAAGCAAAGCAGTCACTAAATGAAAAATCACATGACCATGATTGGCCTTACAAATTTAATTCACTTTCCTCTCCTTTGCTTTACAATATCAGAAACAGGAAAAGGAGAATAATGTTGATGATGATGTCTGTCTGAGTCATGGACAGTCATGTCTGAATCCAGGCAATTCAATGAACCAGGTCTTTCTACATCTGCCAATCTTGCACTACTTCTTTGAACTGTTCTTTGCTCTGACTAATGTTAGCTTTAATGTCAGCCATCATGTTTTGGGAAAGACAGATTTCTTTTTTTACTGCTAACTCTTCCTAACATAAGTGAATTGCCTCACATGACGTGGCTAAAATAAGTGAGATGCATTTATTGTCCAAAGGAAATAACCACAAATATCCACAGGCAGTCTAACAGTGGGGAAGCTTTCCAGAATTCAACTTATGAATTCAACCTGGACAAAAGGACATTTCTTACAGCCTTTTTTCACACCCCAGGAGCCTTTTGAATAGCCACCCCAAGCCCTCAGGTAGTTAGCAAAATTGATTCTTGTATTTACATTCTTTAGAGAGGAAGGGACTATAAGACTATAAACAGACACTCAGTGAGAAGTACACAGTGAAAGAAATGTGCTATTGCTGTTTACCTAAAAAGCTATTTTGGAAGCAGACTAAATCCTTTAGTGTAAAACTAATTAGAGTCTTGTCATTTTTAGGTAGTAACTGCAAGCTCACCCAACATTTTAATCAACTAATTCAGACCACAAAGCTAAGCTTGCTAAAATGTGGTTAACCCTTTTTAGGGATAGGCTGCGCAGCAGAGAAAAGTAACTCAGAACAATAACATTTGTTTAGGCAATCTCTCCAGTCTTTTTGGGTTGGGGGAATCAGGTCAGGCACAGGACAACAGGTTACTGATTGTGATGATGAACATGTGAAAGAGAGATGCCGTAAAGGCACTGTTCATAAAGTTACTATTTCATCACTGTTGATGAAACATAACTGCAATCGGTTACTGTCCAAACAGTTGCTAAATAAGGATCACTTGTATGCTCTACATAAGTGATGGCATATTCAAGGTAGTATTTAAATTAAAAGTCATAAACTTACGATTCTGCTTCTTGAATAGACACGTGTCTTTCCTTCTCCAGATCTATCTTGTTACCTGTCAAGAATTCACATTTCCTTAATATCCAAAATAAATCAAAGATACAATCTGTTCAACATCAACAATATGTTTCTAACTGACTTCTAGTTTTCACTGTTTCTAGCATGAGTGGCATTCACTCTTCTATATCTATATCTATTCAAATATCCAGAATTAATTGTCAAACTCAACTTCACATTATCAAGACTATGAATTAAGTAGCAAGAATACAAGGACATGCTGAAACATTTTTGTAATTCTTCACCATAAAAGTATTAAATAGCATGATAGAATTCTGCTCCATCCTGAAATCTTGGCTAATCTCTAAATATGTATAATTGATCAGGAAGCTGTGGTTATTTGAAACAGATCAGTTGCAGCTAAATTTAATTTGAGATACCAAAGAACTCCCCAAAATGGCAAGTAATTTGTATAGTTCTGAGGAAACCTTTCAACCTTATTTCTAAAGCAATTTTACACAACTTGTTCACAAAGAATATCTAGTCTAGAACTAAATGGACTCGGAACTCTAATAAGGATTTAAACACATTCAGAAATTTCTCAAGAAAACTTTCTCATATTCTTCTACTGTCATTCTGCTTTCTATTTTTTCTTCTGTTTACTTTTACAATTCTCAGATATTATTTTTCTTACTGAAGCCAACCAGTACCAAAATTAAAGAAGGTTTTTAAAAAGCACTTATAAGTTTTATACAATCATTTAAATGCAAAATTCCATTAAAAGTGAACAATAAGATGTAAAAACTCAAATCTTACCAACTATGCATAGACAAATTTCATTCCCCAACATTTTTCTTAATTCCTTTACCCAGTTTTTTACCTATGAAAGTAACAAGAATATGTATTTCAATATTACAATTTTCAAGTTTTTAAAAAAGTTATTTTAAAATTTTCTAATCAGAAATCCCAGTCTCTTTTTATTCTCTTCAAAGAAACTGCAATCCTATAACTGCTTTCTTGGAAGTAAATCCTACTGAATTTTAATTTAATGGAACTTACCTCTTAATTGTATATTTAAAATGCTTTTAGATCAATTATATACACATAGGCCTACTCTATTTATAAAATGGGACTTCCTTTGCACCTTTTCTCCAATGCAACTTTCAGCATACATACAGAATCATACAGTGAAATCCAGGAGCACGTTTTCACTAGTTAATGCTATTCCTCTAGGGCATAAGCCCATTTAGGTACCACTTTTTATTCAACCCAAGTCCACAGTATGAGATAAGTTTATCCACCAGGTTATTTCTAAAATATAAGAGTGAAATTTAATTTGAAAAAAATATACTTTCTGTGGTTCATTATTTGATACAGGGAAATGGTATAGTTACCTTTTGAAAAGAATCTTCATCTGTTATATCATAAACTAAAATAGCTCCATTAGAGTCTCTGTAGTAAATAGGACCTAGTGCATGAAACCTTTCTTGTCCAGCTGTATCCTGCATGATACAAAAATACTGATCTCATTTAATCTACTCAAACAGTAAATTATTTTGCTAAGTAAAGTTTGATATTTAAATGCAGTATCATGACAATGTAATTACACCACTTACCCATATTGCAAGGTTTACTCTTTTTCCTCCAATATTTAGCTTCTTGGTTAGAAAAGATGCCTGCAAGTGGAAAAACACCCCTAAAATTAATGCTCAGATTTCACTTATTCATACTATTTCACTGAGTTTTGTAAGTTAATGACTGCATGAAAAACATTTAATTATGAGATCTACCAACTTCTTGTTCTCTCTTTTTGCTTAACACCAGAAGACAAATGCTTGCAACCCAGCATTGGTCTGAGGCATTTACATGAATAAAGATGAAAAAAGGCTTATCTTTTTTTCAGTTTACAACAAACAAACTCAGAGAAAGCTGTTATAATATATATAACACTTACTATATAACACTCCAAACATGTTAAATCTAAGAAATGAACTTTGTTTCAATCACCAATATATTGAATCTTACCAAACTGGTCCTTTCATTCATTTACTCTCAATTTACATTAAGCATATTGCCAGGGTTCCTTGGCTTATGATCACAAATATGCCCAAATTTCTATTGCTAAGTGAGACAGTTGTTAAGTGAATTTTGCCCCATTTTATAATCTTTCATGCCACAATTATTAAGTGAATCATTGCAGTAACAGTGCTGTTACATGAATCTGGATTCTCCATTGACTTTGCTTGTCAGAAAGTCACAAAAGGTGATCACAATCATCATAAACATGAACTAATTGCCAAATAACTGAATTTTAATCATGTGACCATGGGGATGCTGCAATAGTTGTGTGGGAAAACAGTCATGTCACTTTTTACAGTGCCATTGTAACTTCAAACAGTCACTAAATCAGGGATGTCAAACTCACGTCATCATGGCAGTGTTATGTGACATATCGGGACTTTTGTCCCCTTTGCTGAACTCTGTGTGGGCATGGCTAGCACGTGTTGTATCCAGCTCGTGGGGCAGGAGTTTGACAACGCTTCACTAAATAAACTGTTGTAAGTCAAGCACATAACCAATTTCATCGCAAGTTAATTAATCACTGTATAAAACAATATGTTTAAAGATTTACAGAACTGTAGAATACTGCATTTTAGATCATACTACAGTAGTTTAAAAAAATAAAATAAAATTAAAACTGACTGCTCTAAGACTTAACATGTCTTATAGGAGTGTTGCAATAAAACTGGTGTGGAATGGAAACAAAGAATTATGTAATTCTCCTGGGGTTTCTTTGAGAAAGAGCAGGATGTTAAAGAACAACAAATTTGATCTTTAGAGGAAGTTACAATTAGCAATTGTAAAATGACACTTCTCGATTTTAAAAGTAGTCCTTAACTATTATATTCAGCATGGATTATCTTCTAGTACCTAATTCTTAGTTACAGACTGTTAGTTTGCAATGCTCCCCAATATAGTGGTCATTTGCAAGAGAGAACAATATTAACATTCAAGTTTCACAAAGTTTCTATTCACTCAACTAATAGTGATAAAAGGGATATTCCAAGAATCTACCAAACAAGTATAGATTTGTTTAAACTCTGTATTTAAAAAGTACCAATATCCTCTAGATACTAATAAGAAACAAAATAAACCTGATTTATTAATGAATATAATGGGAATAGTGTTTTTCTGCACTGTAGACAAAAAGAATTGTAATAATTGCTTGCAAAGATAGAATATATTCTCTCTTGCATGTTTGTTTTAGAATGAAAAAGGATTAACACTGCTGTACTTATTGTATTTCATAAATAATTATCCATAATGCCATCTTAAACAGACATTTAGACACAACACCGAATTTTGGTATGGAAGAAATCTATTACTTTGAAAAATCACATGGACCTTAATAGCTGAAAATGGAAGTTAAACTTAATCAAGTTTAGTTATGGAAGTGTATGGAAACTCAGCTTCTTTAAACAGTGGTCTTATTTGTATCCTTGGAGATACATCATTACAAATATATCCTTCAGTAATCTGAATTATTCAGTCTATTTCAGCTGTGCCTGTGACTAAACACTGGATCTGTCAACCTATTCCTTTACTATTCTTTAAAAAGTATGGGCAAAGCAAATGAACAGGAGCAACAAGAGTTTCAAATTACGGAACCATTCAAGATTTTACTATATACAAATCAACATGTTTATTAGTTTATAAAGAGGTCAGTGGAAAGTGAATGGATAAACATTTTTTTTAAAAGTCTTAAGATCAAACAAATATAATACAGGGTATGATAATTTTTATCCAGAACATCTGATGATCATGTGAAATTCTTGAAAGAAAAAGATAACAACCAAACTGTCTTACAGATTTCTGCAATTTTGAAATACAAAATAATTTCTGAAATTACTGTAACATTTTATTAATTCCTGCAGATCTTACATTGAATACTGTATTTCTATACAAGAAGGAAACACAGCCAGTTCAATTTACTTCTATTCTCAATACTTATCATTTCTATTTTAATTCCACAATTACACACAATTTCAGAAATATCAGTTTGCAAAACTCTATGGAACCATTATTTTAATGATATTGTCCTTCTAAAGTTTGGGCTTCTACGATAGTAAGGCAATTCATAGGGGCATACTTATGACACTTAACACGAGGAGTGAAAAACAGAACATTGTGGGGCTTTGGTTCATGCATACATTAAAATACCCTTTGCGTTCAAAATTTCTGAACTAGAACCGATGGCACCAATTTTTTTTTCAGCTCTTGCTGCTACAGTTTTGTGTTTCCATATTGTCTGACACAATCATTTTTATTTATCTCTAAAGAGTGCGTGGTCCGGGCTGGAAACCTCGAAGCGCTTCAATTTCTCGCTGTTCAGATTAGGTGGGGAAAAACCAGGTCGGGGACCGAGTGCGATCGGAGGAATCTGAAGAAGGAAGCCGAGTTTCACCCCTGCCGAAGCCGGCGAGCGGCCTCCTGCCGCCTCCCGGGCCTACCTGCAGAGTGGTGATATGCTTGTCATTGAACTTGTTCTCACAGTAACGGAGCACTAAAGAAGTCTTTCCCACGCAGCCTTCCCCGAGCAGGACCACCTTGAAGGAGAAACTTCGCCCGCCGGCAGCAGCGGCAGCAGCGCCGCCGCCTCCCGCGCCCGAAGCGGCCGCTCCCGTCGCCATCCGCAGCGAAGTGGTCGCCGCTCCCGCGGCCTCACATCGGCAAACCGCCGAAACCCGCTCCGCTCTGATACGGGGCGCTGAGCAGAGTCCAAAAGAACCGCAAAAGGGGAGGGGGGAGGCCGCGCGGAGGAAGACTGCGAGGGGGAAGCAAACCAGAAACGAAACGGGGTGGGGTGGGGGGAGGGAGAGAGAGAGAGAGAGAGAGAGAGAGAGGAACCCCGAGCCACCCTCCTCCCGCACGGGGCCGTCTGGGTCAGCCTCCTTTCTAAATGGCGTCTTCTTCTTCTTCTTCTTCTTCCTCCTACGTCATTCGACGGACGGTCACGCGACACGCCGTTGGCAGCCGACGTTTCGGCCTTTCCGAAGCTCCGCCCGAAAAAGCCAGAGGGACTAGAAACATTCGCAGATTCCCTTTCAGCGAGTCCAGGCGGAGGGGACGCGGGTAACCGCGAGATCTCTTATCAGTGGGCGCGAAAGGGCCGTGAGGCCTGTGTCACTCTCATCTTTTTCTGTGGGGCTCTGGTACCAGTTGCGGAGTTTGCTGTCGGCGGGAGAAGAGAAGATGGGACCGTTACGAAGTCGGCCCGCAAACGTCCCTGCTTCTGAAGCCATGTTTCCTGCTCAGGGGTTACGCTTTCCCGCAGCCGTGATCTTTTTGTGTTCATACTTGGAAAGAAAGTACGGAGGGCTTTGTTTCTGTGAGATTTGCTTCTGGGCTTGGTAAGCTTGCCGGGAAGTTGCAAGTTTCAGAAAGTTTAGTCAAAATACGAACTGCATCTTTTCGGCTTTGCGACGAACGTTTTTTCCATAACTTTGGAGTCCCTTCAAGGCTAATAAAAAGTGTTGTAGTTAAATCAGACGGGGGGGGGGGGGGGGAAAGATGTAGTAATTCTCAAGGACTGCGTGCGCCCAGGCTCGGGGAAGAAATGAGTGCTGCTTTGTGAGTAGCCGTTTACAAACAGTTGCAGATAAGATACAGATTGCCTGCCATTTTTAGCGTTATAGGAACTCCTACACCGTGCCTTGCAATTTGTTATGCAAGGGGGCTATCAGGATGGATACATCTGGTGGCAAGAAAGGGAACCACATATTTCCTGTTTAAAGTTTTAGCAATTCTAGGTAATGTGAAAATGGTAGGATCGTGAGGAAGATATCTCTGTTCCTAATGTACTGCTTCTGCACACCGGTTGCAAAACAATAAAAATATGAAACAACTTTGACAGTCGGACAGTATGGGGAAAACATTTTCTAGGCTGCCAGCTGTCAAAACTAAAAGCTTTTCTGATTATCAGCCTGATGCTGTTATCCTGTGAAGTCAAAAACCTGAACTTGCATATACATGTGGTGTCTGCTTAGAATAATATGCAAATTCTTGTGGTTTATTCAGCGAACTATTTTAACACAGTATATTTGTCTCTGTATAAGTGCATTTAGGGACTGAGCAATGTAATTATTCAAAATTGGATATTTTTTTCCCAACTCTTCTTTTACACATTTCTAGACCACTTCTTCTGTGAAGCTTTCCAGGCATCTTGAAATATTAAAAAGTTTGTTAAAAACTATCAATTTTTCACACATTTCCAAGGATAATGAATCATAGCTGCCTGTGTCTGATATGTCTCTACAGATTCCTGAGAAGTTCTTATGTTAAGTTTTCATTTTTATTAGAATGTTTTAATTCAAGGATGGTTGCAAGATTTGTATACTTCAAACACTGTTAAGCCCATGTCACACTGCACCAACGGATGCAAAGAGGATGTAAAACGGAGAGAAACGCTTGCAATCTATTGGTTAACGCGATGCATCCATTCTGTACTCACTACATACGTTTTTCATACTCTCTATTCGTCCAGCATCCGTCTACTCTGATTTCATCCACTCAAAAAGTTTTGAGCTGCACAAAAACTTTTTGAGCGGATGAAGTATCCAACGCGTCCATTATACATCCGCTACGCATACGGGGAACATCCGTTACGCGTCCGCTATATGTCCGCTATATCCACTAGGCATCCGCTGCGCATCTGCGCAACTCAAATACGCTCCAGCGGAAAACGGACACAGGGAGGAAGCGAAACGGACGCGGAACGGGTACACAGCGTTAGTAGCACGGATGTAGAAAGGATGAAAGTGGATGCAGCTCGGATATAAAGCATTAGAATGGAAAAAACGTTCATATAGGGGATGTATCTCGGATATTTAGGATGTCTGGAGGATCCATCCGTTTTCATCCGCTAGGCTTCCGTTGAGCATCCGTTTTGCATCCGCGCTACGTCCTCCCCCGTCCGTTCTTTTCCGTTCTCTTAATGCAAATTTTTGCCCCTTTTGAGAACGGATAAGAACGGATGGAGCCACCCCCGGATTTTTGGCCGTCCGCTGTGTCCTTTTACATACATTTTGCATTCGTTGGGCGATGTGACCTAGCCTTTAGCCTTGATGCTTATCCTTCAAGTGCATCTCATGCTGTTACTTAATTTGCACAAATTTTAAAAATATGAAGAGTTATCTGTTTGCATCAGTTCTTTTAAAATGAAATTCATGATCCAGCTAGGATGACAAAGGCTCTATTTTTGTGATTTTTAAATAATGTAATTAGATATAACATGAAGGTACTATAAAGTTGATATATATGTTTACCTTTTCCTTCAGTTATGCCCATATAATTTTGGAAAACATTTTTATATATTTCTAATGCTGCAGATAGTGAAATAAACTGGATCTGGTAGATACAGTGATCTATTCTACTGTGATTTCATGCAAACTAAGTGACCACTTGTTTTAATTTTGTTGGTTGAATAAATCATAATGGCTTTTCACATGAAGCAGTGCTAAACATGGCTTCAATGTAATAATTAAGTTTAAATTATACATATCTTTAATTTTTTTCCTAATGGGAAATACAGCTCTTACAAATGAAAACTAGGTACCCCAACTAACAAAAGCAAACCAAAGAAGTTATCAAAAGTGAGTTAGCTGCAACATAGTTTTAAATTGTTAACAAGTTTCAAACTAAGTCTTGTTAAAGTTTACTTTAGAAAATTTAGGATAGTTAATTGTTTAGTTCCCTCCTGTGTACTTTGAAGGAAAAGGAAAAAAATTCAAAGTGAAAAGTTCTGATTCCAGATTAATTGCTACAGGAACTTTTATAGAAAGACTACTTATGACATGGACTTATGATTCATGAACTCATGATATCCATCCATATTAATCTTCAGATCATGGTAAATCAAGGCACCATCAAAGGCTAGCAGCTTCCCAACCTTGAATGATCTTGAAAATTAAGTCAGATTGATTTGGATGAAAGATTTAATTCAAATTCCCAAAGCTGTAGGCTAGATTATGAGTGTCAGCAAAGATCTACAGCTATCAACATATTAATAGCTAGATAATAGTATGGATTGAATTTGTAATTACCAAAACAGTAGTTTGACTTGAGGGAGTTACCTTTGACAAGGTAAATCTATTTCTGTGAAAAAAAAATCTATTTCCCTAAAAGGAGATTTAGAGCTGCCTAAGCTTAGGCAGGAATGGTCTCCCATGTTGCACCAGAAATATAGTATGTTAGAATTTCTTATTACATCTTTTAGCTATGGAATCAATTTTTATAATGGGGAAGGGGGGTTGGTGCAAACATAATTTTTCAAAACAATGCTGCTTAATTCTAGATAAGCAAGGAGTTTGGGGGTGTAAATATTTTTGACTAAAAATATTCAATCATTGTCACATAATGCCTTCAAGCTGATATCCTAAATTCAGGACAGAGAGGATGTATACTGCAAAATAAATGGATTTTCAAATACTAATGTGTCTTATTTGGCTATAATGAGATTTTTCGTTTTGGATTTTTCATATTGCCAATTGGAGCATAAAGAAACCGATAGGTGGTGCTGTTCCCATTTTGTTCAATCATTATTGAACAAAACATCTTTTCATGTTTAAAATGACAGCTTGTGCAATATTAATGAAAATTCAGAGTGCAATAAAATACAATAATTGTATAGTGCAATGGATTTTTAATGCTCATTAAAGTACTCATTATCGTACTGAATATCAACATTCGTATGGGATGGAATGAGCAGTGATTTCTTCTGAACAAGTAGAACTTGAAATGTACATGACAAAGTCTTTTCAAAATATACCAGTATTTGCCTGTATAATCCAGTTTTACACATGATTGAAAATTACATCAGGTAACTTTCTGAAATATCTAGCAGGGTAGCATTAAGCATTTGTATTTCTTTGCCTAGTTGTTTTATGACACAGTACACTGGAGTATGGTTACTGTTTCAGCTAGTACAGAAAAAAAAAATCTTAGCCAAAATAATCGCATACATACGAAAAGGTCAGCTCCAAAGATTGAGGTAATGATGTAATGCCCTGTATATAGCATTATCCCCATGTCTTAATGTTCTGTGCCACTATTATAAGTTATTTTGTTCAAATATATTAAAATCTCTCGTGTATTACTTTTAATAACATTTATTTTTAGATCACAGTTGTCAGAATCTATGATCCTAGTTGTTGCTGGACTGTAATTTGCATTGTCTTTACCCTTGGTAATGTTCAATTTGAATTAGTGGGAAGTACAGTTCAATTCTTCCATCTGCAGATTGAAAATTTTTCATAACATGGTTTAAGCTGTGAAAATGGGTTGCAGGGAAACAAGAAACTGATATGAATTAGCATTTTATCACAATTAAAAATGGCAAAGCCACAAAAGATTGTTAACAAATAAACCACTCAGAATTATACAAACCAGTATGGAAGCATTTGAAATAAATCATTTTACACATGTATAATAAGTAGAATTTTAATTGAAGTGCAATACAAAGATATGCATTATGAACCTTTATTCTTTTGGCAGGTGATGCTTATTTAGGTATTAATCAAATTTATATAGGCACTCTTTTCACAAACTGACTTTGGGCAGTGTATAAACAATCAAATAACAGATATAAAGATAAGCAATATAAAACCCATATTAAAATAGAAATTATAAAAACAAATGTATCAATCCTAAGCAAATGGCGGATAAGAAAGGGGCCATTTGAGCTTATCTCTGGTTTTCTTGCAACTCCATGACTGATTACATCAACAGGTCTTGAGGTACTTTCAAAATATCAAAAGGAGCTAATCTAATTCATACTGTCACCATGCCTTTACTAACTCCCAAAATTCTATAGTGTTTGTTGCCAATGCTGTATTCCCTTCACTCGCAATCATGGAAAATCTTGGAGGGTGTGAATGGCTAGGAATGGAGTGGAAATGCATGCATAGTAACAAGTATATAAAGTATGGCTCATTGCAAAATACGTGTACATGACTTTGTGTATTTTGACCAAGCATGAATGTGGATATCAGTCCATTTAACTATATGCTAACATTGTGAAATCCCTTAAATTCTATTTTATGAGACAAACTCTTAACTGCTAGTTTCTACTTCCTCACTAGAGATAGATTACTGCAGAGAAAAATTGTCACATTTTTTGGGACTCTATGGTCATATGTATTTGTGTGTGTGTGTTTCAGTGCAACTAAACTCAGAACACTCAGATTTATATTTTAAATAGTATAAATTGGATTCTTCACAAAGTTTTGACACATATTATGGGAAATATGTGATACAGGAATGCTCAAACTTCATTGTGCAAAATACATGTACAAGATTTTTAGGTTGTATTTTTTAACCAAGCATAAAAGACAATAGTGTAGCCTGCAATAAAACTATGAGATAATGTTCTAACAAGAGTCCTGCCAGCTTGTCTAGCCAGATACCACATAGACTCTGGCAGCAACATTGTGTACTAACTCATTCCTTGGATCAGGCTGTTCCTTTGACAGCCTTTATACTCTTAGCAGCCAAACCTGCTCCTGAGCACAGCTTAAGGCAATCCTACCAGGATTGAGGCTCTCCAGCAGTCTCATGTTACACCTATTCCAAGGGCAGCAGTTCCTTGTCATTTGTTGCTTAAAATAATGCCAATTAAATTTAGAAAACTATGGAATAGTTTTGAATGAGGAATATCTATTACTGTTTACCAAAAAGTAAACAACAGTAACATACTATTTTTGCTTACATTTGTTACATTAATTATAAAACTGGGATGTATAAGTTTGCATAGTATGGCATATTTCATCAATGTTCGTGTAACAGTTTATTTTTATTTGCTCTTTTTATGAGAAATAGGGTTATACAATGTTTTAGATCCGGTCTCTTTCACTTGGAAATACTGAAATATTTTCATTAATTTAAAACATGATTTCTGTCATTCAATGATAATGCCTTTATAAAAATCATTAACTTTTTAAATTTTGAGGCAAAATTAAAGGCTCTGTAACTATGTTTATACTAGGTATATATTTTACATCGTGGCGACCAAAACTGAATGCAGTATTCCAAGTGTGGCCTTTCCAAGGCATTATAAAGTGGTATTAACACTTCATGTGATCTTGATTCTATTCCTCTGTTTATGCACCTAGAACTGTGTTGGCTTTTTGGGCAGCTGCTGCACACTGCTGGTTCATATTTAAAGGGTTGTCCACTAGGACTCTCAGATACCTCTCACAGTTACTAATATTGAGCAAGGTACCACCTATACTGTACCTGTGCATTTGATTTTTCTTGCCTAAATGTAGAACCTTATTTTTTTCACAATTGAATTTCATTTTGTTAGATAACGCCTAATGTTCAAATCTGTCAAGATCCTTCTTTATTGTAAGCCTATCTTCTGGAGTGTTGGCTATTCCTGCCAGCTTGGTGCCATCTGCAAATTTGATAAGTTCCCTATCTATCCCCTTTCCAAGTCATTGATGAAGATGGTGAAGAGTACTGGGCCTAAAACAGAGCCTTGTGGTACTCCACTGCAAACTTCCCTTCATGTAGATGCAGTTCCATTGAGGACTACAAGTTGAGTGCGGTTGGTCTGTAGTTTCCTGGATCTATTTTTTTCTCTTTTTGAAGATGGGAGCTACATCAGTTCTTTTCCAGTCCTCTGACAGTTCCCCAGTGTTCCAGGATCTTTGAAAGATATAGTTCAGCCTTGACCTCATGGTATGAGATGTGTGTTCATAAACGTTCATGAGTTTAAAAGTGAGAGAAGTGGGTATCTTTGCAAATGGAAAGACAAAATCTGTGTCTGTTAGTCAACTCAAGTGAAAGCTTAAGCAAAATTAACCAGCCTGGTTCTTCAGTAGCTCTTAATCTAGTGCTGCAGTGGTTAAAATGTAATATTGCAGGCAAAGTCTTCCCATAGCCTGGAGTTCAATTCTGATAAGGGTGACATTTGGTTCAGCCTTCCATCCTTTCAAGATTGTTAAAATGAGGATCCAGACTGCTTTGGGCAATATGCTGACTTTGTAAACTGCCCAGAGTACTATAAAGCACTATGGGGCAGTCTAAGTGCTATTGCTAAGTGCTAGTGCTATCAATTTAGAAAAGGATGTAAAAGTCATTGACAGTATACTAGTTAACAGGAATCCAAATGAAGATAATTATTATAAATGCTGTAGTCATAATTTGTTTCTGGAATTCTGCACTTTGATATGATCCAAGGGCTAATCAATAAATAAAAAAGTCTGACTATAATAAATGCACGATTCCAAAAGTACCTCTTTTGGGGTTCAACATGTTGCATGAAACAGCCATTGTCATTCCATTGTCAGTAGCAGCCATTGTCAGTAGCAATATATGGCTGTGAGGTTGGACCATAAAGAAGGCTGGACCACAAGGAAGCGTCAAATAATTAATATTTTCAAATTGTGGTATTGGAGAAGACTTAAGAGTCTTCCCTGGACTGCAAGGACATCAAATCAGTTAATCCTAAAAGAAATGAACCCTGAGTGTTCTTTGGAAGGACAGATACTAAAGCTGAAGCTCAAGTACTTTGACCACCAGATGAGAAGGGGCATTGTCTTACCTGAGATGTCCTTTCTCAGGATAGAAGAATAGAATAGAAGAATTCTTTATTGGCCAAGTGTGATTTGACACACAAAGAATTTGTCTTGGTGCAAATGCTCTCAGTATACATAAAAGATACATTCATCAAGAATCATAAGGTACAACAATGATAGTCATAGGGTACAGTAAGCAATCAAATCATACTAAGAAACAGTCAATATAAATCATAAGGATACAAGCAACAAAGTTACAGTCTTACAGTCACAAGTGGGGGGATGAGTGATCGGGAGTGATGAGAAGATTAACAGTAATAATAGTGCAGACTTTGTAAATAATTGGACAGTGTTGAGGAAATTATTTGTTTAGCAGAGTGATGGCGTTTGGGGAAAAAACTGTCCCTGTGTCTTTTGTGAGCTGTTATTTTTCTTTTTCATTGGTATTGTGCTAGACTGGGCTTTTATGATTCACTTTTCAAAATTTCTTCATTAAGGAGGAGGGATTTCTCTCCTTGATCTGATGTGCAGAGCTCTGTAGCATTGTTTTGAGGCTAGGAGTTGAAACAGTTTATATCTGGGATGTGAGGGGTCTGTAAATATTTTCACAGCCCTCTTTTTGACTCGTGCAGTATACAGATCTTTGATTGAAGGCAGGTTGGTAGTAATTGTTTTTTCTGAAGTCCTAATTAGCATAACAATGGAGAATCCACACACGGATTGACACATGCCTTTCTGCCCAAGAGACTGAGTCATCAATCTTTGCCACACCTCTCCACCAACTGTCAGGACTCCAGGTATGACGAAGGCACAGCCACCTACGATCTGTCTTGTAGTATTGGCTCAGTCCCACCTGGACACTGGACCAGATAGTCACCAGGGTGGGAGTGGATCCTTCATTGTCATGCTGAGAAAAGGCATCTCAGGTAAGCCAACACCCCTTCTCCAGCATGCTAGTTGGAGAATCCACAAACGGGACATACCAAAGCTGTCTGTCCCTATGGATGGCAAGCAGTCTGGTCCTGTGACCCCCTATCTGTATGTACTTGTTGCAGCACCCTTTTGCCAAAGGCCACCTCAGCCAAGGTGAAGGTGCTTAGTCTGTAGTGCCTGACAAAGGGAGACAGGGAGGACCATGTTGCTGCCCTGCAGATATTCTCAATAGAAGCTTGTGTTGCCCACAAAGCTGTAATAACTGCACTTCTTGTTGAATGAGCGGTTACTCGTCTGGGTATGGGAAGAGTCTGAGTTTTGTAGGCCTTGGCTATACACACCCTTATCCAACGGCTTATGGTCAATGATGTGACCTTGATATCATGGTAGATGGTTGAAATGACACAAACAGGACTTCTGTTCTATGATGAGATGACATTCTCTTGATGTATCTTTGGAGCACCCTGCTTACGTCCAGAGTGTGCCACCTGTGTTTCAGATCATGAGATGGAGCAGGACAGAAGTCTGGTAGCACTATCTCCTGGGTCCTGTGGAGTTTACTCTGGGGACAAATGAGGGGTCCAGCCATAGAACTACCCTGTTCTTGTGAAAAATGCAAAGGTCCTCTCTGACAGAAAGAGTGTCAGTTCCGATATTCACCTGACCGAGGTGATGGCCGCTAAGAAAGTGACTTTGAATGTCAGATAATGCAGACTAGTAGTCTGAAGTGGGTCGAAAGGTGCTGAGGTGAGGGCCTGTAGAGCTTTAGACAGGTCCCAGGTGGGACACCTGTGTACTAAAAGTGGTTTTAAATCAATTGCACCTCTGATGAAAAATGCACCACCGGATGGTGGGCGAGGGAGTTCGAGTTTCCGTAAGTGAGCACTTGTCTGTGAATAGTGCTAGGTGTCCAAACCCTCCTGTAAGAAATTCAGGAACTGTGGGATAGAAACTGTAGTGGGGTCTATGCCCTTTCTAGCACATCACTTACAAAATACCTTCTGGATAATCATAAATCCTATTGGTGGAAGGTCTCCTGGAAGCCTGGATTGTCTGTATCATCTTCCTTGAGAAGCTGTCCTTCTTCAGGAGTCTCCTCTCAAGTGCCAGACGGTCAAGTAGAGCCACTGAGGCTCCGGATGTTCCAAGACCCCCTGGCCGAGGGAGATGCTGTCCTGAGGAATTCTCCAAGGACAGGATACTGATAGGCTCACCAGATCTGCATAACATGGCCATCTGGGCCAATGAGGAACGAGTAGCAGGATTTCCGCTCTTTCTAGTTGAACCTTCCAGATCACCCGGAATGAAGGGAAGAGGAGGGAAGGCATATAATAGGCCCCTGGGCTATGAAGGACATTGACATCTTCTGCTTCCAGAGTCAGAAATCAGGAGAAAAATCTGGGCAGTTGTGAGTTTGCCGGGGTGGTGAATTAGTCAGCACAGGACTGCCAAATCTCTGGTACAGTTCCCTTAAGAGGTCTGGGTGCAGGCGCCACTCGGAATGGTCCACCTTGCTCCTGCTCAGGTAATCTGCCTGTGCATTTGTCGCTCCTAAGATGTCTCTGCCTTGATGGATCGCAGGTGAGCCTCTGCCCAGAATCCCAGTTGTTCCACTTCATGCATGAGAGACCTGGAGTGAGTACCTCCTTGTTGGTTAACATGTGCTTTGGCAGCTATGTTGTCTGTCAGGATTAGTATGTTACAGTGCTCTGGAACTGGCATAGAGCCATGTGGATAGCTTGGAGCTCCAGCCAGTTTATGTTGTTTTTCAGGTCCACCTGGGACCACTGTCCTTGTGCCAGCTGGGGCTGGAGATGGATACCCCATCCGAAGAGGCTGGCATCCGATGTCAAGGTCAGGCGGCTGGGGTCTTTGAACAGGGTACCTTGGTTATAGCTGGCGAAACTACACCACCTGAGGGACCTGAGTCTAATGGCACCTGAACCCTGATATTGGAAGTACTGTACCCTGACCTCTGGAATGGTATTAGAAACCATTGTAGGGTTCTGGAATGTAGCCGAGCCCAAGAAACTATAGCTATGCATGATACCATTTTTCCAAGGAGTTGGGAAAGCACTGCTAAGGGAACGGTTTGTTCTACTCGGATTTGGTTCATCAAGGACTTGATGCTATCCTGGCATTCCTGGGACAGATAGACCTCGCACAGCCTGATGTCTACCACTGTGCTCAAGTGTAACAGGCAGGTGGATGGAACTAGATGACTTTTTGGAAAATTGATAGAGACCTGTGTTCCTGAAGAACACGAATTGTCACCTCCAGATCTTTCTGTGCCTGCTAGTGAGAGCTGGACTGAGTGAGGATGTCATCCAAGTAGTACTGAAGCAGTACAGTACATGCACTGAAATTGTTTTGAGGTGCGCGGCCGGTGCTATCAGCAATTTCGTTAAGCTTCTGGGGGCCGATGACAGGCCAAATGGCAGGGCTTTGTACTGAAAATGGTGCCCTGCATGGTAGAACCTGAGGTACCTTTGATAGAAGGGAAGGATGGGAATGTGGAAGAAAGCCTCCGTCAGATTGATGGGCGTCAAGAGGTCCCCCCCTCTGATGCCCTACAAGATTGTCTGCAGATATTGCATTTTGAATCACTTGTATGTGAAGTGGACATTCAATTTCTTGAGATCCAGAATTGCTCTCCACCCATCCATCCTTGAGGCCTTCGGGACTATGTACAAGATGGAGTAAAACCCATGCCCCCTTTGGTTCTCCAGCACAGGCTCGATGGCCTGGATATCCAACAGGTGTCAGATGCCTTGTTCATAAGGCCTCTCTTGACAAGGTTTTTTGAGGTGGGGCAACAGGTGAAGTTTCTCGAAGGTGTGGAGAGGAATTCTAGAGTGAGGCCAAATCATACAGTATTCAGGACCCAAGAATTGGTGGTAATGTGCTCCCATTGATTCGCAAACAGGGCCAGGTGGCTGCCAAAGGGAGAAGGGTCCTGGCAGTCACTTGGAGCAGCAAAAGGGATGGTCTCCTGAGCCACAAAAGGGCCGCTTGGACTGGAATTGTTGTCTAGGCCTGTCTCTAAACCCTGGTCTGTCTGATGGATGGTCAGCTCTAGGGGGTAGGATTGTTGGAATTGATTAAAGTCTGATCCAGAGTTTGTCGGCCAAAAGGGCTGCCTGCGGGGATAAGGAGAGGCCCCACCTATCTGCCTGGTAAGGGAAGAGAAGACCTTGCTTTTTGCCTTGTTCTGAACAAGGAAGAGGTTCAAGATGTCCCCAAATAGTGAGAGGTTCCTTTATAGGGAGCGGAGGCAAGTCTCCACTTTGTCCTAGCGTCTGCTTGCCATTGGCAAAGCCATAACAGTAATGTGAAGTGACATTGGAGGCGAGGACCCTGGAGGAAAAACGGGCTGCAAGGATGAATCAGCCGCGAATTTAGGGGCTGCCACCAGCTTCTTAATATCCTGGTGCATCCAAATTTCCTCTGGGGGAATTCTCACCTGCAACTGGCGAAGCCAGAGTAAGGATGTTCTGGTGAAGAAGGAAGTGGCCACAGCTGCCTTAACTGCCCATGCATTGGCCTGATGGGTTCTGCGGAAATTTAATTCCAGCTTCCTATCTTCAAGGTCTCTGCTATGTCCCCAGATATTGGTGGAAGAAGAGACAAGGGAGGCCAATGGCTCATCTAATGTAGGCAACTCGAGTGCCTCAGAGGAGGGGAGCCATGTAAAAGAAATATTTATTGTTGCCCCTCCCCCCCGAGATGAGGAAGGTACCTGGCTGAACCCATTGTTTCTGGACAACATTTAGGAACAGCTTAAGACAAGGAATGTCCTAGTGTTGGTACTGAGAATACCTGTTATTAGGGCCCTGGTTATCTAATGGCTCTGCTGGAATGCAGAGCTGAGCCTATCTGGGCCGTGGTTCTAGCTTTGTGAAGCAATGATTTAAAGAGTGCAGGACTGAATAAGCCAGTAAGCAGAGGGGGGATCAGGGGACAAGTCTTCATCCTCTGAAAAATCCTGCTCCCTAGGATACTTCTCTTCTAAACCCTGATGCCCTGCTCCTGAAGGAATGGGCAGGTGATACCGACCCAAGGCCTGGGTGCCTCCATAGGAAAATGGTAAGGATGGATGGCCTGCACTGGAGGTTCAGAGGCCAAGGAAGGAGGATGGCTCCTCATCTGCAGAGTGGAAGCCACACCATACGAGATGGCCTGTGATAGGAGGGCCTTAATTTCTTCAGACAGTTTGGGTCCAAGCTTATTTACTGGGTGGAGCCCCGTCGCAGTAGGGGTAAAGGTGGCCTCTGTAACCTGGGGTCTATCCCTAAGCTGAGATTCAGCAGGATCAGGAGCCATACAAGCAAAGGGGAAGGTTTCCTTTTGAAACTCCTCTGCTGCTAGAGGAAATAAAACTTGCTCACTATTGCCCTCTGGTGATCATGCCGTTGGAACTGAAGGTATAGTTTGGATTAATGGCTGCAGCTGCTGAGGGCAGGAAAAGGACTGCTTCTGACTGAGGTGAGGGAGAGTATCTCTCCTGTTCAGCCTTTCTTTCTGCTCTGGAGAACTGTTTCTCCAGGGCTTTTTGACTTCTATTGGCATCCTTTTCCTCAGCTCTGAATGGCCTCGAGTAAATGGCCTTCACTCTGATTTTGTCTCTGCATCTTTGCTAGCAAATCTAGCCATCTAAGCATGGAGCCATGCTTAGATGGGTTTTTTTGGAAAGTTGAGGTTCCAAGCTGTCTGCTGAGTGATCAACCATCTTAACAGCTTTAGGCTCCATTAACATTGTCCCGGGAGGAGAGGCTAATTACTCAGTCCTCTAACCATGAAGTCTTTAGTGGCAGTTTGCAGCCCAGATCTCTATCCAGTCCTGTCTAGGGCTGCTGGTGGTGGCGGCAAGGCCAGATGACTGGGGCAGCCTGCACATTCACCTGAACATGGTTGCAGTGAAAATGGTGCAGAAATGCACCCCAAAGTTCAGCTGGGTGAAAATTCCAAATCCTGCGATCTAGCTGTAAGGTGCTGCAGCTGCAATTGCCTTCGCCGGAGTTACCTGGGTGACCCGAGTCTCGCATATTCTATTAATGGCAGCAGCTGGATTGCTTGAGAACCCCCCCCCAGTGGGTGGGAATCCTGCCGTCTAATGTGTTCCCCTTCTGCATGGCCTTGATAAGGGTGAAGCAGTGGTGGTTCAGGGGAAGCTCTGGCTTCAGCAGAGTAATTATTGAAATCTGGAGACAGCGAACTGACAGAGCCTCGCTAGGAAGCCTGTCGCCCAGGTCCCCTTCAAACCTGTCTCCTTTGAAGAATCCACACTTCTCTGACTGATGTCTTCTGAAAAATACTGAGCATCTTTATGTCTCTGTAGGGCCAAGACTGAGTCGTAACTGGGGTCCTCACCATTGGCGTAGAGATGTGGCAAAGATTGATGACTCAGTCTCTGGGCAGAAAGGCATGTGTCAACCCATGTGTGGATTCTCCAATTGGCATGCTGGAGAAAAAAGGATTCATTGGAAAAAAGTCCAGTTGGAAAAGATTGAAGGCAAAAAGAGAAGGGGAAGGTAGAGGATGAGATGGTTAGATAACGTCACTGATGCAATAAACATCATATTTTGGCAAACTTCAGGATATATTTCAATGTTGAACTTGTTCAGGATGTTCTTCATTATTTGACTGTTAATTAATGCAAAGTGGAACAGAAAATTATTCTTGACTTTTAAGTTGTATTTGTTAAAATGTCCATTTTTTATGATAATCTTTTTTAATGTAATGATTCTTGGTAGCAAGTTTCCACTTTTTAGAATCCTAGCTAAGGCATTATTAAGTTAATCTTATAAACCAAAATGATATCAGTTATATGATTTTTCTCAATGTAACATCAATGTTGTTTCTGTAATTATTAAACAAAACAGATTGAATGCCATTTTAAAGTCATTTTTATTTGAACATTTTTATCAGAGCCTCATTTGGACACATTTTCTACATGTATTTTCAAAAAAGATGCCTACTGCTTTATTTATTGTGATGTATATAAATAGATCGAGGCACAGAAAATATTTCAATTTACATTTTTCTCCCCACCCCATACATTCCCATTAAATATTGTATTTCCCATTTTTCTTATTTATAATTTGTTCACAATTCTTCACTGATCTATAATATTTTAAGAGATCTTCATCAATCCAATCAATTTCTTGGGTTGCATTAAAATTTTATTATTTATTTTGCCACTACCAACAAATACCCAATTTTGAGATGCTTTTGAGAACAACATTAGTATCAACACTAGGAGTCAGTGCTGTATTCCTTATTATGCCGTGTATTCCAGTGTCTATATTACAGAAATCTGTATATTAATTTTTGCAGAAATTCCCAGTGTCCTATATTACATATGTACATATTGTGTTGTTTTAATCAGTTTCTACAAATGGTTCTTCAAATTTGCTTTATGCACATTCCTTTTTAATAGGAATTCTTGTCTACAGTTGTAACTGATAAGAAAAACAATTGAAAACAGTTTCTACACAGTATTAAAAATTGTCTGTAGGCATAGCCTCTGTGAAACAGCCATCAACTTACCTTTTTTTCCTTTTAGATTAGTGTAAAAGTAAAAATTCTAGTATCTGATTTATATAAAATGAAAATGGATCTACTAGCAAATAAACCTGACAAATTTTCCATTGCATTTGTAATATAACTTGCTAATATACTTTCAAAAATTATACAAGAAAAATATGTAAATTATCAGTAAGAGTTGCTTTCAGTTAAATTGAATTTCACTTTTGGCCTTATCTTTATGAAGAAATAAACATATCTATTCAGTGGTAAGTTATTACAAGCTTTGATTTAAAAAGTAACATCCATCTCAAAGACCAAATAAATTTTGAACAAATATAAATATTTGTTCCATATGCTAGGATAAATTGATAGCTAATAACTACAGAGAGTGGCCAAAAGCATACATTCTTGTTTTTAAACATAATATTTTAAACCCAATAAATTAAAGTTTAAACTTTAAGCACCAACAGGTTAGTACTAGGTTTCATATCATACATATTTTAAAAAATATTTTAACAGCAAAAAGCAAACTTGTGATTGTACTGAAGATTGTACCTAGAGTGGTCAGTTCACTAGCCAGAGTACAATAGGTTCCTACAAAAAATAGATTTCAGAGTAATATAGAAAGTTTAGCATTTAGTTTAGTCACTAGTCACTAGACCAAGATCCTTTACTTGTTCAGGTAGCTGTAATGGCATTCTATCCACAGGTTATTTTAGTCTTTCCAGTTCTCATTTGCCTAATAAATTATGGAGAATGAAGTGCAAACAAATATTCTATCGTAACAACTCAAGTGAGAACTATAGTCTTACATAAAAAGCAATATTAAATCAGGATTTCCTCTCTTCCTGTCTGCCTTAGCTACCTAAAACTGCTGCAGGAAGTATCACTTTAATAACCTAGTGATTCCTCATACTTTCAGAACAGTTGCCGGAATGTATTCCAGTCCAGAATTATGAAGACTTTTGGTGGAAAATCTTTTAGGTCACAGCTTGTTTGAAAAAAAAAAAATGCAAGTCAATACCTGTCTTCATCCTCTTGGCCAAAATCCCCACGCTATTCCTGGCAATAACAAAGCAATGACTACAGAGGAGAAGAGATTCACTGCATTGTTATCCAGGATTGGTTTACCAGAAATGTGTGTTGCATTTTCTGTCTGATGGTTGACAACCATTCCAGTACGTTTATCAAAACCTGAAGGAACAGTAAGAACGGCATGTTAACCAAATGGAGAAAATAGTCTTCAATAACATAAAATGGCATCAAATACCATATATATTTGTCTCATAATCCTATACATACTCTCTGTAATCCTATATATACCTTTTTCAAAAGAAGCTCAGTAACACTCCACTAACTTTTGATCTCAATTTATTCCGTTTCAGACAGGGAAAATGGGTTTTTTTCAGATTAAACAATGTCTAAACGTGAAGTGAACTAATCCACCCCAGCTCTACGAAGGTGAAAAATGTCACAAAACATCATGTGATGGCAACCTGATGTGAGTTTGATACCTGTATTCCAAATGATAAGATTACATTACTTTTCTACTAATCTAAAGATTTATTTAAAAACTTACCACTGTACTGCATTGTTGCTCCTAAGTAAGAATCAATGATAGAGCCTAGTAAACCAGCAGAGCCACCAAACACAATAATTGGCCATTGTGGAGCAGATATATCCAAATCATTCACAAAAATCAATTGGGAAATGAAGTAAGCCATGCCAACGAATGTGCCTCCAAGCAGACTTGAAATTAAACCCACTAAAGTAACACCTCCATTAGTACCTAAAATAAATGAAACATCAAAAATTAGCATGCTAAATGTTTAAAATTAGCATTACAAACAGCATAATATACATTTTCACCTGACATATTGCATGTATTTGGACAATATCTTATTTTAAATAAAATAACAATATCCATCTTTGTTCTTTCGGCAGCACAGCAAACGAGTAAGACAAAAAGGAGAATCCCAGCAACCCTTAATCCAGATTAAATTAACCTAGCAAATACTACCACTGGTGCAGCATTCTTGCTGAATCCGCTTAATGAAAGAACTTGGAACAAACCTCAACTTTTCTCTTCCCAGAAATGCACTGTTAATACCGATACCAACCATACTCAAACTTCAAACAACATTCCAATCAGTGTTCATGTCAGTGACCAGATTATCACATTGTACACTGCTCAAAAAAATAAAGGAACACTTAAACAACACAATGTAAATCCAAGTCAATCACACTTCTGTGAAATCAAACTGTCCACTTAGGTAGCAACACTGATTGACATGCTGTTGTGCAAATGGAATAGACAATAGGTGGGAAGCATAGGCAGTTATCAAGACATCCCCAATAAAGGAGTGGTTCTGCAGGTGATGACCACAGACCACTTCTCAGTTCCTATCCTTTCTGGCTGATGGTTTGGTCACTTTTGAATGCTGGCGGTGCTTTCACTCTTGTGGTAGCATGAGACGGAGTCTACAACCCACACAAGTGGCTCAGGTAGTGCAGCTCATCCAGGATGGCACATCAATGCGAGCTGTGGCAAGAAGGTTTACTGTGTCTGTCAGCGTCGTGTCCAGAGCATGGAGGCGCTACCAGGAGACAGGCCAGTACATCAGGAGATGTGGAGGCAGCCATAGGAGGGCAACAACTCAGCATCAGGACCGCTACCTCCACCTTTGTGCAAGGAGGGACAGGAGGAGCACTGCCAGAGCCCTGCAAAATGACCTCCAGCGGGCCATAAATGTGCATGTGGCTGCTCAAACGGTCAGAAATGGGTCAGAAATAGACTCCATGAGGGTGGTATGAGGACCCGACATCCACAGATGGGGGTTGTGTTTTCAGCCCAACACCGTGCAGGACGTTTGGCATTTGCCAGAGAACACCAAGATTGGCAAATTCGCCACTGGTGCCCTGTGTTCTTCACAGATGAAAGCAGGTTCACACTGAGCACGTGACAGACGTGAAAGGGTCTGGAGATGCCATGGAGAACATTCTGCTGTCTGCAACATCCTCCAGCATGACTGGTTTTGCATTGGGTCAGTAATAGTGTGGGGTGGCACAGCCCTCCATCTGCTCGCCAGAGATAGCCTGATTGCCATTAGGTACCGAGATGAGATCCTCAGACCCCTTGTGAGGTTGGCGCAATTGGCTCTGGATTCCTCCTAATGCATGACAATGCTAGACCTCATGTGGTTGGAGTATGTCAGCAGTTCCTGCAAGACGAAGGCATTGATGCTATGGACTGGCCCGCCCATTCCCCAGACCTGAATCCAATTGAGCATATCTGGGACATCATGTCTTGCTCCATCCACCAATGCCACATTGTACCACAGACTGTCCAGGAGTTGAGTCCTGTCTACTGAGTCTCATTTTGACTTGTTTTAAGGACATTACATCAAAGTTAGATCAGCCTAACTTTTTTCCACTTTAATTTTGAGTGTAACTCCAAATCCAGACCTCTATGGGTTGCTAAATTTGATTTCCATTGATAATTTTTGTGTGATTTTGTTGTCAGCACATTCAGCTATGTAATGAACAATGTATTATCAAGGATGTCTTATTTTTGTGTTCCCTTTATTTTTTTGAGCAGTGTATTAAATTGAGACTTGTTTTAAATAGTAATGTCCTGGTTAATACATGACACAAATTTAAACAACTGCATTATGCTTTTAGCAAGTGAGAATATTGTTGTAGTTGAACTGAGAAAAATTTGTATTATATCAATATGTAATATATGTATAGGTTTTTTACTCAAACCCAAGTTTTCCAAGGGGACTTACAATATCACAAGAACAGATTAATACATAGTGCATAATAACATAAAACAGCAAGAGAGTACTGAAAGTTTATTTGCAGTAAGTTCCAAGACTAAAAAGAACACAACAAAATTAATGCCAGGCATATTTCAGTCAGAAAGAACTTGATAAAGTTATTTGTAAAAATGCCTGCTCTAACAGACAGTTCCCAATGGGAAGACACTGGTAATCCTAGACTTGTGACCAAAATTGAACTCAGAATTTTAGTTGTAAGTTGTTGTGATTGTAAGTCATTGTGTGAACAGACTTGATCTTATGACTGTTTCTATTACAGTTGTTAAGGAAGTCACTGGAGTTGTTAAGCAAATCATATGGTCATCAGTCCAAATCCAGGTTCTCCAATGGTTTTTAGGGATACAAAAACATTTTTTATTTAAGAGCTACCTCATCAAATTAACACATTAATCACAGACATTATAACTGCAAACATCTGTAATGGAATCCGCATCAGTAGTCTTAAGAAAGGAGAAGAGGGATGCTGCCTAAGAATTTTTTTTTATAATCTCAGATTTGCAAGAGTCTGTTAACGTAGCCTTACAATAAAGTAGAATTAGCTCATGTAATTCTGTTTCTTATCTGATTTACCTGGGAAGACTGACAACATGTCATTTTCAGAGACATTTTGGCCAATTGTATTATTGCATCTATTATTCAAATACATGGTAACTGGGAAATAGAAGGTAAAGGTCCAACTGATACAAGTCTTTCAGGCCAAATTCAAGACTACGCAAGCTGCACCCAGTGGCTGAGTTTACATATCATGCTAAATCATGGTTTAGTTCAATATGGATAAACCATGGTTTAGTTCAATATGGAATCTAGCCAATTATGGTTTGTATAATAAACTATGGGTGCTAAAACAATGTTTTAACTAATTAAACAAAGACCACAGAAAAAAATGTTGAGAAACTACTACCATTCATTCAGCTGAGATAATTTTGAAATTCAAGCTCACCTACAGGAACTTTTTTCCAAGTTGTTATTAGCCGAGGTTCGTGACCCATGACAGTGCCAATTTCTGAAGCCCAGGTGTCCCCAGTACAGCAGGCCAAAGCACCCAGTAATGATAGACACATCCAGGATGCTGTATATTGCTTAGAGAAATCTACTGGAATTTCACCTGGTCCATTTTCAATCATATATAGCAGAGCCAATTCTGCAGGTACACCGCCATTGCAAAATACTTGCACCCAATTTCTTTGTCCACCTGTGTACAAACAGAGAAGCTATAAGCTGTTAAGAGGAAATAAATATTTAGTAGCTTGGGGAAGATGCACTTGGAATAAAATTTATTAATTTGCTAATGTCAAATCATTAAAGTTTTCAATTTTAACACAAAGCAAAAATTAATACAAAATTATTACATTGTTTACATACATAAATCAGATGATTCATTAGAAATATGATTTCAAATATTTATTTGGGATTTAGCCCACAGATGCAATCAGTAGATATTGGTGATTAAATACACTGCTCAAAAAAATAAAGGGAACACTTAAACAACACAATGTAAATCCAAGTCAATCACACTTCTGTGAAATCAAACTGTCCACTTAAGTAGCAACACTGATTGACATGCTGTTGTGCAAATGGAATAGACAATAGGTAGAAAGCATAGGCAGTTATCAAGACATCCTCAATAAAGGAGTGGTTCTGCAGGTGGTGACCACAGACCACTTCTCAGTTCCTATCCTTTCTGGCTGATGGTTTGGTCACTTTTGAATGCTGGTGGTGCTTTCACTCTTGTGGTAGCATGAGACGGAGTCTACAACCCACACAAGTGAATCAGGTAGTGCAGCTCATCCAGGATGGCACATCAATGAGAACTGTGGCAAGAAGGTTTACTGTGTCTGTCAGCGTAGTGTCCAGAGCATGGAGGTGCTACCAGGAGACAGGCCAGTACATCAGGAGACGTGGAGGCAGCCATAGGAGGGCAACAACCCAGCATCAGGACCGCTACCTCCACCTTTGTGCAAGGAGGGACAGGAGGAGCACTGCCAGAGCCCTGCAAAATGACCTCCAGCGGGCCACAAATGTGTATTTGGCTGCTCAAACGATCAGAAACAGACTCCAAGAGTGGTATGAGGGCCCGGTGTCCACAGGGGGGGTTGTGCTTATAGCCCAACACCTTGCAGGACGTTTGGCTTTTGCCAGAGAACACCAAGATTGGCACATTCGCCACTGGTGCCCTTTGCTCTTCACAGATGAAAGCAGGTTCACACTGAGCACATGTGATAGATGTGACAGGGTCTGGAGATGCCATGGAGAATGTTCTGTTGCCTGCAACATCCTCCAGCATGACCAGTTTTGCAGTGGGTCAGTAATGGTGTAGGGTGGCATTTCTTTAGGTAGCAGCACAGCCCTCCGTGTGCTTGCCAGAGGTAGCCTGACTGCCATTAGGTACCGAGATGAGATCCTCAGACTCCTTGTGAGACCATATGCTGGTACAGTTGGCCCTGGGTTCCTCCTAATGCACGACAATGCTCGACCTCATGTGGCTGGAGTGTGTCAGCAGTTCCTGCAAGACGAAGGCATTGATGCTATGGACTAGCCTGCCTGTTCCCCAGCTGAATCCAATTGAGCACATCTGGGACATCATGTCTCGCTCCATCCAATGCCACGTTGCACCACAGACTGCCCAGGAGTTGGGGGATGCTTTAGTCCAGGTGTCGGAGATCCCTCAGGAGAACATCCGCCACCTTATCAGGAGCATGCCCAGGCATTGTGAGGAGGTCATACAGGCATGTGGAGGCCACATACACTACTGAGCTTCATTTTGACTTGTTTTAAGGACATTACATCAAAGTTAGATCAGCCTGTAGTGTTTTTTATCACTTTAATTTTGAGTGTAACTCTAAATCCAGACCTCCATGGGTTGCTAAATTTGATTTCCATTGATAATTTTTGTGTTGTCAGCACATTCAACTATGTAATGAACAAAGTATTTAATAAGAATATTTCATTCATTCAGATTTAGGATGTCTTATTTTTGTCTTCCCTTCATTATTTTGAGCAGTGTATATTTTTCAACCAATTCTACTTGCAACTTTCCAAAGACCACAAAAATTGGCCTCTAACAGTGCTGGCTTATTAAAAAGTTTCCCTCATTTTTCACAAATGCTTTCTTATTTCAAAAATACCAATTCCTTTCTTTCAATAGAATCCTGTTCCCCAAGGAAATATTTCCAGGATCTTGTGGATTGATAGGGAAAAAGTGAGGTGGGAAAAAATAGCTTCTTCCTATCCCAATCCAATCTAAGCATAACACCATTCTTTCCCTAAAATAAGGGAAATCATCATTATGAAATTTCTTAAAAGTAAAAGCTTACCTTCTTTGTATTCTGAATCTATTCGTTTTTTTACTTCTCCTTTCCACTTGGTGAGTTTGGAAGAAGTAATGAAAAACATGAGCATGGAGGTAAAAAAGCTGTAATTTGCAACAGTGAGGATAAATCCAACAATTAAACCTGAAGGGAGAGGGAAAGTTGGAGAAAGAATTGCCATTTACTTTTTGCAATCATTTTCTTCCAGAAATTTAATTATTTGACTTTTAAAAAGTATATAGCATCAACCTACATTGAAATAATTGTCCAATAATTTTGTTTTGTGCAGATTATGCAAGTTCAAGCAATCTTGCAGGAAGAAAACACCATGTAGTTAGTAACAATATCAAAAAGAATTATAAAAGTTGCAGTATGGAATACTCCTATTCAGTTTTCTAACCAGCCATAATCTTGTTTTATAATATTCTGCTACATTCTTCTATGGTACTAAACATACTCATTGAAAGTATTGGGCAATAAGATCTACAAATTCAGTACTTATGCAGAATTTTTACATAACATGGGAGTAAACTAAGCTAACTCCTCTGTGTTTCTGCATTCCATTTGTAATGGTGTAAACACCATCATTCCCATTATTATGCCCATTAATTATTCTACCTTATCTTGATTGGAGGAAAGCAGTACTACACCTTTAGTTCTGTTCCTATCTCTCTTCAGACCTGTTGCTTCTACCTTTATACCTCAGAACATTCTGGTAATATGACTGTATCAATATCATCCATTCATAATCCAGGTATCTGAAGATATCAATCTTCATATCATATCAATCTTTCTTACATACCGTACTGCATTGCATGCTTCTGATAGAATCTAGTATGTCTCCTAAATTCCTTTTTTCTCCAAATTTTATTATAAATGCTAAATTCATACAAACTGTCATAAATACCATAAATAAATGAAATAATTCATAATCCCCACTCCTCCCATGTAACTTAAAACTGTAGGTCATCTTGAAGAGGCAGAGTGGTATAATCAAGATTGGTTTCTGTTAAATAAGTTAGATGAAATTTGCTAAGAAACATAATTAAATTATGAATTTCACAAAGAAAAGATTGCACAATAATGAACAGACATAAAAATAGCAAATTTTTCAGGGGTAAAAGCCATCAAATTATTACACTCTGCTATTCAATATAGACCAAGCATCCTCCTCACTCAAATTATGTGAGGTTAGATGCTCCAAATACTTTTGAAATTTCTTT
The DNA here is from genome assembly GCA_015471245.1 of Laticauda colubrina. Lineage (NCBI taxonomy): Eukaryota > Metazoa > Chordata > Lepidosauria > Squamata > Elapidae > Laticauda > Laticauda colubrina. The sequence goes on along the minus strand of BLBF01000022.1, from coordinate 25,795,144 downwards.
CCTCCTTTAAGCTTTTTAGCATAATATTTCTAGTATAGATAATTTTCTTGACTGTACTAATAATTAGTATGACTACATTAATAAACTATTTTGAATATGCTAAAACATACAAATAAAAATTCTTACATGGCTGCTGTAGTAATTTACTGCAATAACTTTTATTGACCTGTTCTGATATCAGATATCAGAAGAAATCAAATTTCTTTTAAAAGCACCCCAGTGTCTTATTTGTGGTTGATCAGACAGGATAGGATCCAAAGATTCCTCAGACTATTATTGATATTTAGGGGTATAGGACAAATTAATATGTATTCGTACACACACACATACATACATATACTTACATGTGCACACATATCACTTATCAGAGGTAACTAATACCAGATGAAATCTGATCTGTGTATATGTGTAGTGTACATGTAAGTACAGATATATACACACACACATATAAATGTAATATATTTGTTACAAGTTATTATTTGAATAACACTTCTGTTTACATTAATTATATAATTTGAACATAAATAGCCACTCAAGTAATGAGTAATTCATAACAAATTCAATTCTTTGGAGCCCAGCATAACCCTAGATTAGATATTATGTGAAGTGTAAAGGAAGTTTGCTTAGATTTAGAGACAAGCCACCTCCTGGATTTTACTTTATTTTCCATCCAGAATGCAGAAGAGAATTTGCCAAATGATACATCAAATAATAAATAATTTATATTTATTATATCCCTGCAAAGTGATGGGAACAGATTGTTACCAAAATAAGAATAGAATATTATTTTAACTGAAAGCTTGCACATGCAAGTAACTTTTAAAAAGAGCCTAATGACAATAAACAACACATCTTAATGCCAAGTTGAAAGGTGATGGAAAATATTTACATCTCAAAAATCTATGCATACAATCAAAATTAAGAGATAAAGCCATACCTCCTATTGCTCCACCATGATCAAGACTCTTTTTCCTAAATCCTCGTGAAGCAATTATTAGTGGGATCAAAATTGAAAAAAGCCAGCGCCATGGAGAAATTGGCCGCAAGCTACCTAAAAAGTATGTTAAAAACAGTACACAATGTCAAGACCAATATTCTATTGTACAAACCATAATGATTGTTAAAACTGTTAAAGAGTAAAAGCAGTTTTCATTCTTTTTTAAGTGACATACACTTGAAATTGTATCACTTTATGTTCAAGTACCGTAAAATATTCTGATGGGATAGAGGAACAGTTAGGCTCTTTGAAAAATAAAACTCTAATGGCAATGGGCCAATTGAAGAAATACTCTGTAACGCAGGGGTCCCAACCCTGGTCTGCAGCATGCCAGCAACCGGGCCATGCAAACAAGTGAAGCCCCATCCACGGAATGCAGGCAGTATGCAAAACCATGCCCCCTCTGGAAAACCCTCATGGAAAACCCCTTTTTCCATGGAACTGGTCCCAAAAGTTTGAAGGCTGCTGCTGTCCGACATAAAGTGGAAGTAATATTTATTACCCTTTGTGGAATCTAGAAACATTTTGAATTCACACATATTTTTCATTCACATCACTTAACAGCCAAAATGTTCTTATTTACTTACCTATTGATTATACTAACTTCCTGGCAGTTTATAATCAAAGTACATAAAATCATAACAGCCCCCTAAAAAAGCAACTCTACATTTTCAGCAATCAAATGTGCTACGATAAAACTCTGTCCACGACTGCAAGTGGAAAACTGTAAGGGACAGTGCCATCCAGAACTCTGGAGACCAGTGTTAAGCATAGGGGCAACGCATGAAAAAAAAACAAAAAACCAATATGTTTTAGCCCCTTTGCTGATTTCATTTGAGTGGCTGATTCTCAAGATGGCCTTCTGGACCTAAATGAACTAATCAAGTTGGTTCTGTCTGAAGTAGAAGGCCCAGCCAGTAGCTAAGGACTGAGCCATAAAGACTATGCACCTTAAAAGCAGCATTTTGAATTGTGTCCTATGTGACACAATGGTTAAAATGCAGTATTGTAGGTTGACTCTGCCCACTGCCAGGAGTCCGATCCTGACCCATTCAAAGTTGACTCAGCCTTCCATCCTTCCAAAATCAGAGGACCCAGATTGCTGGGAACACGTTTCACTCTTTTTTCCATAGCCTCCTTAACATAATTTCCCCTCTATTTTAGGCTACAATATGCTTAATGAATTTGAAATTACACTGTGCTTTGTAAGCCTTATGAAAGACAACAAAAAGTAAATGCATACTAGACAAACATTGCATCTTGGATTCCAAACATACCAGATGTAACACTGTACCTTTTCTTTGAAGAAGCTTAGGAAATCATATCCTGTCTAATTGCTTTCATTTTATTTATGCAACAAACCAGTTCAGACTATTGGCTAATATATGTTACCATTGTATAGAAGTGTTTCTCACTTTTGCAACTTTAAGTTGGGTAGGGAATTTAGGGAGTTGGTGTCCACACTTCTTAAAACTGCTAAAGATGGAAACACTGGTTCTGAGGTCCCATATCATCTGAAATTACATTGCCAAATCTGTTGGCAAAATTTATTTTAATTGATAGATATCACTGTGACATACGGATGACAGTATTTTAATTACAAACAAGTATTTTTTTCTCAAAATACCAGCTACACATGCACAGATTTTATTATTTTTATAAATAATTCAAGATGATGAACATACCTAATTGTCAAGCAAATAGAGGGAGGAAGTAGTATCAGTTATAATAATTATTGACATGATATATTCTGAAGCATCTGAAAGTGAACTCATTTTAGAATATATGATTCTCTCAAATACATAATAATATTTCTAGTTACTATCAATTAAACCACTAGCTATACATATATTTCAAGTTTTAAAGTTCTTAAAATATATAGTTTTTAATATTGTGAGTGGTTGAATGTATTTGACAAACTTCAGTAGTCACCTAAAATATTTCAGTTATAGAATTATGTGGCAAAAGTGTGCTTACGTATCAACATTAGCTATTAAAGGAATGCAATAAATGAACATTTCATAAATATCAAATGACTTTAAAAATTTACCATAATATGTGCTTGCGGTCATGGACACAATCCAGAAAGATAAAGAAATACAGATTAGTATACTCAAAATGATTATGTTTGTTATCATTTTGAAGTAATCTTTATTGAAATCATTCCAGGAATGAAACAACATGGAAAATCCAGAAGTGATAACCTGTGTATAGAAAAAGGCAGAAAATGTTTAGATTGTTTAGATAAATATATTATTTAGATAAAATATATTGTTTATACAAATAAAATATGTCAAAAATCATGGAAAGTCAGAAAGAATGAACTAAATTTCCATGACAACACATTTCCATGGGAGGAATTTTGTTACCTTCATGGAGAGAGAGATTTGCTCTGTGTGCAAATCTGCCCAGTTAAAATAGGCTTTAAGTGTTTAATGGGACAACTATTCAGATTCTGTTTTTTTTTTCTTATTGTATGTACAAGTCACTTGGCATGGGTGCTTATGTGTAATAGAAATGCTGGCAATTCATCTCAGGAAGTATATTTTAATGCAGCATAGCAGGAAAAGGATGCACAGGTGAATAAAGTAGAATCCTTCCTCACCTTGGACTACCACGACAAATGCAAACATTTGTCAGAGTCAGACTCATTGCCACTAATATAAGGTTATCATTCAGCAAAAGGAGGACGTGTCAGGCATAGTCCTAAAGTGTAACACAGAGGATTTTTTTTTTGAGTATCTGGTTTTTTAAAAAATGTAAACTGTTTTCACAACAGTGACCAAACTTTCCTGTACTGTGGCCCTGTAAAATCTTCTTTTCTTTGTCTATCAATAGCCTAGGATTTACTTTATTTCCAGATTCCAGCAATTGGCTTCAATTCAGCCCCATCAAATCCACGATAGCTGTAGTCTGTGAGACCAAATGATTCCTCATACCTTTCTATGGTTCACAAAACACATTCTTACAAATTCTGTATTATAGCTACAAAATGAAGATTTGTTAAAAAAACACACACACACACACACACACACATTTACAACCCTCTGTTGGGCTCGCTGCCCAAGATGCTTAGGACACAGTAAAGAGCAAACGGAGCTCCTACAAGAGAGGCAGCCCCGTCTCTGACGGTCCCGGGGAAGCATGAGCGGCTCGCCTAAAAGGCGCCGAGAGCCTGCAGAGTTTGCGTCTCAGCTTCCGGACACACCTCAGGGCCACCGGGGCCTCAGCTTCAGCCGACCTTCTTGGCGAGGCAGGTCCTCTTCCATCCTCTTCCCAGCGATCCGCCGATCAAACCAGCAAGACGACAAGGCAGCCCCATTGCAGCGCCCAGCCCCGCTGCAACTCGAAGCAACCCTAACCCCGAGGCCATAGATTCATAGTCGAAAGACTCATGCGAAGATTGACTCTTCCGAAGCAATTTGCAGCCGCTCCGGTTTCGTCCCTCCGGGGAAACGATGAGGAACAAAGTCAATTCTTTGGGCGGCTTGCCCTCCTCTCCGCTGAGGCAAAACGCAAAGCGCAGCAGCAGAGGATGAGAGTGAGCATATTTTTAGAGAATATACAATATGTAGAATATACCTGAGACTATTTTTAATCAGGACCAGTTATAATTTAATAACTTCTGAGTAACATGGACAGTGATGCATTGTAAATATATATATATATATATATATATATATATATATATATATATATATA